>OX940982.1:1696957-2361732 GCA_954871275.1 Leptopterna dolabrata | reverse complement strand
TTGGTTGTCACTTGGTTGTAGTAAACTACGCGGCTAAAGCATGTTCCATGTTTCTTGAATTTTAGCCGTAGGCTCTAAGCCAGGGGTTCCCAAACTTTTTTGTACCGTGCCCCCTTTTGGTAAAATGAAAGCCTCCCAAGCCCCCTTAAATAACTAATGAATGGATGTGAAAAAACGCTGCAAAGTCCTTGTCACATGGGGTTTACTATTCTACAGAAATGTTGCTGTACATTTATTGTTTGTTTCATGTGAAATAATTGGGTACAAGTATGTTATAGCCCCGCCAATATCGATTGTATCGATTATCTCAAATACATCGATCCTTGTGGTATCGATGACGGCTCAATATGGCGTCCCGATGCCTACAGGGTACAGGGTGCCGATATCAACTTTCAAAATGAATACGGGAAGACCATTGTAAGGACACCAAAAAATAAGAGTGACTATAACATACTTGTACCATCTATTCAGAAGTCCCAAACAACCTGCTCATTCACGGGATAGTTTCTGGGATTGTTTATCTTTTTTGAGATGCGAGCGCTAGCGAGCATCCAGATCGCTTGACAATGCGAGCGGCGGAATGGGAACTAAACTTCTTGTACACCCACCGTCTTGTCTGATACACGTCATCGATACCACAAGGATCGATGTATTTGAGATAATCGATACAATCGATATTGGCGGGGCTATAACATACTTGTACCAATAATTGAAATAGCTATTTCTGATGGTTTCCAACAATTTTGGCCCCCAAAACACAAATTAGGTAGGTACGATCTTTTTTTTTTTTTTTCAAATTAACTTTGATCATTGGTAGTGCCATTTAATCGTCTTGATCCACGTGTTGACACTTTTTCTAGTGTTATTCTACAAACTGATGGTGATTTTAGACGATTTCGCAGGTTTTTGACTCATACAAAATCAATTTTGGGAGCTGAACATCTGGTACAACCTCAATTTTCCACTCCTTGGCCAAAATCGACCTCATATTCGATCTTCTCGTCCCCAAAAACATGGAAAACGATACCTCAAAAGCTCATGTTACCAACATGTTGCTAAAACGCAAAAAGTACCTATTTTTACACACATTTTCACTCACAAAACCCCTGGGAATATTCCGATCGCGCTGAAAAGTTTCGGGACACAACTAGGGCCCAAATGGAGCATGTGTGCGAAAGAACGACTTTTTAGACCGAAAATGAAGCCTGTACACGTGATACGGCGGACGGCGGACGGACATTGCATTTTTTGAATCTACGCACCTTGAAACGGAAAAGAAAAAATTTTGAGGGGGTGTTATAAAAATTTTTTGCTGAGCGATTACATAGGTGTATTATTCAGAGAATAATAAACCAAAATGCAAGTTTTACACTGAAAACGAAGTTTTATTGCTATTTACACAAAACACGATTTGATAAACACGTAGCTTTTATGAAGTTGCTTTTAAGATGAAAATAAGTTAATCTTAATGAGATGGATGGGATTGCATTTTCTTTACTAGCGCTGGTATTCTTGGTGAGGTTTTGGCAAGGGCACAACGTAAGTCACTAGCAACATCAAGTTTGTTCCTATTCTTTGTTTTTATCGATACGAGTGTTGATAATGCTTTTTCACACAAGTAGGTGGTTGAAAAAGGCAAAAACAACCGAAGAGCTTCCTGTGACACTCTGGGATCCACTTGGAAGTATTTGATCCAAAACGTTGATTTTTCCATTTTTTCAAAGTCATATTTGGCAGAAGAATCATTTTAGCGAATTTCAAAGAAAATGAAGCTATTGCAATGGCTTCGAAATTTAAATAATATAAATTTTTGGAAATTTTCTTCATAGAAATCCGTTTCAGACCATTCTAAAACGATTCCTGAAATTTAACACTTTTTTATATGTATAAATATATTTATATATATGTGTGTCACTCCAGACGATAACTCTCGATAGAATTGAGATAAACAGCTCAAATTTGCACAAAAAATCTATCTTGGCAATCGAAAGGCTAAGTTCGAAGATGGGCGAAATTGGCCTACTCTAAGGAGGGTTTTGACGCATTTAAAGTGCGCAAAAATTACCCAAAATCCCCAAAATGTTATTTTCCAACAAGTGACCCCTCATTTTAAAGGTTTTTACACGCTGAACACGATGGTGGAATCGGATTTTAGATATCTTGATCCGTTCTCAAATTAGAGCATTTAAAGTGCGCAAAAATTACCCAAAAATCCCCAAAATGTTATTTTCTAACAAGTGACCCCTCATTTTAAAGGTTTTTGCACGCTGAACACGATGGTGAAATCGGATTTTAGATATCTAAATCCGTTCTTAAATTAGAGCATTTAAAGTGCGCAAAAATTACCCAAAACTAGGATAATCTTTAAACTCTTACCCCCCCCCCCCCACCCCCTTAGAGTGGTCAGATTGAAAAATGTGAGAAGTATTAATTGAAGACGAGAGTTCGAAGCAAAAAAGGGGGAGGCAAACGATTAGTACAACTCCTTGAATTTCCCATTTGACATATAATTGTTATGATACCTTCATAGATAGACAAGTACCGGCACACGTATTACTAGAAGGAAGACGAAAGAAAAAATCTATTTCAAATATTCAATTTAGGTACTAACAGTAGGAGGAAGAAGTTTTCCTTTATTCAAAACCATAGCCATTAATTCGAATATTTCTTTGAAAATTCGCTCATTAAGTCATGCTGCATGACTGGTTTTTTTATTTCCAAAATTCTTCTTGCAGGGCTCCTGGAACATGTTCAACTTTGACATGGAAAGGATCCGTTGAAAGTCTGTAAATATGTCTGTAAATATGATACCAAGTACATTTGGTATCGAATATTTTGATTCGATACTAGTATTGGTATCGAGTATTTTTCCCGATATCAGAAAAAATACTCAAATGGATAGTCTCCCGCCTACTTTATTTATTTTCGATTTTTACCTTGCGGTATATATTTGCAAGTAACTGGTCTGAGGTAGTTTACCATTGGTACCAGTGCCACGATCGTTACGAACCTGGCGGATCTTGAAGCAACTAAGGAAGTATCGATTTACCGTTGTCTTATATCGAGACTGGTCTTATAATCGAACACGACCACGGGGTAACCCTTACATCGAATCTAAAGTCCGGGTAAACCTCGCTCGGGGGTATCCCTCCGTTTCTCGAACGGGCCCTAAGCTGCTTCTCCGAGAGTTTAATTCGTTCCGTAACCTTGCTCGTATGTCAATTTGTTAGTATCTCTAAGCGATTTTCCCCGTGAAATTAACTGAAATGCCATTAATCCGTTCTTGGACAGGCCCAAAAATGTGTTTTGAATAGGAAAAATTTGCAAGGTGTGCAAAGAATTGTCGAATGGTCTCACGCCCCCCAGTATGGGAACCCATGCTCTAAGCAGTAAGCATCCGGGGGAGCGCCGAGTTTTCTAGTGTTATCATACCAACTGAAGGTGATTTCAGACGATTTCCCAGGTTTTTGACTCATAAAAATCAATTATGGGAGCTGAACATTTTGTAGAACCTCGATTTTCCACTTTTTGGCCTAAATCGACTTCATATTCGGTATTCTCGTCCCCAAAAACATGGAAAACGATACCTCGAAAGCTCATGTTACTAACATGTTACTAAAACACAAAAACGCTGCAAAGTCCTTGTCTCATGGATTTATTATTCTATTGGACATACTTACCTACAGAAATGCTGGCTGTTCATTTATTGTTTCTTTCATGCGTAATAATCGAAATAGCTATTTCTGATGGTTTCCATTAATTTTGGCCCCTAAAGAACACAAATTAGGTACGCTCCTTTTTTAAAGCGGAGTAAAAAAATGTTAAAGGACATTTTTGGTCGGAAATTAGATGTAGAACACGAGGGAGAGAGGTTTTGCATCACTCATGTTACACCCTGCATAAGAGAAGCAGGAAAATATAGGAAATTCCTTATCACAGAATTTAATTACGAATAGTGCCACAGCAAAAACTACGAATAATTTGAAATAATGTGAATACAAAAATAAGGTGAATTTGTAAATAGGCATCCTGTAATATATACAGTGCTATAAACCCAAAATAAATAAACCCGAAACTGACAGAAAAGCGCAGCACGAGCATCCCCTGCGACGGATTAGAACATCCAGCAGTACAAGCATGAGAAACAAATAAACCAACAATAATATACACATTAAGAACCAGAACCAGTGAAAATACACTGCCAAGGTGATGGCACAGGAGCTTCCTCGTCACAATCAGAGTGACCCATTATAAAATAGAAAAAACCACAGTCATGCAGCATGGCTATAAGAGCGAATTTTCGAAGTTTTCGGCATCTTCCTCCTCCGCCTAAAATTTTCTGAAAATTAATTTTCGGCCAATATTTTCCCAACTTGATACCAAACAAAATTAAAACAGGAGTAGTTTTACTCAAAGTAAAATTTGGGGTGGAAGGAGGGGGAGGGGGAAATCAAAAATGTTTTGAATACCAGAAGAGTAGGTATTGGGTACGTAACAAATTTTTTGTTCCATTTTTTGCCGAGTAACACCTCGGTTTGTAGATTTTCCAACGCTGAACACGATGGTGAAGTCAGAATTGCGATATCCCATTCCGTTATCAGATTAGAGCAGACGAACCAGGAAGAACATCTCAAGAAATAACCACGTTCCTTCATCTTCAAAGTGCTCCAGTTTGAGAATGGAATGAGATATCGCAATTCTGATTTCACCATCGTGTTCAGCGTACAAAAACCTTTAAAATGAGGTGTCACCTGTCAGACTTTTTCATTTTGGGAATTTATGGGTAATTTTCCCCCCCTAAAACTCCCCAAAACTCCCCCTTAGGGTGACCCGATTCTGCCCATCTTCGAACTTAGCCTGTCGATTGCCAAGACAGATTTTTCGTGCAAATTTGAACTTTTTATCTCAATTCTTTCGAGAGTTATCGTCTGGAATGACACATACATATATAAATATATATATAAATATATAAATATATAAATATATATATAAATATATATATAAATATATATATATATACATATAATTTTTGGTGTCTTTCGGCAGGGAATTCAGGATGGTCTGAAACGGATTTTGGTATAAAAATCTTTCGGAAATTCGAGTTTTAAAAATTTTGGACCGAGAACAATAGCTTCCTTTTCTTCGAAAATTCGCTAACAGACTCGGAAGCAAAATAACATAACATTACATTACATTACATAACATTACATTACATAACATTACTTAACGTGAAATATACATATTACATAACATTACATTACATAACATAACATTGCATTACATTACATGAAATATACATATTACATAACATGACTTCCATAATACATTACGTCCATTATACATAATTGCGAAAGTTATGCGTGTTTGAAGAATTTCACGTTAGCGCATGCGCAGGGCGAACCGCTGGCTCTATTATGTTAAAATTTATATGGGACCACAATCGGCCCTACCCGCTTAATCACTGAGAATTACATTGAAATTGGGTGAAATCTTTGGTTACTACGGCTGTAACAAGGAAATTGAATCTATTTCACGCCAGCGCATGCGCAGAGCGCACCGAGGGTCCGATCATGCTGAAATTCATACTGGAACTCACTAGGCCTTGTCCAAACAACCCTTGAAAATTTGAGCGAAATTGAATCAAAATTGTGAAAGTTATGCGTGTTTGTTGAATTTAACGTTAGCGCATGCGCAGGGCGTACCGCTGGATCAATCATGTTGAAATTTCTATGGGACCTCAAGGGGCCTCATCCGCACTATCCCTCAAAATTTGAGCTGAATCAATTCAGAATCGTGGAAGTTATGGCTGTAACAAGGAAATGCGGACAGACAGACTCACAGACCCACAGACCGGCAGACACGGAACCAAATTTGTTCAGTAGGCTTTGAAACGCAAAATGCAAGTGGAAATTTTGATTTCTGAAGACAAAAATTTTTTGGCTCACGAAAGTGAACACAAGGCTTCCGCTGCTTCGCAGACTCGGAAGCAATAAAGTAGGATATTACACAGAGATCTAGTCAAGTTCAGTGAAGAGCTTTAACTACTTATTAAAAAGAATTTGAGAACCTTGAATGAAATGTTGAATGAGTTAATTTATTTAAATCTAGATTTAGTGAATGAATTTAAATTGTGAATGGGTTTGTTTACAGAAATAGAGATCTTGATTTATAATGCTGAAGGGCAGAGTGTAATAAATTATCAATAAGTTGGATTCACCTAATAATATTACAAATTTTTAATAAACGCTTCAACTCTCTCTCTCTCTCTCTCTCTATTTGAAAATTCGCTCTTATAGCCATGCTGCATGACTGGAACTTTTATCGTTTTTGTTTGCTAGTAATTTTGAAGGTGGAGCTGATAATATTGTTATCAGTGAGTGGGAGGGAGGAGGGAGGAGGCGGCTGCCGCACGGGGCGCCTCAACGTCATTAGCCCTGGACATCGACGGGGGTAGCAGGAACCGGGGGTTTATTGTCGGGAGCGGGTTTTGCCGGGGATGGCGCCACTGCCTAGCGACCCCCAGGCGGCCGGGGTACAACCAGCCCCTTAACGTGGCGCCCCCCTCCCCATCCGCTCCACCATAACCCGTCACCGCTCCCCCATACCTCTTCAGTACAGCCTCCTCCCTCCCCCACCCCCACCACTGCCGGTTTACCGCTCCCGGCCAAACCTCCCACCCGCCCGGCAGTCCGTCCCGTTTTGCACTAGTAAGCTCCAGCTTGCCTTCGCCTCAACGTCCTTCCGCCTTCCCCGGCTCCTTCTGCTCCTTTTCGTTTTTTCCTGCTCCTGACAGCGGTCGCCCTGTCGTCTCCAAAGCTCTCGTTCAAAGTAAGTGACGAAATCTCCACAAATACGCACAATCAACAAACGCTTACTCAAAATCACTAACATAGTTGCACCTTACAAATATTTGTACGACTATTAACCTTATCAACACTATCACCTACGTACTACACTCATAGTCAATTACCAAAACTTACACAAATTCCTAATCTTTACCTCTTCTTACTCCTACGAAATTTGTTTATGTAACATGTTCAATCAAATGCAGAGCTCTCAGTACATTCATTGACGTAGTTAAGGAGTTTTTTGCACGAATACACTCACAGTATGCGTACGTAATAGTAGTACGTAATACTTACACATCAAACTCGATTCCATAACTTTCTGTATTCGTCCATTCCACCTACCAACTAAACAAACTTAGTTAAAACGTGCTATTTTTCGTGAAACTGCACGCATATCTGTCGTTTGTTCCGGGGATGGTGTCAAACAGAGGATCTTTGACGTAGTCAATTAATTATAATAATAATAATAATAATAATATATTATTGATGCATAGGACAATATACACAGTCCCACCTCGCGCATCAAACACAATTAAAAAAAGCAACCAATAGAGAAATTAATATATAAAAAAAAGGGAAAGCCAGAAGGGCAAATAAAGAGCCTGAGGGGCATAAAACAAAGACGAGCCTGATGGGCGCAAAAATGAAAGCCTGATGGGCATATATAAAATTCCGAAGGTAATATATTAAGACAAAAATGCTAATAGCATCATTTTTTTTAAATTTTTTTTAAGAAGAAGATTCGCAACTGAATTTCATTAGTTTGCTTCTGATTTTTTGTGCTTCTGATGTTTTTTTTAAATTCTGATTTTTTTTTATTCTGATGATTTTTTTTGCTTCTGTTTGTTTATTCTGATGATTTTTTCCTTCTAATTTTTTAACATTTTTTTAAAGTTGGATTTGCAATTTGAATTTTATTATGTTTGACACTGACAAGTGAGGGATGAAAACAATTCCGACGCTGTAGCTTTGTTCCGAGCTCATTCGGGAGTCTGGGAAGACGTCTTTTCCTTCCCCGGGGGACCTTATTGGTGGGTTTCATGGGTGGAGGGGGGGGGTTAAGGGGGGGAGCTCGTGTTGTGCAGCACGTGGAGCAAACAAGAACCCCCCCCGTACCCCCCCCCCCCCCCCGTATCATCCCGTACCCACCCCCCCGTATCCCACTGTAACCCTCCCCCCCATTACCCCTCCGCAGTGAGTTGCAGAGATTGGACGGGCTGCGTGTGGGTTTGGAGGGGGGAGGGGTGTATGTTGGGGAGGTGGCTGGCGTCCCGGCTTTCTTGAGGGCTTCGCGGGTTCCGGGCAGTGACGGGCTGAAACCGTTATTTTTCTGATAACGCGTTATCCGCTAACAGTAACCGGTTCCTGCGTTTAGACAGTTTTCCGTGCTTACGTGAGTACCCTAACTGATGATGCTCCGAAGTTGAGCGAAAAGCTTTGTGTTAAATAAATTGGTGGTAAGCTAAAAGGTTTATTTTTATTTATTTATTTTTCTGGTTGATGGGAGTTTGAAGGACAAAATTGAGATGCAGGTGTTTTTGAAATCGTTTTTTTTTTAAATGAAAACACAAGCTTTCAACTGCTCTCTGACAGTCATCATCAGGTGTAAACCAGAAATACGCTGTAAGGAAGACAACTTGCCTTACAGCGTATTTCTGGAGAGAAAGCTTGTGTTTTCATTAAATACATAACGATTTCAAAAACACCTGCATCTCAATTGTCCTTCCCATCAACTCCCATCAACCAGCATTGGAAAAGAAGATCTGTACAACATCGATATAAACATTTATTTTTTTGTTTATTCCACATTGCAAGATGGCTTAGCGCATAAGGTGTGAAATGAAATTTGATGAATTTATGAAGTTATCGGTTCCGATAAACCGGTTATTCTGATAACCGGTTACCAGTTCACTGATGGGGGGGGTGCTGGTCACCCAAGGAGTAGTGAGACAAACGTGTGTTCACCTGAGAGCCGATACCTACACCTGTTACGAGCCAGTTCGACGGAACTGCTAAGGTCAACTCCCCTCAGGACATCGCCCTCCAGTTCAGTCTGCCGTAGCACCTTGTACGCGATTCACTCTCCTTTGTACCATTGTGTTGATTGTTCGATTCACTCTCCTTAATTTTATTGGGTTACTAGATGCATAACACATGGTATAAAGGAGAGTGAATCGCGTACAAGGTGCTACGGCAGGCTGAACTGGAGGGCGATGTCCTGAGGGGAGTTGACCAAACCAGTTCCGTCGAACTCGCTCGTAACACACCTACCTATTGGTTCACCTTGTGAATCCGTCACAGTGATGAGGCTTAGGAGGTGAGCCGTTATCGGCGGCAAGCGGTTACTGTGTACCATCACCACATCAAAGGGTGCGAGAGCGGGACGGTTTACCTGTGTGCTAGCCGGTAGGTTCCGTCTCTCGTACCGCCCGAGCCCGATGCCCGGGAGACGCGAAGTCCAATCCAACGTAGGTTTTTCCCGTAACCGGTTCTTGGTCGGTAACCGGTTACTCTAAACGGTTCCGTTGTTCAACGCACGTCACCGGTTCCGGGGCGCCTCCCCGTCCCCTCCCCCCACCCGGCCACCGCCGAGCTGTGTCGAGGCGCTGCGGAGCGTACGCGCATGACTGGAAGGAGGCTCGGTGAACGTGATTGTGCTTGAGGCCCCTGGGAACGTTGCAGTTCCAGGGTCACAGAGCAGCAGCTCAAGATGGTCCCGGATATTACTGATTACCAACACACGAATGCAACATTAACTTTAAAATTAACTATAAACACTACAACTAACAAACAACTCATTAGTTGTAACTGTACTTTCTACAACTTACAAAATTATTAGTTTTTATTTGGTATTCGCAACTATACAGGGTGATCCGCTCGTAGATGCAAAAAAACTTTGCGTAAAATTACATCAAAAATGGAGTAAAATTCCGTCAACCGCATATTTTTATCTCAATCCGTTCTCGAGATATGATTTTTTAAAGTTTTTTTTTCAGGAAAACCGTGTTTTTTTTCATTTTAAACTCAAATTTCTCCGCTTTAATTCATTTAATTTTACTTTTTGACCTCATTTTCGGAATCAGCGTTAAATTTTCCATACGCACGGTGTACTTCCAGTCTTGAAAAGTACATCTAGAGACCACAACAACAGCTCAAACATTAGACGAATTTGAAAAAATAAAATTTCTGAAATCTTAAAAACGTTACTACTCCTCCGAAAAAAAAAAATCCTGAAAACTGGCAAATCTCTTTAAAACTTCTTCAGTTAATAAGCTTTCCTATGGTATGGTCAACTTTGCGATTATCTTGTTTCTTTGATGAAAAATTCAAGTTTAAATGCAAGAAAACGTTAGGCACCTCAAAAGGGGGAATTTGATCAGAGGGTAGAAAAAATGTTAAAAAAAGTTTTTAATGTTTTTAATTGAAAATTTGAGTCAATAATGCCAATTTACAATTCGAAATCAGGTTTTTCGGTAATTAGGAAAGCCCGTTTTCAAAATGCCCACCGTTATTTCTTATGCATGCTCTAGCACGCTTACGCATTTGTCCCACTGTCAGACGTTCTTGCACCGTCACGCTTGCCTCTTGAATTCGTCTCTTTAAATCTTCAACCACTTTTGGGTTGTGTTGGTGGGTCCTAACGTTTTCTTGCATTTAAACTAATTAAATTGGCACTATTGACTCAATTTTTTCAATTAAAAACATTAAAAACTTTTTTTACATTTTTTCTACCCTCTGATCAAATTCCCCCTTTTGAGGTGCCTAACGTTTTCTTGCATTTAAACTTGAAGTTTTCATCAAAGAAACAAGATAATCGCAAAGTTGACCATACCATAGGAAAGCTTATTAAATGAAGAAGATTTCAAGAGATTTGCCAGTTTCCAGGATTTTTTTCGGAGGAGTAGTAACGTTTTTAAGATTTCAGAAAT
Source organism: Leptopterna dolabrata (assembly GCA_954871275.1). Classification (NCBI taxonomy): domain Eukaryota; kingdom Metazoa; phylum Arthropoda; class Insecta; order Hemiptera; family Miridae; genus Leptopterna; species Leptopterna dolabrata. Next base: position 2,350,955 of record OX940982.1, on the reverse strand, counting down.
TTTATTTTTTCAAATTCGTCCAATATTTGAGCTGTTGTAGTGGTCTCTAGATGGTACTTTTCAGGACTTGAAGTACACCATGCGTATGGAAAATTTAACGCTCATCCCGAAAATGAGGTCAAAAAGTAAAATTAAATGAGGCAAAGCGGAGAAATTTGAGTTTAAAAGGGAAAAAAACGGTTTCCTGAAAAAACCTTTAAAAAATCATATCTCGAGAACGGGTTGAGATAAAAATATGCGGTTGGAGGCATTTTACTCCATTTTTTATGTAATTTTACGCAAATTTCTTTGCGTCTACGAGCGGATCACCCTGTATTCTTTCAACTTGGTCGTACGAGCAACCAACAACTGAGTGGTTTAGTAGGTTAATTTCAACTAACAACTGAGTAGTCTAATTTTAGCGCATTTTCAAGCAAAATGACGCCACTGCAGTGGGTCCAACATTTCTTCATTACGCGAATTTTTGACATTTTTTTACAGGCAAATCCGTTTCAAAGCATCCCCCATTTATCCCGAAATTTTAACAAAAATTTAAATTATTTGTGTATTTATATATTTATTTATGTGTCACTCCAGACGATATTTGACCTGTGGTACATGATCAAAATTTCCAAATTTCACCAAAATATTCGTATTGCCAAACAGAAGGATGAGTTCGAAGGTGAGCAGTTTTCAAAAATCGGAGGGAGTCAAATTTGAGTTTATAGGCGGTCAAAAATCGGTAAAAACGGCTAAAAAAAAGTCACTGAAAGTGGAATGGAAGGGTGAGTAAACACAGAAAAGACCATTTCAGTTGTTTTTCATAAGAATAGGGGGTCAAATTTGGATTGGGGGAGGGGAGGGGGATCGAAAATTGGTACTAAGGGCTAAAATGAATATTAATTCACCTGACGTTGTGATGGGATGGTCATTCCCGACAGATTTCGTTGATACAAATTTTTTTCTAAAAAAAAGTGGGTCAAATTTGACGTCAAAAGGGTCAACAGTCGGTAAAAATAGCTAAAATCACGAAAAAAATTATATAATTCTACAAAAAAGATATTTTTTTTCAGTATATCGTCTTTTTACGCGATAGCACGAATATTTCTGAAAATTCGCTCTTATAGCTATGCTGCAACTTGCTCATTTGTCAAAACTAAATTATAATTACCTACCTAGTTTTAAAGATACTAATTTTACGTAAGAAATTTGAAAGCTAAGTAGTTGTGTCACGTGATGTCAAGCTAGTCAACATTGTTTAGTCCAGAAACGGCACAGGTTTATTATTATTAAATTTGGCTCCCAAGAAGTCTTCATAATTTATTGGGTTGAAAATGATAAATTGGTATAACTTAAATCACTTGCGGCGGAGTAGTGGAAATCCAAAGCAAAAACGCTGCAAATCCGTGCACAAAGGTTTATTATTTTGTACAGAATACCCTTCTGTTACAGATCACAGCTCTCTGTATAGATAACCCGTCTATATTTATGTACTATTCAGTATTATGTAGATCGCAGACCCTCCGTAGGTTAGTACCTAACCCCGTACTCGTTACTAGGTACCTATCTAAATCACGAGTGAAATGTTGCTAAAATAATTCTGTCGATGACAAGCAGTAACTAAAACGGCAAAAAGAAAGGGAAATACTGAAGTTCTAAAGGAAAATTTTTGATGTGGAGTGAAATGGATGCCCCTTCTGCGTAGATCACTGTTTTCTGTGGTCAGTACCTACCTTCGTGGTCAAGTATAATGAACCGTTGGGTAATAACTTGCCCATCAATAATACTTCAACGGTTATTCAAGTCCGATCAACAAAATCCAGCCCCTTCTTGGTTGATGAACCGTTGTGTAATAATTTGCCGTTGTGTAATAATTTGCCGTTGTTTAATAATTTACCATTTTGTAATAATTAACCCATCAACAACACTTCAACGTTTGTTCAAGTTACAAAAGTACCGATCAACAAAATCCAGCCCCTTCTTGGTAGATGAACCATTGTGTAATAATTTATCGTTGGGTAATAATTTGCCGTTTTGTAATTATTTACCATTGTGTAATAATTTATCCATCAACAATACTTCAACGTTTGTTCAAGTTACAAAAGTATCGATCGTGTTGACGAAGCTTTTTGGTGCACACGAACGGCTGGACGTACAGTGCTCCGGGTGGTCTCAAAAAATTGTTTAGCTCAAGACAAATTTAATATCGCAAAAAAAACCATACCCTCCTATCGAAAGTTTTCGAGCTACGGCGTTCTGAAAATTTCAACCCCTATTTTGACAGTGAAGCCGAGCTTCGAGGACGACCCCGAACGGAACCTATAACCCGAATTTCATCAATTTTGTTTCATGGTAACTAAGAAAAGTGGCCAGTACGGCGTACGGCGGACAGACAGAAATATTTTTATTGCACTTTCGGATTCTACATACATACCTTGAAACGTAAACCGTCAAATTTTGAGGGGGGTTAGAATTTTTTTTTCATGCTCGATTCCAATGGTTCATTATTGAAAATAATAAACCAAAACTACAGGATAAAAATAGAATAGTCTATTTCCATGTACCTATACAATAAAATGTGTGCTGTGTGGTCATCATCATGTGTACTGATGATAGTTTTAAGTTTACGTGGAAATAGACTATTCTATTGCTTCCGAGTCTGCGAAGCAGCGGAAGCCTTGTGTTCACTTTCGTGAGCCAACAAATTTTTGTCTTCAGAAATCAAAATTTCCACTTGCATTTTGCGTTTCAAAGCCTACTGAACAAATTTGGTTCCGTGTCTGTCGGTCTGTGAGTCTGTGAATCTGTGAGTCTGTGAGTCTGTCCGCATTTCCTTGTTACAGCCATAACTTCCACGATTTTGAATTGATTCAGCTCAAATTTTGAGGGATGGTGCGGATAAGGCCCCTTGAGGTCCCATACAAATTTCAACATGATTGATCCAGCGGTACGCCCTGCGCATGCGCTAACGTTAAATTCAACAAACACGCATAACTTTCACAATTTTGATTCAATTTCGCTCAAATTTTCAAGGGTTGTTTGGACAAGGCCTAGTGAGTTCCAGTATGAATTTCAGCATGATCGGACCCTCGGTGCGCTCTGCGCATGCGCTGGCGTGAAATAGATTCAATTTCCTTGTTACAGCCGTAGTAACCAAAGATTTCACCCAATTTCAATGTAATTCTCAGGGATTAAGCTGGTAGGGCCCATTGAGGTCCCATATAAATTTCAACATGATAGAGCCAGCGGTTCGCCCTGCGCATGCGCTCTGTCTGTCTGTCTGTCCTATGCACGGCCAAACGGCTCGACGGATATCGACCAAATTTGGCACGAATATCCAGTAGGCTCCCAAGTTGTGCAACGTCGCATTTTTAATTCCCTGACCATAGCGGAACTATGGTCGACCATGGTCAACTCCTGAATGGCTTGATGGATATCGACCAAATTTGGCACGAATATCCAGTAGGCTCCCAAGTTGTGCAACGTCGCATTTTTAATTCCCTGACCATAGCGGAACTATGGTCGACCATGGTCAACTTCGTTAATTGAAATGGTAACCCCTATTTTTTATCGCGTATTCGTAATCTACGTGAAATTCTATCTACGATCGACCCTTCGGACTACCCCCGCGGTCGACCATAGCGCATCCATGGGCCCCTCCATGGTCGAATCCCGAATTGCTCAACGGATATCGACCAAATTTGGCACGAATATCCAGTAGGCTCCCAAGTTGTGCAACGTCGCATTTTTAATTCCCTGACCATAGCGGAACTATGGTCGACCATGGTCAACTTCGTTAATTGAAATGGTAACCCCTATTTTTTATCGCGTATTCGTAATCTACGTGAAATTCTATCTACGATCGACCCTTCGGACTACCCCCGCTGTCGACCATAGCGCATCCATGGGCCCCTCCATGGTCGAATCCCGAATTGCTCAACGGATATTGACCAAATTTGGCAGCAATATCCGGTAGCCTCCCAAGTTGAACGTAGGCGCATTTTTAATTCCCTGACCATAGCGGAAATATGGCCGACCATCGTCAACTCCTGAATGGCTTGACGGATTTTGATAAAATTGGGCACAAATACCCGGTAGGGTATGGGATTTTTCCGTCGTTTGTTGGTTCCACGATACTGCGTACAGCGAATCTCGGATAGCGAGCGAAGCGAGCGGTCAGGCTAGTTATGTATAATGGACGTAATGTATTATGGAAGTCATGTTATGTATAATATGTATATTTCATGTAATGTTATGTAATGTTATGTTATGTAATGTAATGTTATGTAATATGTATATTTAACGTTATGTAATGTTATGTAATGTAATGTAATGTTATGTTATTTTGCTTCCGAGTCTGTTCTATTTTATAATGGGTCACTCTGATTGTGACGAGGAAGCTCCTGTGCCATCACCTTGGCAGTGTATTTTTATCCTATTTTTTTTTTTTTTTTTTAAATGATAAATTGGACAATGGCTTCTGCTCCTGGGTGTTGGACAAGCCAGGTACCACAACCTACCAACTATTTCTGGAGCACCTGCGTGACACGTGCGTTGCAGATGACTCGACCTTCCCTCCAACTCTACGGGCATCCAAAACTGCTGAAGTTGACCGCACAACTAACGCATGCAAGTCTTTTCATTCAAAATTTAATAAATACGTTTATACGCCACATCCAGACATATTCACATTCTTTGGTGAGTTTTTGTCCATTCAGGCTGATGTTTACCCGAAACTTAATTCAGTCGGAGAACCACATTTACCTGGGCCTGGGATTCAAAAACAAAAACAGTCGGTCAACAATTGGGTTGAGAAACACAACACAAATGAAATTACTCCTTTCAAATTTGTTCGAGTCATTTCTTACATTACTTATTGCTTCCAACGAATTTCTAGTCAGAAATGATTTATATTGTTAAAAATGTAAAAATAGTTCTACAAGTTTTTGCTCAATTTTTGATGGTGCACGGATATACCGGGTGTTCGGTTTAAGAACGACGAAACTTGAGGGATCGATTCTACAACTGATTTCCAACAAAAAAATGTCTCCTAGAGTTTTTTCTGTAACCCATTGTTTTCGAGTTTTTTCACTTCTAAGATTTTTTTCATGTTTTCGACCTTATCTCACTAAAATGACCATAACTCCCTTAAATTACATGGTGAATCAAAATTTAAGGATACCGTTGGAAAGAGCGTTAAATTTTCTTTAAAGTTAAGAAAACAAGCTTTCTTTGAACCCGAACTACAATTTTGGTCATTTTTCATCTTTCATGGCGATTTTCAACGGTATTTTCCAACAATATCGGCTACTAAAAAACTGATGAGCTACGGTAAAAACATCTACGTTTTATAAGCTTTCCAACGGTACTATTCAATTTTATTTTAAAAGAGAAATCGGTGATTGCATGCGAAAATACGTGGAGAGGGAGGGCATTCCCACACATTTCGGGAACCTAGTTAGTGAGGAAACGAGGAATTTTCGCGATTAGGATGGGTTAATAACAAGTAAGAAGGGAAAATTGACAAGTAATCTCTTTTTTTCCTTCACATAAAAAAATAAAATAAAATAAATAAATAAAAATAACATTTTTGTACAAGATTTTACAATTTATTACTTTTTTCTACGACATTTTAACTTGTTACAGAAACCCTTGTTGTAAACAGATTCTGCACCTCTTGCGAACACTATCAACAGCGCTGCGCATTTCCAAACGATTTTGCTCCATTTCGGCACAACACAAGTTTATCCTGCCAACCACTGTAAACTTTGGCCTTCAGGGTGCCTCAAATGTAAAAGTCTAAAATCTGGGCTCACTTTACTGGTGTATACAAAGATAACGACACAAAATAAGATATTAAGACGACACAAAATAAGATATTAACCTCGCGCAGGTACACTAAATTGGCCTCGATCAATTAAGGCCCAAAGCCGCTTGCAAAAAATATGCGTGAAAAAATATGCGAAATCCGACACCAAACTGCAAACAACTAGAAATTTTATTCACGCGCATAAACCTCGATTTTGTTAGAAAATTCCACTTTTTTTCGCATTCAATATCCGATTTCTCTTTTAACAACAGCATTAAAAATAAAATTGAATAGTACCTTTGGGAAGCTTATAAAACGTAGATGTTTTTACCGTGGATCTCATCAGTTTTTCAGTATTTTGTTCGGTATACTGTTGGAAAATACCGTTGAAAATTGCCATGAAAGATGAAAAATGACAAAAATTTGAAAAAAAAGAAAGAAAATTTAACGCTTCTTTCCTCGAATTTTGATTCACCATGTAATTTAAGGGAGTTATGGTCATTTTAGTGAGATAAGGTCGAAAACATGAAAAAAATCTTAGAAGTGAAAAAACTCGAAAACAAGGGGTTACAGAAAAAACTCTAGGAGACACTTTTTTGTTGGAAATCAGTTGTAGAATCGATCCCTCAAGTTTCGTCGTTCTTAAACCGAACACCTGGTATATACATAATATTTATATGCATATAATAATCTAAGAACTTGATCATTCCTCATATTCTACAATCCATCCTCCTTCCACTGATTTCCCCCCCCTCTCAAAATGGCTTATTTATGGTATTTGGTTTGGTTGCGGTGGTTTTTGGGTGTTTTAGGAACTTGCTAAGAAGAAAAAAAAAAAAAAGCTGCAAAGTCCTTGTCACATGGGTTTATTATTCTATTGCACATACGTACAGAAATGCTGGCTGTTCATTTATTGTTGCTTTCATTTAAAATAATTGAAATAGATATTTCTGGTGGTTTCCACCAATTTTGGCCCCCAAGACTTGAATTAGCTACGCTCCTTTTTTTCCAAATTATCTTTGATAATTGGTAGTGCCATTTGATCGTCTTGATCCACCTGTTGACACTTTTTCCAGTGTTATTATACAAATTGATTGTGATTTCAGACGATTTCCCAGGTTTTTCACTCATAAAAAATCAATTTTGGGAGCTGAACATTTGGTAGAACCTCAATTTTCCACTCTTTTGTGAAAATCGACTTCATATATTCGGTCTTCTCGTCCCCAAAAACATGGAAAATGATACCCTAAAAGCTCATGTTACCCCAAAAGTACATGAAAAACGCTGCAAAGTCCTTGTCACATGGGTTTATTATTCTACTGGACATACCTACAGAGATGTTGGCTGTTCATTTATTGTTTCTTTCATGCGTAATAATCGAAATAGCTATTTCTTATGGGTTCCATTAATTTTTAATTTTGGCCCCTAAAACACAAATTAGGTACCACGGTTTTTTTCCCAACTATCTTTGATCATTTGTAGTGCCATTTAATCGTCTTGATCCACGTGTTGAGACTTTTTCCAGTGTTATTATACAAATTGATGGTAATTTCAGACGATTTACCAGGTTTTTCACTCATAAAAAAAAATTTTGGAAGCTGAACATTTGGTAGAACTCAATTTTCCACTCTTCGGTCAAAATCGACTTCATGTTGGGTCTTCTCGTCCCCAAAAACATGGAAAACGATACCTCAAAAGCTCATTTTACTAACATGTTGCTAAAACGCAAAAAGTACCTATTTTTACACACATTTTCACTCATAACATCCCTGGGTATATTCCGATCGGGCTGAAAAGTTTCGGGACACAACTAGGGCCCAAATGGAGCATGTGTGCGAAAGAACGAATTTTTTAGACCGAAAATGAAGCCAGTACACGTGATACGGCGGACGGACATTGCATTTTGGTTTATTATTCTGTGAATAATACACCTATGTATTCGCTCAGAAAAAATTTTTTATAACACCCCCTCAAACTTTTTTCTTTTCCGTTTCAAGGTGCATAGATTCCAAAAATGCAATGTCCGTCCGCCGTACGCCGTCCGCCGTATCACGTGTACAGGCTTCATTTTTGGTCTAAAAAAGTCGTTCTTTCGCACACATGCTCCATTTGGGCCCTAGTTGTGTCCCGAAACTTTTCAGCCCGATCGGAATATACCCAGGGGTGTTATGAGTGAAAATGTGTATAAAAATAGGTACTTTTTGCGTTTTAACAACATGTTAGTAACATGAGCTTTTGAGGTATCGTTTTCTATGTTTTTGGGGACGAGGAGACCGAATATGAAGTCGATTTTGACCAAAGAGTGGAAAATTGAGTTCTACCAAATGTTCAGCTCCCAGAATTGATTTTTTATGAGCGAAAAACCTGGGAAATCGTCTGAAATCACCATCAGTTTGTATAATAACACTGGAAAAAGTGTCAAGACGTGGTTCAGGACGATTAAATGGCACTACCAATGTTCAAAGATAGTTTAAAAAAAAAAGAAAAAAAAAGAGCGTACCTAATTTGTGTTTTGGGGGCCAAAATTAATGGAAACCATCAGAAATAGCTATTTCGATTATTACGCATGAAAGAAACAATTAATGAACAGCCAACCTTTCTGTAGGTATGTCCAATAGAATAATAAACCCATGTGACAAGGACTTTGCAGCGTTTTTGGAATCTATGCTCCTTGAAACGGAAAAGAAAAAAGTTTGAGGGGGTGTTATAAAAATTTTTTGCTGACCGAATACATAGGTGTATTATTCACAGAATAATAAACCAAAACGCTGCCCTGCTACGCTGTCCTTGTCACATGGGTTTATTATTCTGTTTGACATGTACCTACAGAATTGTTGGCTGTTAAATTTATTGTTTCTTTCATGTGAAATAATTGAAATGGCTTTTTCTGATGATTTCCACTGATGATTTGGTTTTTTTTTTTTCGTACATGAAATGGGTACGCTTTTCTTTTCTTTTTTTTTCAAATCATCTTTGATAATTGGTAGTGCCATTTAATGGTCTTGATTCACCTGTTTACACTTTTTCTAGTGTTATTATACACATTGATGGTGATTTCAGACAGTATTTTAGGTTTTTGACTCATAAAAAACCAATTTTGGGAGCTGAACCTTTGGTAAAATCTCAATTTCCCCGTCTTTGGTCAGAATTGACATCGTATTCGGTCTTCTCGTCCCAAAAACCATGGAAAACGATACCTCAAAAGCTCATGTTACTAACATGTTACTAAAACACAAAAAGTTCCTATTTTTGTGCACATTTTCACTCATGACACCCCTGGGTATATTCCGATCGGGCTGATAAGTTTCGGGACACAACTAGGGCCCGAATGGAGCATGTGTGCGAAAGAACGATTTTTTTATACCGAAAATGAAGCCTGTACACGTGATACGGCGTACGGCGGACGGACATTGCATTTTTGGAATCTACGCACCATGAAACGGAAATGAAAAAAGTTTGAGGGGGTGTTATAAAAATTTTTTGCATACATAGGTGTGTTATTCACAGAATAATAAACCATAACGAAAATGAGACCTGAGTAGGCTTCCACCACGTTTAGCGTTTAGCGTGAGCGTTGGCTGAGAAATGGAATTGTAGGAAGGTTCCAGAAGGTTTCCTTCAGTTCGAGTTCGGATACTCATCCTCGTGGGTTCGAACAATTTCGTGAACTGAATGGGGAATGTTTCTACACCCTTGGCGGTGGGAACCTGGTGCGGGAATTGAGTTACAGAATTGAAGCTGCTTGGAACTGAGTTTTCGTGCGCAGTCGGTTCCGCGCCGAATATATTAGGAAACTCGCCGCCCTTGGAACAAAGCTATAAACTCACTCAAAAACAAGTTTATTTGGAATTCACAGTGGTAGTTATAAGTAGCTTGTCTCTCACTGAACATCCTCCGGAGGAGACCGTTCGAGTATTGCGACTTCAGTACAGGGATTTGGACGACTCCTTGGTTCTCTCAGTGGAAGCAGCCGTTGTCTCTACAATTCGTTAAACAGAAGTACCAAATACACGTTACCGACTTGTAGTATTTCTTAAAAGGGAATAGGAGAACGGAGAACAGGTACACACCTGATTTGATGATCGTTCTTGCTGCATCTGTGCCAGAGTCTTCTCAATTTTATCAAGTCGGGTTTGAGTTTCGTCCCAACCGTCATCGCGGATTTCCAAATCATCCTCGTCGTCGACACCTTCACTCCTTCTGTTCCCTGAATCTTTCAACCTCTCACCTCTCAGCACCTGCGAAATCCAACCAACTCGTGAATATCGTGTCGTTCCACCGCAGTGATATTGAATCAAACGACAAACCTCGTCATCTCAGTCGATAGAATTGCGACAGAAAGTTCCCTCCAGGGGATCCGAGCTCACCTATGAACATTGTTATATCGAATACCTACCGTTATGTTTACTTTCCTTAGTTGGAAACTTGTCTGCAGAGCCACCGTCTCTAAGGGAAGCAGAAATCAATTTGATGAAAGAATTTGGAGGAATCCAATATGTACCTCGTACATTCCAATCTTTCCAATATGTACTTTGTACAATCCAAAACAAAGTGCCAAACTGGCGATCTTTCTTGTTGGTTTTATCTGTGTAAACATTCCTTGAGTTAGAAAAGAAACAATAATGTTGACTAATAAAGAATATTTGAATTGGAAAAATGCTCATTTGGTAGGTAGATATGCCACGATGGACAGAGGTGCAATTAATTGGATCACTAGATGCTAAAATAAATTAGGAACCAACATTTTGTTCGTTATGAGAAAAACGCAGCCAAAGTTTTCGTGGGCTGTAGTTCATTATTAATCAATAACGCATCACTTTTTCATTGTATATGATGTTTATCCGATTCTTCTACTCCCTGATGGTTTGATATCTTGTTCTACCACTTTTTCTTCTCTCAGAAGTGGTGGCTCTGTAGCTAACTAAAATAAAGCAGATATCTAAAAGTTTCATAGTTCTTCACTCAAAGGTTATTGTAGGGCGTCATGTACGAATATAAGAATGTAATCTTAATGGTATAACTAACCAGTTGTGCAGTATACCACAGTATACCACTCTTGTGCAGTATACCACAGTATACTACTCTTGTGCTGTATACCACACTATACCACTCATCTGCAGTATACCACTCTTGTGCAGTATACCACAGTATACCACTCTTCTGCTGTATACCACTCTTGTGCAGTATACCACAGTATACCACTCTTCTGCAGTATACCACTCTTGTGCAGTATACCACAGTATACCACTCTTCTGCAGTATACCACTCTTGTGCAGTATACCACAGTATACTACTCTTGTGCTGTATACCACACTATACCACTCATCTGCAGTATACCACTCTTGTGCAGTATACCACAGTATACCACTCTTCTGCTGTATACCACTCTTGTGCAGTATACCACAGTATACCACTCATCTGCAGTATACCACTCTTGTGCAGTATACCACAGTATACCACTCATCTGCAGTATACCACTCTTGTGCAGTATACCACAGTATACCACTCTTCTGCTGTATACCACTCTTGTGCAGTATACCACAGTATACCACTCATCTGCAGTATACCACTCTTGTGCAGTATACCACAGTATACCACTCTTCTGCAGTATACCACTCATCTGCAGTATACCACTATTGTGCAGTATACCACAGTATACCACTCTTCTGCTGTATATCACTCTTGTGCAGTATACCACAGTATACCACTCATCTGCAGTATACCACTCTTGTGCAGTATACCACAGTATACCACTCTTCTGCTGTATACCACTCTTGTGCAGTATACCACAGTATACCACTCTTCTGCAGTATACCACTCTTGTGCAGTATACCACAGTATACCACTCTTCTGCAGTATACCACTCTTGTGCAGTATACCACAGTATACTACTCTTGTGCTGTATACCACACTATACCACTCATCTGCAGTATACCACTCTTGTGCAGTATACCACAGTATACCACTCTTCTGCTGTATACCACTCTTGTGCAGTATACCACAGTATACCACTCATCTGCAGTATACCACTCTTGTGCAGTATACCACAGTATACCACTCTTCTGCAGTATACCACTCTTGTGCAGTATACCACAGTATACTACTCTTGTGCTGTATACCACACTATACCACTCATCTGCAGTATACCACTCTTGTGCAGTATACCACAGTATACCACTCTTCTGCTGTATACCACTCTTGTGCAGTATACCACAGTATACCACTCATCTGCAGTATACCACTCTTGTGCAGTATACCACAGTATACCACTCTTCTGCAGTATACCACTCTTGTGCAGTATACCACAGTATACTACTCTTGTGCTGTATACCACACTATACCACTCATCTGCAGTATACCACTCTTGTGCAGTATACCACAGTATACCACTCTTCTGCTGTATACCACTCTTGTGTAGTATGCCACTGTTGTGCAGTATACCATTCTTGTGCAGTATACCACTCTTGTGTAGCATACCACTCTTCTGCAGTGTACCACAGTATACCACTCTTTTTTTCCATTTTTATTTTATTTATTTTTTAATAGTACGACTAAGCCAATTTACAATAGTTGAAGAAAGGAGTTGTAAACTCAGGAAAAAAAAGAATAATTAAATTTTAAGATAAAATCAACCAAACTTCACTGGCATTGGTGAGCTGAAAAATGGCGCCTGAGGGAAGACGGTGGATCGGCAGAGGAGTCGAATGACGAATTCTGGAGGAAGGCATTGACTACACGTGGCATCTGGTAGAGCCACATGCTGGAGCATGTAGTTGTGGGCGGCAAAGGGGACATGGAGCGGTGTTGTGTGGCGGGAAATGTAGCCCGGCATGTTGAAATTAATCCTGGCAAGCAGAGCAGGGCAGTCCAGCATGCCATCCGCCAGCTCATGGTAGAATGCCACATCTGCCACCAGTCTACGGTCCTCCAGACTGGGGAGGCCATATTCCGCTGAGAGCCGTGCATAATCGGCCAGTATCCCCAACTGAAAGATGACGTAATGAAGGAGTTTACGTTGGACCCTCTCCAGCCTGTCCTTGTCCACCCCGTAGAATGGAGACCATACCGGGCTAGCGTATTCCATGATTGGGCGGACCAAAGATTTGTATAATAGTACTATAGCCTCGACAGAGGTAAAGTCGCGAGTGGACCTCTTCAGGAAACCCAACATTCTTAATGCCTTTGCCGCCAAAACATGGACATGGTGGTTAAACGAGAGCCTCCGGTCCAGGAGCACTCCCAAGGCCCGTGTCAGCTCCAGCCTAGCAAGAGGTGCACCCCCAATCACATATGAATGATCGATGCACTCCCGGGATCTAGTGTAGGATGCGAACGTTCATTTTGCAAGATTGAGAGACAGGTGGTTCTGCCGACTCCAGTCCAGAAGAGCGTCGAGACCACTCTTGCGCCGTATACCACTCTTGTGCAGTGTACCACAGTATACAACTCTTGTGCAGTATACCACAGTATACTACTCTTGTGCAGTATACCACAGTATACCACTCATGTGCAGTGTACCACAGTATACCACTCTTAGATGTACCAATATACAACAGTATACCATTCTTGTGTAGTATGCCACTCTTGTGCAGTGTACCACAGTATACCACTCTTAGATATACCAATATACAACAGTATACCATTCTTGTGTAGTATGCCACTCTTGTGCAGTGTACCACAGTATACCACTCTTGTGCAGTCTACCACAGTATACCACTCTTAGGTATACCAATATACAACAGTATACCACTCTTAGGTATACCAATATACAACAGTATACCATTCTTGTGTAGTATGCCACTCTTGTACAGTATACCACAGTATACCTCTCTTAGGTATACCAATATACAACAGTATACCACTCTTTTGTAGTATACCACTCTTGTGCAGTATATGCCACTCTTGTACAGTATACCACTCTTAGGTATGCCAATATACAACAGTATACCATTCTTGTTCAGTACACCACAGTATACCACTCTTCTGCTGTATACCACAGTATACCTCTCTTAGGTATACCAGTATACAACAGTATACCACTCTTGTGCAGTATACGACGGTATACCACTATTATGTATACCAATATACAACAGTATACCACTCTTGTGCAGTGTACCACAGTATACCACTCTTAGATGTACCAATATACAACAGTATACCATTCTTGTGTAGTATGCCACTCTTGTGCAGTGTACCACAGTATACCACTCTTAGATATACCAATATACAACAGTATACCATTCTTGTGTAGTATGCCACTCTTGTGCAGTGTACCACAGTATACCACTCTTGTGCAGTCTACCACAGTATACCACTCTTAGGTATACCAATATACAACAGTATACCACTCTTAGGTATACCAATATACAACAGTATACCATTCTTGTGTAGTATGCCACTCTTGTGCAGTGTACCACAGTATACCACTCTTGTGCAGTCTACCACAGTATACCACTCTTAGGTATACCAATATACAACAGTATACCACTCTTAGGTATACCAATATACAACAGTATACCATTCTTGTGTAGTATGCCACTCTTGTGCAGTATACCACTCTTAGGTATACCAATATACAACAGTATACCACTTGTGCAGTATGCCACTCTTGTACAGTATACCACTCTTAGGTATACCAATATACAACAGTATACCATTCTTGTGTAGTATGCCACTCTTGTGCAGTATACCACAGTATACCTCTCTTAGGTATACCAATATACAACAGTATACCATTCTTGTTCAGTATACCACAGTATACCACTCTTCTGCTGTATACCACAGTATACCTCTCTTAGGTATACCAGTATACAACAGTATACCACTCTTGTGCAGTATACGACGGTATACCACTATTATGTATACCAATATACAACAGTATACCACTCTTGTGCAGTATACCACAGTATACCACTCTTCTGCAGTATACCACTCTTGTGCAGTCTACCACAGTATACCACTCTTAGGTATACCAATATACAACAGTATACCACTCTTAGGTATACCAATATACAACAGTATACCATTCTTGTGTAGTATGCCACTCTTGTGCAGTATACCACTCTTAGGTATACCAATATACAACAGTATACCACTTGTGCAGTATGCCACTCTTGTACAGTATACCACTCTTAGGTATACCAATATACAACAGTATACCATTCTTGTGTAGTATGCCACTCTTGTGCAGTATACCACAGTATACCTCTCTTAGGTATACCAATATACAACAGTATACCACTCTTGTTCAGTATACCACAGTATACCACTCTTCTGCTGTATACCACAGTATACCTCTCTTAGGTATACCAGTATACAACAGTATACCACTCTTGTGCAGTATACGACGGTATACCACTATTATGTATACCAATATACAACAGTATACCACTCTTGTGCAGTATACCACAGTATACCACTCTTCTGCTGTATACCACAGTATACCTCTCTTAGGTATACCAATATACAACAGTATACCACTCTTGTGTAGTATACCACTCTTGTGCAGTATACAACAGTATACCACTCTTGTGCAGTATACGACGGTATACCACTCTTAGGTATACCAATTGTGTCGTATACCTTCTAAGAGTGTGCAGTAAATTTAATGTTAAAAAAAAAGAATAGAAGGGAAGGAATAGGGTAGAGGGGTGACCCAGCTTACATTTAGCTCGCGGTCGATGTGATTGAGTCTGTGTAAAATGGAAGGGTCTACGTGAAGTGAGGGCGTCTCTTCTTTTAACAGAATATCCAACCTCCTTTTCTCTTTCTCGGTGAATTTGACCTCGGAGTCGTGGTTTTCTCCGTCGTCTGTCTCTAACTGCACCGAATTCACGGGGACCAGTTCCATACTGACTGAAAATATTTAAAAATTCATTGACACAAGCCCAAATAGAATGTAGTGTATTATGATTAAATTGACCATATATTTCGTCATGAACCGAAGGACCGCTCTAACTGTACATCTTATTCAACATGCAGGTTTAAGTTGAAATGTTTGTGGACATGATAGTGAATATTGGATGTTGGGTATCAAGAAAAAGACGCAAAAACATAAACACAAAACCATAATTTTTTCGAAGATTAAGAAAGAGATCTTAATCGAGGAGTAATATTAAGTAAAGCAACGCAAATAATACAACTTGACTTGAGAAAAACTCAAAATAACAGTCATTAACCATAAAAAATGTAAGAAAATATAAATCAAGCCAAACCTTTGACCAGTCATTATTACCTGCTCAGGACAATAGTTTTAAGCCTACCTACCTACCTGTTATCGAAAGCCTAACTTTATAGTATAGGTAATATTAGCTACTGGTTGGGAGTTAGCTGTCTACTCCCGACCTATATAGGGACATCCCTTAAAAATTTATATTTAAAAAAAAATTGTTATGTTACAACCTTTGGTGAATTTTCATTCATTTTCATATCAGAATGGTCCTTTGGAAGTACCGTTTTAGAAAAGAAGTAGTTACCTTTATGCTCCTTCCAAGGGGTCTGAAGGACCCTTATATGATAAGACACTGATAATACTAACCCTACCTTTATTTTGAGACCAACATTTCCGGCTCGAAATTGAACAGCACCTAGCGAGAGTTGTGTATGAATAAACGAAAGGAAAAAGAAATGAAGTGTGACGAAAACAGCAGTAAAAATGTATTTAGTACCTGAATAAGATGCAATTATTTTTGAGGTAAACAAACGTTCCGCCTACTTGCATTACCACACACCAAACTGATGATTTATCGCTGTGCAATTACGATTTTTGAATATGTTCTGATAACGATCTATTTATAGGTTGACACAGGGAATACGTACCTACGCACTACAATAATGTTGATGTAAGGCCATATTATACTACAATAATTATACTGTTTTGCTTCCTCACTACCGAAGGTAGGAAAGCCTTGGATTCGTGATGAGTAAACAAAAATTTATGTTCTCCAAAATGAAAATTTCCACTACCATTTTGCGTTTCAGACATCGAGGAACATTTTTGGTTCCGTGTCTGTCTGTCTGTGGTAATTCCTTCTAACGCCCATAACTACCCGAAATAATGGTCGAAATGGGCTGAAATTTGGAGGTTAGGTGCGAATTGGGTCACAGATGATCCCATACAAAAATAATTGAAAAAGTACTGTAACTTTCTTCTGCGCATGCGCAGACGTGAAATACTTGAAACGCTTATAACAACCCTAAATGTCGTTGAAACGAGTTCAAACTTGGAGGGTCGATCAGGAATAATACTTTGATAGTTCCAAATGAATTTCATTGGAATCGTGATGTAACGTTAGTCTGCGCATGCGCAAACATGAAATGTTGACCATTTCCTTGTAACGCTTCCAACTACGCGAAAATTAGTCATAGAGAGCTGAAATTATGAGGGTACACGCGGATTTGATCGCAGATGGTCCCGTTTCAAAATCATGGAAATCGTCTTGCCTGCGCATATGCAAACGTGAAATACTTGATACGCCCATAACTACCTTAAATATCGTTGAAATGAGTTCAGATTTGGAGGGTCGATCAGGAATAACACTTTGATAATTGCATATGGTTCTCATTTGTCTGCGCATGCGTGAAAATGAAATTTTGACCGTTTCCTTGTAACGCTTCTAACCACGCGAAAAATAGTCGTAGAGAGCTGGCATTTTGATGGTACACGCGGGTTGGATCGCAGATGGTCCCGTATCAAAACGAACCTACCCAACTATTCTATACGTTCATGTGATTCAAGTGGGGAAGCTGTACTGCCTACTGGAATTGGCAGACGTTTTTGATTCCTGTTGATGAGTTGTTTTGTAGAGTGTTAATTTGGGCTTGGAAACGTTTTTGGGCTGGGGGACAATCCCGAATTTCCGACCCCAAAAAGTGTAACGCGATACCGATAAACAAAGTTAGCTCGATAGGTACGTTACCAAAACAATGATTTGCTAGGTCCAAGCATCATCCGAAATTTCCGACACAACAATATCCATGTTAAATGATTTTGAAAGTTCCCGCATTAAATTGGACCGTTTTCTATCGATTCATTTTTAAAAACACCGATTTTTCTCACCAAAATTTCTCCTTACTGGAAGAAAGTTCAGATCATGGATATGTATTTTTGAATGAAAAAGAGAACTCCTTCTAATTATGCAGTATCATTTATTTACTTCTGGTAGTAATGTAAGCAGAGGTTTATGATAAGAAAAATATGATATATAATTCATAGTATTTCCGTCAATACAAGTATTATTTCTAGTTGTAGGAATGAGTATCATTATTGGGGTGAAGTCCTAATTGGCGTTCCACGACGTCTGTGAATTTCTTTCCTTCAGTACTGCATAAACTGATGTTTACATCTCCAACAAGTATAATTGGCAATTTGTCGTAACCGCGTTGACTAACAACTTCAAATATAACAGCCTTCTGACTGTATACCATCAAGTTTAAGTCAAACAAGTCTTGAATATGCAGGCGGGCTCAGCTGATCTAACGAGCAACCTAACATTCGTATTCTAAAATTCGTATGAGAACATCCTGAGGAAGCTGTGGTTCAAATTTCAAGTCGTTAGGTCGAACAGCAACAAAGTTATACATTTTAGCGAATTTTCGAAGAAAATGAAGCTATTGCAATGGCTTCGAAATTTAAATAATATAAATTTTTGGAAATTTTCTTCATAGAAATCCGTTTCAGACCATTCTAAAACGATTCCTGAAATTTAACACTTTTTTATATGTATATATATATTTATATATATATGTGTCACTCCAGACGATAACTCTCGATAGAATTGAGATAAACAGCTCAAATTTGCACAAAAAATCTATCTTGGCAATCGAAAGGCTAAGTTCGAAGATGGGCGAAATTGGCCTACTCTAAGGAGGGTTTTGGCGCATTTAAAGTGCGCAAAAATTACCCAAAAATCCCCAAAATGTTATTTTCCAACAAGTGACCCCTCATTTTAAAGGTTTTTGCACGCTGAACACGATGGTGGAATCGGATTTTAGATATCTAAATCCGTTCTCAAATTAGAGCATTTAAAGTGCGCAAAAATTACCCAAAAATCCCCAAAATGTTATTTTCTAACAAGTGACCCCTCATTTTAAAGGTTTTTGCACGCTGAACACGATGGTGAAATCGGATTTAAGATATCTAAATCCGTTCTTAAATTAGAGCATTTAAAGTGCGCAAAAATTACCCAAAACTAGGATAATCTTTAAACTCTTACCCCCCCCCCCCCCCACCCCCTTGGAGTGGTCAGATTGAAAAATGTGAGAAGTATTAATTGAAGACGAGAGTTCGAAGCAAAACAAAACCATAGCCATTAATTCGAATATTTCTTTGAAAATTCGCTCATTAAGTCATGCTGCATGACTGGTTTTTTTTCGTATTTGACCCTCCCTCTAAACTACCCTTAATAGTGGTCCGATCTTGAAGGCGAGGATCTTCAGCCAATTAGATTCCAAACGGAGCCTTCATTCACAATTTCAACACTCCAGCTTCCCGGGAAGTGTTCCAAAAAACGTTGCATTTTTTTCGTCACACAGATTTTAGAATGAACCCCAGCCCTAAAGACATATCCATGACAAAAGTAACGCTGTAATTCCCCAGAAGCTAATTTCATTCCTGTTTGAATTCGTCATTTCATTTCTTTCGAGAAAATGAGTGAGCCCTGAGGTTAGTGAGTGAGAGTGAAGTTAATGAGAAAAAAAACCAGTCATGCAGCATGACTTAATGAGCGAATTTTCAAAGAAATATTCGAATTAATGGCTATGGTTTTGAATAAAGGAAAACTTCGGTCTAACATTTGGTTTTCTATGTATATTCTCTTCGTATTTATTTTAATTTGTACGTTTTGTCCATCCTGATTCTACCGTTTGTTATGAGTAGATTCCTTGTTCCTTCTGAATGGCCTTTCCTCCTGACTACGATTTCAGGCCTGGTATCTAAAACCAGTTCAAGATTTGCTCTACTAGGTAGGTAGATCCTTCCTTCTTCATTGATATTATTTTTATCATGTTAAGTACCTACCTACCTTTGAATATCAAATATTCGTATGATACTGATAATAAATTGATAAGATACCTACCTAACCTTCTTCCTCCTACTGTTAGTACCTAAATTGAATAATTTGAAATAGATTTTTTCTTTCGTCTTCCTTCTAGTAATACGTGGGCCGGTACTTGTCTATCTATGAAGGTATCATAACAATTATATGTCAAATGGGAAATTCAAGGAGTTGTACTAATCGTTTGCCTCCCCCTTTTTTGCTTCGAACTCTCGTCTTCAATTAATACTTCTCACATTTTTCAATCTGACCACTCTAAGGGGGGGGGGGGGGTAAGAGTTTAAAGATTATCCTAGTTTTGGGTAATTTTTGCGCACTTTAAATGCTCTAATTTAAGAACGGATTTAGATATCTAAAATCCGATTTCACCATCGTGTTCAGCGTGCAAAAACCTTTAAAATGAGGGGTCACTTGTTAGAAAATAACATTTTGGGGATTTTTGGGTAATTTTTGCGCACTTTAAATGCTCTAATTTGAGAACGGATCAAGATATCTAAAATCCGATTCCACCATCGTGTTCAGCGTGCAAAAACCTTTAAAATGAGGGGTCACTTGTTGGAAAATAACATTTTGGGGATTTTTGGGTAATTTTTGCGCACTTTAAATGCGCCAAAACCCTCCTTAGAGTAGGCCAATTTCGCCCATCTTCGAACTTAGCCTTTCGATTGCCAAGATAGATTTTTTGTGCAAATTTGAGCTGTTTATCTCAATTCTATCGAGAGTTATCGTCTGGAGTGACACATATATATATATATATATAAATATATATATACATATAAAAAAGTGTTAAATTTCAGGAATCGTTTTAGAATGGTCTGAAACGGATTTCTATGAAGAAAATTTCCAAAAATTTATATTATTTAAATTTCGAAGCCATTGCAATAGCTTCATTTTCTTTGAAAATTCGCTAATGAGTCCTGAGGTTAATTTCCTGTTTGACCTACGCCCTTGAGCAAAATCGAGTTGGTCCACTCGCACCCCATCGCTCACTCGCACCCGCTATTTGTGAGCTATTGGCGTTACCCAGAGGACACCAGGAGGAGGTTGCTCACGATGTCCCCCAAAAATTTTGGTTAAGGGCTGTTGGCCACTTGTTCTTCAACGAACTTTAGGTAGGCTTTACATTGATATTTTTCTCTTCCCGCACACGCGAATCTTTCTCCTACCGACAGCGGATTTTGAAACTCGAATTTGAATTGTTCGTGGGGTTGATATTCGTAGAAAATCACTTTTCCCCCTCGTTGAGACCCACCGGGAACAACAACCGCACTCATGATCAATATACCTACTGAAGGTCGAGCGCAGATTCGGCAGACGACTTCCCACTATCAGTGTTATTGATGCGAGAGTTTGAAGGTCAATTCATGGAGCCTCGTAATGAGACTCGTAACCGGTGCAGAGTGATACTCTGTCTCGAGTACCCATTTTCAATTTTTGACCAATAATGGGTGCGAGTGGGCTTCGGCTGCGAGCGGGCCAACTCAGCTTTGATCCACGTATGGGTGCGACTGGGTAGACCTCCGTTTTGGCCCGACGGGTGCAAGTGGTCATACCCCCCTGTGGAAAGTGAAATCAGACATTTATAAAGTTCGGAACAAGAAGAAAATTGCATCGGAAAAACTGTTGGAGCAAATTGGTAAGCAAATTGAGCCAAACGCTAACATCGATAGCCTGAAGAAACGGTATTCGTACGTGTTACCGAAGAGAGCTGAAAAAACGCTGCAAAGTCCTTGTCACATGGGTTTATTATTCTATTGGACATACCTACAGAAAGGTTGGCTGTTCATTAATTGTTTCTTTCATGCGTAATAATCGAAATAGCTACTTCTGATGGTTTCCATTAATTTTGGCCCCCAAAACACAAATTAGGTACCCTCTTTTTTTTTTTTTTTTTTTTAACTATCTTTGATCATTGGTAGTGCCATTTAATCGTCCTGAACCACGTCTTGACACTTTTTCCAGTGTTATTATACAAACTGATGGTGATTTCAGACGATTTCCCAGGTTTTTCACTCATAAAAAATCAATTCTGGGAGCTGAACATTTGGTAGAACTCAATTTTCCACTCTTTGGTCAAAATCGACTTCATATTCGGTCTTCTCGTCCCCAAAAACATAGAAAACGATATCTCAGAAGCTCATGTTACCAATATGTTGCTAAAATGTAAAAAGTACCTATTTTTACACACATTTTCACTCATAACTCCGCTGGATATATTCCAATCGGGCTGAAAAGTTTCGGGACACAACTAGGGCCCAAATGGAGCATGTGTGCGAAAGAACGATTTTTTTAGACCGAAAATGAAGCCGGTACACGTGATACGGCGTACGGCGGACGGCGGACGGACATTGCATTTTTGGAATCTACGCACCTTGAAACGTAAAAGAAAAAAGTTTGAGGGGGTGTTATAAAAATTTTTTGCTGAGCGAATACATAGGTGTATTATTCACAGAATAATAAACCAAAACGCTGCAAAGTCCTTGTCACATGGGTTCTATTGGAGTTCTAGAGATTTTTGTTGGCTGTTAGATGTATTGTTTCTTTCATGTGGAATGATTGAAATAGCTATTTCTGATGATTTCCACCAATTTTGGCCCCCAAAACATGAAATAGGTACGCTTTTTTTTCTTTTTTTTTTTAAGATCATCTTTGATCATTGGTAGTGGCATTTAATGGTCTTGATTCACCTGTTTACACTTTTTCCAATGTTATTGTACACATTGATGGTGATTTCAGACAGTTTTCCAGGTTTTTGACTCATAAAAAACCAATTTTGGGAGCTGAACCTTTGGTAAAACCTCAATTTCCGCGTCTTTGGTCAAAATCGACTTCATATTCGGTCTTCTCGTCCTCAAAAACATGGCAAAAGATACCTCAAAAGCTCATGTTACTAACATGTTGTTAAAACGCAAAAAGTACCTATTTTTATACACATTTTCACTCATAACATCCCTGGGTATATTCCGATCGGGCTGAAAAGTTTCGGGACACAACTAGGGCCCAAATGGAGCATGTGTGCGAAAGTACGACTTTTTAGACCAAAAATGAAGCCTGTACACGTGATACGGCGGACGGCGGACGGACATTGCATTTTTGGAATCTACGCACCTTGAAACGGAAAAGAAAAAATTTTGAGGGGGTGTTATATAAATTTTTTGCTGAGCGAATACATAGGTGTATTCACAGAATAATAAACCAAAAGTCCAGGAGGGTGAAAAATCAGGGGCTGGAGCCGAAGATGAATACGTCCCAAATTTATGGTACTTCGCAGCCCTACAGTTTCTACATGACCAGGAGATGGTAAATCTCAGTGAAATGAGAAAACCGACCACGATTTTGGTACCACTCTTTTGTCCAAGTTTTTCTTTTTTTTTGTAGGAGGCTCATCATCTTCACACAACTCACTCAAAATTAAAAATCTCAATAAATTATTATCACTCATTTCCTCGTCTTTTCAACAAAAACGTCGACAGGATTAACGATTAGTTAAGTAATTAACGATTAGTAGTAATAATAATAATCGTCGTTATTACAAGAACATGCAGTAACTGATGTTGACGAACTTGCTTGTCTAGTGTGTGGGCAACAACCTCAACACTGTTGACAACAAGGTTGACGACCAGGTTGATAGAGTGTCTGTTGAGGGAGCCTTTCTTCAATCCCAAAATTTCTCCGTTCAACGCCACAAAAGAAACGTCTGCCAATTCCAGTAGGCAGTACAGCTTACTCACTTGAATCACATGAATGTATAGAATAGTTGGGTAGGTTCATTTTGATACAGGACAATCTGCGATCCAACCCACGTGTACCCTCAAAATTTCAGGTCTCTACGACTATTTTTCGGGTTAGAAGCGTTACAAGGAAACGGCCAACACTTCATGTTCGCGCATGCGCAGACGAAAGTTGCAGTACGATTTCAATGAAATTCATACGGAACTATCAAATAATTATTATTGATCGACCCTCCAAATCAGAACTCATTTCTCACGATATTTAAAGCAGTTATGGACGTTTCAAGTATTTCACGTTTGCGCATGCGCAGTCGAAACAATTTCCATGATTTTGAAACGGGACCATCTGCGATCCAACCCGCGTGTACCCTCAACATTTCAGGTCTCTACGACTATTTTTCGGGTTAGAAGCGTTACAAGGAAACGGCCAACACTTCATGTTCGCGCATGCGCAGACGAAAGTTGCAGTACGATTTCAATGAAATTCATACGGAACTATCAAATAATTATTATTGATCGACCCTCCAAATCAGAACTCATTTCTCACGATATTTAAAGCAGTTATGGACGTTTCAAGTATTTCACGTTTGCGCATGCGCAGTCGAAACAATTTCCATGATTTTGAAACGGGACCATCTGCGATCCAACCCGCGTGTACCCTCAACATTTCAGCTCTCTACGACTGTTTTTCGCGTAGTTAGGAGCGTTACAAGGAAATGGTCAACATTTCATGTTCGCGCATGCGCAGACGAAAGTTACAATACGATTCCAATGAAATTTATTCGGACTATCAAAGTATTATTCCTGATGGACCCTCCGAGTTTCAACTAATTTCAACGATATTTAGGGTAGTTATGGGCTTTTCAAGTACCTATTTCACGTTTGCGAATGCGCAGACGAAAGTTACGGTACTTTTTCAATGGTTTTGGTATGGGACCGTCTGTGACCCAACCCGCACCTACCCTCCAAATTTCAGCCCATTTCGACCATTATTTCCGGTAGTTATGGGTGATACAAGGAATTACCACAGACAGACAGACAGGCACGGAACCAAAAATGTTCCTCGATGTGTGAAACGCAAAATGGTAGTGGTAATTTTCATTTTTTTTTTACTCAATCACGAATCCAAGGCTTCCCTACCTTCGGTAGTGAGGAAGCAAAATTTAAACACACTTTTTCTCCGTTTTCACGAAAAAAAATTGAACGTGGATATGCAATACTGTAGTTAAATTCTTGCGTCCAAAAACATGTCCATGATTTAGTGTTTTCCGTGAAAGCGGAGAAATTTTTTTTTAATAATGTAGGTACTTACCTAATTATTATTATGTAATATTGTAATAACGTAATAATCTAGTTAATTAACAATAATGTAATGTTGCGCAGTGTTAATTTTTAATTTTTTAACTTTCAAATCCAATAAAGTTGAATGTATCTATTACTTTCAAGTCGGTAGGTGCATATAGCACAGTTCCCCGGTTCAACAGATCAAAATGGTCGAAGAATTAAGAACGAAAATACGTTGAAACGTGGAATTAAACTAATTATTCGAAGAGATTTTTGACATGAAACTTTATGGCTACCTACCATACAGAAACAGGCTAAATTTATTGCTGTGAAAAGTGGGTGTGTGAAATTACCTGAGTGAGAACCGATGGTCTGTGAAGGGCAATACTTGAAACTCCAATACTTATCCCTCGTATGGCTCAGCCTGCACAACAGATCGGTTTATGTTCAAACGAAAATGAACGGCCAACGAGAATGTTCTCTTGTATCGGCCTGGAGAATAGCGATTACCGCTCTACGGCCCCAGTTGTTACTGGAGACGGGTAAACATGGAAATAAATCGACTAGGCCACCATGCGAGTGTCGAGTTGGTATTTCAGTACTGGGTCGATGCGATCCACTACAAAGCAGCCGCACACCTGGTTCTTGGGCGTCGATTTGTATTGAACGAATCTGTAGTTATTCCACTTTTTCCGGCTTGAAGCTACCTATTTTAGTCCAGTCAAAATAGACATTCAACTTCTGAATAATTCGCATAGAGCTGAAAATTGGTACAGACCTTGTACACCATTGTAAATAAAATGACAGAAGACATCGCTCCTTCTTCAGCTAAACTTTTTATTCAATGTCAAAGGTTTAAAAATCTGTTTTTCGCAAATATCTCTTAAACGGTGTAAGTGTTATCATAAAAATAGTTCATACAAATTTTGTAGAGATTATCTACAAAAACTGTCTCTATACTTTTTTCCCTAAGAATTTATTATCATTCATGAGATATCGCGGTTTTAAAAATTTAAAAAACCACAGTCATGCAGCATGGCTATAAGAGCGAATTTTCGAAGAAATAACCACGTTCCTTAATCTTCAAAGTGCTCCAGTTTGAGAACGGAATGAGATATCGCAATTCTGATTTCACCATCGTGTTCAGCGTACAAAAACCTTTAAAATGAGGGGTCACTTGTTAGAAAATAACATTTTGGGGATTTTTGGGTAATTTTTGCGCACTTTAAATGCTCTAATTTGAGAACGGATCAAGATATCTAAAATCCGATTCCACCATCGTGTTCAGCGTGCAAAAACCTTTAAAATGAGGGGTCACTTGTTGGAAAATAACATTTTGGGGATTTTTGGGTAATTTTTGCGCACTTTAAATGCGCCAAAACCCTCCTTAGAGTAGGCCAATTTCGCCCATCTTCGAACTTAGCCTTTCGATTGCCAAGATAGATTTTTTGTGCAAATTTGAGCTGTTTATCTCAATTCTATCGAGAGTTATCGTCTGGAGTGACACATATATATATAAATATATATATACATATAAAAAAGTGTTAAATTTCAGGAATCGTTTTAGAATGGTCTGAAACGGATTTCTATGAAGAAAATTTCCAAAAATTTATATTATTTAAATTTCGAAGCCATTGCAATAGCTTCATTTTCTTTGAAAATTCGCTAAAACAGGTCCAAGGGTTGAGAGTGACGATATAGGTATTGTTGCCTCATTCCGCATAACATGTTATATTTATCCAATTATGTAGTTTCGCCACCATGGCCTCCTCACTCCTCAGGGATCTATAAGGTGGTGTAACTTCTATGTTCAACTAAGTAATACTAATCAAATATTCCATATTAGGCACTTACTATGTACGTAGCTGATTTCCTACAAATCAACTCCATATTACCTATATGGACCCCCGAAGAAGAGGGACTGAGTGGCACCAGTCAACAAAATATGATTTTAAAAATTGAAAAAGGCATAGTATTCATAATATGCACTCGTTTACACACTATCTTCGAGGTACTTGGCGATTTTTTTGGTCTTTCTTTTTTTTTCACAGATTGATTGTCTTTAAAGTATTCAACATAGGTATCCATCATTTCTTTCAACACTCTAATCAATTGACGTTCGAATTCACGTTCAGCAGCAACAATTTCACTTTTAGCCAAAGGTTTACTCCTAATGAAGCAAACCTGTGACATTTTTTGGAAAATCATTTAACCGCATGTCGTGGTACCCTTCTATTCCATCCAATGTAAATATGTTAGGTTTAACCAATAAATGGCAAGGAGAACGACGAGCAGGGGGGCCTATTCACTAAAATAGATAGTGGAAAGAGATTATCTATTTTGAAAATCTCCCGCGAGAGATAGTCTCCCCTGGGAGACAGTCTCTTCCAATGTCTCCCGGGTTCGTCTATTTTACTGAATAGCTCCAGGGACCTTGAGAAAGAGATATGGATCCTAATACACGAAAATGCCATAGTATCCATGAAGTACGAGATTTTTGTGCCCCCGGGAGTTCAATTCCTTAATAATGAACGCGTTTCTCAGTAATACCTATTCAATGGGTAATTGGGTACCTACCTACCTCAATCCATACTTGGACGTTTTTACTCACGAATCGGGTAAAAGTTTAAATGAAATTGAAAAAAGTATCAATTATAAACAGAAAAACGCTGCAAATCCCTGCACAACGGTTTATTATTTTGTATAGAATACCCTTCTGTTACAGATCACAGCTCTATGTATAGATAACCCGTCTATATAATATAATATGTACTATTCTATGCATATTATGTAGATCGCAGACCCTCCGTAGGTTAGTACCTAACCCCGTACTCGTTACTAGGTACCTACCTAAATCACGAGTTAAATGTTGCTAAAATAATTCTGCCGATGACAAACAGTAGGTACCTAACAAAAAGAAACACACATAATGAAGTTCTGGAAAGAAATTGTTGATGAGGAGTGAAAAAAGTTGCAAACGTACCTACCTACAAACTCCAGCCCCTTCTACATAGATGGTATAATGAACCGTTGAGTAATGATTTACCGTAGTAATAATTTACCCATCAATAATACTTCAACGTTTGTTCAAGTTTCACTACCTACCAACAAACTCCAAAAGAGCCATCATTTTTCAAATTAAATAATATCACAGAACAACCAACTCGACTTCATACTCCGCAAATATAATCAGGTGATCCCTACCAATGATTGGCCGTATTCACAAATTCCTATTGTGGGCGCGTCTCTGGTTACGAGATTTGGTTTGAATTGTATACAATTTCATTCACACTGGAGTCGAAAATGCCTGTCGGTGCAAACTTCGGGGCCTTACTGTGAACGAACGGCTGGACGTACGATGCTCCGGATGGTCTTAAAAAACTCGCAAGTTCAAGAACTATTTAAAACCGTAAAAATATTTACGTAAAAAAATTGTATAGGCGTTTTGAAAATTTCAACCCCTATTTTGAACCCCTTAGAGATGACTCACAGTAACGTCGAGCTTCGAGGACCAACTAGACGCCGAACGGAACCTATAACCCGAATTTCATCAATTTTTTTTCATGGTAACTAAGAAAAGTGGCCCGTACGGCGTACGGCGTACGGCGTACGGCGGACAGACAGAAATATTTTTATTGCAGTTTTGGATTCTACATACCTTGAAACGTAAACCATCAAATTTTGAGGGGGGGTAAGAATTTTTTTTTTCATGCTCGATTCCAATGGTTCATTATTGAAAATAATAAACCAAAAGTCGAATTATGGGGCGGCTTAATGCTTGTATTATATTTACACCTAATGAACGGCCACTCTTAGGTAGGTATGTACCTACCTCAACCCGTAGGTACTTGGACGTTTTTACTCATGAATCAATAATATTATGTATATATTTTTAATTAAAATTGAAATGAAAAATTTAATCTTTATGAAATGAAAAAAATTTATGATGAAAAACTTAATGAAATGAAAAAAATACACGATCAAAATTACCAATGTGGTTGCGGATGAACGAGGATATTACATGACCACTGTGAAACAAACGAGAAATAGACTCTCTCTTTCGAGGAAAGTCACCTAATTAGCTGTCTCTCTGAAAGAGATCGAGAATGCCAAGATGGCCTCCAACTCTCTCTTTTAAAAGTTACTGAATAACCCTGTCATGGATACTATAAAAATCTATTTTGCCAAAAGAGAGAGTCGGACCTGAAAGAGATGTCTCTTTGGCTTAGTGAATAGGCCCCCTGTGCAAAGCTTGGGTGAAAGCCCGGAGGGGTCCCCCTCCATCAACTCCCAATTGGTAGATTAGACGGGGGACAAGGTGGAGGCACCTTTATAAGGCGCCAGGCTCGCCCAGCTCTTCATTCTACCGACCTCACTCCTACCTGCGACTTCTCTCTCTTTTACCTCGCGCCTCCTTCCTCTCTCTCCTACCTTTCCCTTGCATATCCGTTGTGGTGAAAACCTGGGATACGCCTCACAAAAGGATCCGGCATTAATTGTGGTGAAAACCTGGGATGCTGGCACGTCCACTAGCGCTCATTGCGGTGAAAACCTGGGGCGTTAGTTATCCTCTAGTGCCCATTGTGGTGAAAACCTGGGGCACTAGCTATCCGTAAAAGACTCCGACGGGGCAAATCCTCCTCTCTCGTACGGCCTATTCAAATTGCCTTACCTTACGCTCAGGACAGCACACTTAGATCGAAAATTAATATCAATAAGCACGTATTTCACTGCAAAGAATACCTCAATACTAACATCAGGTCGCCCTTTACGCCCTTCTGACAGGGAGCAGGTACCTATACGACAGTTTGGCTCACAGTTCATGCAATCGAATAGCTAACAGAGGTTTCTCCAGGTTAGGCGAACGAGCGAAACTAGAGACGGACAGTTCGGGATGTTGGGAATGAAAATAATTCGTAGGTATAGGTATTTATATTTGCTGTTGTCACACAGAAACCGACACCTACAAGCCGCATATGAGTGCATATAAATACATTCGATTTTTACAAGCGCGATGTCTCATGAATTGATTCGTAAGGATGAATTATTCCGAGATCCGAGTTTTAATGTGTGATCGATGTGTCTGTTTTATACCTTAATTTAGTTATTATTTATTTTTTATTGTAAGTACTAGTTGTATAGGCCGGCAAGAATCTGTATGGACTTAATTCAAATGGTACCTACTAGTGTTATCCTGTCTATCTTGTGACAGAGTGTGACATTGAACCTCGAGAGTCCCCCTCCTAGGTGAGCGAGATTATCATCAGTTAAGAAGGGATATCGATTAGGCTTCCCCAAACGACCCCGTCTCCACCGGACCAGACAACGACTCGAGAACAGCCACACCATCACACTCCTCCCCACATGACATACCTCTGGGTAGGGGAAGTATGAGAGGGAAAAGGGGGAATGAAAAGTAGTCGGAAGTTCTGGTTCAGGAAAGGAAATCTGAACAACTTCAAGGTGACTAACCTCACTAATATTTTACTGGTGGAGAACAAAGCTCCTACATATGAGTATTGGCGGAGAAAAAATGTTGTCAGAGGTTGTTGTCCAGTGAACTGTGCTCATCTGGGCAACCTGTAGGTGATCAGCCTCCATCGTTAGGGTGGAACAACTACTGGGACTTGTAAACTGGGACACGGCATTATTCGCCTTCAAATGAGCTCAATATATTTCAGTTAAATTGATACTGTAAAGGGTGGAAATGCGGTGGGGAAGCCAGTAGATGCATGCATTATCAAAGGAACAGGATGATTGTAAAGGAATCCTTCTGGGAGACCTTTGGGCCTTATCCTTCTGGAAAGCCCATAAAAAGTGGATGGAGTATGGTGAGTAACTCAGTACATACTACCGAACCACGCTGTGCTACCATGTGACTGAGTGAGGAAAGTGAAGGTGAACCCTCGAGAGTCCCCCTACTAGACGAGCGAGGTTATGGATTCCCCAAACGACCCCATCACAACCTACCTAAAAGTTATTGAGTAAATATAGAAATAATACTCACATGTGTGAATTTTAAATCATTTCTTCCACACCTAACTCAAGAATGATGATGATTATAAACTAAATAGGTATTTTCGGCTGCGGTAGTAGGAAAATCTGTAATTACAAATTGATGATAGGTATTTTTTTAGTTGTGGTGTAGGTATACGTTTCAAACATTGGAACCTAAGTATATTTATTTCGAAGTGTAGGTATATTTCACAATTTACAGGTACCTGATGCGACGAAACGGACGAGTCTCGAGATTCCCACAGCTTGCTGATGTAGCGCCTCATATTACCTACACCCCTTATTTTCACCTTCAACGCTAACCAAGGTCTTCCTCGCGTTTTTCCATAAAGTTCGTGGTTCCTATATTCGTCACGTCCACTGAAAGAGGTTACACAGCTCTATTTGAGGGGTTAAACAGCTGTGGCCCTACCTACTTCACATGGCCAAGACTTGTCAAATGGAGGACCTTCATCGAAATAGGACAGCATCTTATTTGGTTCATCCATAGATGTCTATTCTCCCAGAAAAAGAGCTTTCTTTCGAGCCCCAACAAGCCTAGGTTTAGCTCGAGTAAATAGTCTAAATTTACTCGAGAAGGTAAATTGTCTACATTTTGGGGAAGGCCCCCTCCGACCAAAAATTTGATCAGACTAGGTCGCTGAAATTTGGAGACCGAGTATCAAGATGGGGGACAAGCCGTGTTTTTTTGTTTGTTTTTTTTAACTTGGAGGGAACCCCTATTTCCTTTCCAAAACCATCCTTTTCAAAATAATTTGGAGGGGAGCCAGTTTTTGAAAATTAGCGCCAACCAACAAAGATTGGCAAGATAACGCCCAGAAAATAATAAGAGGGGAAATGATGTCAGAACTGCTGGTCTCTTGTTTAATAAATGAAAGGTGGGAGGTCCTCAGCTGATTATATGATAAGAGGTTGGGAAGGGGTAATTGAAATTTCGAAGGAAAAACATTAGGTAAGGAGCGGTTAGGGAAAGGGAAAAATAATTTTGAATATTGGAGGGAAAACCAAAGGCCACGGGAAAGATGTGGAAAAGGATGGACCTTATAGTTTCTATATGATCCGTGAATTGATCCAAGTCCTGCTAAAGTTGTAGAGGAGGGAGGATTTCCAAAAAGGGGTGGGACATAAGGGTTATTATTAACAAGTAGTCATTTTTGAAAACTGGCAGTAGCCATGTTTGAAAACCGGTGGGATAGAGAACATCAGCTGAAAAAAAAAGGCGGCAGATTGATTACCAGCTGGTCTAAGGTATTATTTGCATGGAAGAGGGTGGAGGGGAGGATTTGAAAATCAGAGGGAAGGATCATTTTAAAAGTTGGCAGGAACCTGAAAAGGAGGGTAATTACATGGATACTATAGCGTGACAGCATCCATGGGCATAGATTCTACTTATATGGCTTTATATCATCCATGGACATGATGTGAGAAGCTGTGATGTATGGAGCCAATGACGTCACATCAGCTGTGACCTTTGGCCAGGTGGGAGTGCATGGGGCGGTAATGATAACAGCGATGAGGGGAAACACAATTTTCTTCCCTAATTATAATTATATCTTGACCTACATGTTATTGTACATGTTTAATGCTAATTTACAGATGGTGGTTCGCCGGATGCACCCATCATCGGGTCAGGTAATCAGCACCACGGCTGATGAGAGCGATCTTCATGGCGTGATCACCCTTCAACGGACATCACCTGAGAACAATGTAATCCCATGGGTAAGAACATGCACATAGATGTTTTTGCTAATATAATGACCAGGGGCGTTGCATATATAAGGCCACTTGGGCCACTGCCCCGGCACCCAAAAACATTGTTCAGTTGACATTTGAATTTCCCACCGTACACTGCACCTAGCATTTTTCACGAAGTTCAACAGCAACCCGCCAGATTTCTCTGGCTATGGAATGGAAATTCTATGGATATTCAATATTCTAGTAGAGCATTCATGGTGGTTCCTTAATGTTAGCTCCATATACCAAGCATCAGAACAAAGCGACAGCAATCCATGTCCTGCAGTCGAAATCAAAACCTAGGCTCCTGAAATTGGAAGGTAGGTTCTGGGTCCTGGGACCCAGTGTCGCCATGGCAACTGAGAAAAGTGGCCCATCCGCGCATGCTCAGTCAAGTAAAAATATTGTTCGCCACGCCCACTTCGGGCCTGTCCCCAAAATCTGATTTCTACTCCAAAATCGTTCGTTTTCATAATCCATTCAATTTGTCATCTCGATACGAGATGCTTCTTCGTCTTCTGATTTGTTTTTGTTGTCTCGTGAATTATATTCACTTTCTCTGTTGAGCCAGTTGCCAGTTTTTAATTTTTTGCGTCAAATTCTGTGCGTTTTGCGTTCGGTCCGGTTCTAATGATAGATTTGTATTCGTGGTACATACGCGCATTTTGTCCTGTTTGATGTGGTCTTGTGGATTGATCGGCGTCCTAACACACAGATAACTACCTACCTTCTAGTCAATAGCTTCTCCATTCAAGTAGGTACCGGCCGACGGGTCATTGTTTTGTTATATTTTAGTTTACTATATTTTTGTAACACATGAATTCGGTGGCTAATTTGCAGCAGAAATTATGGACGTTTTCGTACGACGATAGAGAGGTGTTTAACCCTTTGACTACCAGTTTTGAGAAAAAAGAATTTGCGAAGATTTTCTTGATGAAATCGATAGAAAGGAGCTTTGAGGTGCCACAGACCAAATTTGGAGTCATTGGGATCATTTGGGTGAATTTTACAGGGCGGGACAAAACATGTCCCGGTGATGGAGTATGGCACCAAATTTTGTCCCAGTTGTTTACCATTGATGTCCCAGTTCTGTCCCATTGGTTTGAATATGCTCTCCCACACGTATCCCAATTGCAGACTTGTATGATGGGGTGGGACAAAGTAATCCCAGTTGTGGTGCATGGCTCCTAATTCTGTCCCAGTTGAATACCAATTATTTCCCAAATCTGTCCAATTTGTTAGACTGCTCTCATTTATCCAACCCAATTGAGGGTCTAAGGATTATTTTGTTCTATAGGTTATAATACATCAAGCAGTTGTATAAATTCAGAAATATTGTAATACATTTTTGAAAGTAAAAATTAGTTTTATTTCCATTTGTTTTGTTTATTCCATTTATATTGTTTAGTTATTCCACACCGCCTTAGCAGTTCACTCCTATTATTGAATCCTGTAGATAGGTACATGATGCATGAACACAACACATAGATACGCCGAAAAAGGCCGAACACCACAGTACTGATCCGAATGTGACGAAATTCCAGTTGGACCAACTAAGACCTAACCCCGAACTACCATAAACGTTTGAGCCAATTTGGACCATTGGGTAATGAGTTATGGCAGTTCACATAAATTCGTACACACACATACTCAACTGCCTGAAGGAGCAGAAATTTCAACTTTTTCTGACAGATTCGTGTAATAAGTACAAAATTGAAAACATAAGGCCTTGGCCGAGCCTCCGACGGCCGAGCCTAAAAACAGCCACCATGCAACCTACCCACTGGTGGACTCTGGTATACAACTGGGACAGAACTTGTCCCAGTAGCTATAAATAACCATTTCATGGTAACTACGTAGTTATGTATGGTACTATGTCGTGTCGGTACTTAGTAAAACATTATTAGCAAGAACAAAACTACAGTGAATGGTACTGTTGCCTAAATTGGTGGAATATAACGTTGGTTGAACATAAATCATGCAACAGCCCACACTGATAACAGGCAAAAAGAAATAAGCAATATCAGTACCCCAGAACCCCCGGGACAGCAACTTTTTACAGTTTTCCTAGTTAGTAGGGTAGATTTACTAACAGGTCAAACAGGTTTCGATGCAAAAACACGAAAATTCAGCCCTAGAGGTCCTTCCGAAACTGGCGCAATTCACTACCACCAATCTGAAGAGAAAACCACGCCGCAACTGATAAGAATGGGTCCTGGTCCACTTGGGGTGAACTCTTGCGGCAGTTTGAGGTATCTTCGCGTTGGTGGGATCCTAACGAACAACTGGGACGTTGAATGATTGGAATCTATGCAATTTTCGTCCCGCTAGGATTTTTTAAGTGAGAAATGTCCCGATTTGTCCCATTGGGAGTCAAAGGGTTAAAAGAGATAAGCTTTGCTAAATATCCACTCAATCAGTAAATAAGGGAAAGGTGTTGTTGCCTTCGGATATTTTGTAGACAAATCTGTTGGTTTTGTCTTCTGGTTTGGTGCCTCGCCGTTTTCAGGGCCCATGCACCGCTACTGATAATGACTCGTTTAGTTAGCTGCTACGACACGGTTTGGTTGTGGCATCATTCATGAAAAGGGCACCTGGCTCAACGTCGAAAGACGCAGTTTTTTGGTTTACTATTTTCAGTACCTGATGAAACTCTGGAATCGAGCATGAAAATTAAAAGTTTGATGGTTTTCCCCCAGTTTGATGGTTTCCGTTTCAAGGTATGTTTTATCCGAAAATGGAATTAAAAAATCTCTGCCCGTCCGCATTTGCATAGTTACCATGAACAAATATACCTAAGTGAAATTTGGTTTGTGGGTCCCATTTGGGGTCTAGTTGGTCCGCGAAGCGGCGTTACTGTCAGTCAAAAGGTGTGAAATATAGGGGTAGAAATTTGTTTAACTTTTTGGTTTATTATTTTCAATAATGAACCATTGGAATCGAGCATGAAAAAAAATTCTAGTAAGTACTTGCGAAACTTGAACAAACGTTGAAGTATTAGAGAGTTGTCGCAACCATTTTCTGAAAAACGCAACTGTAAAACGTAACTCTGTTCTAGGGTGACAAACTCGGATGCTAACTATTCAACGTAAGTTCCATGAGAAAGTTACGTGTTCACGTAACTCCGGACATATGTTGAAGTGACGTTAAAGTAATAACTTGTCAATGATATGTAATTTGTCTGTCAAGTTAACCTCTTTATTCTCATACTAGCTCGTAACATAATTATTCAGTAATAGTAATTATTCCATTTGATGGTTTTCTATGAGTTATGAACAATTTATAGAAGAGCAATCGTGCCCTTTTACTGTACAACCACACGCACGACACGGTGAAACCTTGGGTTCTTTGTATATTTTATATACCCACAATAAATGCGAATTATAAGGCACTCTCTTACCGTGCTCATGGCTTTCGGATGGCAATGGTCAAGATGAATAAGTACTCGAACCACATGAAGTTCAGGCTTCCAAATATACCTAAAGAAAACGCAAAATAAAGAGAAGGCAAACGGCGGAAAACCTTCCCGAGGCCGGCTCCTCCCGTCTTTCTACAAAATTCGGGGTGACGCGATAGCGTAGCCATGGAGATCGAATTTGGTTATCCGCGAAGAAGTTTACTTACGAGTTACGTAGAACGTAGCTTTGAGATGCGTGACACGCATCTTTCCAATAGTTACGTGGTGTTGGACAACGCAAGTCTTGAAAACGCTAAAACTTACGTCTCCAACGTAACACTTGCGTTTACGTTCTCTCTCTCGATCGTCAATTTTTGGTTGCGACAACTCTCTATTATTGATGGGTAATTTATTACTTACTTTTGCAACTTGAACAACCGTTGAAGTATTATTGATGGGCAAGTTATTACACAACGTTTCATTATAGGTATTTACTACAGAAAACAGTGATCTACGCAGATGAGGCGTCTATTTCACTCCACATCAACAGTTTTCCTTTAGAACTTTAGTATTTCCGTTTCTTTTTGCCGTTTTTGTTACTGTTTGTCATCGGCTGTATTATTCTCGTGATTTAGGTAGGTACCTAGTAACGAGTACGTGGTTAGGTACTAACCTACGGAGGGTCTGCGATCTACATAATATGTATGGAGTAGTACATAATTATTATATAGACGGGTTATCTATGCAGAGAGCTGTGATCTGTAACAGAAGGGTATTCTGTACAAAGTAATAAACCGTTGTCCAGGGATTTGCAGCGTTATAAATTGATCTTGAACTTGCAAAATTTTTGAGACCGCCCGGAGCATTGTACGTCCAGCCGTTCGTTCACAGTAAGGCTCTGAAATTTGCACCGAAAAGCTTCGTCAACACCGAACATATTAGAGAGTTTTTGCAACACACTCGTGACGAAACGAAACGGAAAACGACACCGAAACGGAAATGGCGGATAGGGCGACCGAAGTCAGATGCTAACCTTTTTCGGTTCAGTTTTCGTTCAGCTTTGGCGTCTACCGGCTGGCGGAGTCACGCTAACGTTATGTCATCCTCTCTTTCATCCATTTTACTCCATGGTTAATACAAATCTATGTCCACACATGGCGTCAAGTCTGCCAAGACGCCAAGAACCAGCTGTGAATACGACGCTCCACATTTTTATTTTCCAAGGAAAACAGAAGAAGGTAGGTAGCGTTATACAGATGTAAGGTTAAATTACGTTTCGTCATCTCAACACGACGAAAGCTGACACCGCGAGATCCCGGTATTTTTCGTCGTCACGGTTCGTCAAACTTTTCGGTGTCTTAAGTGCGCATGCGCAGCACTACTTTCGTTTCGTTCGTTTCGTCGTGAGTAGAGAGTTTTTGCAACACACTCGTGACGAAACGAAACGGAAAACGACACCAAAACGGAAATGGCGGATAGGGCGACCGAAGTCAGATGCTAACCTTTTTCGGTTCAGTTTTCGTTCAGCTTTGGCGTCTACCGGCTGGTGGAGTCACGCTAACGTTATGTCAACCTCTCTTTCATCCATTTTACTCCATGGTTAATACAAATCTATGTCCACACATGTCAAGTCTGCCAAGACGCCAAGAAGCAGCTGTGAATACGACGCTCAACATTTTTATTTTCCAAGGAAAACAGAAGAAGGTAGGTAGCGTTATACAGATGTAAGGTTAAATTACGTTTCGTCATATCAACACGACGAAAGCTGACACCGCGAGATCCCGGTATTTTTCGTCGTCACGGTTCGTCAAACTTTTCGGTGTCTTAAGTGCGCATGCGCAGCACTGCTTTCGTTTCGTTCGTTTCGTCGTGAGTGTGTTGCAAAAACTCTCTAGTGTGTTGCAAAAACTCTCATGAAACAGTATACATCCGGCCCAGTTATCATTGCTAGGGAACACCTGGTTATAATCACGGATGAATGGGTACATGCAATTGAGTTGGTTGTTCCGTGATATTATTTCATTTGAAGAATGATGTTTATTTTGTATAGGTAAAGGTGCTCTGTGTATAAGGAAGGAAGGTACCAGTGTGGTTTTAGGTATGGCCAGTAGTATGGTGACCTCTGTATTGTATTTGCCATTGATTTCGAGCAAGCTTTGGACAGCATCGATCGCCATACGCTCCAAGAAGTCCAAGTAGATGTCCTCGCAAAGCTGGTCAATCTTGACCTGCTAAGCTGTTAGCGCTGTGTAATCCTTCTTTCGTTTAGCCAATATCTGTCAACTTGAATACTTCTTACAGCTGAAAATCCCTGGAAAGGTGGTTTGGTATGGTAGGAGGAGGAGGTCCGAGTCAGTAACATTTTGAAGCTATAGAACGACTGTTATGGACGTGACTTTATCACTGCCTACGGATTCACTTTGAACGTGGTTCTAAACAAATCCAACGCAGATGGGAAGGGGGAAGGAGGCGTACGGTAGCACATTATCAGAATACCAAGGTTTGGTGTATGCATATTGTACCGAAGGAAGTGCTGAGGTAAGCACCGCCGCACTCCGCAGGGGGGGAACGGGCCTCCGAAAACCCGTGAGAGGGCAGTTCCGATCGAGGCCGCGAAGGATTCTCTAA
Organism: Leptopterna dolabrata; assembly: GCA_954871275.1. Classification (NCBI taxonomy): domain Eukaryota; kingdom Metazoa; phylum Arthropoda; class Insecta; order Hemiptera; family Miridae; genus Leptopterna; species Leptopterna dolabrata. Next base: position 2,312,324 of record OX940982.1, on the reverse strand, counting down.
TAAAATTCGTTCCTTACATTCAAGTGCCGTTTTATTCTTCTCATCACCCGGCCAGTACAGGTACATATTTGGCGCCCCGAACAGTGCTCTTTACGCGTTTAACTTATCAACGAATTACGAATAATCAATAATCATCCATGAATTTCTGTTGCAGAGAAACACTTACAGCATGAGACCGCATATATTGGCTGCAATGGCAAACGGGAGGGTCTCAGGGAGGAACTCAAACGCCAATTTACAAAAGATGAGACTAAAACTTTTCACGAATGCCAGCAAATCGCTGGATTTAGTGAGGCAGAACCTTCAAACTGCCATCAATGAGGAGATCAACGCCGTCATCCACAAGTACCTTGAAGTGAGTGTAATTATTGAGTAGTTCGGTTAGTTCGGCAAATACGCAGCTATTTAGCTATTCCACTTTTGGTTTATTATTTTCAATAATGAACCATTGGAATCGAGCATGAAAAAAAAAATTCTTACCCCCCCTCAAAATTTGATGGTTTACGTTTCAAGGTATGTAGAATCCAAAACTGCAATAAAAATATTTCTGTCTGTCCGCCGTACGCCGTACACCGTACGCCGTACGCCGTACGGGCCACTTTTCTTAGTTACCATGAAAGAAAATTGATGAAATTCGGGTTATAGGTTCCGTTCGCTGTCTAGTTGGTCCTCGAAGCTCGACGTTACTGTGAGTCATCTCTAAGGGGTTCAAAATAGGGGTTGAAATTTTCAAAACGCCTATACCATTTTTTTACGTGAATATTTTTACGGTTTTAAATAGTTCTTGAACTTGCGAGTTTTTTAAGACCATCCGGAGCGTCGTACGTCCAGCCGTTCGTTCACAGTAAGGCCCCGAAGTTTGCACCGACAGGCATTTTCGACTCCAGTGTGAATGAAATTGTATACAATTCAAACCAAATCTCGTAACCAGAGACGCGCCCACAATAGGAATTTGTGAATACGGCCAATCATTGGTAGGGATCACCTGATTATATTGGCGGAGTATGAAGTCGAGTTGGTTGTTCTGTGATATTATTTCATTTGAAAAATGATGGCTCTGTTGGAGTTTGTTGGTAGGTAGTGAAACTTGAACAAACGTTGAAGTATTATTGATGGGTAAATTATTACTACGGTAAATCATTACTCAACGGTAAATTATTACACAACGGTTCATTATACCATCTACGTAGAAGGGGCTGGAGTTTGTTGGTAGGTACTTTTGCAACTTTTTTCACTCCTCATCAACAATTTCTTTTCAGAACTTCATTGTGTGTGTTTCTTATTGTTAGGTACTGTTTGTCATCGGCAGAATTATTTTAGCAACATTTAACTCGTGATTTAGGTAGGTACCTAGTAACGAGTACGGGGTTAGGTACTAACCTACGGAGGGTCTGCGATCTACATTATATGTATAGAGTAGTACATATCATAAATTATATAGACGGATTATCTATACATAGAGCTGTGATCTGTAACGGAAGGGTATTCTGTACAAAATAATAAACCGTTGTGCAGGGATTTGCAGCGTTTTTTCATACCCAAATAGGAAAAGATTCAAGCATAAAATGGTGAACCGTTCAAGAATACATAGTTTTTGTAAAAAACGTCTGCCAATTCGAGTAGGCAGTATAGCTTCCTCACTTGAATCACATGAACGTATAGAATAGTTGGGTAGGTTAGATAGATAGATAGATAGATAGATAAATGATTTATTGACACCACAGAAATCATAATGAAAATAATACACTTTGTAATATATTGGACATTAAACACACCATTACTTATGCTATTGTTGTCAACTTATTGTCGGCGATGGGCAAGCCCGTGCTGCCGACAAGAGTCGGAACTCAGCTCAGAAGCAGTACAACAAACGAAGATTCCTCAAAATACCGTAAAAAGAAGGAGAAAAGAAAAGAAAAAAAAAAGAAAAAAGAGGAAAATATTTCTATAAAAACTAAAGCAGGTACCTAATTGGAATGTTACGTGGAACCAGGTTATTTTGTGACATAGGTACTAGCCATAATCTTTTCTAAGGGGATGTAACCAACTGAAATCAACCAAGAGTATACCAGCTTTTTGTATCCATCTCGGTTACTACTGAAAGGTGATTTCAGAACTCTAGGTAAAGATTTGTGCACTACATGTATTAAATAGCGAGGATTTTTTGTAAACAGAGTTGTTTTTGTACGAGGGTTTGTAACATTACCATCCAAGCGAAATCTTGTTGGGTAAGAGTGTCCTGTTTCAGCAGAAATTATTTCAGGATGTTTATAATAATATAGTAACAGGTTTTTAGCGAACAACTGCCTAATTGAGAAGTTTTTGCTTAAATTAAATACTTCCACCGAGCTGAATGTTTTGGGCTTTTTTAAGCATACCTTCAATATACATTTCTGTAATGTAGCCAGAGGTTTCAATGATGTTTGATATGTGCCACCCCATACGATAATTCCGTGTTGAATTATGGATTGCACTAGACTTACATATACCATTTTTATGTTTGCGGGGGATAACATCGAACGTAGATTGTAAAATAAGTGTATGAATTTCTTCAATTTTTCCACTAAATACGATACGTGACCCTTCCATGAAAGTTTATCATCAATGATGACCCCCAGGTACTTATGCTCATGAACTCTTTCAATAGGAATGCAGGAGCACCCTTCATTTTGATACGGGACCATCTGCGATCCAACCCACGTGTACCCTCAAAATTTCAGCTCAACGATTATTTTTCGCGTAGTTAGAAGCGTTACAAGGAAACGGGCAAAATTTCATGTTCGCGCATGCGCAGACGAATGAAATTCTTATGGAACTATCAAAGAATTATTCTTGATCGACCCTCAAAATCTGAGCTCATTTCAACGTCATTTAAATTAGTTACGGGCGTTCCAAGTATTTGACATTTGCACAAGCGCAGACAGAACGATTTCTATGATTTTGAAACGGTACCATTTGCGATCCAACCCTCAAAAGTTTAGTTCTCTACGACTGTTTTTCGCGTAGTTAGAAGCATTACAAGGAAACGGCCAACGTTTCATGTTCGCGCATGTGCAGACGAAAGTTACTGTACGATTCCAATGAGATTCATTAGAAACTATCAAAGTATTATTCCTGATCGACCCTTTAAGTTTGAGCTAATTTCAACGATATTTGGGGAAGTTATGAGCTTTTCAAGTATTTTACGTTTGCGCATGCGCAGCCGAGTTAGGTACCGTACTTTTTCAATGATTTTGGTATGGGACCGTCTGTGACCCATCCCGCACCTTCCCTCCAAATTCCAGCCCATTTCGACCATCATTTTGGGTAGTTATGGGCGTTACAAGGAATTACCACAGACAGACAGACAGACACGGAACCAAAAATGTCTGAAACGCAAAATGGAAGTGGACATTTTCATTTTGGAAGACATACATTTTTGTTTACTCAATCACAAATCCAAGGCTTCCCTACCTTCGGTAGTGAGGAAGCAAAATATAGCAGTGGTACATTACAATTACATGAACATATAGCAGTGGTGCATTACAATTACATGTAAATATAGCATTGGTGCATTACAGTTGTAACATGTAAATATAGCAGTGGCACATTATTGAGTAATTCGGTTATTGTCCAGATACGCAGCTATTTAAGAATTCTACTTCTTTTTATACCCAAGAAGGAAAAGATTCAAGCATAAAGTGGTGAATCGTTCAAGAATACATACGGTTTCTGTAAAAAATATAGCACTGGTAAATTAAACTTAATCTAAATATAGCAGTGGTTCATTACAGTTACATGTAAATATAGCAGTGGTAAATTACAATTACATGATTGTGAATGTAGCAGTGGTAAATTATTGAGTAATTCGGTTATTGTACAAATACGCAGCTATTTAGCTATTCCAATTTTTTCAATACCCAAGAAGGAAAAGATTCAAGCATAAAATGGTGAACCGTTCAAGAATACATACAGTTTCTGTAAAAAATTATAGCAGTGGTACATTACAATTACATGTAAATATAGCAGTGGTGCATTACAGTTACATGTAAATATAGCAGTGGTACATTATTGAGTAATTCTGTTATTGTCCAAATACGCAGCTATTTAGGAATGCCACTCCTTATTATACCCAAGAAGGAAAATATTGTTTGTTCGTTACAGTTCAGAGGATGTAGCCGTTGTCGTTATGTATGCCCATTTTTCCTTTGATTTTTCCTTATTTAACAAATGCTGCCTTCAAAATTTGAATTTAGAGTTCATATACTTCACATACGCGCTTGGGTTTAAGATATTAATTATGTACTTTTTTTGTTGCTTTTCTTGCCATAAAATTGTTGGCTACGTGGAGTACCACCTTAAACTTTTGAGCAGTAATGAAATCGTGTTGTAAGGCTGGAAGGTCCGTACAAGCCCGAAGAAGGAATATTCGCACTATATTTCAAGTTTTAAATTATTCTTTAGAAATCCAAAATAAAGTTGAGTAGGTAAGTAAGTACCGGATGGAATGGCAAAATAAATAAGGTCGGCCATGGAAGAATCTAGATACATACCTATTTGTCGTGAGTCCCTCCCGGGAACACTCCACTAGTAACTTTAAGCTCTCACCAACATTCTAATGCCAAACTTAGTTTCCGTCAATAAACAAGTGAGTGGGGAGACAGGCCACAGAACCCAGGGTACACAACCTGGGGCCCCACCACCAACCCCTAACAGGGGGTTGGAGGGAGAGGCCTCCAGTTCCTATAAAACCCTGGATCCTGGGGCTTTAGCCTCATTCGACACTTCCTCTAACTAGCTCTCTCTCTCTTCTCTCCTCTACCTTGCTCTCCCTCTCAGATGATCGGTGGATTACCGCCGCCTGAGAATACCTTCTCCTTCTTGTCTAGATGATCGGTGGACTACCGCCGCCTAGACAAGCACCTCCTCTCTCAAACCTAGATGTCGGTGGATTACCGCCGCCTGGGCAAATTCCTACACTCACCTCTATCTCCCCTTAAACCGGGCGTAGATGATCGGTGGACTACCGCCGCCTGCGCCTTTCCTTTCCTCACGCCACCGTGATGAAATTCTAAATTCATCACAGTGGTGAACCCGACGTTCACACAACCTTCTTCCTCTTTTTCCCTTCTCATGTGTCAAAACCCAGTCTCAAGTTAAGTTCGGTCCAATTTCAAATTCAACCAGTCAAAGTGATAATTCAGTCAGTCCGTTTAAATTTCGCACTTTTCGCCCACACTACCTCAACCGCTCGGAGATCGCAACCTCTCACACCTCCGCTCAACCACACACATCTCCGCTCCCGAAATTTGCGAATTTCGATATTGAAATTTTTAAATTTGAGTTTTCAAATTTCAGACCCCAGCTATGGACCCGAACTCGACATCGCCCCCGCTCCTACGACCAACCACACTGCAGCCGCCCGCCGCTCCGACAACGGACGCAACGGCTGCACTCGCCAACCCATTCGCCACCCTCTCACCGCCTGGCTCCGCCGCATCGGCCTCCACTGCCGCCGCCACCACTGCTGCGGCCGCAGCACACGCCGCCGCCGACGTTATGTGCACCTCCTCCGCCTAGCCGACACGGTGCACGACCTCGCCGCCGCCGCCAGCGTCGGCGAAATACGCAACACCCGCACCACACCCCCTCCACGACAACACGCCCGCATCAACTCCACCACCGCCACCAAGGCCTCCTACCCCTCCTATGCCGCCGCCACGGCCGCCAACCTCCCGCCAGCAACTCGCTGCGCCACCAAACCCCTTCCTCGGACGCACAACGTTCCCCCACCCAGGAACGGCAACCCCTCCACCTCCCCCACGGCCGCACCTCCCTGCGCCGCTACCAACCCCCGTCCCCGGACACACACCGTTCCCCCACCCAGGAACGGCACCCCCTCCACCTCCCCCACGGCCGCGCCTCCCGGCGCCGCCACCAACCCCCGTCCCCGGACACACACCGTTCCCCCACCCAGGAACGGCAAGCCCTCCACCTCCCCCACGGGAAACCCTCCACCTTCCCCCCGGCCCCTCACCGTTCCCCCGCCAGGGACCGGCCCCCTCCCGGCCACCTCCACGGCCGTCAACCCCACCACCACGCCTCGCTGCGCCACCCTCTCCCAACCACCAACCGTTCCCCCACCCCGGAACGGCCCCCCCACATCCGCCACCAGGGCCACCGACCTGCCGGCCGCGCCTCACGGCGCCGCCAAAACTCTCTCCCTACCAACTACCATTCCCCCACCCCGGAACGGCTCCTCCACTCCAACCAGGGCCACCAACCTGCCGGCCGCGCCTCACGGCGCCGCCAAACCCCTCTCCCCAACAACTACCATTCCCCCACCAAGGAACAGCCCCTCCACGACCGCCACCAGGTCCTCCAACCTCCCGGCCGCGCCTCGCGACGCCGCTACCCCACCTCCAGACACCCCCCCACCGTTCCCCCACCCCGGAACGGCAACATCTCAACCCGCGTCTCTTTCGCAGGGGACACACCCCCACCGCCACCACCACCCCTCAACTCCGGCACCCCTGCTCCTGGCCTTCCGCCCCAATTATGTTTGCCTTGGCCCTCAGCCCCTGTCACCTTGCGCCTTCAGCCCTTCTCACCTTCCGCCTTCAGCCCCACGAATTTTAGTTTAGTCCTCATCTTTGGCCTTCAGCCCCACTTATGTTTGCTATAGCCCTCAGCTCCTGTCACCTTGCGCCTTCAGCTCCACGAATCTTGGTTCGAACTGGGGGGACCTCTGTCGTGAGTCCCTCCCGGGAACACTCCACTAGTAACTTTAAGCTCTCACCAACATTCTAATGCCAAACTTAGTTTCCGTCAATAAACAAGTGAGTGGGGAGACAGGCCACAGAACCCAGGGTACACAACCTGGGGCCCCACCACCAACCCCTAACAGGGGGTTGGAGGGAGAGGCCTCCAGTTCCTATAAAACCCTGGATCCTGGGGCTTTAGCCTCATTCGACACTTCCTCTAACTAGCTCTCTCTCTCTTCTCTCCTCTACCTTGCTCTCCCTCTCAGATGATCGGTGGATTACCGCCGCCTGAGAATACCTTCTCCTTCTTGTCTAGATGATCGGTGGACTACCGCCGCCTAGACAAGCACCTCCTCTCTCAAACCTAGATGTCGGTGGATTACCGCCGCCTGGGCAAATTCCTACACTCACCTCTATCTCCCCTTAAACCGGGCGTAGATGATCGGTGGACTACCGCCGCCTGCGCCTTTCCTTTCCTCACGCCACCGTGATGAAATTCTAAATTCATCACACTATTGTCATAGTGATTATTTAATTTATATGATAAAATGTTATTACTTGTAGGTTTCAGCTTGTTATTTATAGTTTCCTATTTTCCGTGTATGTGTCTAGACATTCTTCCAACCCGCTGTAAAGAACATTCGAGGAAATTTGGGAGCGAACAGCGTTACCGAAGACGTGATCAGAGAAGTGTGCAGAAATATGCTTGAAGAAGCTAAGCAAATGTACGCCCCAACCACATCTGTCGGCTACCAGAAAGTTACGTCTACTTCGAACATGGAGGTATGAAATTTCATTTTCCAGGATTATAATATTGAAATTGAACTTGATTCTGACTTTGCCTACCCAGTACCTGTATAACATAGGGCTGTATACCAACAGTATGTAGGTAACTAGAAGGCTATGTTGATTTATGGTTTTCTTGATTCATGTTGAGAAAATTCACATGACCACGGATACCACTCATATAATTTTCATCTTAAATTAACATAAATAGTTTTTTACTTTCTTCTAAAATTAACGTTTCATTGTAAAATTATATTAAAATAATGTAATTTCATTTATATTGTACGCCATGAGGGAACCCTGTTCCTATGTAGGTACTTTGCAAATAAATAATTATGAATACGCTCACGTGAATTTGCACGATACCTATTCATCCGATTATGAATAGGTACAATTTATTATAGATTGATTCTGGTGGAAGGATTAACGACTGAAATTATTATCACGAGTGAGAAATAATTACGGATAACTTCCAACGACGAGTAGCTTATCTAAATAATAATAACCCAAAAAAAATTAGTAAATATTGCAAACTGCGTATACTCCGTAATGGAAAGTAGTTTCATCGGGCTGTTCATATTTTGGTGATACCTACCTCTCCACTACGGAGTTGGTAGGACTACCCACTACTGTAGTACCTAGCTGTTTTAGGATAGCTACTAGAATGGTAATGTTTGTGACAGAGTTTGACAGTGGGGTTGGACCCTCGAGAGTCCCTCTCCTAGACCAGCGAATTATCACCGGTTAAGAAGGGATATCGATTAAGCTTTCGCTCACCGATCCCGTCTCCACCGGACCAAAAAACGGCTCGAGAACAGCCACACTGTTATACGTTGAAGTTTTTTATGAAAATAATTCGGAAAAGACCAGCTTTCCATTTCAGACTCAAAGGAAATAGTTGAAAAACCTGAAATATAGTTACAAACTACGTAAAATGTAGTTTGAAAAATTTGGTACCTTCGTCACATTTCATTACGCGTCTAATATGTTCTGATTTCAGAAGAAAGATGGAGAGTATTCAGAGAGCATTCCAGGTTATCCACCTCTCCTCAAGTGGGATCCAAGTAGAGTTAAGAATGACACTCAGTTCATTTTGTCAACATCGGCAACCAAGGTAATTTGTTGTAAGTGGGTGTAATTAGGAATGGGTTTATTAATATGAGAAATCAACCAATTTCGGTTAGTAAATGAATGAAGGAAGGACATATTTCTTGTGAAATTTTATTTTTGCAGTGGGTAATGGGATGAGGAATTAAGGTGAATTTTTTGTAGGACAGCAGGGTAATTCGAGTCTGCAGCATGGCAACCCTGTGTCCTGCCTTGTATTATATTTTTATATTACTAATGAGTTAGGGCGGGCGCACACGGGCGACTTTTTGTTGCGCAACTGTTTCGTGTTTCCTACGAGGCCTATGCATTTGAACCAAGGCGCGCACACGAAGCGACGCGACAGCAACGCAACTTTTCAGTTGCTCTGGCCGCCGACAGTAGGGAGACGAAACTGTCTCGGTCTCTCGCCCCTCCCATAGTTTTGATCTACGCGCGCACACGGGCGACAGTTTTGTTGCCGTCTAGGATTATATCTAGAATTAATATCTAGTGCCTAGTGCAAAGTGGTACATATTTTCTCTATTGTTGGCAAAATGGCAGTGAGGGATGAAGATATCGACAGTGATTTAGTTATAAGTGAAGTTGAAAAGAGGCCAGCGTTGTTCGATAAAACTTTAAAGGATTATTCGGACGCCAGTTTGAAAGGCTGATCTTTCAGACATCAGCGGGTGAACCCAATATATTCTTTTCCTTTTATTTTTCCTGCGTCACAAATCACTGCAGTCTGTACTAAATCCATGTTCACTGTAGGTACTACGAAATCAACGAAAATGAATCTGCTGTCAAGGCAACAGTTGCTCATCGTGTGCGCGCTCTCGAAAGCCGAAGCAACTCGAGAGCGACAAAGACAAAAACAGTTGCGCAACAAAAGTCGCCCGTGTGCGCCCGCCCTTAGCCTCTTTGAAAGTGGTCAGTAACATGCATAGTTGACACTTGAAGATTCCAAGTTGACTTTGTTGGGGGAAGTAATGAAGGGTCTGCCTGCTGCCATGGGCCAAGGGGGGGGGGGGGGGGGGTTCAAAGACGAAAATGCAACCCTTCTGCGCAGGAGGTGGGAGTGGGGTTAGCCATGGCGTCAGCCTCGATGCTCAATCCCCTTCATACCCCACTTCAGACTGAGAACTTATTCTCTAATCCCGATTATTTTTGTTGTTTTTCTAAACCCTATCATTTTACTCAATTCTGTTTTTTTTTTCGTTTTAAATTTTCGATCAGTTCGCGTAGTGTAGTGTTGAGTAGGAGAGTGGAAAAATGCCGTTTTGTGAAGTTTTCGGGTGCTCTAACCACAACAAGAAAAACGCCGAGTTGAGTTTTCACCGTCGAAACCGGTTGTCGTTCTAAAAATTTCCGGCTGCTGAACCTTTCCACAGCAAATGGGTTAATTTCCATGGGAAAAAAGATTAAGATCCTGTTAATCATAAATGTGTTACAATCTGCAGTGTGGTCGAGAGGATCGGTGTGATAACCTGAAAAATAGGTATGCCCAAAATATTACACAAAACAGTAGACAGTTTGGTTTGAGTCAATAAAAACAATTTTTAATTATGCATTTCGTTGTTCTGTTTCCTCTTTGAATACCCATTTCCTAAGTACCTACAGTCGAACTTCAATTTATTGAACAAAGCTCTCACTTTTGAGCCAGCTCCATGGTAAAGTGAATATAGACGTTCATTTCGAGATAGCTATACATAAATAAGTTCATTTATTCCTATTATTTCTTATCCATAAATTATTTTACTTGCCTTTTCAAATTGCGTACTTGGGGTAAGATGATATACTGCTTATTATGAAGTAAAATCATCGGAAAAATTATGCTGGACGCTAGGTTGTTCTTCCATCAAGCAGGACACCTACCTTCAAGTTGCTTGCTTTATGAAATATCTCTTGGTTTACTGGGTATTAAATAAAAAAGTAAATAAGTATATGAAATAAAGTTCGGATGCTCAAACATGCGTATATTGACTAAAAACGTCGGAAAACTTAGGCTGTACCCTGGGTTTGTATAAGGTTGGATGCGTCGAGACTGACGCCATCACATCAGCTTATCGGTCGACCACTGCCATCTTTCTCAAGGTCATCTGCGCGGCGACCTACCTGTTAGTATATTTATTCTACCTTGGCCAAGGGCTGCTAAATGGCTCTCGGTAGTTCAGCTCTCAGAAATACGCGTCACCCTAGCATCAAAGAGAGCTTTCTCTGGAAATTTAGTTCTTTCTTTTTCCGAGAATGGTTAATGAGTTCATTGCAAAATAATAATATGATGCATTGTAAACGAAAACGAAATAAATGTGAACCTATCGTTATAATCGTATTTTTCCCAAATAGGCGCTTGGAGTTGGCTCTGTACGATCTAAACTATGCCTGAAACACCCTGATTTGGTTAGATACCTCGTGGATCAGGACGACAGAGAATGGCTTGGAACTGCATTGACTCCCGGACTGGTTCCCGGCTCCCCTAACCTCAGCTTGATATTCCTTGAAGACATTTTGTACATCATTAATTTGGAAGATTACAAGTAAGTTAATACTCCGTTAGCTAGTACTGTGAATCCATGGGGTTTTAATTTGAAAAAGTAATTTTAGAAACCCTCGAGATGTATTTATATGTATTTCATGGACTTCCAGAGTGGGTGTAGCAAATGAGTAGTTGTCCCAAAGCGATGAACAGGAAAGCAATCATCGAGTTATTTATTCTAAAAAAGTTGGAAAAAATGTGAAAGCAGCGAGACCTTAATTTAGAACCTTTCCATTCACGCTGGGACTCTCATCCAAAACCTATGTTGCGAACTGTTCAGATGAGTTGCATTCAGCCCCATAGCCTTGTAGGTTTAATTCCCCAGACGGTTGTAGGTTTAATTACGAAGTTCTTATCAGATAAATGACACCTGGATCAATTCCATCGATGACCGCTTTCCTCGTTATCCTTTTGGGACATCAGACCCAGGTCTCCCCAAATGTTTAGCAATTAATTCATATCACGTTTATCTGAAACAATCAGTAAGCAGACCTAGAGCCAACAGAAGCAGAGTTCAAACAAGCAATAAATAAAACTATGCGGGCTGATTGCAAATTATCAGGCTATTCGATATCGTAGCTCAAGCCTCGTCGTAAATAGGGATGTTGCAGGTTCAAGTCCAGTTGGAGTCTCATGTTTTCACCTTGACAGTACCAACTCTTTTTCATAGCTTCCAAGTATGCTTATAAGTTATTAGGTCCTTTGTCGGTAATTCTGTCTCACAAATAATAATTAGGAACAACAATAATATTTGAGTTGTTGAATCTAATTTTAGGCTCAAGCGTTGAGGCAAGTTTTCCCTTCGATAAATGGATTTTGACATATTACGGTCCTTTCCAGTAACCCGAATCTTCTGTTGGGCGAGCTACGAGGCTTTGTGGTGCCAGATTTCATACAGAGAAAAATCCGAGCTTATATGACTTTGATGAGGACCAAATATTTACCGAGCTCAACTTCCAGCTCCGAGGTGAGTGGCAGTAGATCAGTTTGGCTTCGGTGACAGGTTAGTTTAGGTTCTATTACTCTGTGAAGTGGACGAAGGGATGGAAGAGAATCGATCTGCAGCAGCTTGCCTTTCGTCGCGTTCTTTTTTCATTTCTGCTATATCGGTAAACGAAATGGGGCATTGAGAGCTGATGAAATTTGGCTGATAAACTTGTTCACCAAGTTTATCACCAACATTTGGTTTATTGTTTATAATATGCTCACACGGTGCTAAATTACTTTTATATAGATAATAGTAATTGTCCTAATAGAATCTTACCTACAGAAAATATAATGTATAGTCGATTGAATACTTCACTTCAACGCTTACTGAATACATTTGTCGTGCGTAAATCCTCTTAAATGTGCTCATACTCAACATCTTATAAAATTGAACTTTGGTAGGTTTTGACACCCTGAAAATTGGATGGAAACCTTTGGTGCCAACTGAGATCAGCAGATTATGGGTAGGTAGTGGTGTGAGGGAAGGCCCAGCGATCGACATAATAATATTGTTTCCCTCAGTGACTCTGGGACTCTGATGGCGGTTGAGGAGGGATGGGCTGGAGGGGGGGGGGGGTCAACGGGCGTCTTAGGCACCTCACAACCAACTAGTTTTTTAATGTTAATCATTATAGATTACACATGATTAGTAACATAATATTCATAACTTTTACACTCGTAGTTTACTTCCTATTAACTTGTAATATTTTCTTTCCGTTGCTCGCTACAGCTACATTCATCTTTTCTTCCTTTCACTAATCTTTCCACTTCTTCCAGTCTAATGGCATTGGCGGTGTGGAATGTGTTTCATCATCTGGATCTGGGGTAATGGAACAAGGTGGGTCCTTTATCAATACAGGTAGCAGTTGCTTTCATTATAATGATCACATTTTATTACTTTGATTATTATGAGGTTGGTAATAAAACAACTTTTATAAAAAATATCATTCAAAATAGGATTCATTATCCTCACAGCCCACCCCTAGTAATAGCGGGGGTGGTTTATGATGCACTGATAGGTACTTACTTCAGTTGGTCACCGATTTCTGCTCATAGGAGGCCCCACACAATGATAATTTTTGGAAAACATACGATTTTATTATGTAAAATCAGCAAACATCACGCTATACCATCAATGGACCGTCTGTATCATATTAAATTTACATTTAATTGCATTAATCATATTTTTTATTTCAGGAGACGAAATTGCTGGGTGAACTAAAGAAAAGTGTGCCGTTTTCAGCAAGGAAGTTTCACGTTGCGCGATGGTTAAATGGTGTAGGAAATCACATCACACTGATAATTTTTTATTAAGGATTATAATTGATGAATATTTTTTGGCTGTGTATGGTAGCAACAACGTGAAGAAAATATGATTTAGCTTTTGAAGTTTAAGAATCGCCGATGTTTGTAACTGAAGAACCAAAATGCATTGTCTAGCTAAAAGTAACTTTATCAAATTATTAAGCGCTTTATTATTGCATTACCAGGACCGCAGTAGAAAATTACTGACAGTTCAAATTGATTATAATAGTAGTTAATCAATCACCCCTCCCTCTACCGTAATAATTATTTTCCTACTATCAACGTTTCCCGATGAAATTCAATTATTATTTTGGTGTGACGATCATTAACAGCTGTCTAGAATTTTTCTGAAAGACTGAATGCATCGTGCAAATGCCAGAATACTCAGCGGTTCGATTCCAGAAAGCCAACTATTTTGTGTATCGTCTCTGTTGCCTCGAAGTAGAATTTTGCTCAATGACATTCCATAGAGAAAAGCACCCATTTTGTCAGGATTTTGCTCAACAATAAAAAAGTAGTAAGCGCTTGCATTTCTCGTTGGAACTGTCAGTAAACGGTCCTGGTACATTTAAATGTAGTTTTGTGCATGTACGAAATTATCAAGGATTATAATTATACTGCGTAACACTATTTTAAAATCCCAAAGTTGGTCGGATTACCGGTTAATATAAATAATATATAACAATATTTTATTATAAGGTTCAGAACATTCCAGTCGAATTTCAATGTTATCCGCGCAATTCGTAGTTTTTCTGCTAAAAATATCGTTAATGAACGTGTAACGGCACGATTTAATGTAAGAGGAGTTCGCTCTTTATATAAAAACCTAAAACCTTGGTGCTTGTAATGTCATTAACACTGGGCAGAAATATTCCCGGTAACGTAGGACCAAAAACAATGAGGCTGAAGCCATAAATATCCTTTATTTAGGTAATATCCCTGTCTTAGTTTGCTAGAATCCATTCCCAGAATTGTTTTAGAGAGTGTTGATAAATGAAAATATTTAATTGGTAAAATGAGTGATGGAATGAAAATTGTTATAAAATAGAGCTTTAAAGTGATTTTCGAACAGAATTGGAATTCAATAGATGATCTTTAGACTATTATTTTTTTAATGTATTATTGATACATGTTGAGTTATACTAGTCAATGTTTGACATTGTTTTTATGGAAGTCTCATCTTGAAAATGTTTGTTTGTATTACTTCGGTGAGTTCACAAATTTCATCAATGAGTGACGTGTTGTTGGGCGGCATAGTGTTAGGATATAATTGATCAAACTGCAGTAATTAATTATTCTACAGTCTGCAAAAGCTAAGTTATACTGAGTAAACGTCAATATCTAATTTTATTAATTTTCGACGATGATATACTGGAAACTAATACTATAATACCTATTGAAAATTATTGAAGTAATACAAAAACTGGTTAGAGTTTGCACGGCTAACTGAAACGCTGACACAGGTATGTAAGTAGTGTTTCAGTGAGGAACTTATAACTTAATTATAATAGTTACCTACTATTAAGTTATTACCATTAAAGTAGCGAAATGCTAAGAATAGACTGAATTCACACTTTGTTGTCCAGTTTAGTGTAAACCTTGAGTTCCGAGATCAAAGTTTCCATAAATTTGGTTACTTTGTTAATTATGGTGTTATTATTATTATTATTATTATTGATGTTGTTTTTATAATTTTCTACCATTAGTGTAAGTGCCAGAAACTAGCGGGGTGGAAGTGTTAAGAACAGGGGTTTGTATATTAATTTCTAGAATACTGGTACAAAGTACTGTAGTTAGAGATGCCCATGGAATAGCAGGCGTAAATGGAAAAGCGCTATACTTAGTACTTGTTTCAACAAATTTCATAGTCTAGATACTTTGTATAACCGAGATGAAATTGATTGAAAAGAGTATCTGCATGTACTAGATTACCTGCCTAGTGGTAGGTACAGTGCTGTGTACTAGAAACTATGTCGTTTCACAGTGAATCTACGATACCTACTGCAAGCAGATTATATAGTAATTGTTTGTAGATACTGCGAGTAGGTATCTAAATTACAATTACGTACTTAGTTATCTCCCAAGAAATAAAGCCCGCATACTACCTAGTTCCTGGCCTTATGTAAATACTGTGATACCTTACATGTTATACCTACTTCATGTCTTCTTTTTGATTTACCCATATCAATAAACAAAACTCACAACTTAGACTCCAGTTTGGTACCAATACTACTTCCGCTTCTGGTATTGAACAATACTATGAAACAAGTATCTAGTTTTGAATTCATTAGGAACGACTTGGAAAAGTGTGATGAAATTCGAGGTACCTACCTTTTGACTTTTTGAAATGTTTGTGGAATAGAGAAGCTAAGAAGTTCGTACTTTTGATTTATTTGAAAAGAAAAGAAGACTTTAATAATAATTTTATTTGAAAACGCACCTGCCCATAAATTACTACACTTCACTTTCCTTGCGGAGGTGGTAATTTGAATAATTAAAACCGCCTACATAATAGGACCTAGTTAAATTAAAAGAAATTTGGAATGTCTTCATTGAAATTGGAGAAATTGTAACGAATCCATAATTATATTATAGACATACAGTAATTCCATTACTTAGAAATTATTCGCATTATCTTCTTCACATTTAAAAGCTCAAGGAAGGGGCAGGCGCTCGAAATGAATACTGGTATATAAAGTTAATTACCTGCACGGAAGGAATAAAAAGCTTAGATTTTGTCGTATGCTAAATATTTTGTGTAACTGATGAATGTGTTCATGCTATGTAAACTGCAGGAATCAATATATTTAAAACAATTAATATTAATTATTATGCGAGTATTGAAACCATGTCTAACGTGTTGTGATCATCATTTTATGGTACGCCATGTAAGATAATAATAAATTTTAGTATTCTACAAAGTCATTATGGTATTTAATATATTTAAAAGTATTTATAAGTAATATTTGATTCGCTTGATTAATAGGTATAAAGTGACACCATTAAATAGACAAGAACTAATTACATACTGTAAACTAAGGAAACGTGAAGCTTTTGGAAATGTTATTTGTATTATTTTCGTATAGCAAGAAAGTGGCGTAGCTCCACATCATTTGGTGGTCAATTTATGTACCTAACAAAAACTACTTTCTACAAGTAGATAGTTAGATTTTTCCACACAAACATCAATTTTCGTGCTTAGATATCACTGCAGCTTTGAAAGTTGTAGAACATGCATTTGGCCATTTGTTGAGACCTTGCATATAAGCAATTTCTAAACATAACAGTTAATATTGTTATGCTTAGAAATTACTTATATGCAATTTGGTTTAGAAATTACTTATGTGCAGTCTGGTTTAGAAATAACTTATATGCAATTGGGTTTAGAAATTACTTGTATGCAATTTGGTTTAGAAATTACTTGTATGCAATTTGGTTTAGATTATCAAAAAAGTTGGCTTAGGAATCAGTTGAATGATTAGGTGAAACCAGTAGTAGAAATCAACGACAACTCCTCGTGAGAAGTATTTTATTTTGATATCAATTTAGTACAATAGATCGCGACGTATGTCTGTACCATATAGGTACAGACATCTTCATCCCTTGTATATAACAAGGGAATGAAGATAAGAGATACAAAATTTATTATAATTTCAAGGTACCTATTTGTTATCACTTTTTACTCCAACTCAATGATAACTTTTAGTTAACCCTAGAAAGATAACGCAAACACTCGCCTGAATAGGCAAAGGAAACATGAATCAAAATATTCTCGTCTCGAATAGGTACCAACTGGGAGAATCGTTGAATATTTTTTGCAGTTGTTATTGAAATATGACTAAAGAATAGAGAAGCCCCAAAGCCCGGTAGGAAATTTATACCATTCCCAAATAATGTAGGTAGGTAAGCCTACTTAAAACTTTCAGAGTTAAATGATCAAAATTGTCGAGGAAATTCACCAACTTGAAATTAAATTTTGAATGAAGTAACCGTAAGGGTGTTTGTACAAAATAGCCACAAATTCTTTTGACGCGTTCCAAAATATAAATATTTTAAAAGGGGTCAAATGAATTTTTCGAGTCCTACACAACGTTTGTTTTGCAATCTTTACCATTTTAGGTACATTGGATTTTTATGAAAAATACTATGTCATCTGTTTTACGACATTTTGTTCTGTTGCAGATAATTTTGTGCTTAACCATGTAAAATGACGCTTTAGTATTTTGATACAAAATAAGATCAGTTGATTTTCTAAATTCTGGAAAATAGATTTAGCTTCTCCGAAGCTTTATATAGCTTTTATCAGAACTAATTGGACGGATATTTTATATTTTCCAATAGTATAATATATTTTGATAAATTGAATTATTTATTTTTCAATTCATCTTTATGTATGCATCCTCGGGATGTCTTGTGTCGTCTTAGAGATTCAATATAAGGGACTTTACTAGGATCATTTCATCTAGCATAATATACATAATTATAAATAACTATACAAACATGAATGTTAATCACGTAATTGATGGAGTGCACACAACTGCATAGAATATTATGTTCGTGCTATGTGTTTGATGTATTGCATTTTAATATTTCCTCAACTAATAAAAACTTAATAATGCAGACCTTCGTATTTTTTTTATTTTTATTGACCTCATTCTGTGAGATACTCTACGAGATATATAACTAACTCGGCAGGAGCTGCTGACAATCCAGCATGACAAGGCTGGACAAGTGTCAGTTTTGGTGCAGTTGCCGTGCGGCCAAAAGTAACGTTGAACTAATACAGAACGCTGCAAATTATTACACAACGGTTTATTATTTTCCTGTATAGATGCCCCTTCTGCGTAGATCACTGTTTTCTGATGTGGTAATTACCTACGATCACGCCCTAAAGCCCTAAATCGAGTGCTGGAGCTGACCGAGCAATGAAAGTGTCATAAATATGCGGCGGATTCGAGAATTCTACCTATACCTAATTATTTGTTGTTATGCATGGAGCACAAAGAGCAGTTTAAAAAAAAGTTATTCTGTGAATAATACACCTATGTATTCGCTCAGCAAAAAATGTTTGTAACACCCCCTCAAAATTTGTTCTTTTCCGTTTCAAGGTGCGTAAATTTCAAAAATGCAATGTCCGTCCGCCGTCCGCCGTATCACGTGTACCGGCTTCATATTCGGTCTAAAAAAGTCGCTCTTTCGCACACATGCTCCATTTGGGCCCTAGTTGTGTCCCGAAACTTTCCAGCCCGATCGGAATATACCCAGGGGTGCTATGAGTGAAAATGTGTGTAAAAATAGGTACTTTTTGCGTTTTAGTAACATGTTAGTAACATGAGCTTTTGAGGTATCGTTTTCCATGTTTTTGGGGACGAGAAGACCGAATATGAAGTCGATTTTGACGAAGGAGTGGAAAATTGAGGTTGTACCAGATGTTAAGCTCACAAAATTGATTTTTGGTTTATTATTCTATGAATAATACACCTATGTATTCGCTCAGCAAAAAATGTTTGTAACACCCCCTCAAAATTTTTTCTTTTCCGTTTCAAGGGGCGTAGATTCCAAAAATGCAATGTCCGTCCGCCGTACGCCGTACGCCGTCCGCCGTATCACGTGTACAGGCTTCATTTTCGGGCTAAAAAAATCGTTCTTTCGCACACATGCTCCATTTGGGCCCTAGTTGTGTCCCGAAACTTTTTAGCCCGATCGGAATATATCCAGGGGAGTTATGAGTGAAAATGTGTATAAAAATAGGTACTTTTTGCGTTTTAGTAACATGTTGGTAACATGAGCTTTTAAGGTATCGTTTTTCATGTTTTTGGGGACGAGAAGACCGAATATGAAGTCGGTTTTGACTAAAGAGTAGAAAATTGAGGTTCTACCAGATGTTCAGCTCCCGAAATTGATTTTTTATGAGTCAAAAACCTGCGAAATCGTCTGAAATCACCATCAATTTGTAGGATAATACTGGAAAAAGTGTCAACAGGTGGATCAAGACGATTAAATGGTACTATCAATGATCAGAGATAATTTATTTAAAAAAAAAGAAGGAGCGTACCTACCTTATTCGTGTTCTGGGGCCAAAATTGGTGGAAACCACCAGAAATAGCTATTTCAATTATTTTATATGAAAGAAACAATAAATAAACAGCCAACATTTCTGTAGGTATGTCCGATAGAATAATAAACCCATGTGACAAGGACTTTGCAGCGTTTTTAATAAGTCAAAAACCTGGGAAATCGTCTGAAATCACCATCAATTTGTAGAATAACGCTAGACAAAGTGTCAACACGTGGATCAAGACGATTAAATGGCACAACCAATAATCAATCGTAATTTGAAAAAAAAAAAAAAAAAGGAGCGTACCTAATTCAAGTATTAGGGGCCAAAATATTAATGGAAACCACCAGAAATAGCTATTTCAATTATTTTACATGAAAGAAACAATAAATAAACAGCCAACATCTCTGTAGGTATGTCCAATGGAATAATAAACCCATGTGACAAGGACTTTGCAGCGTTTTTGGTTTATTATTTTCAATAATGAAGTTTTGGAATCGAGCATGAAAAACAAATTGTTTAAACCACCCTCAAAATTTGATAGTTTACGTTTCAAGGTACGTAGAATCCCAAAATAGAATTAAAAAAATTCTGTCTGTACGCCGTACTTCGCACTTTTCTTAGTTACCATGAACCAAAATTAATGAAATTTGGTTTGTAGGTGTCCGTTTTGGGGTCTATAGTTGGTCCTCGAAGCTCGGCGTTACTGTCAGTCATCTCTAAGGGGTGAAAAATAGGGGTTGAAATTTTCAGAACGCCGTACCTCGAAAACTTTCAATAGATGGGTAGGTATGGTGTTTTTAAGTTTTTAATTGATCATGAACTAAAGAATTTTTGAGACCCCCGGAGCATTGCACGACCAACCGTTCGTTTGCACCGAAAACCTTCGTCAACATGATAGTGAATAAAACGGTATGAATCCGGCCCAGATATCATTGCTAGGGATCATCTGATTATAATCACGGATGGCTGTATGGAGTTGGTTGTTTTGTGATATTATTTCATTATGAAATAATATCACAAAACAACCAACTCGACTTCATTTCGCCACTTGAACAAACGTTGAAGTATTATTGGGTAAATTATTACACAACGGTTCATCTACGCTGAGGGGGCATGTATACAGGTAAATTATCACACATTGGTTTTATTGTTTACCTTATGCTTCATGAATAACTACAAATAAGTAATTAATGATTGAATCCCGCGCATTTGTATGAAACTTTAATTCCCGGGCCGGCTCCAGTACTCCAATTAGGGCTGTCCTGGGGGCAGCTCGAGGGTACTGACCACAGAAAGCAGTGATCGACGCAGAAGGGGCTTCTAAAGAGGTAAATAATAAACCGTTGTGTAATAATTTGCAGCGTTTTCTTTTCCGTTTTAAGGTGCGTAGATTCCAAAAATGCAATGATGTCCGTCCGCCGTCAGCCGTATCACGTGTTTTTCGGTCTAAAAAAATCATTCTTTCGCACACATGCTCCATTTGGGCCCTAGTTGTGTCCCGAAACTTTTCAGTCCGATCGGAATATACCCAGGGGTGTTATGAGTGAAAATGTGTATAAAAATAGGTACTTTTTGCGTTTTAGCAACATGTTGGTAACATGAGCTTTTAAGGTATCGTATTTCATGTTTTTGGGGACGAGAAGACCGAATATGAAGTCGATTTTGATCAAAGAATAGAAAATTGAGGTTCTGCCAGATGTTCAGCTCCCGAAATTGATTTTTGGTTTATTATTCTCTGAATAATACACCTATGTATTCGCTCAGCAAAAAATTTTTATAACCCCCCCTCAAACTTATTTCTTTTCCGTTTCAAGGTGCGTAGATTCAAAAAATGCAATGTCCGTCCGCCGTCCGCCGTACGCCGTACGCCGTCCGCCGTATCACGTGTACAGGCTTCATTTTCGGTCTAAAAAAGTCGTTCTTTCGCACACATGCTCTATTTGGGCCCTAGTTGTGTCCCGAAACTTTTCAGCCCGATCGGAATATACCCAGGGATGTTGTGAGTGAAAATGTGTGTAAAAATAGGTACTTTTTGCGTTTTAGTAACATGTTGGTAACATGAGCTCTTGAGGTATCGTTTTCCATGTTTTTGGGGACGAGAAGATCGAATATGAGGTCGATTTTGGCCAAGGAGTGGAAAATTGAGGTTGTACCAGATGTTCAGCTCCCAAAATTGATTTTGTATGAGTCAAAAACCTGCGAAATCGTCTGAAATCACCATCAGTTTGTAGAATAACACTAGAAAAAGTGTCAACACGTGGATCAAGACGATTAAATGGCACTACCAATGATCAAAGTTAATTTGAAGAAAAAAAAAGATCGTACCTACCTAATTTGTGTTTTGGGGGCCAAAATTGGTGGAAACCATCAGAAATAGCTATTTCAATTATTTCACTTGAAACAAACAATAAATGTACAGCCAACATTTCTGTAGAATAATAAACCCCATGTGACAAGGACTTTGCAGCGTTTTTATGTGTCAAAAACCTGGGAAATCGTCTGAAATCACCATCAATTTGTAGAATAACACTGGAAAAAGTGTCAACAGGTGGATCAAGACGATTAAATGGTACTATCAATGATCAGAGATAATTTATTTTTTTTTAAATAGCTATTTCAATTATACCAGAGATAGCTATTTCAATTATTTTATATGAAAGAAACAATAAATAAACAGCCAACATCTCTGTAGGTATATCCAATAGAATAATAAACCCATGTGACAAGGACTTTGCAGCGTTTTAGCGAATTTTCAAAGAAAATGAAGCTATTGCAATGGCTTCGAAATTTAAATAATATAAATTTTTGGAAATTTTCTTCATAGAAATCCGTTTCAGACCATTCTAAAACGATTCCTGAAATTTAACACTTTTATATGTATATATATATTTATATATGTGTCACTCCAGACGATAACTCTCGATAGAATTGAGATAAACAGCTCAAATTTGCACAAAAAATCTATCTTGGCAATCGAAAGGCTAAGTTCGAAGATGGGCGAAATTGGCCTACTCTAAGGAGGGTTTTGGCGCATTTAAAGTGCGCAAAAATTACCCAAAAATCCCCAAAATGTTATTTTCCAACAAGTGACCCCTCATTTTAAAGGTTTTTGCACGCTGAACACGATGGTGGAATCGGATTTTAGATATCTTGATCCGTTCTCAAATTAGAGCATTTAAAGTGCGCAAAAATTACCCAAAAATCCCCGAAATGTTATTTTTTAACAAGTGACCCCTCATTTTAAAGGTTTTTGCACGCTGAACACGATGGTGAAATCGGATTTTAGATATCTAAATCCGTTTTTAAATTAGAGCATTTAAAGTGCGCAAAAATTACCCAAAACTAGGATAATCTTTAAACTCTTACCCCCCCACCCCCCCCACCCCCCCCACCCCCTTAGAGTGGTCAGATTGAAAAATGTGAGAAGTATTAATTGAAGACGAGAGTTCGAAGCAAAAAAGGGGGGGGCAAACGATTAGTACAACTCCTTGAATTTCCCATTTGACATATAATTGTTATGATACCTTCATAGATAGACAAGTACCGGCCCACGTATTACTAGAAGGAAGACGAAAGAAAAAATCTATTTCAAATTATTCAATTTAGGTACTAACAGTAGGAGGAAGAAGGTTAGGTAGGTATCTTATCAATTTATTATCAGTATCATACGAATATTTGATATTCAAAGGTAGGTAGGTACTTAACATGATAAAAATAATATCAATGAAGAAGGAAGGATCTACCTACCTAGTAGAGCAAATCTTGAACTGGTTTTAGATACCAGGCCTGAAATCGTAGTCAAGAGGAAAGGCCATTCAGAAGGAACAAGGAATCTACTCATAACAGTTTATAATTATTACGTAGGTAATTATATGAAATTAATACCTACGTACAAAATGATTGTGTAAAGAGTTCGTAGCAGTTAATAACAAATTATAACCACAAAACCACATGGATAAATTAGAAATCAAGGTAATAAAAAAATATTAGTAACAGGGGCATCTAGTAGGAATATACCTAATAATTATGTTCCAAAGCTACCAATAGGTACTGACCTTCTTTTGAAAAAATCACAATATTGGTAATTACCTACCGATCATGTGATTTTTTTTAACAATAAATTAACTAAATTTATTTATTATAAGGAACCTACTTAATACAATATTTTCCGTTGCCTACCTACTAGTTTTCTTGAGCTGACGGGAATTTAAAAAGGCATTCCTTCTTTGTGTTTCTGCATGGCGGCGGCATCCAAGCTTCCTTTTCTCTTTCATTCACTCGATCGCCTGATCCCGTTCTATGCAAACGCTTTCACTAGCCCGAAAAAACTCTATTACATCATACTTTTTTGTGTTTGAATTGTTCACATTGCAGTTCAAATTTGTAGATCAATCAAGAGAACCCACATGTTCTTCCAAGTGATCCTTCCAGAAACCACATCCTTCCTTCATAGTTTATTTCAAGATTGAGCCTGCATGAAAAACAACCTGCACTTGAAGCACTCATGATTTTCTATAACAACTCCTTTACCTACTGCACTCTCTTGAGTAGGTAAGTCAAAAGTCCTAACTACCCTATCCTACCTAATATGAACCCACTGCGATCAAATAAATAAGCACTTAGTACAATTACGTAATAAACAAACGGTAGAATCAGGATGGACAAAACGTACAAATTAAAATAAATACGAAGAGAATATACATAGAAAACCAAATTTTAGACCGATGTTTTCCTTTATTCAAAACCATAGCCATTAATTCGAATATTTCTTTGAAAATTCGCTCATTAAGTCATGCTGCATGACTGGTTTTTTTTTCTGCTCCCTTTTCCGCTGACGTGGATAAAGTGCCATCTCATTTACAAATGGAGGTGATTGAAATGCAGTGTGATTCAACCTTGAAACACGAGTTTCTTGAAATAGGCACACCAGCATTTTATACATTTTGCCTCATCATCGGCTCCCGAAAATTCGGCCTTTCGCGGCTGAAATAATTTCTATGTTTCGGAGTACCTACCTACCTACCTATTGTGAACAACTCTTCTCCATTATGAAACGAAATAAGTCTCCAGAAAGGTCCAGGCTTACAGACTGCCATCTAAGCTCGATTCTCAGAGTGGCCGCAGCAAACAATATTGTTCCCAACGTGGAAATGTGGTTGAACGAAAAAGATGTCAACTTTTAGGGAAAAAAATATTAGGCAAGATCCTATTTTCTTCTTGCATTTTGCTGTTAAACTTCTTGTAAACTTCTAATATAGAAACTTGATATAATTCCGTTTAGTGATTTTCTTGCGGCCCACAACCTTGCAGGCATTTGGCCCTTGAGGAACTTTTGAGTTTGACATGCCTGGTGTAGATCGCGCGAACTCCGTCCGGACGCATGTAAACAAACCTTTTCCCAGAAGGGATATGTGTCCGAATTGGTCGTGGAACTCCACTTGATCGCACGATCCGCATTCGGATGAACTCACAAGTTCACCCAGTTTGATTTTGGTCGTACGACCTTGCGTTCGTTCTAGCAATTCTGATAATTTAAAATGTAATTACTTACAAAAAATTTTAACAATGAATTTTGAAGAGGAAATCATCAATGGAATGAGGTTAAATCGTACACCGTGGGACAAGAGATCCGAAGGGTACAAAAATCGGACAAAAACGGACCAAGCGTGGGAGACTTTAGCAGAGAAATTGAAAGTATTTATTTAAATGTTTCCAAACATTTAAATCCCCTATTTTGGTTTACTATTCTGTGAATAATACACCTATGTATTCGCTCAGCAAAAAATTTTTATAACAACCCCTCAAAATTTTTTCTTTTCCGTTTCAAGGTGCGTAGATTCCATAAATGTAATGTCCGTCCACCGTCCGCCGTATCACGAGTACCGGCTTCATTTTAGGTCTAAAAAAGTCGTTCTTTCGCACACATGCTCCATTTGGGTCCTAGTTGTGTCCTGAAACTTTGCAGCCAGATCAGAATATACCCAGGGGTGTTATGAGTGAAAATGTGTATAAAAATAGGTACTTTTTGTGTTTTAGTAACATGTTAGTAACATGAGCTTTTGAGGTATCGTTTTCCATGTTTTTGGGACGAGAAGACCGAATATGAAGTCGATTTTGACCAAAGAGTGGAAAATTGAGGTTCTACCGAATGTTCAGCTCCCAAAATTGATTTTTTTATGAGTCAAGAACATGGGAAATCGTCTGAAATCACCCTAAATGTGTATAATAACACTAGAAAAAGTGGAGATCAAGACGACTAAATGGCACTATCAATGGTCAAATATAATTGGAGAAAAAAAGGAGCGTACCTAATGCGTGTTGTGGGGGGCCAAAATTTGTGGAAACCATCAGAAATGGGCAGCTATTTCAATTATTTCACATTAAAGAAACAATAAATGAACAGCCAACATTTCTGTATGTATGTCCAGTAGAATAATAAACCCATGTGACAAGGACTTTGCAGCGTTTTATTACTGGGTTTGGCCATCACAATAACTAACTACTCTCAGAAAGACAAAATTTCTTGAAATGCTGAGACTTAAAGCTGGCTATGGTTGCACCTACTCCCTCAAGTGATACCTGAAGGCAAAATTATCTTGGGTTGTTACAAGACTTTCCAACTGCCTTTGCTAGTTGAGAAGTGATATAACCATAGTGTGAGGGTTATGTTGAGGGGGTTATTGAAAATGTGTGAAGTGTGAAAAGTAACTGCTTAGGACAGGCCCTTCCAAAAGTCATCTGAACGATGTTTTAAACATGTGACGTCGTTCGGCGAAGCGTCCAATCAGAAGAACCGTTTGAGGCTCCACGTGGAGCCACAAGGGGCTGACCTTCTGCGTATTGCCTTTCAAAGCTGCTTCCCTGATTTGTTTACTTGATGTTGTGTTCTGTGGAAACGGACTTCTGCCCTCTGGCTCTTTCCTGTCTACCTACCTGGCATCCCCCAACAAAAATGAATCCTGGAGATATCTCCTCTCATCCTAACCAGCTACATTCACCTGGAGATCACTAAAAAGAAGTCCAGCCAAGAAATCAGATACTCAAAATCTGCAAAATTATATTTCTTTTCAATTTCAGAGCATTCTGAATCCAAGATTTATAGAATTGGAAATTTCGCCGAAATGTTCCCAATATAAACAAGGATGAGTTCCATGATGGGCAGTTTTCTAAATAAAACCAATAATAAATAAAAACATTTTAATAAATAAAAACCTGCAGTCCTTGTCACATGGGTTAATGGGTTAATTATTCTATTGGATATAGGCACCTACAGAAATGTTGGCTGTTTATTTCTTGTTTATTTCATTTGAAATAATTGAAATAGCTATTTCTGATGGTTTCCAACAATTTTGGCCCCCAAAAACACGAATCACTTTTTGACATTTTATGTCTTTACTTTGCTACATAAACTCGAAAATGAAACGCGGGACATGCAACGGAGACATGCAACGGAAATTTTATGTCTTTACTCTGGCACATAACTCGAAAAACGTTACACAAAAACCGTTACACGAAATCGTCACGAAAATTTCTGATGATTTTCGCTTACAACCGATTCGTTGTTACGGAACTTTATCTTCGCCAGTTATCATCGTACAAAAATCGTTCACCACTCGTTGGATAGCTCTCGATTTACCTAACCATACTACGTTAACCACTGCGGACTGCGTGGCCAACAAGCTGCGGTATGAGCGTGATTGTTTAAATGAATGTTTACGTACATAATACAGTGGAGTCCGGCTAATCCGAACTAATTGGGACTGAAGGCTGTTCGGACTAGGTGACCAAAACAATTAAGTACGAAGTACTTGGTGTGGGTGCGGGAGGGGGCGCAAAGACATAAAATGTCCCTCGTGGTTGCGTACTTGTACGGAAGCTGTACCCACCGTTTGTGCTCTTTCTTTCTTTCATGCTCGATTCCAGTGATTAATTTTTTGAATAATAAACCAAAAAGACGTCAGGCAATAGTTTTTCAAATTATCTGTGAACATTGATAGTGCCATTTAATTCTCTTGATTCACCTTTTGACACTTTTTCTAGTGTTATTATAAAAATTGATGGTCATTTCAGAAAGTTTTCCGAGGTTTTTGACTCATAAAAAAAATGAATTTTGTAAGCTGAACCATCGTTAGTACCTCAATTTTCCACTCTTCGGTGCTGCCATCTCTTATCAGTTTATCACAGATTCTCACCAAAACACCGTGACATTTTTAGCCTTTCAGGTTTTATCAATCAAAAATTCCTTATGTAGAGGTGACATTGCTCTCCTTTTATTGTGAACGTTGCGGTAGGGGGACATTTAAATAATAACGCCGTCTCGTCAGCATTGAAGATGTCATCTAGACAACAGCCGGACAAAAGGGCGGGAAGGTCTGCTATCCACTGACTGCATACCTCACCATCAACATCTTTGCTCTCCCCACGAACTTGTCTGTATGACACATCATGTCTCTTCTTAAAACCTTCCAGCCATCCATTGCTTCCAACGAAGTTGTTGATGGTGAGCTGTGAAGCAAATTTCTGCCCTTTAGCTTTGATTAACGCTCCACTTACTGAAATGTTTTGACTTCCACACTGCTTGATCCAGTCCACGAGGCACTTTTCGTGAAGGGAATTCCGCAGGACTTTTCCATGTCCTTCGCGACAGAACACGTTTCGAGACTGAATTGTTTTAGGTAGAAGGAAGGAACTGCATATAAACAAATAAACAACGCATGATTCAGTGGCGTAGCCAGGATTGTTGAATGGGAGGAGGGGGGTTATCGGAAATAGCAGTCGGAAGTTCCTGTCATGCTGCATGGCTATAAGAGCGAATTTTCAAAGAAATATTCCTGCTATTGTGTAAAAACATGATATAGCGAGAAACCATACCACTTTTCTTAAAACTACTTATATAATTTTTCGTGATTTTGGCCATTTTTACCGATGAAGTCAAATTTGACCCACTTATTTTTAGAAAAATAGTTTTATCGAGATAGTCCTTCCGTCGTGATTAATCGTCCCACACAACGTCAGGTGATTTATTGTTGATTTTAGCCATTCACACCAATTTTTTACCCCCAAAAATCAAAATCTGACCCCCATTCTGTGTGAAAAAACAGAATTTTGCTGTCTCTACACGCCCTTCCATACCACTTCTAGCGATTTTATATCAATTTTTTGCAATTTTAGCCGTTTTTACCGACTTTTGATCCCTAAAAACTCAGATTTGACCCCCTCGGAATTTTTGAAAATCGCTCATCTTCGACCTCATCCTTTTGTTTGGCAATACAAAAGTTTTGGAGAAATTTGGAATTTTTAACATGTACCCAATAACAGATATCATCTGGGGTGGCACATAAATATGCATAATATATAAATTTTTGTTAAAATCTAGGAATGAACTGAGGATGATCTGAAACGGATTTGCCTATGAAAATATCTCAAAAATTCATGTTCTGAAAATGTTAATCATTCCAATAGCTTAATTTTCTTTGAAAGTTCGCTAGTAAGGTTTGACATTACAAACAAAGCTGAATTCAAATTAAATTTAACAAAGCACTAAGTAAATGTTACAGGTAACGTTAGATAACATAAACTGAAGAAATACAACATTTATTTGGCAACTCGCGAATTTTCAAGGAAAATGTAGATATTTCAATGGGTCCAAAATTTTCAGAACATAAATTTTTGAAATGATTTTATAGGCAAATCTGTTTCAGAGCATCCTGATTTCAACCCTAGATTTTAACACAAATGTATACAACATATAGTATACATACTTATTTATGTGTCACTCCAGACGATATCTGACCTTGGGTGCGTGATACAAATTCCAAATTTCGTTAAAATGTTCTTATTACCATACAAAAGGATGATCAATTTTCAAAAATTCGAAGGGAGTCAAATTTGAGTTTTTAGGGGTCAAAAATTAGTAAAAACGGCTAAAATTGATATACAAAATCACTGAAAGTGTGGGAAGGAAAATAACATTTCAGTCGTTTTTCACACAGAATGGGGGTCTAATTAGGATTTTTGGGGGTCAGCAATTGGTATTAAGGGATAAAATCAATATTATTCACCTGAAGTGTGGGATGGTGACGGTGAGGGACTATTTCGATAAACAATTCTGTCAAAAAGAGTGGGTCAAATTTTTGGGACAGATAGTTTGTAATCAAATAAACGTAATACACACCTCAAAAGAATTAAGGGATCACTGAATGAACTGA
Organism: Leptopterna dolabrata; assembly: GCA_954871275.1. Classification (NCBI taxonomy): domain Eukaryota; kingdom Metazoa; phylum Arthropoda; class Insecta; order Hemiptera; family Miridae; genus Leptopterna; species Leptopterna dolabrata. The sequence continues at coordinate 2,282,609 of OX940982.1, read as the reverse complement.
CAACGGTTTTTAAATTGTTTTATTTTTGCCAGGTTTAATAATTTTTTTCTGTTATTTATGTTCAAAGAATCACATTTCCTAGGTGAAAACAATTTTCCAAAGCGTAGGGTGAATGTGGGACTGAGAAAACCATGAAAAGGGCCAAAACAGGAATGGCAAGCAAGGAAAAACTTAGAAACAAAATTGTCCAAAACGTAATTTTTCGAACTTTACTGTCTTCAATACTTGGTGTTACCTCCGTGGCTCGTGATTACAGCTTGTATACGGCGAGGCATGCTCCGAACAAGTCTACGAATGTTTTCTTGTGGCAATCGTTGCCACTCCTCCCTTAGCGCTTCTTCAAGCTCCTCCAAAGTTATTGGCTGATTAGGACGATGTCGAATGGCCATTCCTAGCTGGTCCCATATGTGCTCAATGGGATTGAGGTCGGGGCTTACAGCTGGCCAGTCCAAAACGTGAATATTGTGCTGATTTAGGTACTCTCTCACCACTCTAGCTGTATGTGGTCGGGCTCCATCCTGCATAAAGATGAAATCAGCACCAGCAGCGACAGCTTGGGGCCGAACATGAACGTCTAAAACCTCTTCGATGTAGCGCTGAGCTGTCAAAGTGCCACCACGAAGAACCACGAGTTCGGTTCGGCCATGGATTGTTATGCCTCCCCATACCATAAGGGCGCTCGTTTCCTCTTCGCCAAACCTTCGCACGCCCATCATTACCAAACAAAGTGAATTTAGACTCATCTGAGAACATTACACGGCTCCAGTGTCTCAGCTGCCACATCCTATGCTCTCGAGCGAATTCGACTCTAGCAGTTTTTATGACGATTTTTAAGATGTGGCACTTTTACAGGACAACGAGCTTGCAACCCACTTTCCCGCAGCCTATTCCGAACAGTCTGATCAGACACCCTTGTTCCAGTACTCCTACTCAGGTCATTTTGGAGTTCTCTAGCTGTGGAAAACCGATTTCGAAGAGCATTTACCCTCAAAAATCTGTCTTCACTGAGGGAAGTAGCCCTTGGACGACCTTGCCCCGGTCTTCGGTTAAGTGAACCTGTCTCCTGATACCGGTTCCAAAGCCTAGAAATCACAGATTGGCTTACCGCAAGACGCCGAGCAACATCGTGCTGAGAATAGCCTTCTTCCAGCAGTGCCACGGCTCTGGACAAATCAATTTCCGAAAGAGATCGTCTAAGGGTGCAAGCAGCCTCCATCGGTCACAAAATGAATAAAAAAAGCTGTAAGACTCACGAACTGATGGAATTTCTCTTGAATACTGAGAGGACTTTTGAGTCGAAGCTTGATATCGCTGGACGTTCTCGGTAAAAACAAAACAACATAAAATAAATAAAACAAAAAAACAAGGTCCATCCCATCTCCATTACGTACCTAATCACGAGATATAATGTGAACTTTGTCCGATTGATCTAGAGTTTTTGACATCTAAAAGGAAAAGTGATCCCTTAATTCTTTTGAGGTGTGTATTATTTAACTGTTTAATCATATTTTGATTTACCGTTTAATCTGTTGTTGTTATATTTTTTTGTTCCTTTTTTTGATGGTTACTATTCTTAAGATTTAATTTTAATTTGTGATAAGGTTTTCGAGCCAATGGGGGGGGGGGTATTACCCCATTACCCCCCCCCCCCCCCCCCCCCCCATAGCTACGCCGCTGGCATGATTCATGAAGGGGAAGGGGGGAACTTCCTTACACAGAGGTAACGTCTTGGAAATATTCCTTACACAGAGGCAAAAACAGGCCAGCCGGGATTCCTTACATGGAGGTAACGAAATTCCTTACAAAGAGGTTTTTGGGCCCCAAGGGGGTGGGACCGGGAATTCTACTCCTTACATAGAGGATTTCCTTATATACAGGTTCCTTATATCCAGGTTTTACTGTATATCCTTAATTTAAAAAAAGAAAAACGCTGCAAATCCCTGCACAACGGTTTGTTATTTTGTACAGATCCCTTCTTTTACAGATCACAGCTCTCTATATAGATAACCCGTCTATATAATATGTATTAGTCTTACATATTATGTAGATCGCAGATCCTCCGTAGGTTAGTACCTAACCCCGTACTCGTTACTAGGTACCTACCTAAATCACGAGTTGAATGTTGCTAAAATAATTCTGTCATTGACAAACAGTAACTGAAATGGCAAAAAGAAACGCAAATAGTGAAGTTCTGAAGGAAATTTGTTGGTGTGGATTGAAATAGGTGCCCCTTCTGCGTAGATCACTGTTTTCTGTGGTCAGTACCTACCCTCTGGTCAAGTATAATGAACCGTTGTGTAATAACTTGCCGATCAGTACCTAATACTTCAACGGTTGGTCAAGTTTCACAAGTACCTATCAACAAAATCCAATAGTCCATCACTTATCAAATGAAATAATATCGCAGAACAACCAACTCGACTTCATACAGCCCTAGCAATGATATCTGGGCCGGATTTATACCTTTTGATGCACGATCGTGTTGACGAAGCTTTTAGGTGCACACGCACGGCTGGACGTACAGTGCTCTGGGTGGTCTCAAAAAATTGTTTAGCTCAAGACGAATTTAATATCGTAAAAAAAAACCATACCCTACAATGGAAAGTTTTTGAGATAAGGCGTTCTGAAAATTTCAACCCCTATTTTGAACCCCTTAGAGATGACTGACAGTAACGCCGAGCTTCGAGGACCAACTAGACCCCGAACAGAACCTATAACCGGAATTTCATCAATTTATTGGTAACTAAGAAAAGTGGGCAGTAGGGCTTAGGGCTTAAGGCCGACAGACAGAAATATTTTTATTGCATTTTTCGGATTCTACATACCTTGAAACGTAAACCATCAAATTTTTGAGGAGGGTAAGAATTTTTTTTTCATGCTCCATTCCAATGGTTCATTATTGAAAATAATAAACCAAAAAACCTCAGCCTTGTGGCCCTCTTGAGCTTGCAGTGGTAAATCCTGGGCTGGGCTGAATATTATTCAGTAGCAAAAGGCAAGAAGGAGTAAACCAAGGGGAGTTGGCTACCTGTTTGGTAAGACCGGATGTGGCAGGGTTCAGAGTTCTTAGGAAATGAACCCAGAAGCAAACGACTGAAGGTTGAAGGGTGAAAAGGAGTTGGGCGGGGAGGGTTTTTTTTTTTTTTTTGGAACAGGTAAAAACATCACACCACACCCACCGAAGCTAAGCTCTGATTGGCTGTTGACTGTACAGGCCATTCTTGCTCCCCCCCCAAGAGTTTTTCATTCCCTCTTCAGTCTTCAGTGTGATCCACCACATCAGAATGAGTAGGTGTACGTAAATTAGTCCTTCATGGCCTGTGTGTTTAGGTTTGGATTCAGCCTGTGACTGTTCCCGGGATACTGGAAAACTCTACTACAGCAACTGTGAGTACACTCAAGTCACCTTGTCATTATGTGAGGTTTCCTATGTGCATTTTGGTGGTATTCGTAGAAAACGCTGCAGTCCTTGTCACATGGGTAAACCCATCGGAAATATATATTTAAATTATTTCACATGAAATGAACAAATGAACAGCAATATTCCTGTAGGTTTGTTCAATAGAATAATAAACTTATTATTCTAACCTACAAACCTACAGAAATGTTGCTGTTCATTTATTGTTTCTTCGTGTGAAATAATTTAAATGGATATTTTTTTAAATAGAATTTTGGTCCCCAAAAACTCAAATTGCACTCTATTTTTTTTTAAATGATTTTTGATCATTGATAGTGCAATCAATGATCTGATGAGGAGCAAGACAACTCCACCTTATTCTATTGGACATACCTGCAGTTATTTTGGCTGTTCATTTATTGTTTCTTTTATGCGTAATAATCGAAATAGCTATTTCTGATGGTTTCCATTAATTTTGGCCCCTACAACACAAATAATTAGGTACGCTCTTTTTTTTTTTTTTTTTTTTTTTTAAATAACTATCTTTGATCATTGGGTAGTGCCATTTAATCGTCTTGATCCACCGTGTTGACACTTTTTCCATTGTTATTATACAAACTGATGGTGATTTCAGAGATTTCCCAGGTTTTTCACTCATTAAAAAATCAATTTTGGAATTGAACTTTTGGTTGAACTCAATTTTCCACTCTTTGGTAAAAAAATCGACTTCATATTCGGTTTTCTCGTCCCCAAAAACATGAAAATGATATCTCAGAAGCTCTTGTTACTAACATGTTGCTAAAACGCAAAAAGTACCTATTTTTACACACATTTTCACTCATAACATCCCTGGGTATATTCCGATAGATTCCATAAATGTAATGTCCGTCCACCGTCCGCCGTATCACGAGTACCGGCTTCATTTTCGGTCTAAAAAAGTCGTTCTTTCGCACACATGCTCCATTTGGGCCCTAGTTGTGTCCCGAAACTTTTCAGCCTGATCGGAATATACCCAGGGGTGTTATGAGTGAAAATGTGTATAAAAATAGGTACTTTTTGCGTTTTAACAACATGTTAGTAACATGAGCTTTTGAGGTATCTTTTTCCTTGTTTTTGAGGACGAGAAGACCGAATATGAAGTCGATTTTGACCAAAGACGCGGAAATTGAGGTTTTACCAAAGGTTCAGCTCCCAAAATTGGTTTTTTATGAGTCAAAAACCTGGAAAACTGTCTGAAATCACCATCAATGTGTACAATAACATTGGAAAAAGTGGTAAACAGGTGAATCAGGACCATTAAATGCCACTACCAATGATCAAAGATGATCTTAAAAAAAAGAAAAAAAAGCGTAAGTACCTATTTCATGTTTTGGGGGCCAAAATTGGTGGAAATCATCAGAAATAGCTATTTCAATCATTCCACATTAAAGAAACAATACATTTAACAGCCAACAAAAAATCTCTAGAACTCCAATAGAATAATAAACCCATGTGACAAGGACTTTGCAGCGTTTTTGGAATCTACGCACCTTGAAACGGAAAAGAAAAAAGTTTGCTGATCGAATACATAGGTGTATTATTCACAGAATAATAAACCAAAAGTATGAGGTGGTGTTATAAAAAATTTTTGCTGAGCGAATACATATGTTTATTATTCACTGAATAATAAACCAAATGAGTACCTACCTACCTTTTAAATTGCTGTGCCTGTTGAGGAGCGTCCACACCGGGCGAGCCGAACGCCCGAACCCAAGAATGCAATAATGACCCTTAGGAATCGAGCATTGAACCCCCCCCCCCCCCCCCACAAATTTGATGTTTTCCGTTCCAAGGTACCTATGTATTAATACTTGTTTTTTATTTGTAAAAGGCCTTTACAGGGAATACAAACGTCAAATCGAATATAAAAAACATGTGAATAACGATAATAATAAAATAAAATATGCCGAACATAATAAAAATAAATTAAAAAAATATGTACCGTCCGACAATGGAAGCACGTATCCGAAAATGGAATAAACAAATTCTAGTCCGTGTACACCAGACCCCGTATTGCTTCCGAGTCTGCGAAGCAGCGGAAGCCTTGTGTTCACTTTCGTGAGCCAAAAAATTTTTGTCTTCAGAAATCAAAATTTCCACTTGCATTTTGCGTTTCAAAGCCTACTGAACAAATTTGGTTCCGTGTCTGTCGGTCTGTGGGTCTGTGAGTCTGTCCGCATTTCCTTGTTACAGCCATAACTTCCACGATTTTCAATTGATTCAGCTCAAATTTTGATTCAATTTCGCTCAAATTTTCAAGGGTTGTTTGGACAAGGCCTAGTGAGTTCCAGTATGAATTTCAGCATGATCGGACCCTCGGTGCGCTCTGCGCATGCGCTGGCGTGAAATAGATTCCATTTCCTTGTTACAGCCGTAGTAACCAAAGATTTCACCCAATTTCAATGTAATTCTCAGGGATTAAGCGGGTAGGGCCCATTGAGGTCCCATATAAATTTCAACATGATAGAGCCAGCGGTTCGCCCTGCGCATGCGCTCTGTCTGTCTGTCTGTCCTTCTATGCACGGCCAAACGGCTCGACGGATATCGACCAAATTTGGCACGAATATCCAGTAGGCTCCCAAGTTGTGCAACGTCGCATTTTTAATTCCCTGACCATAGCGGAACTATGGTCGACCATGGTCAACTTCGTTAATTGGAATGGTAACCCCTATTTTTTATCGCGTATTCGTAATCTACGTGAAATTCTATCTACGATCGACCCGCGGTCGACCATAGCGCATCCATGGGCCCCTCCATGGTCGAATCCCGAATTGCTCAACGGATATCGACCAAATTTGGCACGAATATCCAGTAGGCTCCCAAGTTGTGCAACGTCGCATTTTTAATTCCCTGACCATAGCGGAACTATGGTCGACCATGGTCAACTTCGTTAATTGGAATGTTAACCCTATTTTTTATCGCGTATTCGTAATCTACGTGAAATTCTATCTACGATCGACCCGCGGTCGACCATAGCGCATCCATGGGCCCCCTCCATGGTCGAATCCTGAATGGCTTGACGGATATCGACCAAATTTGGCACGAATATCCAGTAGGCTCCCAAGTTGTGCAACGTCGCATTTTTAATTCCCTGACCATAGCGGAAACTATGGTCGACCATGGTCAACTTCGTTAATTGAAATGGTAACCCCTATTTTTTATCGCGTATTCGTAATCTACGTGAAATTCTATCTACGATCGACCCTTCGGACTCCCCCGCGGTCGACCATAGCGCATCCATGGGCCCCTCCATGGTCGAATCCCGAATTGCTCAACGGATATCGAGCCAAATTTGGCACCAATATCCGGTAGCCTCCCAAGTTGAACGTAGGCGCATTTTTAATTCCCTGACCATAGCGGAAATATGGTCGACCATGGTCAACTCCTGAATGGCTTGACGGATTTTGATAAAATTGGGCACAAATACCCGGTAGGGGTATGGGATTTTTCCGTCGTTTGTTGGTTCCACGATACTGCGTACAGCGAATCTCGGATAGCGAGTGAAGCGAGCGGTCAGGCTAGTTATGTATAATGGACGTAATGTATTATGGAAGTCATGTTATGTATAATATGTATAGTTTCATGTTATGTTATGTAATGTAATGTTATGTAATATGTATATTTAACGTTATGTAATGTAATGTAATGTAATGTAATGTTATGTTATTTTGCTTCCGAGTCTGTTCTATTTTATAATGGGTCACTCTGATTGTGACGAGGAAGCTCCTGTGCCATCACCTTGGCAGTGTATTTTTCCCTCTAGTTATCACGAACGAAGATTAATTAAATTTTGTGTTAATTAAGGAAATTTGTGAAATTGAGGAAATTTGTGTGGGGTCCAGTTGGTCCTTGAACCTCGGCCTTACTTTCAGCCACCACCTGTGGTCCCGTTGCCCGGACTCACAAAACTGCCCGCTGTGGACCCCGTTCGCGAATGTTCGGCTCCGCTCGCGGCCGTTCGTTCCCATTTGGTTTACTCGCAGTCAATGAGTGCATTACGATCTTCATAACATGCTCACAGTACAAAAAACGCTGCAAATCAAAACACAAAGTTATTCACCTGCACTTTTCTTAGTTACCATGAACCAAAACTGACGGAATTTGCTTTATGGGTCCCATTCGGGGTCTGTTGGTCAGCGAAGCTCGGCGTTACTGTCAGTCATCTCTAAGGGGTTCAAAATAGTATGTTTTTTTTCTAAACGTTTTGGTTTATTATTCTGTGAATAACACACCTATGTATTCGCTCAGCAAAAATTTTTTATAACACCCCCCTCAAAAATTTTTCTATTCCGTTTCAAGGTGCGTAGATTCAGAACATAATGCAATGTCCGTCCGCCGTATCACGAGTACCGGCTTCATTTTCGGTTTAAAAAATTCATTCTTTCGCACACATGCTCCATTCGGGCCCTAATTGTGTCCCCGAAACTTTGCAGCCCGATCGGAATATACCCAGGGGTGCTATGAGTGAAAATGTGTGTAAAAATAGGTACTTTTGTGTGTTAGTAACATGAGCTATTGAGGTATCGTTTTCCATGGTTTTGGGGACGAGATGACCGAAAAGAAGTCGATTTTGGCCAAAGAGTGGGGAATTGATTTCTACCAAATGTTCAGCTCCCAAAATTGATTATTATGAGTCAAAAACCTGGGAAATCCTCTGAAATCACCATCAATTTGTATAATGACACTAGAAAAAGTGTCAATACGTGTATAAAGACGATTAAATGGCACTACCCATGATCAAAGATAGTTGGGGGGGGGGGGGGGGGGGGGCGCTGCAAAGTCCTTGTCACATGGGTTTATTATTCTATTGGACATACCTACAGAAATGTTCGCTGTTCATTTATTGTTTCATTCATGCGTAATAATCTTAATAGCTATTTTTGATGGTTTCCATCAATTTCGACCCCTAAAACACGAATTAGGTGCGCTCCTTAGCTTTTGAGGTATCGTTTTCCCATGTTTTTGAGACGAGAAGACCGAATATGAAGTCGATTTTGACCAAAGAGTGGAAAATTGAGGTTCTAAGGAAGTTCCAGCCTTAAATTTACGTTAAATTTTGGTCTAAAATCCTCGTTTTTTCCGCACTCAGCTCGGGTCCCCATTTGGGAACACATTTCGGTCCTAGTTGTGCTCCGAAGCTCGGCAGCCAGATCGGCATACACCCAGGAGTGATATGGGGAGAAAAATGAGTGTAAAAATAGGGGTTTTCGAGGGATTTTTGAGGTTTTAGTGAACTTGAGCTTGTGAGGTATCGTTTTCCATGTTTTTTAGGGCGAGAAGACCGAATATGAAGTCGATTTTGACCCTAAGACTAAAGAATTGAGGTTGTAACGAAGGTTAAGCTCCCCGAAATTCATTTTTTATGCGTCAAAAACCTGGAAAATTGTCTGAAATCACCATACATTTGTATAATGATACTAGAAGTTGTATGAACAGGTGAATCAAGACAGTTAAATGGTACTATCAATGATCAAAAATAATCTGTTGAAAGGAAAAGCCGAGCCTAATTCGTGTTTTTGGGGGCCAAAACTGGTGGAAACCATCAAAAATAGCCGTTTCAGTAATTGCACACGAAAGAAACAATAAATGAACAGCCAACATTTCTGTAGGTACGTCCAATAGAATAATAAACCCATGTGGCAAGGACTTTGCAGCGTTTTTAAATTTATCTTGAACTAAAGAATTTTTTGAGACCACCGGGAGCATTGTACGACCAGCTGTTCGTTTGCACCGTAAAGCTTCGACATGTTCGTGAAGCAAACGGTATAAATCCGGCCCAGATATCATCACTAGGGAGCACCTGATTACTATCAAGGATGGCTGTATGAGGTAGAGTTGGTTGTTCTGCGATATTATTTCATTTAAAAAATGATGGCTCTTTTGGATTTTGTTGACACTTGATACTTTTGAAACTTGTGTATTATTGGGGGTTAATTATACACACAATGGTAAAATTATTACACAACGGCAAATTATTACACAACAGTTCATTATACCATCAACGAATAGGTTGGTAGGTATTTTTGCAACTTGAACAACCGTTCAAGTATTATTGATGGGCAAATTATTACACAACGGTTCATAATACTAATCTACGCAGAACGGGCTCCTATACAAGTAAATTATTACACAATTATTTCCCTTATGCTTCATGAATAACTACAAATAATTAATTATTGAATTACTGAATCCTACGCATTTGTAGGAAACTAGCCCGGCCGGCTCCAGTACTCGATTTAGGACTTTCCTGGTGTGAGCTCGTGGGTAGGTATTGACCATAGAAAACAGTGATCCATGAAGAAGGGGCATCTATACAGGTAAATAATAATAAGCCTTTGTGTAATAATTTGCTGCGTTTTTTATATTGGACGTTAATATTGTTTGCTCTGTTCCCACTTCCTAAACGACTGATGCTTTGCACTGTTCTTCGAAGGATTCATGACTGAGTCCGATGTGAACAGGTATCACGGACCGTCACCGACCGATCTCGGCCGTTGGAATCTCGTGACGGTGACGGGCCGTTCTCGTGAAGGTCTGTTGTGAAGCGACCTTTATAATAGGGAATTCGGGGAATCTTCTGCACAACACTTCCCAACCCACCTGCCCTGCTTGGTCGAAAAGTGTTCACAAAGGCCGTGACATTGTTTGTTTGTAATCAAATAAGCGTAATATTATTTAACACTTATTCACGTTTGATTTACCGTTTACTCTGTTACCGTTATCTGTTTAGTTTACCGTTGAATGGAATTATTGTATTTGTTTCTGTTACTTTTGCAATTGTTATTATTCTTGAAAATTTAATTTTTGTGACAAAGGTTAAGAGCCAACGGGGTTTCAAGGTGCGTAGATTCCAAAAACGCAATTTCCGTCCGCCGTAACATCCATATCTACTTAAATTTCGGTCTAAAAAATTTGTTCTTTCGCACACAGGCTCCATTTGGGCCCTAGTTGAGTCCCGAAACTTTGCTGCCCGATCGGAATATACCCAGGGGTGTTACGGGTGAAAAATGGGGGTCAAACTGAGGTTTTTTGGTTTTAGTAACATGAGCTTGTGAGGTATCGTTTTCTAATGTCTTTTAGGACGAGAAGACCGAATATTAAGTCGATTTTGTCCAAAGGGTGAGGAACTGAGGTTGTAGCGAAGGTTAAGCTCCCAAAATTCATTTTTTATTAGTCAGAAACCTGGGAAATTGTCTCAAATCACCATAAACTTGTATAGTTACACTGCAGTTAGTATCAACAGGGGAATAAAGACAGTTAAATCACACCATCAATGATCAAAGATAATTTGTCAAAAGTAGGACTCTAATTCGTGTTTTTGGGGGCCAAATTGGTGGAAACCATTAAAAACTTTTGACGTGTTCGATCTGTTACTCCATTGTTCAACTTGTGCTAGAATTTTATTGAAATTTTTCTGCTGTATAAATTTCTCCCTTGAGAGGGAAAAACATTAAATCATGTTTAATGTTTTTCCCTCGCAAGGGAGAAATTAGATATAGTTTTTTAATGTCAAGAAAAAAATGAAAGCCACAATTTCACTGAACTCAACAAGTATAATGTTGCATTTACTGTACTTATTATAGAACTCGCCATCAACATATGGTTGCTACAACAGAAGGTAGTAACTGTGTAGTAACCAATGAAAAACGTTGCATATTTGCGTGTCAGAATTCACAGAATGACCCCCAGCCCTAAAACATTAAACATGTTAATAGCTAATTCAGCTATTGCATGTGAAAGAAACAATAAATGAACTGCCAACATTTCTGTAGGTTGTCCAATAGAATAATAAACCCATGTGACAAGGGCTTTGCAGCGTTTTTATCTTATTAGGAATTTATCTTAGTAGTCAGGATCCCCTGGCATATACACAGGTACCTACCCCCCCCCCCCCCCCACGAGGGAAAACGTCTGCTAATTCGAGTAGGCAGTATATACAGTCACATAACATATATAGTAGTTTGGTAGGTTCGTTTTGATACGGGACCATCTGCGATCCAACGAAATTTCAACTCTACGACTATTTTTCTCGTTGTTAGAAGCGCTACAAGGAAATTGTCAACATTTCATGTTCGCGCATGCGCAGACGAAAGTTACATTACGATTCCAATGAAATTGATTTGGAACGATCAAAGTATTATTCCTGATCCACCCTCCAAGTTTGAACTCATTTCAACAATATTTAGGACAGTTATGGGCGTTCCAAGTATTTCACGTTTGCGCATGCGCAGACGAAAGTTACATTACGATTCCATTGATTTTGGTATGGGACCATCTGTGACCCAACTCGCTCTACCGTCCAAATTTCAGCCCATTTCATCCATTATTACGGGCATTGCAAGGAATTACCACAGACAGACAGACACTGAACCAAAAATATTCTCTGATGTCTGAAACGCAAAATGGTAGTGGAAATTTTCATTTTGGAGGGCATACTTTTTTTTTTACTTAATCAAGAATCCAAGGCTTTTCTACCTTCGGTAGTGAGGAAGTAAAAAGGGAATTTTAGCTCCTTCAGGTACCTAGTTGAGTATGCACAACGCACAATTTATGTGTTCTGCAAACTGCCATAACTCACGACGCAATGGTCCAAATTGGCTCGAAGTTTAACGGTAGTTCAGGGGTAGGTCCTAGTCGGTGCCGTAGAAATTTTGTCACATTCGGATCAGTAGAGACACTGCGCATGCGCAAACGTGAAACTCTTTGAACCGCAAAAACCCAGAACCCAACTCAAATTTTGATGGTTGTTCAGGGTTATCCCACAAAATACTAGAATGTGGAGTATTGGTTGCACCCGTAGTACCAAGGCCGAGCCATGTAATCCATGTATTACTCATGTTATGTATTATATCGCGGACGGAAAGACATTTCTTATTCCATTTTCGGATTCTACATACCTTGAAACGGAAACTATCAAATTTTGAGGGGGGTTAACTTCCTTTTTTTTCATGCTCGATTCCAAAGGTTCATGATTGAAAATAGTAAACCAAAAATTTCTGTCCGTACGCCGTACTTCGCACTTTTCTTTTAGTTACCGCGAACCAAAATTAATTAAATTTGGTTTATAGTTTCCCTTTAGGGTCTAGTTGGTCCTCGAAACTCGGCGTTACTGTATAGGGGTTGCAATTTTCAGAACGCCGTAGCTTGAAAACTTTCTATGGAAGGGTATGGTTTTTTTAACGTTTTTAAATTGATTGATTGAACTGTAGGATTCGTTTGCACCGAAAAGCTTCGTATACATGATCGTGAATCAAACTGTATAAATTCGGCCCAGATATCAACGCCAGGGAGCACCTGATTATAATCACGGATGGCTGTACGAAGTCGAGTTGGTTGTTCCTTGATATTATTTCTTTTAAAGAATGATGGCTCTTCTTTTGGGTTTTTTGGTAGGTAATTTTTGTAACTTGAACAAACTTTATGCTTCATGAATAACAACAAATAGGTAATTAATGAATTATTGGATCCTGCGCATTTTTATGAAATGTAATTCCCCGGCTCCAGTACTCGATTTAGGGCTTCCCTGAGGGGAGCTGGAGGGGTACTCTAATACAATAACAATAACTTTCACAACGGCAAATTATTACACAACGGTAAATTATTACACAACGGTTCATGTAACTAGAAGGGGCTTGATTTTGTTGATCGGTACTTTTGCAAGTTGAACAACCGTTGAAGTATTATTGATGAGCAAGTTATTACACAACGGTTCATTATTCTTGAACATGAGGGTCGGTATTGACCGTAGAAAATAGTGATCTACGCAGAAGGGGCATCTATTTCACTCCACATCAACAATTTTCCTTCAGAACTTCGTTATTTGCGTTCTTTTCGCTATTTTAGTTACTTTAACTCGTGATTTAGGTGGGTACCTAGTAACGAGTACTGGGTTAGGGGCTAACCTACGGAGGGTCTGCGATCTACATAATATGTATAGAATAGTACATATACGGGTTATCTATACAGAGAGCTGTGATCCGTAACAGAAGGGTATTCTGTACAAAATAATGAACCGTTGTGTAGGGATTTGCAGCGTTTTTTTTTTTCAAAATATCATTGATGACTGTGGTAAATTTTGTGGGAGACATTTCTTGGAATCAAGCAGGAATTTTACTGTACAACTTTTTAGCCCGATAACTGTGGGCAATATCGGATCGTTTGATCCTGTTTTGGGTGGGTACATATTTATTGTTGCCTCTAGTAAAATGATCGTGGACTTGATTCACGTTTAGCCAGTTTTGCTTATTGCCATGTGCATATTTTATTTATAGGTTCTCTGATATAGATCCAAGGAATTGTGAGTATACCAAGGTCATGGATACCTAAGATGGATACTAATGCTCATAAAATGGGTGAACTTAATCTTTTTATCCTATTAGGATGAAATCCTTCTTCTCTGGGTACCCCCCCCCCCCCCCCGCACTCTTTTATACACACACACACACTCACTCGCACATTCTCTGAGGAAAAAAGCAATTACACTCCCTGTCCTCCCAAAGCAAGCGTCAGATTAAATGCCCCGAGTGGCGAAACCGTGATTGTGGTCCCATCATCGATTATGCCCTCCCCTAACGAAATGTCAACTGGATAGAAGGGCTGGTGAGCAGGAGGACCAAAATGTTGGACGGAGAGAGGGGACTTCTGCCGCATAGACTCGGCTTGAGGGGGAGATAAAGGTTTCATTGTGGATCAATGGATGTACAAGTTGATACCCGCGGGCACAGGTAGCGCTGGTGTGTCGTTTCGTGGAGTGCCAGTTCGATCTTCCCCCACTCTGATTGCGCACCGCAGTCTCGCGCCGGCCGCCTAGCAAACAACACTAGATTCAGGCCTTTACACCAACTTTTTAGCAAGTTGTTCCTTCTTTTAGTGTGTAGTTTGCTCTCTCCCTTGGGTTCTCGGCTCTTTCTTCCCACACTTCGTCACAGCGTTACTTCTCTACCACGCTATCCCTTTCGTCTGTACGTCGGCTGACAGTGTTTGAGTGCTCGACAATGATGGAGTCACAGGTTCAAGAAGTTGTTGCGGCCCCGGCGGAGGTTCCCAATGATCCAGGGTGCGTATATGTCTTTGTAAATATGCGCGTAATCAGCTGATATCATTATGACAGTGTTGCCATTGTGTAGCTGTCCCCACTCCTATCCCTCCAGAGGGGGCGTAACCCCTTCAGGGTCAAGGCTGAGTTTTTATTTGGATTTTGCACTGGCGGATCCCATCTCAGAATATTTTTCATCTTCCCTTATGCACCTGTATCAGTTTAGAATGACAGGGATTTCGAATATTTGCCTGCATTGCACTTGAGATGCCTCGTTTTATGGTGACGCGAGTATCACTGCAGTTGACACACTTTCCATTTAATTGATGAGTCGACGTTCTTCCCGATTGGACAACTGTCAACATCCTCACGTACCTACCTACCGTGAATGTTGTTTTTCAGGATTGCAAATTCAAACGGTTTTATCATGATTTACACAGGCCAAATGCAGCGCATGGTGCAAGAGTTGACAGTGTTATTATGGAAGGAATGCGTTTTATCAACTGAACGGCCCTGTTTTCGTGTAAATCCAAGAAAAAACGTAGCAATCTGATGCCGGCTAATTGTAACGCGTTAATTCAAGTTTCCATCACTTGCGCTCGATTCATTATCTGATAACACGAGGGAGAGACGTACTGGGACTGTGGCCAAAACCCCAAAATAAACTCTCCTACTCCAGAGCTTCTCCTTTACCCGAAGATGCCTCCTCATCGCACGCCAGACGTCATACCTTTGAAAAGCGAGTTACCGGCGCGTAGGGGACACGTGGGGGGAAGCGCGCTATCTGGGCATGCTCTCACCTACAGCTGACCACCTTTACAATGGTGTACGGTTCTGTAGCAATGCGGCAATCTTCCCCGTCACCCATTACCCGTTTGTCACCATTATTTGAGCGCCCAAATTGATTCAATGAGGTTGTTTCTTGTTTACAAGCTGCAGTACTTACAAGCTACTTCTTTTGCAATATAAAAATAACGTGTGTAAATAGTGAGGGTCAACTCTTTAAGAAACGAATGGCAAATATTCCTAACTCCAGTCCTTCCTATCCGAAGAGACATATTGTTATGGTACTCTCAGATGTCTTGTAATTGCAAATACATATACATAATACATACAGTACGCATACCTCATATTTATGGTAGGATACAATGCAGCAACTCAGGAATTGAATTCTTCAGCGAATCTACTTGTATTGAAACAGGTCAACAAACCACTGGATCCTACAAAAACTCCCGCCTCTCTAATGCATGCATCGTGTTATTATTCTTATCATACTTCATATTGAGCAGGGCATCATCAGTCACACCTGCTTTTAGCGAATTTTCGAAGAAAAGGAAGCTATTGTTCTCGGTCCAAAATTTTTAAAACTCGAATTTCCGAAAGATTTTTATACCAAAATCCGTTTCAGACCATCCTGAATTCACTGCCGAAAGACACCAAAAATTATATGTATATATATATATATATATTTATATATTTATATATATATTTATATATTTATATATGTATGTGTCATTCCAGACGATAACTCTCGAAAGAATTGAGATAAAAAGTTCAAACTTGCACGAAAAATCTGTCTTGGCAATCGACAGGCTAAGTTCGAAGATGGGCAGAATCGGGTCACTCTAAGGGGGAGTTTTGGGGAGTTTTAGGGGGGGGAAATTACCCATAAATTCCCAAAATGAAAAAGTCTGACAAGTGACACCTCATTTTAAAGGTTTTTGTACGCTGAACACGATGGTGAAATCAGAATTGCGATATCTCATTCCATTCTCAAACTGGAGCACTTTGAAGATGAAGGAACGTGGTTATTTCTTGAGATGTTCTTCCTGGTTCGTCTGCTCTAATCTGATAACGGAATGGGATATCGCAATTCTGACTTCACCATCGTGTTCAGCGTTGGAAAATCTACAATCCGAGGTGTTACTCGGCAAAAAATGGAACAAAAACGCTGCAAATCCCTGCACAACGGTTTATTATTTTTGTATAGAATACCCTTCTGTTACAGATCACAGCTCTATGTATAGATAACCCATCTATATAATATGATATGTACTATTCTATACATATTATGTAGATCGCAGACCCTCCGTAGGTTAGTACCTAACCCCGTACTCGTTACTAGGTACCTACCTAAATCACGAGTTAAATGTTGCTAAAATAATTCTGCCGATGACAAACAGTACCTAACAAAAAGAAACACACATAATGAAGTTCTGAAAAGAAATTGTTGATGAGGAGTGAAAAAAGTTGCAAAAGTACCTACCAACAAACTCCAGCCCCTTCTACGTAGATGGTATAATGAACCGTTGTGTAATAATTTACCGTTGAGTAATGATTTACCGTAGTAATAATTTACCCATCAATAATACTTCAACGTTTGTTCAAGTTTCACTACCTACCAACAAACTCCAAAAGAGCCATCATTTTTCAAATTAAATAATATCACAGAACAACCAACTCGACTTCATACTCCGCCAATATAATCAGGTGATCCCTACCAATGATTGGCCGTATTCACAAATTCCTATTGTGGGCGCGTCTCTGGTTACGAGATTTGGTTTGAATTGTATACAATTTCATTCACACTGGAGTCGAAAATGCCTGTCGGTGCAAACTTCGGGGCCTTACTGTGAACGAACGGCTGGACGCACGATGCTCCGGATGGTCTTAAAAAACTCGCAAGTTCAAGAACTATTTAAAACCGTAAAAATGTTTACGTAAAAAAATGGTATAGGCGTTTTGAAAATTTCAACCCCTATTTTGAACCCCTTAGAGATGACTCACAGTAACGTCGAGCTTCGAGGACCAACTAGACGCCGAACGGAACCTATAACCCGAATTTCATCAATTTTTTTTCATGGTAACTAAGAAAAGTGGCCCGTACGGCGTACGGCGGACAGACAGAAATATTTTTATTGCAGTTTTGGATTCTACATACCTTGAAACGTAAACCATCAAATTTTGAGGGGGGGTAAGAATTTTTTTTTTCATGCTCGATTCCAATGGTTTATTATTGAAAATAATAAACCAAAATTTGTTACGTATCCAATACCTAGGTACTCTTCTGGTATTCAAAACATTTTTGATTTCCCCCTCCCTCTCCTTCCACCCCAAATTTTACTTTGCGTAAAACTACTCCTGTTTTAATTTTGTATGGTATCAAGTTGGGAAAACATTGGCCGAAAATTAATTTTCAGAAAATTTTAGGCGGAGGAGGAAGATGCCGAAAACTTCGAAAATTCGCTCTTATAGCCATGCTGCATGACTGTGGTTTTTTATTACTCCCTTTTGATTTGGTCCACCCCTATCGATTAGTAAATTGCTACTGGTTGACGTTTTTATTAAAACTCATTCTGTACTCAAAAGTTCAAAACTTTGGCTGAATTATACGTGTACTTGCCTAATTGTGGCCTATAATATTTAAATATGCAGATTACATGTTACACAATGTGAATTTCTTATGAAACGGATTTCATTGCACTGCAGTAGGGTACAGTCAATGAAGTTCAGGGTTCATGAGCGGTTCGGGAAACGTGCGAATACTAACCCTCATAACCGGAAGGGCTTGAAGGTCATTCGGGGAGGCATCCTCCCTGCTTACTCCTTCCGTAATAATACTAACTCCCTGCTTACATCCCTGGAAATCCTCGTTGAATACGAGTAATTGCGGTAATTCATAATCAATTCGAAATAGCGGCTTCCAGGGATATAACAGTCTTAAGCATTGAAGTAAAATGAACTCATGTCGCGCTAATATTTTGATTTAAAATCAGTTAACGTACAAAACTTTAATCAGTTAGGCAATTATGTGAAACAAATCATTTGATTGCCACATCCTAGTACGTGACATGTAGGTAAATTTCATGTAGATTTTTTTTTTTTTACCTAAGCGTTTATTTTTATATAACAACTAGTTACACAATGTAGTTTTACAAGTAACTATCTAGTTATTTACTTCAACTATCTTTACGCATTGTTTTTATGGTGAATGTTCACAAGCAGGCACCACACTAGTTTTTTACGTTACAACGTCAGCATCCGAGATCCAGGGGTTTGGTTCTTTTCAGACGCCGGACTTGTTGCGAATTGTCCAGTAGCTGAAGAGCTTCTATATTTGAGTGCACGTGAAGACGGTTCTCGTGACGTCGTGCTGTTTTTTTAACGACATCTATGACGCTCTCCACGCGTAAGTCTCTGTGGAGGTCGTCGTTCCTAATGTACCAAGGAGCATTTACAATGCTTCTGAGCACTTTATTCTGAAATGTTTGAATTATTTTCACATTTGTTTTGGCTGTACAGCCCCATAGCTGAATTCCATAGGACCAAATCGGCATCAGTACTGTCTTATATAACAGTACTTTATTGTGGGTGCTGAGTTGAGAGTATCAGCCCATCAGCCAATATAATTTTCTGTATTTAATTGAGAGCTCTTTCTGTTTCTTCTTGACATGCTCTTTCCACTTAAGCTTCGCATATAGAGTCATCCCTAGATATTTTGCTGAGTTAGCATACGGAATGGTGTTGTGATTGATCTCCAATGGAATATTTATTATTGTTTTGTACGTGAAGTTGACATGTGCTGATTTTGTTTCATTCAGTTTTAGTCTCCATTTCTTCGTCCATTTATCAACTGCAATTGTAGGTTCCTGAAGTTTTTTTGTCGACTCTTCTACCGAATCTGCAACGGCTAAGATTGCTGTGTCATCCGCGAAGGTATAGATATACATGTACCATTAGTGACTGGGACGTCACATGTGTACATTAAATAAAGCAGAGGTCCCAGGACGCTCCCCTGTGGAACCCATACTTCAATTTTTTCCAGTTGAGAATATTCATCTTCTATTTTTACTCTGAAGTATCTGTTATCAAGGTAGGATTCAAGTAATTGACAGTATTGCTGTGGGAGCCTCATTTAGATTGGAATGGCAATTTCGTTTGCCCATGCAAAAACAGTTGTGATCATGTAACGGAAGATATGAGCAGTGGCGTAGCCGTGGGTGGGGGGGTCATTAACACCCCCCCCCCCCCCCCCATTGGCTTGAAAATTTTATCACAAATTAAAATTAAATCTTCAAGAATGATACCAGTCACAACAGTAACAAACAATTACATCATTAACAGATTAAGCGGTAAATCAAACATGAAGAAGCAGTTAAATAATATTACGTTTGTTTGATTTCAAACGAGCAGTGTGAATATTAATGTGTATATGAATGTGAAAAATATTTCCATCATCAAAATAGTCCCTCTTTCCGTCGTGAATCACCATCCCACACAATGTCAGGTGAATCAATTCCATAATTCCTATATATTTTAGCCCTTGATACAAATTTTTTACCCTCTCCCCCCAAATCCAAATTTGACCCCTATTCTGTATGAAAAACAATGAAATGATATTTTTCTGTCTTTACTCATCCTTCCATACCACTTTCAGTGATTTTATGTATATCGCAATTTTAGTCGTTTTTACCAATTTTTTAACGTAAAAACAAACTAGACCCAATTAGAATTTTTTTAAATAGCTCTTCTTCGTTTTGTTTGGCAATAAGAACATGTTGGCGAAATTTGGAATTTGTATCACGTACCCTAGGTCAGATACCGTCTGGAGTGACACATAAATCAATATGTATAAATATATGTACGTAGGTATAAATTGTGTCAAAATCTAGGGATGAACTCAGGATGCTCTGGAACTGATTTGCCTATTAAAAAATTTCAGAATTTCATGTTTTGAAAATGTTAGGCCTATTGCATTAACTTCATTTTCTTTGAAAATTAACTGACATTGTTGCCAAATAACTATGTTTTATTTTACAGTTAGCTTACCTAATTACCTGTAACATTTAGTTACAGGCTTTATTAAATTTGCAGATTTTTAAAGTCAGATCTTATAAGCGAATGTTCAAAGAAAATGAAGGTATTGCAGTGGGTCTAAAATTTTCAGAACATGAATTTTTGAAATTTTTTTTATAGGCAAATCCGTTTCAGAGCATCCTCAATTCATCCCTAGATGATAACAAAAATGTATATGTTTACATGTCACTCCAGACGATATTGTCCTTGGGTACATGATAAAAATTCTAAATTTCGCCAAAACCTTCTTATTACCAAACAAAAGGTTAAATTCGAAGATGAGCAATTTCAATAAATCTAAGGGGGTCAAATTTGAGTTTTTAGGGGACAAAAGTCGTTAAAAACGGCTAAAATTGCGAACAATTGATAGGAAATCACTGAATGTGTTATGTACGGGTGAGTAAAGACAGAAAAATACCATTTCATTGTTTTTCATACAGAATGGGGGTCAAATTTTGATTTTTGGAGGTCAAAAATTGGTATTGAGGGCTAAAATCAATATTAATTCACCTGACGTTGTGTGGGATGTTGGCTCACGACGGTCGGACTATTTCGATGATAGAAATACTTTTATGGAAATTGGGTCAAATTTGACTTTGTCAGGGTGAAAAATCGGTAAAAATAGCTAAAATCACGAAGAAGTTATATAATTTTACGAAAAGTGGTGTGGTTTCTCGCTTTACCGTCTTCTTACTCAATAGCACGAATATTTCTTTGAAAATTCGCTCTTAAAACCATGTTGCATGATTGGAACTTTTTCCATTTCCGATACCCCGATTCAACAATCCTGGCTTCGATACTGGATATGAGCCGCACCTTGGCAGGCTTTCTGCTTCTTCGATACCGAACGTAGGGAAGCCTTTGTATTCACGGGAGAGGGGAAAGAAACTTATTTCCTTCCAGATCAAAATGTCCACTCGCATTTTACAGTTGACATCAAAGAACTAATTTGGTTCCGTATATATGTACGTATTGGTCCGTATGTCAGTCTGTACGCAATTCATCGTAAAACTATTGTTTGCGCTAGCACAAACACAATTCCTGACAGTCCCAAGACTCCTATTCTGTTCGACCGATTTCGATGAAATTCGCAGGAATCAGGTAGGTTGCGTCCCTTATGGTTACTAATGAACTTGATAATTATCATCGAAATGAAAGTAGCTTCTACGCATGCCGTACAACGAAAACATTGAAAGGCATATCTCACCCACATCTCAGGTTCCCTTACCCGTGATCAGCTCTTCACCTATGATAATATTCATGTTGTGAAGCCTACACGGACTAAAATATTGAAATAAAGTTCGAGTAAAAATTCCCCCCGGGATATACCCAATTAGGTCAAATCCTGGGTTATAAAAGAAATTATTTAAATTTATTTTATTTTTTATTTATATAGTATTTAATCAAACACAATCCTGGTTGTGTTCGACCGATTTTGGTGGAGTTGTCGAGATCATTCAATATAGGGTTTTCGCATAGTCCTCTCAGATGTATATGCTTATTTGACTGGAATAACTGCATACTCGTATATAGGTACTGGATAATTATACCTGCGCATGATTAGACGATCACTTATTTGAAACATTCAATTTATGGATGTACCTAGTCCGATTTCTTCCAAGTTTGATAGGTGTACTCGCGATCAGGGTGTGGATTTTGGTTTATTATTCTGTGAATAATACACCTATGTAATCGCTCAGCAAAAAAATTTTATAACACCACCTCAAACATTTCTTTTACTTTTCAAGTAGCGTAGATTTAAAAAAATTCAATGTCCGTCCGCCGTATCATGCATAACTACGTCATTTTCGGTCTAAGGAATTCGTACTTTCGCACACAGGCTTCATTTAGGCCCTAGTTATTCTCGAAACTTTGCAGCCCGATCGGAATATACTCTGGAGTGTTATGGGTGAAAAAATCGGTGTAAAAATAGGGTTTTTTTGGTGTTTTAGTAAAACGAGCTTTTGAGGTATCTTTTTCCATGTTTTTTGGGGGCGAGAAGACCGAATATGAACTCGATTTTGACCAGAGTGAAGAATTGTGGTTGTAACGAAGGTTCAGCAACCAAAATTCATTTTTTATAAGTCAAAAACCTGGGAAATCGTCTGAAATCACCATAAACTTGTATAATAACGCTAGAATCAGTATCAACAGGTGAATCAACACAATTAAATGGCACTATCAATGATAGAATATAATTCGAAAGAAAAGGAGCGTAATTCGTGTTTTTGGGGGCCAAAATTGGTGGAAACCATCAGAAATAGCTATTTCAAGTATTGCTCATGAAAGAAACAATAAATGAACAGCCAACATTTCTGTACGTATGTCCAGTAGAATAACAAATCCACGTGACAAGGACTTCGCAGCGTTTTTCATGTGTAGGACGGAGGGTTCAATATAAATTGAAGATGCAACCGCGAATTATATGAATCAAAATAACGATAACGACCTTTCCGGATACCCACTTGGCAAAAGTTTTAGTATGGACAAAATTACCACACTACACAGCCAACTGAGTTGTTGACACCTGACGCGTGGAGGAGCAGACGCTTCACTTGAACCGAGCTACAGGTTCAGGTGTTCCGAGATTTTTCGGGATGATGGGAACATGTTTCCAAAATTAATTCCTACCGAGTTTCTGAAAGTAGCGACGACTGAAGGCCTCAGGGCGGAATGAAAGTCCCGGTGGAACAAGAACAGTGAAATATGAAGAGGGAAGTGCTGAAGCGATACAGGAGCGCGGGAGTATCTTGTGACAACATGCGATACCTCGTCTAACCGCAGGCGAATCGTACAGACTGCGATATCTCGTTACAATAAGAATGGGGTTGGAAGGTGCGCCACGGTCATGAGAACAGTTTCAGAAGGAATGAAAGGACAAGGCGACACGCCTGACGTACGGAAATGACGCTAACTTCCCACAGCTCAGTAGGAGTCCCATTCAATTCTCTCCCGACGCCACCTTCGCGGTTTATCTAATTATTATGTTTATAAATGTACTCCAACTACCTGCGCTATACACGAAGGGGAATGCTGATACAGTGGAACCTGGCTGGACTGGGGTACTGAGAATCCTCTGCTAGTGAGAAAAAAAAATGCGGCCCCTTCGTTTTCAACCCACTGGGATAGTGAGAATAATGTTACCTCAACTAGTGAGAATCGATTTCTGCCATCGATCTGCTTGAGACAAGATCTCCTCCTACCTCTGCTACTCACCTCTGCCAGTCAGGACGCAGTAAAAGCAATAGAAACCCTCCAGTTCTACTTTGAATCGAACCAATGCGATCTGACCTGCTTCGATCGAATTCAAGATTTGCAGAAAATGATCACGAAGACCAAAACTTCAAAGCAGTCTAAGATGACAGAGATTTTTTCTTTTCAAAATGAATTGTACATAAATACGTCGTAGAACTGCTTCTTTCTGGCGAATCATTGCAAAACCGTTTCTTTCTAAAATAAAAATGGTTCCTGCTCCTGTTCACGCGAAGAACGTTATTTTCCCCTTAAGATCAAGGATATGCATAGCGAAAACCTACCTAATGAAAAAAGAACGGGTCGTAATTGAGCGTTTCGGAGATTTTGAGCAGTTTTTCGCATTTTCTGAAGAACGGCTCAGCTCAGAAAGAGAGCTACTCTTACCTCCTCCTGCCTCTGCAGACAGTTAGTTTCATGTTCTTGTTTTTCATCGTTTTATTCCTTTTCACTCGACGTCAGTCGACATCACAATCCTTCCAGCAATGCGCCTGGCGAGAAAGGCCCAGTAAAGTCGGCGGCGGTGGCGAACTGCTTCAGGAAGTGCCTGATGGTCAGGAGGGAGAAGAACCTGATGATATCGGAGGATGAGTGGAATCGAGCTCTTGGTGGTAGCTCGTCCCTCATTCAACGACTACGTCTCCATTGACGATAATGTTGAGGTTTCTGGTCAATCATTGGATGGAGAAATAGCGAATCGAATCAAGCAAAACGATGAGAACAGTGAGGAAGAAGACGACTCGATTACTGTTGACACCCCTGCACCTTCCAGTCAGGACGCAGTAAAAGCAAACCCTCCAGTTCTAGTTTGATTCGAACCAGTGCGATCTGACCTGCTTCGATCGAATTCAAGATTTGGAGAAAATGATCACGAAGACCAAATTCGAAGCAGTCTAAGATGACAGATTTTTTTCTTTTAAAAATAAATTCAAAATAAACTGACTGGTGGCTAATTCCCGAAGTAAATAAATTTGTTTTTAACGCACTCTTTAATTTTGCTTCCTCACTACCGTAGGTAGGGAAGCCTTGGATTGGTGATTGAGTAAACAAAAATGTATGTCCTCCAAAATGAAAATTTCCACTACCATTTTGCATTTCAGACATCGAGGAACATCTTTGGTTCCTTGTCTGGGCTGAAATTTGGAGGATAGGTGCGTGGGTCACAGATGGTTCCGTATCAAAATCATTGGAAAAGTACCGTAACTTTCGTCTGCGCATGCGCAAACTTGAAATACTTGGAACGCCCATAACTACCCTAAATATCGTTGAAATGAGTTCAAACTTGGAGGATCGATCAGGAATAATACTTTAATTGTTTCCTATGTATTTCATTAGAATCGTAATGTAACTTTCGTCTGCGCATGCGCGAACCTGAAATGTTGACAATTTCTTTGTAACCCGTCTACGCGAAAAATAGTCGTAGAGAGCTGGAATTTTGAGGGTGCACGCGGGTTGGATCGCAGGTAATTCCGTTTCAAAATCATGGAAATCGTTTTGTCTGCGCATGCGCAAACATGATATACTTGAAAATCTTAACCTTAAAAATCTCGTTGAAATGAATTTAGATTTGGAGGATGGATCAGGAGGATGGATCAGGAATAATACTTTCATAGTTCCATGTGAATTTCATTTGATTTGTACCGTATCTTTCGTCTGCGCATGCGCTAACATGAATTGTTGACCATTTCTTTTTAACGCTTCAAAAAACGGGAAAAATACCTAGTCGTAGAGAGCTGATTTTGAGGGTAAACGCGGGTTGGATCGCAGATCGCCCCGCATCAAAACGAACCTACCCAACTATACGTTAACGTGATTGAGCTGAGGAAGCTATACTGCCTACTCGATTTGGCAGACATTTTTCAATGTTTCACCAACTACCTGGGATAGTGAGGATTTATTATCGTTTGGTGTCCTGGGCTACTGAGAAAACTTGAGTAGGTACTGAGAAAAAAAAAAAACAGGTTCCCTTGCGATTCTCACTAGGCCAGGTTCCACTGTACATAGTTCAGGTTTACTTCACTGCGGTACCTAACGACGGGTACTGAGAAACTGGTCTAATAACGTCTGGTGAGCGACCAGACGGACAGGACAGACGGACGGTGATATAGGACAGGTAGTTGGATTAATAAAGCTAGTTTATCGAATATTGCTTTCTCAATATCGAGGGTAAATAAGCTTTGTATTCGTGCGAGCCGGAAAAAAAATTTTCTGTCCTTTAAAATGCAAATTCACAGTCGCATTTTACGTTTCAGACATCAAAGAACGTAATTTGATTCCGTATCTGTGTGGTCAATTCCTTGTCGCTGGCAAAACTATACGAAATAATGATTATAATGAGTTGAAATTCGGAGGGTAGGTGGGGGTTTGGCCACAGATGGTCCCGCATCTTATTCATTAAAAAACCACAGTCATGCAGCATGGCTATAAGAGCGAATTTTCGAAGTTTTCGGCATCTTCCTCCTCCGCCTAAAATTTTCTGAAAATTAATTTTCGGCCAATGTTTTCCCAACTTGATACCATACAAAATTAAAACAGGAGTAGTTTTACGCAAAGTAAAATTTGGGGTGGAAGGAGGGGTAGGGGGAAATCAAAAATGTTTTGAATAGCAGAAGAGTAGGTATTGGATACGTAACAAATTTTTTGTTCCATTTTTTGCCGAGTAACACCTCGGTTTGTAGATTTTCCAACGCTGAACACGATGGTGAAGTCAGAATTGCGATATCCCATTCCGTTATCAGATTAGAGCAGACGAACCAGGAAGAACATCTCAAGAAATAACGTTCCTTCATCTTCAAAGTGCTCCAGATTGAGAATGGAATGAGATATCGCAATTCTGATTTCACCATCGTGTTCAGCGTACAAAAACCTTTAAAATGAGGTGTCAGTTGTCAGACTTTTTCATTTTGGGAATTTATGGGTAATTTTCCCCCCCTAAAATTCCCCAAAACTCCCCCTTAGAGTGACCCGATTCTGCCCATCTTCGAACTTAGCCTGTCGATTGCCAAGACAGATTTTTCGTGCAAATTTGAACTTTTTATCTCAATTCTTTCGAGAGTTATCGTCTGGAATGACACATACATATATATATATATATATATATATATATATATATATATATATATATATATATATATATATATATATATATATATATATATACATATACATATAATTTTTGGTGTCTTTCGGCAGTGAATTCAGGATGGTCTGAAACGGATTTTGGTATAAAAATCTTTCGGAAATTCGAGTTTTAAAAATTTTGGACCGAGAACAATAGCTTCCTTTTCTTCGAAAATTCGCTAAAAGTACTGTAACATTCGTCTGCGCATGCGAAAACGTAGATGCGCGGGGGTAGATGCAGAAGGTTCCTTATAAATTTCCTCACTCTCTCTCTCTCTCTCTCTCTCTTGACCTCACTACCCATCCACTACCTTCTCCGCTATGTTGTGAGTGAACCTACCCCAAAATTCACTCACTGTTGAACCCGACTTTCCAAATAAACGTCGTGAGCCAAAATCCGCTCACACCATATACAGTAAATTAATTTGCAAATCCTTGTTTATCGGCCTTTATCAGACATTATGGATTCGCAACAAAAAGTTATGGATGTCTTAGGATGGAATCACAAACGATGTGACAACGACGTCAAAGAACTCATGCATTTTGAGTATCAGTAAACAGAGGCAATAAACATGGAATGAACACATTGTTTGTATTACAGAAGGTTTTTTTTTTCGGGCTGTCCACCTGCATAATTTTCATTTGTGTATCAGCAGGATAAATCGGTTATAGATTTTTCTAACGTTACGGCAGTTAGCTCAGAGGAAGTTGAGATGTGTCATCAATAGGGAATGGAATTATGTGCACAAAATTTGGTCAAAACATGCACTCGAAATGGGCAAAATATGCACCCCAAAAACAATTATGTTTACAAAACTTGAAATATTTAAAAAACGCTGCAAAGTCCTTGTCACATGGGTTTATTATTCTACTGGACATACCTACAGAAATGTTGGCTATTCATTTATTGTTTATTTTATGTTAAATAATTTAAATAGCTATTTGTGATGGTTTTCAACATTTTTAGCCCATAAAAATCGAATTAGGTACGCTCCTTTTTTTTAAATTTATCTTTGATCATTGGTAGTGCCATTTAATCGTCTTGATCCACGTTTTGATACTACTTCCAGTGTTATTATACAAATTGATGGTGATTTTAGACGATTTCCCAGGTTTTTGACTCATAAAACAATCAATTTTAGGAGCTGAACATTTGGTAGAACCTCGATTTTTCCACTCTTTGGTCAAAATCGATTTCATATTCGGTCTTCTCGTTCCCAAAAACATGGAAAACGATACCTCAACAGCTCATTTTACTAACATGTTACTAAAACACAGAAAGTACCTATTTTTATACACATTTTCACTCATAACACCCCTGGGTATATTCCGATCGGGCTGAAAAGTTTCGGGACACAACTAGGGCCCAAATGGAGCATGTGTGCGAAAGAACGACTTTTTTAGACCGAAAATGAAGCCGGTACACGTGATACGGCGGACGGTGGACGGACATTGCATTTTTGGAATCTACGCACCTTGAAACGTAAAAGGAAAAAATTTGAGGGGGTGTTATAAAAATTTTTTGCTGAGCGATTACATAGGTGTATCATTCACAGAATAATAAACCAAAATGAAGTAAATTTTGACAGGTAGTCTATACATTATGTTCCAGTTATTATCGCGTCCTTAAAAAATTATAGAAAAGGATAAATGAAGAAAATGTACACACCATTTTTTCTCGACTGAAAAAGACACTCGCTATCACAATTTATTGCACTGGATCCCAATTGATTTTTCCAATTTTCAACCGTAAACCTCCTGTGGTTGTCGCGGACACAACTAACTCCAACGAAATTCTGAGAAGAAATGAACTAGACCCATAAGAATGACAGGTATTTATCGGGAAAACGGGTTGATAGGTTAGGTAGTTTGTCGAAGTGAAGTATTTATAGCCCAAAAGTGAAAACCCCCATTCAGGGATAAATGGTAAGGGCACGCCTAAACCCTACCAGGTACACGGATTAAACGGTGTATGGCCTAAGAATATCCATGACCCCTTTTCAGAAACACACATCTCCGAGGATTTGGCGAGTGGAATGTCGAAAAATAGGGAAATTCCACAATTTCGATTAAAAATGCAGAAATATGCACAAAACGGCCAAAATATCCAAAAAGTACCAAAATATGCCTGTGAGGACCAGTTTTTGTGTGATAATGTGGTACCTCACGAATTTAACTTTCCCTTCCTTGCGGAAGGTAATTGTTGATAGTTATGTCAGTTATCTTGGAAGGTGGCTATGTGAAGTTGTATAAGGAAAACCTGTGTTACCGAGGTGACGTAGCCCCGCACTCCACGTTTTGGTATGAAGGCACTATATATCAAGTGTTACCGGGGTGACTTAAGCCTCGCACTCCTTGACATATAGGGGAAAGGAAATGGGTAATTTAATTTGAGAGGAAAACCTGTGTTACCGAGGTGACGTAGCCCCGCACTCCACGTTTTGGTATGAAGGCACTATATGTCAAGTGTTACCGGGGTGACTTAAGCCTCGCACTCCTTGACATATAGGGGAAAGGAAATGGGTAATTTAATTTGAGAGGAAAACCTGTGTTACCGAGGTGACGTAGCCCCGCACTCCACGTTTTGGTATGAAGGCACTATATGTCAAGTGTTACCGGGGTGACTTAAGCCTCGCACTCCTTGACATATAGGGGAAAGGAAATGGGTAATTTAATTTGAGAGGAAAACCTGTGTTACCGAGGTGACGTAGCCCCGCACTCCACGTTTTGGTATGAAGGCACTATATGTCAAGTGTTACCGGGGTGACTTAAGCCTCGCACTCCTTGACATATAGGGGAAAGGAAATGGGTAATTTAATTTGAGAGGAAAACCTGTGTTACCGAGGTGACGTAGCCCCGCACTCCACGTTTTGGTATGAAGGCACTATATGTCAAGTGTTACCAGGGTGACTTAAGCCTCGCACTCCTTGACATATAGGGGAAAGGAAATGGGTAATTTAATTTGAGAGGAAAACCTGTGTTACCGAGGTGACGTAGCCCCGCACACCACGTTTTGGTATGAAGGCACTATATGTCAAGTGTTACCGGGGTGACTTAAGCCTCGCTCCTTGACATATAGGGGAAAGGAAATGGGTAATTTAATTTGAGAGGAAAACCTGTGTTACCGAGGTGACGTAGCCCCGCACTCCACGTTTTGGTATGAAGGCACTATATGTCAAGTGTTACCGGGGTGACTTAAGCCTCGCACTCCTTGACATATAGGGGAAAGGAAATGGGTAATTTAATTTGAGAGGAAAACCTGTGTTACCGAGGTGACGTAGCCCCGCACACCACGTTTTGGTATGAAGGCACTATATGTCAAGTGTTACCGGGGTGACTTAAGCCTCGCACTCCTTGACATATAGGGGAAAGGAAATGGGTAATTTAATTTGAGAGGAAAACCTGTGTTACCGAGGTGACGTAGCCCCGCACTCCACGTTTTGGTATGAAGGCACTATATGTCAAGTGTTACCGGGGTGACTTAAGCCTCGCACTCCTTGACATATAGGGGAAAGGAAATGGGTAATTTAATTTGAGAGGAAAACCTGTGTTACCGAGGTGACGTAGCCCCGCACTCCACGTTTTGGTATGAAGGCACTATATGTCAAGTGTTACCAGGGTGACTTAAGGGGGCGCAGACCCTGTTTTTTGTCAGTTTCTTCACGTTTTCTCTGGCTGTGGTTAACTTACAGTTCTGGGGAAGGTCTTAATACGCATTATATTAATCCGTGAATAGAGTTAGGGTCATAGCTCTAAATGATTCCTGAAATTTCCGAAAATTCAAATTCAAAAATGTAGTTTAAAAAACTTTTTCTTGAATGTTTGTGTTTTACGACATTTTCGGAGAGATAATAAAGTTGATAATCCAAGAATCAAAATTTTGTTATGTAAAATAAGAAAGAAAACGTGAAGAAAAATTTTACGTATTTTGAAAAAAGGCTCGAGAAAGGGGGCGCCGCCTGTAGGCGCTCTCTGCTGGCAATGTGCCGAGTCTCTCCCCCTTCACACGCAGCCACCCTGCCCTGTCGCTTCGCTCGTCGTGTAGTCTAGTATAGTATCCATGGCATTATCAGTTCCAGCGGCTCTTTGCCTGGGAAGGAGGTAATTTTTCAACGTTCTTGGTCGGAGGGGCAAGGGAGGAGGCGGTGTTGCCATATTCACCGAACGAATGGCATCGCTGTAACCCTCAAAGTCTGCATCCCAGCTAAGCTTCAGAATATTAGTTCCCTGTTGAGCTGGCCTACCCTTCCACCCTTCCTTCCACATGCTCACCTACCTCAGCCTAATTACCGTCATAGTTTTCACATGATTGGATAAGTAATTTTTACAGTATTTTTCCAATTATGTTGGTTACCTACTTTCCTAATTAAAGCTACAATCCAATCAGCCATAATTTTATTATTCATAGTAGGTAGCTACCTACCTATTTACGGTACGTATTAATTACGTATATCAATTAAATGTTTCATAAACTGGATTCAATTTAGCAAAATCAATTTAAAAAAATAGGGGATGATTGTTTTAAGTGGGTAAACAATTGTTTGAGAAATAATCCGCTAGGTAGATCGAAAGTTGACGCCACAATCACTAGGTGCATAACCTGAATTCATTTGAGGAAGTATAGGCATGTACCTACTTAATTTTCTTATTTTTCAACTATTCTGCTCGAACTTCTTGTTCGTCACATAATATTATCTGAAAGCCTCGAAACTTACCTTGCCGGCTGAGTGGCGCAAGGTCAATCTCTGACCCATCCGGATTGTTGTAGGTACTATTATTTTTCTGTCTGGGGTACTTTTATGTTACGTAATAATTTAATTTTGAGAGGAGTTTTACTGGGCATTTATATATGTATGTAAATTTGACTGTTTATTTTTTATTTATGTAAATCAATGTGTGACCAATGAATGTATCGACTGGACACAGATACCTACCTGTGTGAGACAAATAACTTAGGTACTCCCACACAGTGTGAGATTTGTAATTTCATTTCATTTTTATTAATACTTATGTGTACTTCACTCAAAATTAGACATGACTTTTTTAAAGATTGATTACACACTGTCTAAAGTGTTCTACCTGTCATACTAATACAGAATCAATTCAAAGACAAATTATCCAACATGATTTCAAGTACCTACTTTTAATCATCATACCTTTCACTACCTACTTGAATTGAACGACAATAGGAAGAGGATTAGATAGTAACAAATAACTTTTCAGGTGTTTGTTTTATTCAATGACTGAAATGTAAACAAATAGAAAAGTAAATTGGAAAGCTCATGAATAATATTATACAGTTACACTGCTCACATTAGCTTTTATTTTATTTTATTGGACACTGAGTTAGTCTGGATCTAGGTAGGTATTCGGAAATCCATTTAGGTTCATGTTCATTTAAATCGGAGTTCAAACTCGCTTCTTGCTGTATATACGACTGGAGTTGTCAACTTCGGATATCTCGTCAATTCTGATCGTCTTCCTGAACAAAAATACACAGTAGCAAATTACAACAGGCATTTCTATAATATTAAATGTAAATGTAAATAAAGTGAATGTAATGTAAATAAAGTTTTCCTACATACACTTATTTCATGTATAGGTGCTATCTTCTATAATGTTAATAAATAATGTCAATGACCCCCAAAAATCCTAATTAGACCCCTGTTCTGTGTGAAAAGCAACTGAAATGGTATTTTTCTGCCTTCACTCACCCTTCCATGCCACTTTCAGTGATTTTATATAACAATTTTAGCAGTTTTTACCAATTTTTGACCCCTTAAAAACTCAAATTTGACCCCCTTCAAATTTTATAAAATTGCTTATCCTTTTGTTTGGCGATAAGAACATTTCGGCGAAATTTGGAATTTTTATCACGTAACCAAGGTCAGGTATCGTCTGGAGTGACACATAAATAAATGTATATAAATATAGGTATACATTTTTGTTAAAATCTAAGGATGAAATCAGGATGATCTGAAACGGATTCGTCTATAAAATAATTTCAAAAACTTAGGTTCTGAAAATTTTGGACCCATTGCAATACCTTCATTTTCCTTAAAAATTCGCGAACATTGTTGTGTGTATTTCATCAGTTTATCTTACCTAATGTTATCTGTAACATTTAGTGCTTTGTTAAATTTAATTTAAATTCAGCTTTCTTTGTAATTTCAAACCTTATTACCGAATTTTCAAAGAAAATAAAGCTATTGCTATGGGTAACATTTTCAGAACATGAATTTTCGAAATATTTTTATAGGCAAATCCGGTTCAGAGCATCCTAAGTTCATCCCTAGATTTTAGCAAAAATTTATTACGTAGATTTATGTGCCACTACAGATGATTTCTGTCCTTGGGTAGGCACATGGTAAAAATTCCAGATTTCTCCAAACCGTTTGTATTGCCAAACGAAAGGATGAGTTCGAAGATGAGCAATTTTCAAATTCCAAGGGAGTCAAATTGGAGTTTTTAGGGGCTAAATGTCGGCTAAAATTGCTATACAAATCATTGGAAGTTGTACGGAAGGTTGAGTGAAGACAGAAAAATACCATTTCAGTTGTTTTTCACACAGAATAGGGGTCAGATTTTGATTTTTTGGGGTAAAAAATTGGTATTAATGGTAAAATCAATATTAATTCACCTGACGTTGTGTGGGGTGGTTAATGACGACGGAGGTACTACCTCGATGATAAAACTATTTTTCTCAAAAGCAAGTGGGTCAAATTTGACGTTATTAGGGTCAAACATCGGTAAAAATGGGTAAAATCACGAAGTTATAATTTTAAGAAAAGTGGTATGGATTCTCGCTATATCATCTTTTTACACAATATCAGGAATATTTCTTTGAAAATTCGCTCTTATAGCCATGCTACGTGAAAGGATGTTTTTTCTATTTCCGATAACCCCCCCCCCCCCCCTTTTCAACACTACGCCACTGCGTATTATAAATCTGTGCTGATCTGGCAAAACGTGGTAGGTAAGTCCAATACAGATGATTTTACAGGAGAGCGTGTCAAAGTTTTGCAGGTTCAGAGAAGCGCATGAAGAATCTGGGGAATGTGATATTACAGCGAAATATTTGATCTGCTTCTAATAATAAGAAGTATTACCTGATTTTTACTCAAAGAAAGACCATTTGGTGGGAGACATCACTGTCTGCCAGACTCTGGATCGGATGTTGTTTGGACATGAACTGAGAACAGAAAATAACATAAAATCAGTAAATTTGGGTATACTGATTGCAATGAATTAGAAATATCAATGAAAACCTTAAAAATACATTTTAATCTATCGAGTATCTGCTTGGTGTTTTGACTGATAGGTAGATGTGAAGAGTTGGGAATTTACAGTATTTCTTAGGTTTTTATTGAGGTTTCCAAATCTACAAAACCAAAAAACCTTGGAAACACATCCATCTATATTAACCATGGAAACATTCTTTTTTTTTTAAACTTATTGCAATTCAATTTTGACGTTCAGAGTAGGGTAGGTAGCTACCTAAAGATTTTTTATTCATTGCTCATCGCAGATTGTATCTGCTTGATATTTTGACTGATTGAATTGAAAGAAACAGTAAAGGAACAGCCAACATTTCTGTAGATGTCCAACGGAATCATAACTACGGCGTTTTAGCCGCAGGATATTTTACAATAACTTTCCAACGAAGGTTAAAGATTTTCGTGGAATGCTGGGTTGAGTTTTACTCCCAAACTACGGAGAACGTAGGTACTAATTACGTGACAATCATTAGACTAACACAAAATCTGTATACTACTACTACTACATCTGAAAACTATTTCAATTTGTTGCTCTACACAGAAAACACTAAGGATTAATTAGGTACCTAATTATGTAAATCTGCGGTATCAACTTACTGTTCTGCGCCTCTTTTTTTCGCCTTTGTTACCGATGTTTCTCCTGGTCCACTTCTTCGGCGGTGGAGGCATACACTTTGATACACTCGACGGATATCACTACGAATGAACAATAGTATATACTGATACTAACGTGAATGAACGGCGTGAGAGAAGAAGGAGAACAAAGGAATGAACTAAAAACAACAGAGTATAACCTGTCGAGCGGAAAACTTGCAGAGGGAGAGGAGAAGCTCACGTACCTAATCACGAATGTTATAGTGTCCATAAGGCAATGGAATTGATAACTAAAAACTAACTGCGCACTTACAACAACCATCGAAATTCGGCAGGCGCCCCTACCGGTGGGCGCCAAATCTCCAAATCTCGCTGGGAATCTTCCCGCGGAAGCGATGTGGAAGTGATGTTCAGCGCACTCTCGTGGTTGGGGGTGCTACTGGCCTTCCCGTCCCGCGCCCCCTTAAGCCTCGCACTCCTTGACATATAGGGGAAAGGAAATGGGTAATTTAATTTGAGAGGAAAACCTGTGTTACCGAGGTGACGTAGCCCCGCACACCACGTTTTGGTATGAAGGCACTATATGTCAAGTGTTACCGGGGTGACTTAAGCCTCGCTCCTTGACATATAGGGGAAAGGAAATGGGTAATTTAATTTGAGAGGAAAACCTGTGTTACCGAGGTGACGTAGCCCCGCACTCCACGTTTTGGTATGAAGGCACTATATGTCAAGTGTTACCGGGGTGACTTAAGCCTCGCACTCCTTGACATATAGGGGAAAGGAAATGGGTAATTTAATTTGAGAGGAAAACCTGTGTTACCGAGGTGACTTAGCCCCGCACTCCAGGTTTTGTGAGGAAGGAAGGTTGGACCTGAATAACTGACCGATTTGTAGTGAGCTGAATTTTAGAGATAAATTTGGCTACTTCGGAAAGGTTTGGCGTAAATAACAAGGCGTGGAATAAGGAGAGATTTGTACCAAGAGCTTCTACCAGACTGATGAGCTTAGCAGTGGCCCTCGGGGTTATATAGGGCCACCCGTACCCCTCCTCTGCCTGGCCAGGTGAAGGGATTGTTGGTGGGAAAACCCAAGTGGGTAGTCCCTTATTCGTGGTGTGCCACTCTTGGTATGTTGTTTTATTAACAAGAATTATATAGTATATGGTGGGTTCCCACAATGCCATTTAAATTTAAATTTAAAACACGCTAAACGCTTCAGATACCCTCAAAACGGAAAAGTGGAACGATATACACGATAAAAAACACATATGCAAAATATGCAAATTCCAGTCCCTATTCGTCAATAACTAACCGTTTTCCTAGGAATAAAAGTAAAGGGCATTAAAGGGGGAGGCACGTTTTGTTGCAGCGCCAGAAAGGAGGCGCTCGATACGTTGAAACATCCATTACAACTCATTCTCGTAGTATTACAAATTATTTTACTGCCCTTTGACGGGGGTTTTTCATTGTATTAAGGCACCATGTTGCTTTGTGTAAGCGTGAAACTCTTTCGTTGTAAGCCCGTGTATTATATCAGCACACGGAATCCAAAGGGCCACGAGAACATCTTGCAGATTGCTCGAGTTGTGTTTATTGGCTTCTACACTCCCACTCTCGCTTCTCCCCTTCTGGAAAGAGAAATATTTTGGGTGGAGGCCAACGTAATTATTCAAATTACGACGCGAGCTCCTCAGCCCTTTAATCCTCCAATTAAACAAGTTTAAACAATTCGTTATACAATTATATAAATTTGGCGTTTCTCCAGTTTGTTTTCATTGAGGATCTTTATTTACGAGCTGTACGATCGGGTTCCGATTTTTAGATGGCTTTGTTTCTAGGAATTATCGTTTCAAGATTTTATGTCTTTTTAACCGACTTCAAAAACAAAGTCCTTGTCACATGGGTTTATTATTCTATTGGACATACCTACAGAAATGTTGGCAGATCATTTATTGTTTTTGGTTTATAATTCTGTGAATAATACACCTATGTAATCGCTCAGCAAAAAATTTTTATAACACCCCCTCAAACTTTTTTCTTTTCCGTTTCAAGGTGTGTAGATTCAAAAAATGCAATGTCGTCCGCCGTACGCCGTCCGCCGTATCACGTGTACAGGCTTCATTTTCGATCTAAAAAAGTCGTTCTTTCGCACACATGCTCCATTTGGGCCCTAGTTGTGTCCCGAAACTTTTCAGCCCGATCGGAATATACCCAGGGGTGTTATGAGTGAAAATAGGTACTTTTCGCGTTTTAGCAACATGTTGGTAACATGAGCTTTTGAGGTATCGTTTTCCATGTTTTTGGGGACGAGAAGATCGAATATGAAGTCGATTTTGGCCAAGGAGTGGAAAATTGAGGTTGTACCAGATGTTCAGCTCCCAAAATTGATTTTTTATGAGTCAAATACCTGCGAAATCACCATCAATTTGTAGAATAACACTAGAAAAAGTGTCAACACGTGGATCAAGACGATTAAATGGCACTACCAATGATGAAAGATAATTTGAAAAAAAAAAAAAAGATCGTACCTACCTAATTTGTGTTTTGGGGGCCAAAATTGGTGGAAACCATCAGAAATAGCTATTTCAATTATTTCACATGAAACAAACAATAAATGTACAGCCAACATTTCTGTAGAATAATAAACCCCATGTGACAAGGACTTTGCAGCGTTTTTTTCTCAAGTTATCTTTGATTATTGATAGTGCCATTTAATTGTCTTGATCCACCTGTTGATACTTTTTCTAGGTGTTATTATACAAATTGATCGTGATTTCAGACAATTTCCCAGGTTTTTGACTCATAAAAAATCAATTTTGGGAGCTGAACCTTCGTTTCCACCTCAATTCTCCACTCTTTGGTCAAAATCGAACACATTCGGTCATCTCGCCCTAAAAAACGTGGAAAAAGATGCTACAGAAGCTCATTTTACTAAAACACCAAAAAACCCCTACTTTTACATCCATTTTTCACCCATAACACCCCTGGATATATTCCAATCGGGCTGCAGTTTCAGGACTCAACTAGGGCCCAAATGTAGCCTGTGTGCCTAATATCCAAGTTTTTAAACCGAAAATGAAACAGTTATACAGACGGTGGACGGATTGCATTTTGGTTTATTATTCTGTGAATAATACATCTATGTATTCGCTCAGCAAACAAATTTTATATCACCCCCTCAAACTTTTTTCTTTTCCGTTTCCAAAAAGAAAAAAGTTTGAGGGGGTGTTATAAAATTTTTTTGCTGAGCGAATACATAGGTGTATTATTCACAGAATAATAAACCAAAATGCAATGTCCTTCCGCCGTCCACCGTACGCCGTATCACCGGCCTAAAAAAATCGTTCTTGCGCACACGTGCTCCATTTGGGCCCTAGTTGTGTCCCGAAACTTTTCATCCCGATTGGAATATACCCAGGGATGTTATGAGTGAAAATGTGTGTAAAAATAGGTACTTTTTGCGTTTTAGCAAGATGTTGGTAACATGAGCTTCTGAGGTATCGTTTTCCATGTTTTTGGGGACCAGAAGACCGAATATGAAGTCGATTTTGACCAAAGAGTGGAAAATTGAGTTCTACCAAATGTTCAGCTCCAGAAATTGATTTTTTATGAGTGAAAAACCTGGGAAATAGTCTGAAATCACCATCAGTTTGTATAATAACACTGGAAAAAGTCTCAACACGTGGATCAAGACGATAAAGTGGCACTACCAATGATCAAAGATAGTTAAAAAGAAAAGAGCGTACCTAATTTGTGTTTTAGGGGCCATTTGTGTTTAATGGAAACCATCAGAAATAGCTATTTCGATTATTGCGCATGAACGAAACAATATATGAACAGCCAAAATTTCTGTAGGTATGTCCAAAAGTCCAAAAGAATAATAAACCCATGTGACAACGTAAAACGTAAAAGAACAAATTTTGAAGGGGTGTTATAAAAAAAAAATGTTGCTGAGAGAATACATAGGTGTATCCATAGAATAATAAACCAAAACACCATCTTTAAATGTGAAATTTATGCGAACGCCCCTCTCCTGTACTTTTAATCATAAACATTTCCACACTTCCCGGGTAGCAGAAAGGAATTATTTTATTCTTTGTAGATAATAACGAATAACAATTTCGAAATAACAACGTGTATTAAAAAAAGTTTTTTTAATTTTTAATGTTTTATTCCGAAATCAGCGACATTAAGGAGGCGGTTTTGACAAGGTTATTCCAACCTGAGAAACTGAAGTGTATAATAAATTCCCGACGTCTTAATAACAGGTTACGCTTATTAGTTGAAATTCGGTTTGCTAGAAATTGCGTTCAAGACTTATTTGAGACGTTCTCAGTCTGCACCTAACAACTTCCAATTACCACGTTGAGCGGCCGTTAGCCCCGTTTGGCTTCCCGCGGTTATTACAGGCGTAGATCACGCTGTCATAACGCGCCTCTCATCTTTCACTGGAGATTACTTCGAGCGGATCGTTACATGTACCGGAGCATCTCGGAAGGTGCAACTTTGGCGTGGATGAGGCCGAGTTTTGATGATGTGAAGTGGTACGCGATGGTCGGAGTTTATTTTTAAGACGAACGACCGGGGAGACGGTGATTGACACGAAGAGTTGGCCCGGAACCCGATAATGCGAATAGGTGGCCCGCGGGAATGTGGATCGATACTTGAACTTATTTCTAAACAGGTCTCCTCCTTTTGGCGTGAGAGCTCTTGATGAATCGTACGATTTATTCTTGCTCGCTCCCCCGTCGCAAGCATTGGTTGGGAAGTATTGAGGATTGGAAATAAATCCCGCCAGTCTCTTTGGGGCCCATTTTCTTCATTCTAAAAACGCTGCAATGTCCGTGTCACATGGGTTTATTATCCTACTGGACATACAGAAATGTTGGTTGTTCA
Organism: Leptopterna dolabrata; assembly: GCA_954871275.1. NCBI lineage: Eukaryota > Metazoa > Arthropoda > Insecta > Hemiptera > Miridae > Leptopterna > Leptopterna dolabrata. Next base: position 2,243,144 of record OX940982.1, on the reverse strand, counting down.
TTTATTGTTTCCTTCATGTTTAATGATTGAAATAGCTATTTTTGATGGTTTCCACAAATTTTGGCCCCCACATACACGAATTATGCTCGTTTTTTAACAGATTATTTTTGATCATTGATAGTGCCATTCAGTTGTCTTGATTCACCCGCTGATACTACTTGTAGTGTTATTATACAAATGTATGGTGTTTTCAGACAATGGCCCAGGTTTCTGACTCATAAAAAATGAATCTCGGGAGCTTAACCTTCGTTACAACCTCAATTCTTCACTCATTTGTCAAAATCGACTTCATGTTCGGTCTTCTCGCCCTAAAAAACATGGAAAACGATACAATCACAAGCTCATGTTCTCTAAAACCTCAAAACAACCTCGAAAACCCCTATTTTTACACCAAATTTTCTCCCATAACGCCCCTGGGTGTATTCTGATCGGGCTGCCGATCTTTGGAGCACAACTAGGACCCAAATGTGTTCCCAAATGGGGACACAAACAATGTGTGGTAGAACGACGATTTCATACCAAAATTTAACGTAAATTTAAGGCTGAAACTTCGTTATAACATCCATTTTCCACTCAGCTGGTCAACTTCGACTTCATATAGATTTGGCATGGAAAACGATACCTCAAAACCTCACGTTACCTACTAAAACACAAAAAATACCTATTTTTATACCCACTTTTCACTCATAACTCCCTTGGTTATATTCCGATCGGGCTGAAAAGTTTCGGGACACAACTAGGGCCCAAATGGAGCATGTGTGCGAAAGAGCGAATCATTTAGACCAAAAATGAAGCCGGTATGCATGATACGGAGGACGGACATTGCATTTTATGAATCTGCGCACCTTGAAACGTAAATGAAAAAAAAATTTTGCTGAGCGAATACATAGATGTATTATTCACAGAATAATAAACCAAAAATCTTCAATTTCATATAATTATTTGGTTTATTATTCACAGAATAATAAACCAAAAATCTTCAACTTCATATAATTATTTGGTTACGAGGGCTATTTATGATGTTTACATAGTGAATTGAGGCTGATCGCAATGTGGATGATTAGAGACAAATAGAAAGGTTCGACTGATGGTTGGGAACGCCTGGCCCCACAATGCTTCGGTGCTAAGGAAGAACGTCCTCCCTCCATTTTTGCACTTTTCGAGATTCAAGGCGCGATGGTGAAATGAGGTCGTAAATTGTGAGAAATGCGCCAATTTATCTCAGGTTCATTGTATGATTGTTAGTAACAAAATTTGGTCAATAATTGTAATCCGTGGTTTACTTGGAATGGTTTCATCCAATTCATCTAGTGGGCACTCATCAACGGGGTTTTTGCCCAATGTTCCCCTTCTGGCGCCGTCAAAGAAACTTGAAAAACGTGACCAAACTGTGCATTGCAGCTGTAATTATTTGAGTGGTACGAGGATTCCTAATCCAGTGGGACTTGAAAGAGAAATATGCCCATTGGAAATCCTCCATGTCAGTAAAGTCAGGTGGCCAGGGAAGTTGTTATAGGGGGTTTGTAATTTTCCTCCCTAAGAAACCCAATTGATAGAATAATATATATTAGTTTGATCTTAGAATATAGGGCGGGTTTCACCACCTAGAGTTGAAGTGCGAGTTACGGTGAACTTGGAGTTACAGAAAGTAAAAAATGGAAGTATTTTGGATGCCTATTTTTCTGTAACTCCAATTTAACTGTAACTCGCACTGTCTCTAGGTCAGTGGCGTAGCCGTGGGGGGGGGGGGGGGGGGGTGAAATTAAATCTTAGGAATGATAACAATCACAAAAGTAACAAACAAATACAACAATTACAGATTAAACGATAAAGCAAACATGATTAAACAGTTAAATTACGATTATTTGATTACTAAAGATCTGTCCCAAACATTTGATCCACTGCACTTTTGACAAAATTTGCTATGCTTATCAAAATACTCTCTCACCGTCACCATCCCACACTTTAAGTGAATTAATATTGATTTTAGCCCTTAATACCAATTGTTGACCCCCAAAAATCGTAATTAGACCCCTATTCAGTGTAAAAAACAACTGAAATGGTATTTTTCTGTCTTCACTCATCCTTCTATACCCTCTTTCAGTGATTTTATATATCAGTTTTAGCCGTTTTAACCAATTTTTGACCCCAAAAACTCAAATTTGACCTTCGATTTTTGAAAATTGATCATCCTTTTATTTGGCAGTAAGAATATTTTAGCGAAATTTGGAATTTTTATCACACACCCAAGGACAGATATCGTCTGGAGTGACACATAAACCAAATATACATAATATGCGTATGAATTTTTGTTAAAATCTTGGGATGAAATCAGGATGATCTGAAACGGATTTGCCTATAAAACAATTTAAAAAACTTATATTCTGAAAATTTTACTTATATTCTGAACTCGCGAACATTGTTGCCAAATAAATGTTCTATTTCATCAGTTTATCTTACCTAACGTCACCGGTAACATTAAATTCAGAGCTTTGTTAAATTCAATTTAAATTCAGCTTTGTTTGTAATGTCAAACCTTATTAGCGAATTTTTAAAGAAAATGAAGCTGTTGAAATGGGTAACATTTTCAGAACATGCAGTTTTGAAATTTTTTTTAGGCGAATCCGTTTCAGAGCATCCTCAGTTTATCTTAGATTTTAACAACAATTTATTATGTGCCACTCCAGATGATGTCTGTCCGTGGGTACGTTATAAAAATTCCAAATTTCTCCAAAACGTTTTTATTGCCAAACAAAAGGATGAGTTCGAAGATGAGCTATTTTCAAAAATTCCAAGGGGGTCAGATTGGAGTTTTTAGGGGTCAGAAGTCGGTAAATACGGCTAAAATTGCGAACAGTTTATATAAAATCACTGTAGGTGGTAAGGAAGGGTGAGTATAAAGACAAAAAAATACCATTTCAGTTGTTTTTCACACGGAATAGGGGTCAAATTTTGATTGGGGGGGGGGGGGGGGGTTAAAAAATTGGTAGTAATGGCTAAAATCAATATTAATTCACCAGACGCTGTGTGGGATGGTTAATCACGACGAGGGACTAACTCGATGATTATTTTTCTCATAAACAAGTGGGTCAAAATTTGATTTTATTGGGGTCAAGCATCGATAAAAATGGCTAAAATCGCGATAAAAATTATAAGAAAAGTGGTATGGTTTCTCGCTAGGTATATCATCTTTTTACACAATAGCAGGAAATGTTTCTTTGAAAATTCGCTCTTATAACCATGCTGCATGCTGACGGTCGAGGAAATTGGAGTCCTGCGATCTGGTCACCATTGTGATTTATTAATAGATCCCATCTCGTAATTCTGTATTATTTTTGAATGCTAGGAATTTGGAAAACTGTATTTCTCTGTTGTGGGTATATAATAACTTGAAAGCTAATATACTTCGAAACGTGCGTAAACAATATAGATTTAATGATACAGCATCATCTCTTCTAAAACCCTCGGAGTCAAACGAAAATAAAACACATGTTTTCCTTTGAAACCAGTGTCATATGCTTTTTGCGAAACGGAAACTTTCATCAAACCGTTCAGACCGAAAACGTTGTTATCGTCCTGTTGAATTTTCATAATTTTATCGGATTGTTAATTTTTGTTTTTGAACTCAATTTGTTTTCGAAAACTTCCATCAATACCGGCAATACCGAAAGATGACGATCGAAGAAATCGTGCCGTGGTAAGTGTTATTCACTATTCAGTGATATTCTAAGTCTTGAAGAGAATAATTTAGGAGAAAGGGGGGCTGTGATCGTAATTATTTTTGCACCTTCTGGTACTTACTGATGAATCTGTTGAAAAGTACTTGACCATCTAGTTGTTTCTACGTCTAGTACTTACCACTACTTTCTATTAATTAGGTTTCTAGTTCGTGTGCTATTATTTGTCTTCTTGTGTTGTATGTACCTACCTACTTGCCTTTTAATATCAGTGAAGATCTTTTGGTGCCTTAGGTAGGTACTCTGGGTACCAAACCGAAAAATCCCAGCGAATTTCTTCAATTTTATTTCATTAGAACCGTTTCATAGGGCTTTCACGATTGCGCTTGCTCAGGCGAATGTCACAATCCAGTTTGAAATTCTCAGTCATCCAAGGCCCACTCTGCTCATAGAACTACCCTCCGAATTTCAGTTCATTAAATCCGTTTTCGAGAATTTTCGGAGAAAAAATGGTATTGCCATGGTATTTATGGATTTTTGAAATTGTTTTCGATTATTCCGTTCAAGAGCATTCTGAATCCCTCACTTATGTCAGTATAAATTGATAGAGATAATATCAAGTCACCGAAAGTTGACTGAAAAGGACTTAGGATGGAAATAGTCTTTTCCAAAAGTATTTTTCTCAAAAAAGTTTCAAGAGTCACAGAATTGCTAAAAATCAATCCAAATATTCTCTGACAGCTGAGCTACTGTTATCAGGATAGCGAGGGACAGAAAAACAAATTGTCGAACCAAAATCGCTGAAAAGGTCGTGATTAGCTGAAAATGATTACTAGGTATCATCAACATTACCAAATATTTTCTGGAATGGTGGTAAATATGGTGGGATGGTCTGAGTAGTTAACGTCAGATTCGTTCATATGTTCATGTTGCATGACTGACAGTTTTGTAATGCACGTCACAAGTATTTTTTATTTATTGAATGCCATTTATTTACAACAATGTATAGGTAAATAAGTAATACAAAAAGAAGTATTTGATACTTCAGTGCAAACAGAAGTAAGGTACGTGTCATGAGAGAAACAGAAAGGCAGTTACTGATCTCCGACAAATTAAGAAAATTGTCTGGAGATCAGGAGTTAACTAGGTAAGAGAAACAACATGACGAGTGCAACCATCCCACATATGATAATCAATCTATGAAATTAAGAATTTGACCTAAGAGAATAAATAGGTGCATAAATTCCAATAAATAAATAAATAAATAAATAAATAAATGCCAATTATAGGCTACCTAAGGTTTGAATGACTGTAGCTCGGAAGCTATTCAATCAATTTGCATTAAATTTTGCCCACAGTTAGATCAATCTATCTACCTTCATAATCACACAGTTTTGGTTTATTATTTTCAATAATGAACCATTGGAATCGAGCATGAAAAAAAAAATTCTTACCCCCCCTCAAAATTTGATGGTTTACGTTTCAAGGTATGTAGAATCCAAAACTGCAATAAAAATATTTCTGTCTGTCCGCCGTACGCCGTACGGGCCACTTTTCTTAGTTACCATGAAAAAAAATTGATGAAATTCGGGTTATAGGTTCCGTTCGGCGTCTAGTTGGTCCTCGAAGCTCGACGTTACTGTGAGTCATCTCTAAGGGGTTCAAAATAGGGGTTGAAATTTTCAAAACGCCTATACCATTTTTTACGTGAATATTTTTACGGTTTTAAATAGTTCTTGAACTTGCGAGTTTTTTAAGACCATCCGGAGCATCGTACGTCCAGCCGTTCGTTCACAGTAAGGCCCCGAAGTTTGCACCGACAGGCATTTTCGACTCCAGTGAATGAAATTGTATACAATCCAAACCAAATCTCGTAACCAGAGACGCGCCCACAATAGGAATTTGTGAATACGGCCAATCATTGGTAGGGATCACCTGATTATATTGGCGGAGTATGAAGTCGAGTTGGTTGTTCTGTGATATTATTTAATTTGAAAAATGATGGCTCTTTTGGAGTTTGTTGGTAGGTAGTGAAACTTGAACAAACGTTGAAGTATTATTGATGGGTAAATTATTACTACGGTAAATCATTACTCAACGGTAAATTATTACACAACGGTTCATTATACCATCTACGTAGAAGGGGCTGGAGTTTGTTGGTAGGTACTTTAGCAACTTTTTTCACTCCTCATCAACAGTTTCTTTTCAGAACTTCATTATGTGTGTTTCTTTTTGTTAGGTACTGTTTGTCATCGGCAGAATTATTTTAGCAACATTTAACTCGTGATTTAGGTAGGTACCTAGTAACGAGTACGGGGTTAGGTACTAACCTACGGAGGGTCTGCGATCTACATAATATGTATAGAATAGTACATATCATATTATATAGACGGGTTATCTATACATAGAGCTGTGATCTGTAACGGAAGGGTATTCTATACAAAAATAATGAACCGTTGTGCAGGGATTTGCAGCGTTTTTTTTTGGAACGGAGTTTTCTACCAATGTTTTGCTTTCTTGACCCCGGGTCCCACATATAGCCTATGCATTAAATGTATGTTTGGTTACCAAGGAAAACGCAAAATTGTAAATCAAAACATGATTCTAGTGCAAAAAAACTTTATTCAAGTATAAATATTATCAAATTTCAATGTAACAAAAATTAACGAAATATTAATATAATGATAATAATAAATATTATTATTATTATTATTATTATTGTAGGACGATAGCCCATTTTTCGTAGCTTCCACTGCATTCGTAAGTTGCTCCTGTGCCCATAGACCTCTCTTTTTTTCTTTAGGGGGAGCCATCTGCACAGAAAAACATCAACAGTAAATGAAACAAGCAATTAAATAAGTACCTACCTAATATGGCAAAACATGATCGAAATAACAAAAGTGTCCGTACCTATATGGCCTACCCAGTAAACAATAGGCCATACTAGGGCACCCGCTGTTTTCTAATTAACTCATACAAAACAATCAAATGGAACAAAGTTGGAAGAAAATCATCGAACATTTTAAAAATATCTCAAGTATTACACTAAGGAGAAGCTTCTGAACTTACATCAAAAACAAGATCAGCCAGGTGTTGTCCTCTTCACGTGGCGACCACAGTCAAACCCAGCCTTCCATCTGTAACCTTCTCTTGCTCTGACGTCATGTCTATGTACAGAATCCGATACTAACTTGTTTTTATTTTTAAATCGCGCCTTTGTTTGATTTTTCGGCAATAGGCCATATTAGGACGCAGGCCATAATTGGGCACTCTACCTTACAAGTAAAGATGAAAAACGTAAGTAGGTAGTACAGTAATTGAAAGTAATTACTGAACAAAGCTCAGAAGGGAAATAAACAAGTCATTTTGATATTGATGTTTAAAAATAACATTAATTGTAGTTTTAAATTTACTAAAATTGTCAATTTGCTTTATACGTAGATGCAATGCTGAAATCCATTTTGGACCTAAAAACGCTGCAAAGTCCTTGTCACATGGGTTTATTATTCTATTGGACATACCTACAGAAACGTTGGCTGTTCATTTATTGTTTCTTTCATGCGTAATAATCGAAATAGCTACTTCTGATGGTTTCCATTAATTTTGGCCCCCAAAACACAAATTAGGTACGCTCTTTTTTTTATTTTTTTTTTAACTATCTTTGATCATTGGTAGTGCCATTTAATCGTCCTGAACCACGTCTTGACACTTTTTCCAGTGTTATTATACAAACTGATGGTGATTTCAGACGATTTCCCAGGTTTTTCACTCATAAAAAATCAATTCTGGGAGCTGAACATTTGGTAGAACTCAATTTTCCACTCTTTGGTCAAAATTGACTTCATATTCGGTCTTCTCGTTCCCAAAAACATAGAAAACGATATCTCAGAAGCTCATGCTACCAATATGTTGCTAAAACGTAAAAACGCTGCAAAGTCCTTGTCACATGGGTTTATTATTCTATTGGACATACCTACAGAAACGTTGGCTGTTCATTAATTGTTTCTTTCATGCGTAATAATCGAAATAGCTACTTCTGATGGTTTCCATTAATTTTGGCCCCCAAAACACAAATTAGGTACGCTCTTTTTTTCTTTTTTTTTTTTAACTATCTTTGATCATTGGTAGTGCCATTTAATCGTCCTGAACCACGTCTTGACACTTTTTCCAGTGTTATTATACAAACTGATGGTGATTTCAGACGATTTCCCAGGTTTTTCACTCATAAAAAATCAATTCTGGGAGCTGAACATTTGGTAGAACTCAATTTTCCACTCTTTGGTCAAAATTGACTTCATATTCGGTCTTCTCGTCCCCAAAAACATAGAAAACGATATCTCAGAAGCTCATGTTACCAATATGTTGCTAAAACGTAAAAAGTACCTATTTTTACACACATTTTCACTCCTAACATCCCTGGGTATAATCCGATCGGGCTGAAAAGTTTCGGGACACAACTAGGGCCCAAATGGAGCATGTGTGCGAAAGAACGATTTTTTTAGACCGAAAATGAAGCCTGTACACGTGATACGGCGGACGGCGGACGGACATTGCATTTTTGGAATCTATGCACCTTGAAACGTAAAAGAAAAAAGTTTGAGGGGGTGTTATAAAAATTTTTTGCTGAGCGAATACATAGGTGTATTATTCACAGAATAATAAACCAAAACGGAAACTGTCTCTTAACTGTCTGTGAGGGATCGGTATCTTTAAACACTGAATTCGATCGTGTAGTACCGTGTAAACGAGGGATGTGATTTAAGCAATTCAACCACATAGTAAGCCGAGGAGGAAGAATGTTGAGTTTGGAAAATAAAGGTTTAGTTCGGCTACGCCGCTACGGTAACCAGATCTGAAAATGAGGCGTAATACGTAATACTGATTTAGTTGCCAACTCCACTGCTCTAAACGACTTTTGATAAGCCGTCCTACTTGCTGACGTAGATTTTGATTTCGGAGGCCATAAATATTGTTACCTACCAAACGCCGTCGCTAGAGATCTACCGCACTACCGTCGTAAAGCGAAATAACCCAACCTGAAGAATGAGAAATTCTCGGTCTTCGACCGCTCCCCTGGACGTCTCACAGGAGTTTTCATATTTCACCACTAGGCCAGTCGGCCCTATCCCACAATAAGTCCTCAAACCGAGTCGCCGGCTACCGAACAAACTCGGTAGGATTTTCAAGTTTCAAAGGAGCTTTCAAAATGCGGTGCGGGAATTCTCTCTTTCCCTCAGGAAACTCTTTTTCCCGTCGTTGGAATAATATGACTTGCTTCAATTTCATTTTCTATTCATTGCCCGTTGAATATAAAATCCTTCTCAGGTCCGGGGACTTTTGCTCTTGTCAGTTCTTTTCTCCGTCTGTCATAAATAGGAGAGTTTCCTACCCATCTTGTATTTCCTCCATCTTCGGATTACAGCGGCATCGTCTTGTCTGCTTTTCTCGTGCAGATTGGTCTGTCGATTTACTTCGAGAGTTCAACTTATCATTTCATTCACTTCTATGCGGTCTAAGTACATTGCTACTGCATTCATTAAAATAACATCGTTATCATAAGTACCATTCGATTATTGATGTTTTCGGGTCATTTTCAGACTTCATTGCCTTCGTGTCATACTTTCTCGAAATCCAAAGTTACGTAACTGTCCTTTCAACATGCTCTCCATCATACACATGTGTACATGTATGCACAGCTTGATATCTGTGGGACTAGGGACGAATTCTCTTGCCCTCACTGAATGGAAATTGCAGATCTGTCCCATTTTGGTTTATTATTCTGTAAATAATAATACACCTATGTAATCGCTCAGCAACAATTTTTTATGACACCCCCTCAACATTTTTTCTTTTACGTTTCAAGGTGCGTAGATTCCAAAAATGCAATGTCCGTCCGCCGTATCATCCTTATTTTTGCAACCCGATCGGACTACACCCAGGTGTGTTATGAGTGAAGACCGAATATGAAGTTGATATTGACAAAAAAGTGGAAAATGAGGTTCTAACGAAGTTTCAGCCTTAAAGTTACGTTAAATTTTGGTCTCAGATCCTCGTTTTTCCGCACACAGTTTGGGTACCCCTTGGGGAACACATTTGGGTCCTAGTTATGCTCCGAAACTCTGCAGCCCGATCGGCATACACCCAGGGATGTTATGGGAGAAAAATGGGTGTAAAAATAGGGGTTTTCAAAGGATGTTTTAGGTTTTAGTTAACATGGGCTTGAGGTATCGTTTGCCAGGTTTTTTTAGGGCGAGAATTCCAAATAAAGTTGATTTTGACCGAAGAGTGAAGAATTGAGGTTGTGGCGAAGTTTAAGCTCCCAAAATTCATTTTTTATGAGTCAAAAACAAGGGAAATTGTCTGAAATCACCAAAAATTTGTATAATAACACTAGAAGTAGTATTAACAGGGGAATCGAGACAATTAAATGGTACTATCAATGATCAAAGATAATATTTTTTAAAGAAACCGAGCCTAATTCGGTTTTTGGGGGCCGAAATTGATGGAAACCATCAAAAGTAGGTATTCAATTATTGCACACGAAAGAAACAATAAATTAACTGCCAAAATCTCCAGTAGAATAATAAACCCATGTGACAAGAGGACTTTGCAGCGTTTTTATTCGGTGAGGACAAGAGAGAATCATGAATGTGTGGCAGATGTTTCTGATTAGTGGTGAGGTAGAGACGTAGAGAACTGTATTTCAGTATAACCGCTTGTCTATTGGTTGTTGTTTTCAATAATGAACCTTTGGAATCGAGCATGGACATTTACCCCTCCCCCCCCCCTCCCCCCCCGCACATCCCGTCAAGTTTTCCGTTTCAGTACGCAGAATCCAAAACGCTGCAAATTATTACACAACGCTCTATTATTTACCTGTATAGATGCCCCTTCTGCGTAGATCACTGTTTTCTGTGATCGATACCTACCCTCGAGCTCCCCCCGGGGGAAGTCCAAACATCAAGTATTGCAGCCGGCCGGGGAGTGACAGTTACGTTTAAATATTCTGTGGATTGAAAATTCTATCTTGAATATTAATTTTTGTTACCGACAAATCATAACGTTTGTTCAGGTTAAAAAAGTACCCATCATTCCTCAAATGAAATAATATCACGGAACACCCAACTCGATTTCATACAGTCATCGGCGGTTATAATCAGGTGCTCCCTAGCAATGATATCTGGGCCGGATGTATACCGTTTCATTCAAGATCATGTTGAAGCTTTTTGATGCAAACGAACGGATGGGTAGAATGCTCCGGGTCGTCTCAAAAAATTCAAAAGTTCGAGATTGATTTAAGACCATAAAAAAACCATACCCTTATATCGAAAGTTCTCGAGCTGCGGCGTTCTCAAAATTTCAACCCCTATTTTTAACCCCTTAGATATATGACTGACAGCAACGCCGAGCTCCGCGGACCAATTAGACCCTGAACGGGACCTACAAACCAAATTTCATTAATTTTGGTTCATAGTAAGTAACTAAAGGCCCGCACACGATCAATATTATTGTCAATATCAGTATTGTCAATACTCCCATCAATACTCGAGCCAACCCGTTTCAACATTGCCGAACCGCACACGATCATAATTATTGACAATAATTCGGTGAATACATTTGCTCAGTTCCTTTCTGTCTGACGGACGAGCAGGGTGATTTCAGTGTAGTTCTCCCCAGTTTTTCCCGTTTTCCAGTTTTTATCCGTTTTTCTGTGTTACCATTTTCTACCTGATGGACAACCGTTTTAAAACGCTGCAAATCCCTGCACAACGGTTTATTATTTTGTATAGAATACCCTTCTGTTACAGATCACATCTCTATGTATAGATAACCCGTCTATATAATATGATATGTACTATTCTATACATATTATGTAGATCGCAGACCCTCCGTAGGTTAGTACCTAACCCCGTACTCGTTACTAGGTACCTACCTAAATCACGAGTTAAATGTTGCTAAACAATTCTGCCGATGACAAACAGTACCTAACAAAAGAAACACACATAATGAAGTTCTGAAAAGAAATTGTTGATGAGGAGTGAAAAAGTTGCAAAAGTACCTACCAACAAACTCCAGCCCCTTCTACGTAGATGGTATAATGAACCGTTGTGTAATAATTTACCGTTGAGTAATGATTTACCATAGTAATAATTTACCCATCAATAATACTTCAACGTTTGTTCAAGTTTCACTACCTACCAACAAACTCCAAAAGAGCCATCATTTTTCAAGCGAAATAATATCACAGAACAACCAACTCGACTTCATACTCCGCCAATATAATCAGGTGATCCCTACCAATGATTGGCCGTATTCACAAATTCCTATTGTGGGCGCGTCTCTGGTTACGAGATTTGGTTTGAATTGTATACAATTTCATTCACACTGGAGTCGAAAATGCCTGTCGGTTCAAACTTCGGGGCCTTACTGTGAACGAACGGCTGGACGTACGATGCTCCGGATGGTCTTAAAAAACTCGCAAGTTCAAGAACTATTTAAAACCGTAAAAATATTCACGTAAAAAATGGTATAGGCGTTTTGAAAATTTCAACCCCTATTTTGAACCCCTTAGAGATGACTCACAGTAACGTCGAGCTTCGAGGACCAACTAGACGCCGAACGGAACCTATAACCCGAATTTCATCAATTTTTTTTCATGGTAACTAAGAAAAGTGGCCCGTACGGCGTACGGCGTACGGCGGACAGACAGAAATATTTTTATTGCAGTTTTGGATTCTACATACCTTGAAACGTAAACCATCAAATTTTGAGGGGGGGTAAGAATTTTTTTTTTTCATGCTCGATTCCAATGGTTCATTATTGAAAATAATAAACCAAAAAGCGTGCATTGCCATATTATGGCTTTGGGGGCCAACCGTCGAATTGAGAAAACGTTGGATGAGGGAGTGGTTCAAGAAGCGAGAAGAATACACTCATCTTGTTTTATCCTATCTCTTCGATGAACTAATCTTCTTCAATTCTTTCCTGAAGTTCGTCCGCAGACTGTTTATTATTTTTTTAACATCATCCCTGTTGGCCCCTGGCTTCATTTTCTCGAGAATGGGAATTAGTCGGTCAAGCCCGGCATTTCTGGCCATTTTATTTTTGTATTTTGAGTAGGTTCTATTCCAAAGTTCAGGGATTAGTTCGGAACTTTAAAGAGTCGAAGGGCACATCGTCTCTCTTCTTGGACCTGCGAACTGGGTGATCCAGCATTTTTGCTTCGTCGTCACTGGTTGAATTAGCCATTATCGCACACCACCTTTACCGCACGGTGACTAGAGACGGACTGAGGACTGATGAAAATGTTGACGTGCGTCAGCACACGGTCAATATTATTGACCATATCCCCTCCACTTTCCAGTATTGAAGACCGAATAACAAAAAATCCGGATATCGTCAATATTCTCATCAATACCGACCTTCAATCCACTTTGCGCCCGCACACGGTCAATATTATTGACAATATCTTTTCATATTGACAATAATATTGATCGTGTGCGGGCCGCTTAAGGGAAGTGCGAAGTACGGTGAACGGCGTACGACGGGCGGACAGAATTTTTTTACTCCACTTTCCGATTTTACGTACTTCGAAACGGAAACCGTCTAATTGATGGGGGGGGGGGGGGGGGCTAGATTAAATAATAAACCAAAATGGAATTGAAAAATTTCTGTCCGTCAAACCGTAAGACTTTGTGCATGAAACTTCCTTTATGTAGCTCAGCAACAGCGTTTCTGAAGCTTCAACAGCAACGCCTCGTCGTGGCTTCGTTGAAGTTGCGACAGCTCAGCTTGACAATATAAGATTCAGCCGTAGAATTGTCAAAATGTATCAAATGGGACAGGAGGGTCTGTTCAAATGAAAACTGTTCGGAGGGCATCTGAAGTTTCTAAGGATTTGGCTGAGATTATAGTTTAACGGGAAATGTCCTAAAGGGGTGGGGGGCACTTTGATAAATGGCGAAAGTCTCCAACTTCAGGCAATAGAAACTTGAAAGCGAAGAAGGTTCAAAGGGCTGTGTAGTATAAAGGTTTGGCCTGGCCGATTCAATGCATTACTTACTTTGGGTTTGCTGCGCATTTCCGCTCAGTTTGCGCAACAAAGGGGTGAGTTATGAGAGAAAGCTCGGGCGGGTTCCGGGCCATTCAGTTTTTTTATGCGATCTTCTGTAAAACTTTCGTCACCCTGTCATCGGTTTATCGTTCCGTATCTCATTTTTTTTGGGACGAGAGGACCAAATATGAAGTCGATTTTGACCAAAGAGTGGAAAATTGAGGTTCTACCAAAGGTTCTGCTCCCAAAATTGATTTTTTATGAGTGAAAACCCTGGGAAATTGTTGGAAATCACCATCAGTTTGTATAAGAACACTAGAAGAAGTGTCGAACAGGTGAATCAAGACAATTAAATGGCACTACCAATAATGAAAGATAATTTGAAAAAAATGGAGCGTACCTAATTCGTGTTTTGGGGGCCAAAATTAGTGGAAATCGTCACTATTTCAATTATTTCACGTGAAAGATACAATAAATGAACAGCCAACATTTCTGTGGGTATGTTCAATAGAATAATAAACCCATGTGACAAGGACTTTGCAGCGGTTTTGAAATCTACGCACCTTGAAACGTAAAAGATGAAATTTTATGAAGATGAAATGTTTTGCTGAGCGAATACATAGGTGTATTATTTACAGAATAATAAACCAAAATCACGAGAAATGATATAATTTTACTAGAAGTGTTTTGTTTTTTCGCCATTGTTTGTTGCTGTTATTTTTAAAAACGACCGAATGTTGGTTTTTCTGAACAAAGCAACTCTTATCAGGTTCGTGAAGTAGGTAATCAATAATTGCTGAAGTATTACATACATTAAGGACCAATACATTAAAAAAACGAGTATCTTGGAGACAGAAATTTGAACACAAGGTCTGCCAAAATAGGACTTGAATATAATGCCAATGAAAAGAATATAATCCTAATGAATGGAACCCACGTAACTATTGACTTTGAGTAGTTATTGCCTGGAATTATCTGCTACTAGACATGAGACCTGATATGATGTATGTAGTACTTAACTAAGCGAAGAAATTCAGATTTGATTCAAGGTGCTTTAAACGGATTCATATTATAAAGTGAGCATGTCCGTTCCGAACTATTTTATTCGCTAAACACTAGGGAGTCAGTTTAGCTTCCTCACTTGAATCACATAAACGTATATAGAATAGTTGGGTAGGTTCGTTTTGATACGGGACCATCTGCGATCCAACCCGCGAGCACACTCAAAATTTCAGCTCTCTACGACTATTTTTCGTGTAGTTAGAAGCCTTACAAGGAAACGGTCAACATTTCATGTATGCGCATGCGCAGACGAAAGTTACATTACGAATCCAATGAAATTACCTACTTTGGAACCACGAAAGTATTATTCCTGATACACCCTGTAAGTTTGAACTCATTTCACCCATATTTAAGATAGTTATGGGCGTTTCAGTTGTCACGTTTGCGCATGCGTAGACGTAAGTTACCGATTACGGTTACGTAAGCTACTTTTTCAATGATTTTGGTGTGGGACTATCTGTGATCCAACCCGCAACTCCCTCCAAAATTCAGTCCATTTCGACCATTATTTCGGGTAGTTATGCACGTTAAAAGGAATTACCACAGACAGACAGACAGACAGACATGGAACCAAAAATGTTACTGGATGTTTAAAACGCAAAATGGTTGTGCAAATTTTCATTTTGGAGGACATAACTTTTTTTTTTACTCAATCACGAATCCCTTCCCTACCTTCGGTAGTGAGGAAGCAAAAATTAACCCAATCCGTATGACAACAAGGTTGGAGCCCCGCCTAGCAATATACGGATTATTAGCAAAATACCGCAAGATACGCAATATAGCAATATCGTTCCAAAATAGAATCATGTTTACATACCGTTTGGTGGTTAGGGTTAGATTTAAATCGAAAGACAAGGGGTGAATATTGTTTCGAATTAATTTCACCTGGGCAATCAGTACTACCTAACAGTCTACAACATATCTTCTTTATTATTATTCTTACTTGGCTTTATTATTTACCAAGGCACCTTGTCATAATTGGCCTTGGTAAAGGTAATATTATACCTCGTTCGATTTTAAAAACAAACTGTCAACTTGAAGCATTTTCAGTTCATTCATTTCACTACATAATCTGCCACTGCGAATGCGCAAACGTGAAATACTAGAAACGCCCATAACTACCTTAAATATCCTTGAAATTAGTTCAGATTTGGAGGGTCGATCAGGAATAATACTTTGATAGTTCCGTATGAATTTCTTCGTCTGCGCATACGCGAACGTGAAATATTGAATATTTTCTTGTAACCGCTTCTAACTACGCGAAAATAGTCGTAGAGAGCTGAAATTTTGAGGGTACACGTGGGTTGGATCTCAGATGGTCTCGTATCAAAACGAACCAACTAGTTAGGTGTTTTGGGCAAACCAGTAAATCATACATCTGAAATAATTGACCAGTTAAAACAGTTTTATCTGGCCGGAAGTGTTAAAGATAACCCCAAGATGTGGGGCAACGCTTGAAATGTTGAAACTGTGGAAGTTATTGATTGAGCCTCGATCCTTATCGGACATTTCAGCCCCTAATATGTTGTCAGTCCGTGGTGATTCGCTGCGTCCTTGAAACCCATTACCGAAGATTAAATTTCATTTCCCATCGATGATTTGATGGCGGGAGCTAAATCCAACTCTCACTATAGAAGTTAATCACTTTAACGAGTTATTTACTGGAAAAAAGTTTCCTTCGAATTTCGCATATGTATCCTGCATTACTCGTTGATTTTGACGCGTTTGATTCAACCCCAGTTGATTTGATTTTTTATTTTGGTTTATTATTTCCAATAGTGAACCTTTGGAATTGAGCATGAAAAAAAAAAAAATTTAACCCCCTCAAAATTTAATGGTTTACGTTTCAAGGTATGTAGAATCCGAAAATTATGCAAAAAAAATTTCTGTCCATACGCCGTACTTAGCACTTTTCTTAGTTACCATGAACCAAAATTGATGAAATTTGGTTTATATGTCCCGTTTGGGGTCTAGTTGGTCCTCGAAGCTTGGCGTTACTTTGTGGCATCTCCAAGAGGTAAAAGATAGGGGTTGAAATTTTCAGAACGCCGTAGCTTGAAAACTTTCAATAGAATGGTATGGTTTTTTTAAAACGTTTTTAAATTGACCTTGAACTAAAGGATTTTTTGAGTCCACCCGGAGCATTGTACGTCCAGCCGTTCGTGTGCACCTAAAAGCTTCGTCAACACGATCGTGAATCAAACGGTATAAATCCGGCCCGGATATCATCGCTAGAGAGCACCTGATTATAATCAAGGATGGCTGTATGAAGTCGAGTTGGTTGTTCTGCGATGTTATTTCATTTGAAAAATGATGGATCTATTGGATTTTGATCGTAGGTACTTGTGAAACTTGAACAAACTTTGAAGTATTATTGATGGGTAAATTATTACACAATGGCAAATTATTACAGCACGGTAAATTATTACACAACGGTTCAGTATACCCTCTACGTAGAAGGGGCCGGATTTTGTTGATAGGTACTTTTGCAACTTGGAACAACCGTTGTAGTATTATTAATGGGCAAATTATTGCACAGTGGTAAATTATTACACAGCAGATCATTATACTATCTACGTAGAAAGGGCACCTATACAGGTAAATTATTACAACACTGTTTATTATTTGCCTTGTGATTCATGAATATCTACAAAAAATAATATTAATTATTGAATTATTGAATCCCGCGCATTTGTAGGGAACTCTAATTTCGGGGCCGGCTACAGTACTCGATTTAGGGCTTTCCTGGGGGGAGCTCGAGGGTGTTGACCACAGAAAACAGTGATCTACGCAGAAGGTGCATGTATACAGGTTAATAATAAACCGTTGTGTAATAATTTGCAGCGTTTCTTCCGTCAGGTATCGCGAAACTTCTTTCATCGAATGTTTTTGTCAAAGGACTTCCTTAATGTTGGCCTGCGACTTGGAACTTTCTTCAACAACCGAACAGGATGCGCTTCTTTGCAGTATTTCCTTATTTATGTTTTTCGGAGAGTCGCTGCGCTGACACGTTTCCATGGTAGCCGATTGCTCCGGTTCAACAAAGTCTAAGGTTGAAGAGGTCGCTGGTTGACAAAATAAAATATTACAGGTGAACTTTTGAACGTGTTGGTCGTCTTTTCAAGGGAGGTCGCTTGATGAAGGGGAGGCCTCCCGGGTAGTTTTCTGTACATCCAAAAGGACTTTCGTAATTATGAAGAGAGCAGTAAGTGCCGCCCCAGGACCGCTTCATCTTTAATGTTCCAGATGTCGCGTATGAAATGAGTTTCCTTTTTCTTCCGGAAACCCACAAAAGGCCGCTCCTTACGCAGTCACTTTGATGACTTCCTTCATCCATTCCTCTTTTTTCTTCCCCCCGCTCTCCCGCCCTTTCATTGTAGCTACATGTTTCACCATCATTGGTTTCTTTCTTATCGTCCTCTGCAAACATCTTTCGTTGGGTACCTCGGCAGCTATCTCATTCGTTCACGTTCCCCAATAACAAGCAGTATATTACGCTGGGAAAGAAGATTGGACCTCCATTCCCATCATTGTTGGTCCGAAATGGTAGGATGGATAATCCAAATGAATGGGGAGATGGGTAAGAATGATACGCGGTCGAGGGAAATAAGTTGTCTTATTGGTTCCAGCCTTTTGAATGTAACTAATTACGTACGCTCACGTGTCACCCACTTCACCGGCTACTTTTGGTTTATTATTCTGTGAATAATACACCTATGTATTCGCTCAGCACAACGTTTTTATAACACCCCCTCAAAATGTTTTCTTTTCTGTTTCAAGGTGCGTAGATTCAAAAAATGCAATGTCCGTCCGCCGTATCACGCGTACCGGTTTCCTTTTCGGTCTAAAAAAAAATCATTGTTTCGCACACATGCTCTCCATTTGGGCCCTAGTTGTGTCCCGAAATTTTCCAGCCCGATCGGAATATGCCCAGGGGTGTTATGAGTGAAAATGTGGTTAAAAATATGTACTTTTTGTGTTTTGGTCACATGTTAGTAACATGAGCTTTTGAGGTATCGAGACCCAACATGAAGTCGATTTTGACCAAAGAGTGGAAAATTGAGGTTCTACCAAATGTTCAGCTCCCAAACTTGATTTTTTATGAGTCAAAAACCTAGGAAATCGTCTGAAATCACCATCAGTTTGTATAATAACACTAGAAAAAGTGTCAACACGTGGATCAAGACGATTAAATGGCACAAGTTGATGAAAGATAATTTGGGAAAAAAAAGTGCGTACCTGATTCGTGTTTTGAGGGCCAAAATTTCACAGCAGCCAACGTTTCTGTCGGTAAGTCGAATAGAATAATTAACCCATGTGACAAGGACTTTGCAGCGTTTTTCCTACCCTCGCGCTTATGTTTATTCGAAAAATGCTGGTTGTAGAGAGAAATATTGACGAAGTTGAGTAATATTAAGCTAAGCTCCGAAAATTTGAAATTGAGTTTGTGTTGGCTGCCTGTTCCCATCGGCCTTACTGTTTCTTTCATGTGCGATTATTGAAATAGTTATTTTATTATGGTTTCCACAAATTTTGGCCCCCAAAAACAACCTCGGCTCCTTTTTTTCTTTTTTTTGTCTTCTTTTTTTTCTTCTTACAGATAATCTTTGAACATTAATAGTGCCATTTAATTGTCTTTATTCACCTATTGACACTTTTTCTAGTGTTGTTATACAAATTTATTATGATTTCAGACAATTTACTAGGTTTCTGACTCATAAAAATGCATTTCGGAAGCTTAACCTTTGTTACAACTTCAATTCTTCACTCTTTGGTCAACATAAACTTCCTATTCGGTCTTCGCGCCCTAAAAAACATGGAAAACGATACATCACAAGCTCGTATTCAGTAAAACCTCAAATTTTTACACCCATTTTTTCTCCCATAACGCCCCTGGGTGTATTCTCAAAATAGGTAGAAAACATTAAAAATAGGTATTTCATTATTGCACGTGAAACAGCCAACATTTCTGTACGTATGTGACAAGGACTTTGCAGCGTTTTTACGTTGGTGCATGCGCCAAGGAGTTCCTCTGTTTTGTTGGAAACCTGGTAGGAGGTCTTGGACCAATCCTCCAAAACACTACGTATAATAAATTATTATAATTAAATCTGCATACTTTATAGGAATTGATACATTTACAAATCATGTCCTGCCATTGTTGTTATATCCGATTCCCATAATTCAGTGTTCATCCGAAGGTTCAGTAATCGTGTCTGACCGGCGTTTGTTTTCTGTTACAGGAAAATGTTCATCGGCGGACTTAGCTGGCAGACAAGTCCAGGTAAGTGTGAATCGATGTGTGCTTTTCATTGCGGTCAAGTTTTCGCTTGTAGTGTTGGGCGTTGTACAATGTAGCCGCAACCCCAACTCATCCCGTAACGAAGGCCGGCGGAGCGTGAATAAATATTTCACCCCGTCCGTCAGGGGTGTTTCCGTCTACATAATCATTTTCTGAATTTTCATTTTCAACCTCCGACCGATTTTCCTGGCGTGGCTGCTTCGTATGAATAGAAAAAGAATAAACGAACCCAGTTCACTAAAATAGTTGGCAGGTGTCAGGGAGTTTTGGTTTATTATTCTGTGAATAATACACCTTTGTAATCGCTCGACAAACAATTTTTATAACACCCCCTCAAAATTTATTCTTTTACGTTTCAAGGTGCGTAGATTCAGAAAATTCAATGTCCGTCCTCCGTATCATGCATACCTACCGGCTTCATTTTCGGTATAAAAAATTCGTTCTTTCGCACACTTGTTCCATTTGTGTTCTAGTTGTGTCCCGAAACTTTGCAGCCCGATCGGAATATACCCAGGGGTGTTATGAATGAAAATGGGTATAAAAATAGGGTAAACAATATTTTTTGTGTTTTAGTAACATGAGCTTTTGAGGTATCGGTTTCCATGTTTTTTTTAGGACGAGAAGACCGAATATGAAGTCAATTTTGAGCAGAGAGTGGAAAATTGAGGTTTTGACGAAGTTTCAGCCTTAAATTTACGTTAAATCTAGGTCTAAAATCGTTGTTCTTCCGCACACAGTTTGGATCCCCATTTGGGAACACATTTGGGTCCCTAGTTGTGCTCCAAAGCTCGGCAGCCCGATCGGCATACACCCAGGGGTGTTGTGGGAGAAAAATAGGGGTTTTGGAGGGATTTTTTTAGGTTTCAGTGAACATGAGCTGGTGAGGTACCGTTTTCCATGTTTTTTAGGGCGAGAAGACTTAATTTCAGGTTGATTTTGACCGAAGAGTGAAGAATTGAGGCTGTAACGAAGGTTAAGCTCCCGAAATTCATTTTTTATGAGTCAAAAACATGGGAAGTTGTCTATTGTCTGTTGTTAATAACACTGGAAGTAGCATCAATAGGTGATCAAGGCAATTAAATGGTACTACCAATGTTCAAAGATAATCTAATTTGGTGGGGGGGGGGGGGGGGGAGCCTAATTCGTGTTTTTGTGGGCCAAATTGGTGGAAACAATCAGAAATATCTATTTGAATTATTGCACATGAAAGAAACAATAAATGAACAGCCTAAATTTCTGTAGGTATGTCCAGTAGAATAATAAACCCATGTGACGAGGACTTTGCAGCGTTTTTTTTCCTTTTTATGCTTATTCATACGATGTTTTCCCCCCCGAATCCGTGAATACCTTTGCTTAATGAAACTAAGTTGGATATTTGTAGGCTGTTGATTTTTACCCTTCCGACTTCAGCCTATTGGGTAGGCGTTTTAAGTGATATAATGAATCGAGTTGTTGGAAATCATTTAAAGTTGGGATATGCGGATTGTTGTGTCAACGTTGTGTGTAATTGTAACAATGCAACAAGGTACTCTTACAAACTACATAGATCACTCGCGATGAAATCGTGGAAACCCAGCCATTTCAAAGAAAAAGAAACGCTGCAATGTCCTTGTTACATGGGTTTATTATTTTATTGGTTGGTCTTACCTACAAAAATTCTGAAACTAAAATTATTGTTTCTTTCATGTGCAATTTTTAAAATAGAAATTTTTATGGTTTCTACCAGATTTGGCCCCCCAAAAGCTCTAAATAGGCTCCTATTTTTGACAAGTTACCTTTGATCATTGATAGTGCCATTTAATCGTCTTCTAGTGACTTCTAGCGTTATTATACAAGTTTATGGTGATTTCAGCCGATTTCACAGATTTTTGACTCATAAAAAATCCACTTTAGGAGCAGAACCGTTGGTAGAATCTCAATTTTCCACTCTTTGGTCAAAATCGACTTCATATTCAGTCTTCCCGCCCTAAAAAACATGGGAAACGATACCTCACCAGCTCATGTTCTCTAAAACCTCAGAAAAACCATGTTTTTACACCCACTTTTCACCCGTAACACCCCTCAGGTATTTAGACCGTTCTGCCGAGTTTCGAAGACAACTAGGACCCAAATGTGTTCTTAAATGGGGAAATTAACGTTGAAAATTTGTCTAAAATCGTCATTCTTCCGACACAGTTTGGGTCCCCATTTGGGATTGCGTCCTAGCTGTGCTCCGAAGCTCGGCAGCCCATTCGGCATACACCCAGGGGGTTTCCGGGTGAAAAATGGGTGTAATACTAGGGGTTTTCGAGGCATTTTTGAGGTTTTAGTGAACATGAGCTTGTGAGGTATTTTTTTCCATGTTTTTTTTTTAAGGCGAGAAGACCGAATATGAAGTTGATTTTGATCGAAGAGTGAATAATTGAGGTTGTAGCGAAGGTTCTCCTCCCAAAATTCATTTTTGATGAGTCAAAAACCCTGTGAAATTGTCTGAAATCACCATAAATTCGTTTAGGAACACTAGTAATGTCACTATCGATGGTCAAAGATACCTAATTTGTAAAAAATAATTCGTTTTTTTGTGGGCCAAAATTGGTGGAAACCATCAAAAATACCTATTTCAATTATTGCACATTTAAGAAACAATAATTGAACAGTCAACATTTCTGTATGTATGTCCAATAGAATAATAAACCCATGTGACAAGGACTTGGCAGCGTTTTGGTTTATTATTCTGTGATCGGCATACACCCAGGGTTACAGCGTTATGGGAGAGAAATGGGTGTAAAAATAAGGGTTTTCGAGGGATTTTTGAGGTTTTAGTGAACATCAGCTAGTGAGGTATCGTTTTCCATGCTTTTTAGGGTGAGATGAACGAATATTAGGTTAATTTTGACCGAAGAGTGAAGACATGAGGTTGTAACCAAGGTTAAGCTCCCGAAATCATTTTGATGGGTCATAACTCTGGGAAATTGTCTGAAATCACCATAAATTTTTATAATAGCACTAGAATTACAGGTGAATCAATACAATTAAATGGTACTATCAATGGTGAAAGATAATCTGTAAAAGAAAAGCCGAGCCTAATTCATGTTTTTGGGGGCCAAAATTTCTGTATGTATGTCCAATAGAATAATAAACCCATGTGACAAGGACTTTGTAGCGTTTTTCATTTCGGGGCGCCACGGCCGTTCCTGTAAACGCAGCTTTGGGCGCCGCACCTTCGGCAAAATATCCATGGATGTGTTTTATCATTGTGAACTTGATACGTATTCGGAATTGGTTCGTTTTAAAAATTCAAAATTTTCACCATTGTGGAGAATGATAATATTTAGAAATTATAGTTGCGAAGTGAGGCTTGTTGCATTACAAGGGGGTTAGGTATCCAGTGTTTATTTACGACTAACCTATATTTTGAGTTATTTTGTCCTTTAAAATGGCTGCCCTACTTTCTCAATCCCAACTTCAATGCATCAGAGTCCCGACCTGGCAATACATCGGTAGTTTCGATCGGAAAGGGGTTTGAACAGTCGAATCCCTAACAGCCGTTTTCCTCCTAGAGTGGTTTCAAGTTTTGTGTCTTGAAGTGATATTTCGAACTTCCTTCGTTACTCCGACGGGCGGGCGGTTTATATTCTCGCTGCCTCTTATTCTTTTTTGTCATTCTCCCTATTGTCCTCTATTTAACCAGCCGCAATCCTTTCTCCGGCACGCTCACTATTTACAATGTAGGAACAACTCCGTTCTTCAACGTCCTCTCCGCTCGCGTTTCAGTTTTTTTCATCTCAATAAGTATATAAAACATAACCGGAGAAATAACCCGAGTATTTAACCGCAGGCTGCGATCCTCAGACCGTAGGCCACGAAATCCTCTCTAACATTGGCCAAAAAATCTCGTCGAGGCCGGTTGTTTCCTAATAAAATACCTTCCTGTCCTCGGTAGCGAGGAAGCAGAACTGTAAACAGCTACTAAGAGTAGATTTACTTAGTAGTAGTAAGTAGCCTTACACTAAATAGCATCTTCCACTTTAGTTCTGTGATCAATTCACCACTGATTATTGTAACGAAATGCCAGCGATCGAAAATGGGAGTCAATAATAAAGAGTTCAAAGTCAAATCTGATCAGACAAAAAACTCCTGTTCCATCCTCCGAATCTACTAATTTCAACGATATTTGAGGAAGTTATTGGCGTTTCAAGTATATCACGTTTGCGCATGCGCAGACAAAACTATTTCCATGATTTTGAAACGGGATCACCTGCGTGCGAGCCAACCCGCGTGTACCCTCGAAATTTCAGCTCTGTACGACTATTTTTCGCGAAGTTAGAAGCGTTACAAAGAAATAGTCAACATTTCATGTTCGCACATGCGCAGACGAAAGTTAAATTACGTTTCCAATTAAATTCATAAGGAACTATCAAAGTATTATTCCTGATCGACGCTCCAAATCTGAACTCATTTCAACAATATTTAAGGTAGTTATGAGCGTCCTCCAAATTTCAGCCCATTTCAACCATTATTTCGGGTAGTTATGGGCATTGCAAGGAATTACCTTAGCCAGACACGGAACCAAAAATGTTCCCTGAAGTCTGAAACGCAAAAATGGTAGTGGAAATTTTCATTTTGGAGGACACACATTTCTTTTTACCCAATCAACCTTTGAAAATAGAAGTTTTTGAAGTACCTACAAAAAATGTGGGCCAAGTTTGAGGTTTGTTGGTTCAAATTTGAGTTTATGTTTGCCAAAAAGGCTAACATTTTTAAAAGATGAATAATTTAAAGTGGTATAGAATGGTGGCTCGAGACAGAAAAATACTACTCTAAATCGGAATATATTCCACGAACTAACCAGAATAGGTGGTGAAGAATTTGAGAAATAAAATATTGCGGCGTTACCGAAATGTATTTTAGGGCCAAAAAGTGATCAAATTATAATTCGGTAGCTGGAAGGAGGGGTCAGGTAGGCATGTTGGTTTGAATATTCGCTTATTACGTCTTACTCTTGGCTGATATTCATTCCCCTTCTTTGATATTCAACTTTTTGAAATTCTCCTTCGACATATTCCCCAAGTTTAATATTATCATTTGGCTGATTGATATTTATATTTGGTGTACCTGCAACGCGTGAGACTATGGTGCCGAAAATAAAAATGAAACTTTGTGATTCTAACCGTCGGTTTTCTCCTTTCAAAGACATCTAGTCCTGTGGACTGATATCCTCTTTCATTGGTATTCTTTGATATTCAACTTTTTGATATTCTCCTTCGACATATTCCCCAAGTTTAATTATTATCATTCGGCTGATTGATATTTATATTTGGTGTACCTGCAACGCGTGAGACTATGGTGCCGAAAATGAACAATGAAACTTTGTGATTCTAATCGTTGGTTTTCTCCTTTCAAAGACATCTAGTCCTGTGGACTGATATTCCCTTTCTTTGGTATTCTTTGATATTCAACTTTTTGAAATTCTCCTTCCACGTATTCCTCAAGTTTAATTATTATCATTCGGCTGATTGATATTTATATTTGGTGTACCTGCAACGCGTGAGACTATGGTACCGAAAATAAATATGAAACTTTGTGATTCTAACCGTCGGTTTTCTCCTTTCAAAGACATCTAGTCCTGTGGACTGATATTCCCTTTCTTTGGTATTCTTTGATATTCAACTTTTTGATATTCTCCTTCGACGTATTCCCCAAGTTTAATATTATCATTCGGCTGATTGATATTTATATTTGATGTACCTGCAACGCGTGAGACTATGGTACCGAAAATAAATATGAAACTTTGTGATTCCAATCGTCGGTTTTCTCCTTTCAAAGGCATCTAGTCCTGTGGACTGATATTCCCTTTCTATGGTATTCTTTGATATTCAACTTTTTGATATTCTCCTTCGACATATTCCCCAAGTTTAATATTATCATTTGGCTGATTGATATTTATATTTGGTGTACCTGCAACGCGTGAGACTATGGTGCCGAAAATAAAAATGATACTTTGTGATTCTAACCGTCGGTTTTCTCCTTTCAAAGACATCTAGTCCTGTGGACTGATATTCCCTTTCTTTGGTATTCTTTGAAATTCAACTTTTTGAAATTCTCCTTCGACGTATTCCCCAAGTTTAATATTATCATTCGGCTGATTGATATTTATATTTGGTGTACCTTCAACGCGTGAGACTATGGTACCGAAAATAAATATGAAACTTTGTGATTCCAATCGTCGGTTTTCTCCTTTCAAAGGCATCTAGTCCTGTGGACTGATATTCCCTTTCTATGGTATTCTTTGATATTCTCCTTCGACATATTCCCCAAGTTTAATTATTATCATTCGGCTGATTGATATTTATATTTGGTGTACCTGCAACGCGTGAGACTATGGTGCCGAAAATAAACAATGAAACTTTGTGATTCTAATCGTTGGTTTTCTCCTTTCAAAGACATCTAGTCCTGTGGACTGATATTCCCTTTCTTTGGTATTCTTTGATATTCAACTTTTTGAAATTCTCCTTCCACGTATTCCTCAAGTTTATAATATTATCATTTGGCTGATTGATATTTATATTTGGTGTACCTGCAACGCGTGAGACTATGGTACCGAAAATAAATATGAAACTTTGTGATTCTAACCGTCGGTTTTCTCCTTTCAAAGACATCTAGTCCTGTGGACTGATATTCCCTTTCTTTGGTATTCTTTGATATTCAACTTTTTGATATTCTCCTTCGACGTATTCCCCAAGTTTAATATTATCATTCGGCTGATTGATATTTATATTTGGTGTACCTGCAACGCGTGAGACTATGGTACCGAAAATAAATATGAAACTTTGTGATTCCAATCGTCGGTTTTCTCCTTTCAAAGGCATCTAGTCCTGTGGACTGATATTCCCTTTCTATGGTATTCTTTGATATTCAACTTTTTGATATTCTCCTTCGACATATTCCCCAAGTTTAATATTATCATTCGGCTGATTGATATTTATATTTGGTGTACCTGCAACGCGTGAGACTATGGTGCCGAAAATAAATATGAAACTTTGTGATTCCAATCGTCGGTTTTCTCCTTTCAAAGGCATCTAGTCCTGTGGACTGATATCCTCTTTCATTGGTATTCTTTGATATTCAACTTTTTGATATTCTCCTTCGACATATTCCCCAAGTTTAATATTATCATTCGGCTGATTGATATTTATATTTGGTGTACCTGCAACGCGTGAGACTATGGTGCCGAAAATAAATATGAAACTTTGTGATTCTAATCGTCGGTTTTCTCCTTTCAAAGACATCTAGTCCTGTGGACTGATATCCTCTTTCAATGGTATTCTTTGATATTCAACTTTTTGATATTCTCCTTCGACATATTCCCCAAGTTTAATATTATCATTCGGCTGATTGATATTAATATTTTTGGACCTGCAACGCGTGAGACTATGGTGCCGAAGATAAACAATGAAACTTTGTGATTCTAATCGTCGGTTTTCTCCTTTCAAAGACATTTAGTTAGACTTCAGGCCCGAAGCAGTTTCTCGCTTCGCGACGTGGAACGCCGCTTCTCCGTGGCTTAATTGCCGCCCAGTGTCCTTTTTCCGGTCAGCAACCTCCAAACTCGCGCTTTACTCCGGTTCAACTCCGGTGTATGCCTTGTTGAACTCTGAAAACATCCATTACCGGTTGGTTCAAGCTTCGAAACCGCTACGAGCTTTTAAAAGTGCCAATTTTTGTTCCTTTCTCCCTTCTGACATCGGTCGCCTCCTACTTCACGGTCAATGCGTTTTTTCAGAGTTTTCAACGTGTGCTGAAACGTAGGCTTCTCGTCTAATGACGGCATCGTAACGATGGACGAGTGGAACACGCTGTTATGGGTAGAGTTGGGCCTGGCCTGGACGACGTTGAAGTTACTGTAATCATTTTCCCCTTCAAAATGTAATCATAAATTGCTTTGGTTCCCGTCAGACGAACTCTATGTAAATTCGTGATTCTACTTTCACGTACCTTACGTTTTGGCGAATTGTTAAAAATCGAAAGTACCTACTTGATGAGTCGCCAACAATACCGCGAATTCATCAAACCGTAATAGGGCGACTCGAGATAGAAAGTCTAGTCTGTCATATCAAACCGTAAATCATAAAACATATGTAGTTTAATCATATTAACTGTAGCTAGGTATATGTAGTTTAACCGTAACCATATGTAAATATATGTAGTTTAACCATGACTACATGTCACTATATATTATGTATATGTAGTTTAACCGACTAGGTGAAGGATGGGGATCTTGAGGTTCGGTCGAGAAATAAAATCAGATGGGTTTAGGCCGACGTTTCGATGTATTTTTACATCATCTTCAGGGCTACAAGAAAGAACCGAAAAACTAAATTACAGGATGATGTGTAATGTAAATTTCTCCCTTGAGAGGGAAAAACATTAAATCATGTTTAATGTTTTTCCCTCGCAAGGGAGAAATTAGATATAGTTTTTTAATGTCAAGAAAAAATGAAAGCCACAATTTCACTGAACTCTACAAGTATAATGTTGCATTTACTGTACTTATTATAGAACTCGCCATCAACATATGGTTGCTACAACAGAAGGTAGTAACTGTGTAGTAACCAATGAAAAACGTAGCTATTGACTCTTGTTTCTTTCGAGTGCGATATTCTTTATGGTTGCTACAACAGAAGGTAGTAACTGTGTAGTAACCAATGAAAAACGTTGCATATTTGCGTGTCGGAATTCACAGAATGACCCCCAGCCCTAAAACATTAAACATGTTAAAAGGAATGTTACACTTGAGTAACATGTTAGTTACTATGTGAGTTACTGATTATAGTGTTACTATAATCCATAATGTTAATATCCTCCTTATCTTTGCGCAACCACTGTCAGCACACGTTATTCTTCATTATTGTAATATAACACCGATTTAAGTTAAGTATCAAAATTCATTAGCCGTTCATATAATCATCGCTGTGAACAACTGCATGTGATACATAAGGTACCTACCTACGTTTGTATTGCAAATTACTGCAATTTGCCTACATCTGTATCGCATTTTACCTACTTCTGTTTTGGTGTAGTCTTAAGTGTAACATTCCTTTTTCGGTTGATTCTTGTAGCCCTGAAGATGATGTAAAAATACATCGAAACTTCACCTAGTCTGAATATCAACGGTCAAAAACCAGAATCTCCTGTAGTTTAACCGAACTATATGTAACTATATCTAACTTCATGTATATGTAACTATATGTAGTTTAACCGTAACTATGTGTATTGTCGTGAGTCCCTCCCGGGAACACTCCACTAGTAACTTTAAAGCTCTCACCAATATTCTTATGCCAGACTTAGTTTCCGTCAATAAACAACTGAGTGGGGAGACAGGCCACAGAACCCAGGGACACAACCTGGGGCCCCACCACCAACTCCCAACAGGGAGTTGGAGGGAGAGGCCTCCAGTTCCTATAAAACCCTGGATCCTGGGGCTTTAGCCTCATTCGACACTTCCTCTAACTAGCTCTCTCTCTTCTCTCCTCTACCTTGCTCCTCCTCTCAGATGATCGGTGGATTACCGCCGCCTGGGAAAACCTTCTCCTCCTTGTCTAGATGATCGGTGGACTACCACCGCCTAGACAAACACCTCCTCTCTCAAAAGAACCTAGATGTCGGTGGATTACCGCCGCCTGGGCAAATTCCTACACTCACCTCTATCTCCCCTTAACGGGGCGTAGATGATCGGTGGATATCCGCCGCCTGCGCCTTTCCTTTCCTCACGCCACCGTGATGAGTAAATTCTAAATTCATCACATGTATATATAGCTATATGTAATTATATGTAGCTATATGTAGCAGTATGCAGTTTAACCGTAACTATATGTAAGTTCAACCGTAAATCATTATGTAGTGTAATAGTCTGTAAATGGGATGGGTATCGACGAAGAATAATCGATGATTGGAATTGACGATTATTTCATCCTAATTAATCGATTTACCGATTAATCGGGGCCTTAAAAATCGATTAGTCGACTATTTCAAAAAAAGGTTGGTGGAAAAATGGGTATGTGCAATGAAAACAACGAACTCTACGTAAAAAAATTCATTAAAACTACATTCTAAGTAAAAAACATTAAACAAACTGATAAAGTGATGAAATTAATTCCAATATTTTTTGTCAATAGAGAGTTCCTAAAGACTAAAGTCGGGAAGATGTGTTCGGATTTATCTCAACTGCGCATGCGCGTCGCCCAAGTTCAAACTTATTTCCTTAAGTTCGACTTATTCGGCCTTATACATAAGGCGCGTTATCTCCCAGGGCACAAACAATAGGAATCGTCTTTAACCTTACTCAGGGGTAACAGTGCACAGCTTTTTGCCGCGTTTTGTCGTTTTTTTAACGCGTCGGTCCTCGCCATCGCCAGCGTCTTTCAAAGTTACTCCAAGCGTCTTTCAAAGAATTTGCTAGATTGTTGCGATATCAACTTAGGATAAAAAAGTGAGTATACCTACCTATGCTGAAGCAGGCAGCTGAAGCTGAATGGATTTCGCGTTGTGCTAAGTTAAGTGACGTTACTTTTTAATTCACTCCTACCCCCACCACTTCTGTCAAACCGGACTTAATGGTTAGCATCCAAAGTTAGCATCTTAGCTGCTCGCCTTAGATGTGGCCAAAAGATATGGCCGTTCCCTAATGAACTTATCTCTTAGGAACTCTCTAATATCTTTGAGAAAAATCAGTTTATTGGCCATGTGGGTGGTCAGCTGGCTTCTCTGTTCTCTCAGAATTTGGCCAGCTTCAGACAGAAGCCTTTCTGAGGGAACTGAGGTCGCTACCACTGGCACATATCTTGAGGTCACATTCGAAACTGCTGGGAATGTCTCAGCCATGTACTTCCAATATAGTATGGGGTTTTGCTGATTCTCTCCTGTGGCTATCTCAAATACAGGCTGAACTCTTCATTTATTCCAGGAGCGTCTCGGCCTCGGGGTGCCAGAGGACTTATGACCACATCTTGTGGATGCTCTTGTGTTTTTTGAACAAATGCGAAGATGGTGTACCTGGTGCAAACGTTGATAACAGTCGCGATAACGATAATGGTGTGATAACGCGAGGTGAGGTTATCTCCTCTTTCTTGCCCCGGGGGAAATCCCGCGGCCGCCATAGACACCAGTAGCATGTGATGCATTGTTATGGCGTTATATCATGATTCCATTGTACCATCTTCTATAATTTTGAAATCTCGGCGAAGAAAATAATTACCAATAAGATAAATAATCATTCCCAAAGAAACCTTACAAAATAATCGGTTATCCGATTAATTGAACCCTACTGACATCGATTTAAAAACGTCGATTATTTGAAAAAAGAATATATTAGTTTGATTAATTGATTAATCGATACCCATCCCTAGTCTGTAATATATCTAATTTACCAAAATAACTGGGTGAAATTCAAGTTTTTGGAGTCTATAACTAGAAACCAACAAAATAATATGGAGTCACACACACACACACACACACATTCTATCCCTGTGTAGTATCCATGGGGGTTTGCCTTGACTTCGCCAAACATTTTTTGTCATTGTAATAACTTGAGCCTAGAAACGAAATAAATTATAGAAATCATTATAAATTAATGATTTAATTAGACCACTATTTTATAAATATATTTTATATTGGATAAATCGTCTATACCTAGCAACATATTCTTATATTGCTCTTCTTACAGTCTAGATCTGCTTTGGACTGAAGTTGTTGTGGCCAATTCATGAATTAGAATCTAGGATATACTTAAGATTTCGAGGACATAACAATAACTCACTTCCTCACAGGAAGGCATGTTCCTTGCAGCTTTAAATGATGCATGTAGTATAAGCAAGAGTCCGAAGCCGCTCTTCTGCAAAACGTAAACCCACCGTAAACGGGTTTTGGTGGGTGATATTAATGCCAGAATAGGAGCCAGCCGCAGCCTGCCGAAGGATTGACTTCCTTAGTGTTGTAGTGAGGAAAAAACGCTGCAAATTATTACACAAAGGTTTATTATTAACCTGTATAGATGCCCCTTCTGCGTAGATCACTGTTTTCTGTGGTCAGTACCCTCGAGCTCCCCCCTGGAAAGCCCTAGATGGAGTAATGGAGCCGGCCCCGGAATTAAAGTTTCCTACAAATGCGCGGGATTCAATAATTTAATCATGTTTGTAGTTCCTTTGTGTAATAATTTGCCCATCAACAATACTTCAACGCCACTCAACTACCTATCACTACCTATCAACAAACTCCAAAAGAGCCATCATTTTTCAAATTAAATAATATCGCAGAACAACCAACTCGACTTCGCACAGCCATCTGTAATTATAATTAGGTGCTCCCTACCAACGATTATCTCGGGAAAATTCCCGATTGTCACCGCGTCCCTAGTGATGATATGTGGGCTGAATGTATACAATTTCATTAACCCTCCTGTTGAAAAAGCCTGTCGGTGCAAACTTCTGGACCATACTGTGAACGAACGGCTGGACGTACAATGCTCCGGGTGGTCTTAAAAAGCTCCCAAGTTCGAGGACTATTTAATACCGTAAAAAAATTCAACATAACAGCGTTCTGGAGACTTCAACCCCTATTTTTCACCCCTTAGGGATGACTGACAGTAACGCCGAGCTTCGAGGACCAACTAGACCCCAAATGGGATCTATAAACTGAATTTCATCAATTTTGGTTCATGGTAACTAAGAAAAGTGCGAAGTACCTTGAAACGGAAACCATCAAATTGTGGGGGGGGTTATAAAAAAAAATTTTCATGCTCGATTCCTATGGCTCATTAAAAATAATAAACCAAAAATCAAAATACGACCAACAACCGGAGCAAACGAAGTTCCTTTTCCTGTGTGACACCAATGGGCCAGTAATTCAAATCCGAACGTCTTAAAAGCGTGGTGGTAACTTAACTACTCAGGATCGTTGGAGGCGAAATGTGACAGTAGTCAACGAAGTAACGGATTGGCGGGAAGGAACGGATTTCTATACGCCTACATATCCAACAGAGATGAAAGGAAAAGTTTTTAATGTGCACATCCAACAGCGTGTGCGAAGCACCGAGCATACTCTTTTGGCGGGCGAAATGGATGCCAATCCTTTTTGCGGATGAGGAGGTTTTCTTGGCGGGTAAATTTTTACAACAGGGTTGTTAGTGGGGTACTTAAATCAAGAGCTCTGGCTGATGGTATGCACACCAAAGCCAGACGTACTTTAAATTTAATTCAAGTTAACTAATGCATTTATTTTGATGTTTAATAGAGCGTATTATACGTTGCATTTGTTTAGTTTTATTCGCCAGCCGTGTTTCGGTACTTTAATAAATTTGTTGTGACCGTTGAAATTGTTGTTCTAGGACCGTTTTGAGCCAGCAAGCCGAGGTATTATAAAATAAGGGCGAAAGCAGAAATAATTGACAATAAAAACACTAGCGTGGGATGAATGGTTTATGAAAAATATAAACTTTCATA
The DNA here is from genome assembly GCA_954871275.1 of Leptopterna dolabrata. NCBI lineage: Eukaryota > Metazoa > Arthropoda > Insecta > Hemiptera > Miridae > Leptopterna > Leptopterna dolabrata. The sequence goes on along the minus strand of OX940982.1, from coordinate 2,209,574 downwards.
GCGGAGACCCAACACAAAACATGACAGTGTCGAGCAGGTGAGTGGATTGAGTCCCCTACGAGCTGGCCTGCGATATTAAATCTTTGATCCGAGTGCCGCGAGTTTCCACAAAATTGTTCATTATCCTTGAATGGCCGCAATAAATCGCGGGTGAGTTACTCACAGCTCATTTAATTTCATGTGGTGGTGGACAGTATCCCAATATAACCAACTACGATGGAGCTTCAAAATCCGTTTTTATCGCAACCCTTATTGTTTCAATTTTGCATTTCAAAATGTTGATCGCGCAGTCCAATTTCTAAGTAATGGCGATTGGGGGGGGGGGGGTTCTTTAAGAAGCTTCCGTGGAACATATTTAATTCTAAGGCTCCTTTATATACCCTAATGGAAATTAGTTTTAGCGTATTCTTGGCCTTTTCTTCCAAAAGGGCTTCTAGAAGGTTACAACCAGTATTGTGATATTTTCTTATCATGCCCAACTAAATAACATCTCAGCCTTTCACAAAGCAGGTTGTGGAAGTGTTGATTTTGAGGATCGGTTCCTATACAGGGGAGTCCGTTTATTGATGTAAAGTATTGGTTAACGATATGGCTTTTGTTATCTTTACGTTTTAAACCGTTATTATATTACTATGAAGAATCAGAACGTCATTTTGAATTAGCCACGTGGTAAGTGAATTTAACTTGAGCACTTGAACAGTATCCGAGGCTTGAAGCCGACGTTTAGGTTCGGGCTCTTCGAAGTTGTAGAAGTTCCATGATACAGTAGCATGAAAGGGAAGTTGCTGAAGGTTTGTCCGTGGAGGATTTTTGATACATAGCTAGAGATTACCTACTGTTCATGCTAAAATATGGGATGTTTTCCGCAGGCTATGGACAATTTAATGTAAAAAATCCAAAAATAAACCTCAAAATCCTCAAGTTGAACTTGAAACCCAATCTTTACTCTGAAATTATTCTTTTGCTTCCTCACTACCGAAGGTAGAAAACCCTCGGATTCGTGATTGAGTAAAAAAAAATTTATGCCCTCCAAAATGATATTTTTGGTTCCGTGTCTGTCTGTGGTAATTCCTTGTAACGCCCATAACTGCCCGAAATAATGGTAGAAATGGGCTGAAATTTGGAAGGTAGGTGCGGGTTGGGTCACTGACGGTCCCATACCAAAATCATTGAAAAAGTACGCTAACTTTCGTCTGCGCATTCGCAAACGTGAACTACTTAAAAAGCCCATAACTACCCTAAATATCGTTGAAATGAGTTGAAATCGGTCGATCAGGAATAATTTCAGTTCAATTCAATTCAATTCTTTATTCAAAAACATACTTGGTACATAATGAAAAATATAAGTACAAAAACATAAGATAAGTACAAAAACATAAATATAAGTACAAAAACCAAGCTCATGAATGGGCCCCTAAGGTCTTGATGACCCGTCCAGGGGCTCGTTGTCACTGAACTAGCTTATTAGTTTGGATTGAGTATGTACTTTTAGCTGGAAACAATAGATTTACAGACAATAGATTTATATTATATATTATATATATGGGTATGTAGCACCTATGCCATCCATATTCCAAGATAGTAATTACCTAAATCCGTAACACAGTTACAATTACAGATCAAACGTATTCAAGAAGTCAGTGTGCAGGTCAGATTTGTGAATTTGCAGGAGGTACAAAGCGCCTGTTATTTTTTTTTTTAAGGATTTAGTTTTTAGTTTAGGATTTAGTGTTTTAGTTGAAGGATTGTAAGGTAGTCGGAAGTGAGGCGTATATTGTGGGAGGTAGCCATGAAAATTGTCTTGTGAAAAATCAGTGGAAGGGCGGAGGCTATAATTGATAGTTCAAAATAAATTTCATTGGAATCATACCGCAACTTTCCTCTGCGCATGCGCGAACGTGAAATGTTGACCATTTCCCTGTAACGTTTGTAACTACGCAAAGAACAGTTGAAATTTTGAGAGTACACGCGGGTTGGATCGCAGATGGTCCCTTTTGAAAATCATGGAAATCGTTTCGTCTGCGCATGCGCAAACGTGAAATACTTGTAACGCCCGTAACTACTGTAAATATCGTTGAAATGAGTTCAGATTTGGAGGGTTGATCAGGAATAATACTTTGATAGTTCTAAATTAATTTAATTGAAATCGTACCGTAACTTTCGTCTGCGCATGTGCGAACATGATATTTTGGCCGTTTTCTTGTAACGCTTGTAACTATACGCGAAAAATAGTCGTAGAGAGCTGAAATTTTGAGGGTACCCGCGGGTTGTATCGCAGATGGTCCATTTTGAAAATCATGGAAATTGTTCCGTCTGCGCATGCACAAATGTGAAATAATTGAAACGCCCATAACTACCTTAAATATCGTTGAAATGAGTTCAGATTTGGAGGGTCGATCAGGAATAATAATTTGATAGTTCTAAATGAATTTAATTGAAATCGTGTACCGTAACTTAAGTCTGTCCATGCGCGAACATGAAATGTTGGCCATTTTCTTTTAACTCTTGTAAGCGCGAAAAATAGTCGTAGAGAGCTGAAATTTTGAGGGTACACGTGGATTGGATCGCAGATGGTCCCGTATCAAAACGAACCTACCAACTGTTCTATACGTTCAAGTGATTCAACTGAGGAAGGTGTACTGCCTACTCGAATTGGCAGACGTTTTTTGAAAAGCGTAGACGTTATTTTGAGTTAGTCACTTGCTACGTAAATTCAACCACAGACTTCAGGCTGGCCGGGGCTTGAAGCCGAAGTTCAGGTTCGGGCTCTTCAAACTTGAAGAAGTTCCGTGATAGTTAACAACCAGTGTGAAATGGGCCACAGAAATTCCAGCCACAGATTCCGGGCGCTGTCTAGACTCACCCGCAACAACCCGACGCACGGCCGCCCGCTTCAAGGCCTACCCCCTTTCAAAGACCCACCCTACCGCACCATCACACTGATACTGTCATTACGCAAAATATTAACCTCGTTCTCAAAGGCTCTCCCTGTATGACTGGCAGGCAAGGCGAACCATATTAAGGCCTTCAATTTTAAGTTTCAGATGTTTCTCAGATATTAAGAATATAGCACATAGGTACACATACATTTTTCGAAATTCAATCTCCGATTTCTGCGATTTAACGCAATTTACCTCCGCCAAATTCATAGGGGCTGTTCTCAGTAACGTTAAGAAGGAGTATACAAAGTTTGAAAAGAATCAGGGACAATGTTTTCGAGATAATCGAACTCAGCCAGAGCTATATCATCTCAACCCAGAATTCCGAGTTACCTACATTTTTCGAACTTCGCTCTCCGATTTCTCGGATTTAACGCAATTTACTTCCGCCAAATTCATAGGTGTAGTTCTCAGTAAGCTTAATAAGTAGTATGCTGAATTTGGAAAGAATCAGGAACAATGTTTTCGAGATATCCGAATATAGCCACAGATATATCACATTAACCTCTGCATATCCCATATGCCTACGTTCACCGAATTTCAATCTTCCGTATCTCCGATTTAACGCAATCTACCTCCGCCAAATTCATAGGGGTTGTTCTCAGTAACCTTAAGAAGGAGTATGCTAAATTTGGAAAGAATCAGGGACAATGTTTTCGAGATATCCGATATAGCCACAGATATATCACATTAACCTCTGCATAACCCAGATGCCTACTTTCAACGAAATTCAATGTCCCGTATCTCCGATTTAACGCAATTTACCTCCGCCAAATTCATAGAGGTTGTTCTCAGTAACCTTAAAAAGGAGTATGCTACATTTGGACAGAATCAGGCACAATGTTTTCGAGATATCCGATATTGCCACAGATATATCACATTAACCTCTGCACATCCCATATGCCAACGTTCACCAAAATTCAATCACCCGTATCTCCGATTTAACGCAATTTACCTCCGCCAAATCCATAGGGGTTGTTCTCAGTAACCTTAAGAAGGAGTATACAAAGTTTGAAAAGAATCAGGGACAATGTTTTCGAGATATCCGAATAAAGCCACAGATATATCACATTAACCTCTGCATATCTCAGATGCCTACGTTCACCGAAATTCAATCTTCCGTATCTCCGATTTAACGCAATTTACCTCCGCCAAATTCATAGGGGCTGTTCTCAGTAACGTTAAGAAGGAGTATGCAAAGTTTGAAAAGAATCAGGGACAATGTTTTCGAGATATTCGAACTCAGCCAGAGCTATATCATCTCAACCCAGAATTCCGAGTTACCTACATTTTTCGAACTTCGCCCTCCGATTTCTCGGATTTAACGCAATTTACTTCCGCCAAATTCATTATGGTTGTTCTCAGTAACCTTAAGAAGGAGTATAGAAAATTTGAAAAGAATCAGGGACAATGTTTTCGAGATATTCGAACTCAGCCAGAGCTATATCATCTCAACCCAGAATTCCGAGCTACCTACATTTTTCGAACTTCAATCTCCGATTTCTCCGATTTAACGCAATTTACCTCCGCCAAATTCATAGAGGTTGTTCTCAGTAACCTTAAAAAGGAGTATGCTAAATTTGGACAGAATCAGGCACAATGTTTTCGAGATATCCGATATTGCCACAGATATATCACATTAACCTCTGCACATCCCATATGCCAACGTTCACCAAAATTCAATCACCCGTATCTCCGATTTAACGCAATTTACCTCCGCCAAATCCATAGGGGTTGTTCTCAGTAACCTTAAGAAGGAGTATACAAAGTTTGAAAAGAATCAGGGACAATGTTTTCGAGATATCCGAATAAAGCCACAGATATATCACATTAACCTCTGCATATCTCAGATGCCTACGTTCACCGAAATTCAATCTTCCGTATCTCCGATTTAACGCAATTTACCTCCGCCAAATTCATAGGGGCTGTTCTCAGTAACGTTAAGAAGGAGTATGCAAAGTTTGAAAAGAATCAGGGACAATGTTTTCGAGATATTCGAACTCAGCCAGAGCTATATCATCTCAACCCAGAATTCCGAGTTACCTACATTTTTCGAACTTCGCCCTCCGATTTCTCCGATTTAACGCAATTTACCTCCGCCAAATTCATAGGGGCTGTTCTCAGTAACGTTAAGAAGGAGTATGCAAAGTTTGAAAAGAATCAGGGACAATGTTTTCGAGATATTCGAACTCAGCCAGAGCTATATCATCTCAACCCAGAATTCCGAGCTACCTACATTTTTCGAACTTCAATCTCCGATTTCTCCGATTTAACGCAATTTACCTCCGCCAAATTCATAGAGGTTGTTCTCAGTAACCTCAAGAAGGAGTATGCTAAATTTGGAAAGAATCAGGGACAATGTTTTCGAGATATCCGATATAGCCACAGATATATCACATTAACCTCTGCACATCCCATATGCCAACGTTCACCGAAATTCAATCACCCGTATCTCCGATTTAACGCAATTTACCTCCGCCAAATTCATAGGGGTTGTTCTCAGTAACCTTAAGAAGGAGTATACAAAATTTGAAAAGAATCAGGGACAATGTTTTCGAGATATTCGAACTCAGCCATAGCTATATCATCTCAACCCAGAATTCCGAGCTACCTACATTTTTCGAACTTCAATCTCCGATTTCTCCGATTTAACGCAATTTACCTCCTCCAAATTCATAGGGGTTGTTCTCAGTAACGTTAAGAAGGAGTATACAAAGTTTGATAAGAATCAGAGACAATGTTTTCGAGATATCCGAATATATCCACAGATATATCACATTAACCTCTGCACATCCCATATGCCTACTTTCAACGAAATTCAATGTCCCGTATCTCCGATTTAACGCAATTTACCTCCGCCAAATTCATAGGGGTTGTTCTCAGTAACCTTAAGAAGGAGTATGCTAAATTTGGAAAGAATCAGGGACAATGTTTTCGAGATATTCGAACTCAGCCATAGCTATATCATCTCAACCCAGAATTCCGAGCTACCTACATTTTTCGAACTTCAATCTCCGATTTCTCCGATTTAACGCAATTTACCTCCTCCACATTCATAGGGGTTGTTCTCAGTAACGTTAAGAAGGAGTATACAAAGTTTGATAAGAATCAGAGACAATGTTTTCGAGATATCCGAATATATCCACAGATATATCACATTAACCTCTGCACATCCCATATGCCTACTTTCAACGAAATTCAATGTCCCGTATCTCCGATTTAACGCAATTTACCTCCGCCAAATTCATAGGGGTTGTTCTCAGTAACCTTAAGAAGGAGTATGCTAAATTTGGAAAGAATCAGGGACAATGTTTTCGAGATATCCGATATAGCCACAGATATATCACATTAACCTCTGCATATCCCATATGCCTACGTTCACCGAATTTCAATCTTCCGTATCTCCGATTTAACGCAATCTACCTCCGCCAAATTCATAGGGGTTGTTCTCAGTAACCTTAAGAAGGAGTATGCTAAATTTGGAAAGAATCAGGGACAATGTTTTCGAGATATCCGATATAGCCACAGATATATCACATTAACCTCTGCATATCCCAGATGCCTACTTTCAACGAAATTCAATGTCCCGTATCTCCGATTTAACGCAATTTACCTCCGCCAAATTCATAGAGGTTGTTCTCAGTAACCTTAAAAAGGAGTATGCTAAATTTGGACAGAATCAGGCACAATGTTTTCGAGATATCCGATATTGCCACAGATATATCACATTAACCTCCGCACATCTCATATGCCAACGTTCACCAAAATTCAATCACCCGTATCTCCGATTTAACGCAATTTACCTCCGCCAAATTCATAGGGGTTGTTCTCAGTAACCTTAAGAAGGAGTATACAAAGTTTGAAAAGAATCAGGGACAATGTTTTCGAGATATCCGAATAAAGCCACAGATATATCACATTAACCTCTGCATATCTCAGATGCCTACGTTCACCGAAATTCAATCTTCTGTATCTCCGATTTAACGCAATTTACCTCCGCCAAATTCATAGGGGCTGTTCTCAGTAACGTTAAGAAGGAGTATGCAAAGTTTGAAGAGAATCAGGGATAATGTTTTCGAGATATTCGAACTCAGCCAGAGCTATATCATCTCAACCCAGAATTCCGAGTTACCTACATTTTTCGAACTTCGCCCTCCGATTTCTAGGATTTAACGCAATTTACTTCCGCCAAATTCATTATGGTTGTTCTCAGTAACCTTAAGAAGGAGTATACAAAATTTGAAAAGAATCAGGGACAATGTTTTCGAGATATTCGAACTCAGCCAGAGCTATATCATCTCAACCCAGAATTCCGAGCTACCTACATTTTTCGAACTTCAATCTCCGATTTCTCCGATTTAACGCAATTCACCTCCGCCAAATTCATAGAGGTTGTTCTCAGTAACCTTAAGAAGGAGTATGCTAAATTTGGAAAGAATCAGGGACAATGTTTTCGAGATATCCGATATAGCCACAGATATATCACATTAACCTCTGCACATCCCATATGCCAACGTTCACCGAAATTCAATCACCCGTATCTCCGATTTAACGCAATTTACCTCCGCCAAATTCATAGGGGTTGTTCTCAGTAACCTTAAGAAGGAGTATACAAAATTTGAAAAGAATCAGGGACAATGTTTTCGAGATATTCGAACTCAGCCATAGCTATATCATCTCAACCCAGAATTCCGAGCTACCTACATTTTTCGAACTTCAATCTCCGATTTCTCCGATTTCACGCAATTTACCTCCTCCAAATTCATAGGGGTTGTTCTCAGTAACGTTAAGAAGGAGTATACAAAGTTTGATAAGAATCAGAGACAATGTTTTCGAGATATCCGATATAGCCACAGATATATCACATTAACCTCTGCATATCCCAGATGCCTACTTTCAACGAAATTCAATGTCCCGTATCTCCGATTTAACGCAATTTACCTCCGCCAAATTCATAGAGGTTGTTCTCAGTAACCTTAAAAAGGAGTATGCTAAATTTGGACAGAATCAGGCACAATGTTTTCGAGATATCCGATATTGCCACAGATATATCACATTAACCTCTGCACATCCCATATGCCAACGTTCACCAAAATTCAATCACCCGTATCTCCGATTTAACGCAATTTACCTCCGCCAAATTCATAGGGGTTGTTCTCAGTAACCTTAAGAAGGAGTATACAAAGTTTGAAAAGAATCAGGGACAATGTTTTCGAGATATCCGAATAAAGCCACAGATATATCACATTAACCTCTGCATATCTCAGATGCCTACGTTCACCGAAATTCAATCTTCCGTATCTCCGATTTAACGCAATTTACCTCCGCCAAATTCATAGGGGCTGTTCTCAGTAACGTTAAGAAGGAGTATGCAAAGTTTGAAAAGAATCAGGGACAATGTTTTCGAGATATTCGAACTCAGCCAGAGCTATATCATCTCAACCCAGAATTCCGAGTTACCTACATTTTTCGAACTTCGCCCTCCGATTTCTCGGATTTAACGCAATTTACTTCCGCCAAATTCATTATGGTTGTTCTCAGTAACCTTAAGAAGGAGTATACAAAATTTGAAAAGAATCAGGGACAATGTTTTCGAGATATTCGAACTCAGCCAGAGCTATATCATCTCAACCCAGAATTCCGAGCTACCTACATTTTTCGAACTTCAATCTCCGATTTCTCCGATTTAACGCAATTTACCTCCGCCAAATTCATAGAGGTTGTTCTCAGTAACCTTAAGAAGGAGTATGCTAAATTTGGAAAGAATCAGGGACAATGTTTTCGAGATATCCGATATAGCCACAGATATATCACATTAACCTCTGCACATCCCATATGCCAACGTTCACCGAAATTCAATCACCCGTATCTCCGATTTAACGCAATTTACCTCCGCCAAATTCATAGGGGTTGTTCTCAGTAACCTTAAGAAGGAGTATACAAAATTTGAAAAGAATCAGGGACAATGTTTTCGAGATATTCGAACTCAGCCATAGCTATATCATCTCAACCCAGAATTCCGAGCTACCTACATTTTTCGAACTTCAATCTCCGATTTCTCCGATTTAACGCAATTTACCTCCTCCAAATTCATAGGGGTTGTTCTCAGTAACGTTAAGAAGGAGTATACAAAGTTTGATAAGAATCAGAGACAATGTTTTCGAGATATCCGAATATATCCACAGATATATCACATTAACCTCTGCACATCCCATATGCCTACTTTCAACGAAATTCAATGTCCCTTATCTCCGATTTGACGCAATTTACCTCCGCCAAATTCATAGGGGTTGTTCTCAGTAACCTTAAGAAGGAGTATGCTAAATTTGGAAAGAATCAGGGACAATGTTTTCGAGATATCCGATATAGCCACAGATATATCACATTAACCTCTGCATATCCCATATGCCTACGTTCACCGAATTTCAATCTTCCGTATCTCCGATTTAACGCAATCTACCTCCCCCAAATTCATAGGGGTTGTTCTCAGTAACCTTAAGAAGGAGGAGTATGCTAAATTTGGAAAGAATCAGGGACAATGTTTTCGAGATATCCGATATAGCCACAGATATATCACATTAACCTCTGCATATCCCAGATGCCTACTTTCAACGAAATTCAATGTCCCGTATCTCCGATTTAACGCAATTTACCTCCGCCAAATTCATAGAGGTTGTTCTCAGTAACCTTAAAAAGGAGTATGCTAAATTTGGACAGAATCAGGCACAATTTTTTCGAGATATCCGATATTGCCACAGATATATCACATTAACCTCTGCACATCCCATATGCCAACGTTCACCAAAATTCAATCACCCGTATCTCCGATTTAACGCAATTTACCTCCGCCAAATTCATAGGGGTTGTTCTCAGTAACCTTAAGAAGGAGTATACAAAGTTTGAAAAGAATCAGGGACAATATTTTCGAGATATCCGAATAAAGCCACAGATATATCACATTAACCTCTGCATATCTCAGATGCCTACGTTCACCGAAATTCAATCTTCCGTATCTCCGATTTAACGCAATTTACCTCCGCCAAATTCATAGGGGCTGTTCTCAGTAACGTTAAGAAGGAGTATGCAAAGTTTGAAATGAATCAGGGACAATGTTTTCGAGATATTCGAACTCAGCCAGAGCTATATCATCTCAACCCAGAATTCCGAGTTACCTACATTTTTCGAACTTCGCCCTCCGATTTCTCGGATTTAACGCAATTTACTTCCGCCAAATTCATTATGGTTGTTCTCAGTAACCTTAAGAAGGAGTATACAAAATTTGAAAAGAATCAGGGACAATGTTTTCGAGATATTCGAACTCAGCCAGAGCTATATCATCTCAACCCAGAATTCCGAGCTACCTACATTTTTCGAACTTCAATCTCCGATTTCTCCGATTTAACGCAATTTACCTCCGCCAAATTCATAGAGGTTGTTCTCAGTAACCTTAAGAAGGAGTATGCTAAATTTGGAAAGAATCAGGGACAATGTTTTCGAGATATCCGATATAGCCACAGATATATCACATTAACCTCTGCACATCCCATATGCCAACGTTCACCGAAATTCAATCACCCGTATCTCCGATTTAACGCAATTTACCTCCGCCAAATTCATAGGGGTTGTTCTCAGTAACCTTAAGAAGGAGTATACAAAATTTGAAAAGAATCAGGGACAATGTTTTCGAGATATTCGAACTCAGCCATAGCTATATCATCTCAACCCAGAATTCCGAGCTACCTACATTTTTCGAACTTCAATCTCCGATTTCTCCGATTTAACGCAATTTACCTCCTCCAAATTCATAGGGGTTGTTCTCAGTAACGTTAAGAAGGAGTATACAAAGTTTGATAAGAATCAGAGACAATGTTTTCGAGATATCCGATATAGCCACAGATATATCACATTAACCTCTGCATATCCCAGATGCCTACTTTCAACGAAATTCAATGTCCCGTATCTCCGATTTAACGCAATTTACCTCCGCCAAATTCATAGGGGTTGTTCTCAGTAACCTTAAGAAGGAGTATGCTAAATTTGGAAAGAATCAGGGACAATGTTTTCGAGATATCCGATATAGCCACAGATATATCACATTAACCTCTGCATATCCCATATGCCTACGTTCACCGAATTTCAATCTTCCGTATCTCCGATTTAACGCAATCTACCTCCGCCAAATTCATAGGGGTTGTTCTCAGTAACCTTAAGAAGGAGTATGCTAAATTTGGAAAGAATCAGGGACAATGTTTTCGAGATATCCGATATAGCCACAGATATATCACATTAACCTCTGCATATCCCAGATGCCTACTTTCAACGAAATTCAATGTCCCGTATCTCCGATTTAACGCAATTTACCTCCGCCAAATTCATAGAGGTTGTTCTCAGTAACCTTAAAAAGGAGTATGCTAAATTTGGACAGAATCAGGCACAATGTTTTCGAGATATCCGATATTGCCACAGATATATCACATTAACCTCCGCACATCTCATATGCCAACGTTCACCAAAATTCAATCACCCGTATCTCCGATTTAACGCAATTTACCTCCGCCAAATTCATAGGGGTTGTTCTCAGTAACCTTAAGAAGGAGTATACAAAGTTTGAAAAGAATCAGGGACAATGTTTTCGAGATATCCGAATAAAGCCACAGATATATCACATTAACCTCTGCATATCTCAGATGCCTACGTTCACCGAAATTCAATCTTCTGTATCTCCGATTTAACGCAATTTACCTCCGCCAAATTCATAGGGGCTGTTCTCAGTAACGTTAAGAAGGAGTATGCAAAGTTTGAAGAGAATCAGGGATAATGTTTTCGAGATATTCGAACTCAGCCAGAGCTATATCATCTCAACCCAGAATTCCGAGTTACCTACATTTTTCGAACTTCGCCCTCCGATTTCTAGGATTTAACGCAATTTACTTCCGCCAAATTCATTATGGTTGTTCTCAGTAACCTTAAGAAGGAGTATACAAAATTTGAAAAGAATCAGGGACAATGTTTTCGAGATATTCGAACTCAGCCAGAGCTATATCATCTCAACCCAGAATTCCGAGCTACCTACATTTTTCGAACTTCAATCTCCGATTTCTCCGATTTAACGCAATTCACCTCCGCCAAATTCATAGAGGTTGTTCTCAGTAACCTTAAGAAGGAGTATGCTAAATTTGGAAAGAATCAGGGACAATGTTTTCGAGATATCCGATATAGCCACAGATATATCACATTAACCTCTGCACATCCCATATGCCAACGTTCACCGAAATTCAATCACCCGTATCTCCGATTTAACGCAATTTACCTCCGCCAAATTCATAGGGGTTGTTCTCAGTAACCTTAAGAAGGAGTATACAAAATTTGAAAAGAATCAGGGACAATGTTTTCGAGATATTCGAACTCAGCCATAGCTATATCATCTCAACCCAGAATTCCGAGCTACCTACATTTTTCGAACTTCAATCTCCGATTTCTCCGATTTCACGCAATTTACCTCCTCCAAATTCATAGGGGTTGTTCTCAGTAACGTTAAGAAGGAGTATACAAAGTTTGATAAGAATCAGAGACAATGTTTTCGAGATATCCGATATAGCCACAGATATATCACATTAACCTCTGCATATCCCAGATGCCTACTTTCAACGAAATTCAATGTCCCGTATCTCCGATTTAACGCAATTTACCTCCGCCAAATTCATAGAGGTTGTTCTCAGTAACCTTAAAAAGGAGTATGCTAAATTTGGACAGAATCAGGCACAATGTTTTCGAGATATCCGATATTGCCACAGATATATCACATTAACCTCTGCACATCCCATATGCCAACGTTCACCAAAATTCAATCACCCGTATCTCCGATTTAACGCAATTTACCTCCGCCAAATTCATAGGGGTTGTTCTCAGTAACCTTAAGAAGGAGTATACAAAGTTTGAAAAGAATCAGGGACAATGTTTTCGAGATATCCGAATAAAGCCACAGATATATCACATTAACCTCTGCATATCTCAGATGCCTACGTTCACCGAAATTCAATCTTCCGTATCTCCGATTTAACGCAATTTACCTCCGCCAAATTCATAGGGGCTGTTCTCAGTAACGTTAAGAAGGAGTATGCAAAGTTTGAAAAGAATCAGGGACAATGTTTTCGAGATATTCGAACTCAGCCAGAGCTATATCATCTCAACCCAGAATTCCGAGTTACCTACATTTTTCGAACTTCGCCCTCCGATTTCTAGGATTTAACGCAATTTACTTCCGCCAAATTCATTATGGTTGTTCTCAGTAACCTTAAGAAGGAGTATACAAAATTTGAAAAGAATCAGGGACAATGTTTTCGAGATATTCGAACTCAGCCAGAGCTATATCATCTCAACCCAGAATTCCGAGCTACCTACATTTTTCGAACTTCAATCTCCGATTTCTCCGATTTAACGCAATTTACCTCCGCCAAATTCATAGAGGTTGTTCTCAGTAACCTTAAGAAGGAGTATGCTAAATTTGGAAAGAATCAGGGACAATGTTTTCGAGATATCCGATATAGCCACAGATATATCACATTAACCTCTGCACATCCCATATGCCAACGTTCACCGAAATTCAATCACCCGTATCTCCGATTTAACGCAATTTACCTCCGCCAAATTCATAGGGGTTGTTCTCAGTAACCTTAAGAAGGAGTATACAAAATTTGAAAAGAATCAGGGACAATGTTTTCGAGATATTCGAACTCAGCCATAGCTATATCATCTCAACCCAGAATTCCGAGCTACCTACATTTTTCGAACTTCAATCTCCGATTTCTCCGATTTAACGCAATTTACCTCCTCCAAATTCATAGGGGTTGTTCTCAGTAACGTTAAGAAGGAGTATACAAAGTTTGATAAGAATCAGAGACAATGTTTTCGAGATATCCGAATATATCCACAGATATATCACATTAACCTCTGCACATCCCATATGCCTACTTTCAACGAAATTCAATGTCCCTTATCTCCGATTTGACGCAATTTACCTCCGCCAAATTCATAGGGGTTGTTCTCAGTAACCTTAAGAAGGAGTATGCTAAATTTGGAAAGAATCAGGGACAATGTTTTCGAGATATCCGATATAGCCACAGATATATCACATTAACCTCTGCATATCCCATATGCCTACGTTCACCGAATTTCAATCTTCCGTATCTCCGATTTAACGCAATCTACCTCCCCCAAATTCATAGGGGTTGTTCTCAGTAACCTTAAGAAGGAGGAGTATGCTAAATTTGGAAAGAATCAGGGACAATGTTTTCGAGATATCCGATATAGCCACAGATATATCACATTAACCTCTGCATATCCCAGATGCCTACTTTCAACGAAATTCAATGTCCCGTATCTCCGATTTAACGCAATTTACCTCCGCCAAATTCATAGAGGTTGTTCTCAGTAACCTTAAAAAGGAGTATGCTAAATTTGGACAGAATCAGGCACAATTTTTTCGAGATATCCGATATTGCCACAGATATATCACATTAACCTCTGCACATCCCATATGCCAACGTTCACCAAAATTCAATCACCCGTATCTCCGATTTAACGCAATTTACCTCCGCCAAATTCATAGGGGTTGTTCTCAGTAACCTTAAGAAGGAGTATACAAAGTTTGAAAAGAATCAGGGACAATATTTTCGAGATATCCGAATAAAGCCACAGATATATCACATTAACCTCTGCATATCTCAGATGCCTACGTTCACCGAAATTCAATCTTCCGTATCTCCGATTTAACGCAATTTACCTCCGCCAAATTCATAGGGGCTGTTCTCAGTAACGTTAAGAAGGAGTATGCAAAGTTTGAAATGAATCAGGGACAATGTTTTCGAGATATTCGAACTCAGCCAGAGCTATATCATCTCAACCCAGAATTCCGAGTTACCTACATTTTTCGAACTTCGCCCTCCGATTTCTCGGATTTAACGCAATTTACTTCCGCCAAATTCATTATGGTTGTTCTCAGTAACCTTAAGAAGGAGTATACAAAATTTGAAAAGAATCAGGGACAATGTTTTCGAGATATTCGAACTCAGCCAGAGCTATATCATCTCAACCCAGAATTCCGAGCTACCTACATTTTTCGAACTTCAATCTCCGATTTCTCCGATTTAACGCAATTTACCTCCGCCAAATTCATAGAGGTTGTTCTCAGTAACCTTAAGAAGGAGTATGCTAAATTTGGAAAGAATCAGGGACAATGTTTTCGAGATATCCGATATAGCCACAGATATATCACATTAACCTCTGCACATCCCATATGCCAACGTTCACCGAAATTCAATCACCCGTATCTCCGATTTAACGCAATTTACCTCCGCCAAATTCATAGGGGTTGTTCTCAGTAACCTTAAGAAGGAGTATACAAAATTTGAAAAGAATCAGGGACAATGTTTTCGAGATATTCGAACTCAGCCATAGCTATATCATCTCAACCCAGAATTCCGAGCTACCTACATTTTTCGAACTTCAATCTCCGATTTCTCCGATTTAACGCAATTTACCTCCTCCAAATTCATAGGGGTTGTTCTCAGTAACGTTAAGAAGGAGTATACAAAGTTTGATAAGAATCAGAGACAATGTTTTCGAGATATCCGATATAGCCACAGATATATCACATTAACCTCTGCATATCCCAGATGCCTACTTTCAACGAAATTCAATGTCCCGTATCTCCGATTTAACGCAATTTACCTCCGCCAAATTCATAGAGGTTGTTCTCAGTAACCTTAAAAAGGAGTATGCTAAATTTGGACAGAATCAGGCACAATGTTTTCGAGATATCCGATATTGCCACAGATATATCACATTAACCTCTGCACATCCCATATGCCAACGTTCACCAAAATTCAATCACCCGTATCTCCGATTTAACGCAATTTACCTCCGCCAAATTCATAGGGGTTGTTCTCAGTAACCTTAAGAAGGAGTATACAAAGTTTGAAAAGAATCAGGGACAATGTTTTCGAGATATCCGAATAAAGCCACAGATATATCACATTAACCTCTGCATATCTCAGATGCCTACGTTCACCGAAATTCAATCTTCCGTATCTCCGATTTAACGCAATTTACCTCCGCCAAATTCATAGGGGCTGTTCTCAGTAACGTTAAGAAGGAGTATGCAAAGTTTGAAAAGAATCAGGGACAATGTTTTCGAGATATTCGAACTCAGCCAGAGCTATATCATCTCAACCCAGAATTCCGAGTTACCTACATTTTTCGAACTTCGCCCTCCGATTTCTCGGATTTAACGCAATTTACTTCCGCCAAATTCATTATGGTTGTTCTCAGTAACCTTAAGAAGGAGTATACAAAATTTGAAAAGAATCAGGGACAATGTTTTCGAGATATTCGAACTCAGCCAGAGCTATATCATCTCAACCCAGAATTCCGAGCTACCTACATTTTTCGAACTTCAATCTCCGATTTCTCCGATTTAACGCAATTTACCTCCGCCAAATTCATAGAGGTTGTTCTCAGTAACCTTAAGAAGGAGTATGCTAAATTTGCAAAGAATCAGGGACAATGTTTTCGAGATATCCGATATAGCCACAGATATATCACATTAACCTCTGCACATCCCATATGCCAACGTTCACCGAAATTCAATCACCCGTATCTCCGATTTAACGCAATTTACCTCCGCCAAATTCATAGGGGTTGTTCTCAGTAACCTTAAGAAGGAGTATACAAAATTTGAAAAGAATCAGGGACAATGTTTTCGAGATATTCGAACTCAGCCATAGCTATATCATCTCAACCCAGAATTCCGAGCTACCTACATTTTTCGAACTTCAATCTCCGATTTCTCCGATTTAACGCAATTTACCTCCTCCAAATTCATAGGGGTTGTTCTCAGTAACGTTAAGAAGGAGTATACAAAGTTTGATAAGAATCAGAGACAATATTTTCGAGATATCCGAATATATCCACAGATATATCACATTAACCTCTGCACATCCCATATGCCTACTTTCAACGAAATTCAATGTCCCGTATCTCCGATTTAACGCAATTTACCTCCGCCAAATTCATAGGGGTTGTTCTCAGTAACCTTAAGAAGGAGTATGCTAAATTTGGAAAGAATCAGGGACAATGTTTTCGAGATATCCGATATAGCCACAGATATATCACATTAACCTCTGCATATCCCATATGCCTACGTTCACCGAATTTCAATCTTCCGTATCTCCGATTTAACGCAATCTACCTCCGCCAAATTCATAGGGGTTGTTCTCAGTAACCTTAAGAAGGAGGAGTATGCTAAATTTGGAAAGAATCAGGGACAATGTTTTCGAGATATCCGATATAGCCACAGATATATCACATTAACCTCTGCATATCCCAGATGCCTACTTTCAACGAAATTCAATGTCCCGTATCTCCGATTTAACGCAATTTACCTCCGCCAAATTCATAGAGGTTGTTCTCAGTAACCTTAAAAAGGAGTATGCTAAATTTGGACAGAATCAGGCACAATTTTTTCGAGATATCCGATATTGCCACAGATATATCACATTAACCTCTGCACATCCCATATGCCAACGTTCACCAAAATTCAATCACCCGTATCTCCGATTTAACGCAATTTACCTCCGCCAAATTCATAGGGGTTGTTCTCAGTAACCTTAAGAAGGAGTATACAAAGTTTGAAAAGAATCAGGGACAACGTTTTCGAGATATCCGAATAAAGCCACAGATATATCACATTAACCTCTGCATATCTCAGATGCCCACGTTCACCGAAATTCAATCTTCCGTATCTCCGATTTAACGCAATTTACCTCCGCCAAATTCATAGGGGCTGTTCTCAGTAACGTTAAGAAGGAGTATGCAAAGTTTGAAATGAATCAGGGACAATGTTTTCGAGATATTCGAACTCAGCCAGAGCTATATCATCTCAACCCAGAATTCCGAGTTACCTACATTTTTCGAACTTCGCCCTCCGATTTCTCGGATTTAACGCAATTTACTTCCGCCAAATTCATTATGGTTGTTCTCAGTAACCTTAAGAAGGAGTATACAAAATTTGAAAAGAATCAGGGACAATGTTTTCGAGATATTCGAACTCAGCCAGAGCTATATCATCTCAACCCAGAATTCCGAGCTACCTACATTTTTCGAACTTCAATCTCCGATTTCTCCGATTTAACGCAATTTACCTCCGCCAAATTCATAGAGGTTGTTCTCAGTAACCTTAAGAAGGAGTATGCTAAATTTGGAAAGAATCAGGGACAATGTTTTCGAGATATCCGATATAGCCACAGATATATCACATTAACCTCTGCACATCCCATATGCCAACGTTCACCGAAATTCAATCACCCGTATCTCCGATTTAACGCAATTTACCTCCGCCAAATTCATAGGGGTTGTTCTCAGTAACCTTAAGAAGGAGTATACAAAATTTGAAAAGAATCAGGGACAATGTTTTCGAGATATTCGAACTCAGCCATAGCTATATCATCTCAACCCAGAATTCCGAGCTACCTACATTTTTCGAACTTCAATCTCCGATTTCTCCAATTTAACGCAATTTATCTCCGCCAAATTCATAGAGGTTGTTCTCAGTAACCTTAAGAAGGAGTATACAAAGTTTGAAAAGAATCAGGGACAATGTTTTCGAGATATCCGAATAAAGCCACAGATATATCACATTAACCTCTGCATATCTCAGATGCCTACGTTCACCGAAATTCAATCTTCTGTATCTCCGATTTAACGCAATTTACCTCCGCCAAATTCATAGGGGCTGTTCTCAGTAACGTTAAGAAGGAGTATGCAAAGTTTGAAAAGAATCAGGGACAATGTTTTCGAGATATTCGAACTCAGCCAGAGCTATATCATCTCAACCCAGAATTCCGAGCTACCTACATTTTTCGAACTTCAATCTCCGATTTCTCCGATTTAACGCAATTCACCTCCGCCAAATTCATAGAGGTTGTTCTCAGTAACCTTAAGAAGGAGTATGCTAAATTTGGAAAGAATCAGGGACAATGTTTTCGAGATATCCGATATAGCCACAGATATATCACATTAACCTCTGCACATCCCATATGCCAACGTTCACCGAAATTCAATCACCCGTATCTCCGATTTAACGCAATTTACCTCCGCCAAATTCATAGGGGTTGTTCTCAGTAACCTTAAGAAGGAGTATACAAAATTTGAAAAGAATCAGGGACAATGTTTTCGAGATATTCGAACTCAGCCATAGCTATATCATCTCAACCCAGAATTCCGAGCTACCTACATTTTTCGAACTTCAATCTCCGATTTCTCCAATTTAACGCAATTTATCTCCGCCAAATTCATAGAGGTTGTTCTCAGTAACCTTAAGAAGGAGTATACAAAGTTTGAAAAGAATCAGGGACAATGTTTTCGAGATATCCGAATAAAGCCACAGATATATCACATTAACCTCTGCATATCTCAGATGCCTACGTTCACCGAAATTCAATCTTCTGTATCTCCGATTTAACGCAATTTACCTCCGCCAAATTCATAGGGGCTGTTCTCAGTAACGTTAAGAAGGAGTATGCAAAGTTTGAAAAGAATCAGGGACAATGTTTTCGAGATATTCGAACTCAGCCAGAGCTATATCATCTCAACCCAGAATTCCGAGCTACCTACATTTTTCGAACTTCAATCTCCGATTTCTCCGATTTAACGCAATTCACCTCCGCCAAATTCATAGAGGTTGTTCTCAGTAACCTTAAGAAGGAGTATGCTAAATTTGGAAAGAATCAGGGACAATGTTTTCGAGATATCCGATATAGCCACAGATATATCACATTAACCTCTGCACATCCCATATGCCAACGTTCACCGAAATTCAATCTTCCGTATCTCCGATTTAACGCAATTTACCTCCGCCAAATTCATAGGGGCTGTTCTCAGTAACGTTAAGAAGGAGTATGCAAAGTTTGAAATGAATCAGGGACAATGTTTTCGAGATATTCGAACTCAGCCAGAGCTATATCATCTCAACCCAGAATTCCGAGTTACCTACAATTTCGAACTTCGCCCTCCGATTTCTCGGATTTAACGCAATTTACTTCCGCCAAATTCATTATGGTTGTTCTCAGTAACCTTAAGAAGGAGTATACAAAATTTGAAAAGAATCAGGGACAATGTTTTCGAGATATTCGAACTCAGCCAGAGCTATATCATCTCAACCCAGAATTCCGAGCTACCTACATTTTTCGAACTTCAATCTCCGATTTCTCCGATTTAACGCAATTTACCTCCGCCAAATTCATAGAGGTTGTTCTCAGTAACCTTAAGAAGGAGTATGCTAAATTTGGAAAGAATCAGGGACAATGTTTTCGAGATATCCGATATAGCCACAGATATATCACATTAACCTCTGCACATCCCATATGCCAACGTTCACCGAAATTCAATCACCCGTATCTCCGATTTAACGCAATTTACCTCCGCCAAATTCATAGGGGTTGTTCTCAGTAACCTTAAGAAGGAGTATACAAAATTTGAAAAGAATCAGGGACAATGTTTTCGAGATATTCGAACTCAGCCATAGCTATATCATCTCAACCCAGAATTCCGAGCTACCTACATTTTTCGAACTTCAATCTCCGATTTCTCCAATTTAACGCAATTTATCTCCGCCAAATTCATAGAGGTTGTTCTCAGTAACCTTAAAAAGGAGTATGCTAAATTTGGACAGAATCAGGCACAATGTTTTCGAGATATCCGATATTGCCACAGATATATCACATTAACCTCTGCACATCCCATATGCCAACGTTCACCAAAATTCAATCACCCGTATCTCCGATTTAACGCAATTTACCTCCGCCAAATTCATAGGGGTTGTTCTCAGTAACCTTAAGAAGGAGTATACAAAGTTTGAAAAGAATCAGGGACAATGTTTTCGAGATATCCGAATAAAGCCACAGATATATCACATTAACCTCTGCATATCTCAGATGCCTACGTTCACCGAAATTCAATCTTCCGTATCTCCGATTTAACGCAATTTACCTCCGCCAAATTCATAGGGGCTGTTCTCAGTAACGTTAAGAAGGAGTATGCAAAGTTTGAAAAGAATCAGGGACAATGTTTTCGAGATATTCGAACTCAGCCAGAGCTATATCATCTCAACCCAGAATTCCGAGTTACCTACATTTTTCGAACTTCGCCCTCCGATTTCTCGGATTTAACGCAATTTACTTCCGCCAAATTCATTATGGTTGTTCTCAGTAACCTTAAGAAGGAGTATACAAAATTTGAAAAGAATCAGGGACAATGTTTTCGAGATATTCGAACTCAGCCAGAGCTATATCATCTCAACCCAGAATTCCGAGCTACCTACATTTTTCGAACTTCAATCTCCGATTTCTCCGATTTAACGCAATTTACCTCCGCCAAATTCATAGAGGTTGTTCTCAGTAACCTTAAGAAGGAGTATGCTAAATTTGCAAAGAATCAGGGACAATGTTTTCGAGATATCCGATATAGCCACAGATATATCACATTAACCTCTGCACATCCCATATGCCAACGTTCACCGAAATTCAATCACCCGTATCTCCGATTTAACGCAATTTACCTCCGCCAAATTCATAGGGGTTGTTCTCAGTAACCTTAAGAAGGAGTATACAAAATTTGAAAAGAATCAGGGACAATGTTTTCGAGATATTCGAACTCAGCCATAGCTATATCATCTCAACCCAGAATTCCGAGCTACCTACATTTTTCGAACTTCAATCTCCGATTTCTCCGATTTAACGCAATTTACCTCCTCCAAATTCATAGGGGTTGTTCTCAGTAACGTTAAGAAGGAGTATACAAAGTTTGATAAGAATCAGAGACAATATTTTCGAGATATCCGAATATATCCACAGATATATCACATTAACCTCTGCACATCCCATATGCCTACTTTCAACGAAATTCAATGTCCCGTATCTCCGATTTAACGCAATTTACCTCCGCCAAATTCATAGGGGTTGTTCTCAGTAACCTTAAGAAGGAGTATGCTAAATTTGGAAAGAATCAGGGACAATGTTTTCGAGATATCCGATATAGCCACAGATATATCACATTAACCTCTGCATATCCCATATGCCTACGTTCACCGAATTTCAATCTTCCGTATCTCCGATTTAACGCAATCTACCTCCGCCAAATTCATAGGGGTTGTTCTCAGTAACCTTAAGAAGGAGGAGTATGCTAAATTTGGAAAGAATCAGGGACAATGTTTTCGAGATATCCGATATAGCCACAGATATATCACATTAACCTCTGCATATCCCAGATGCCTACTTTCAACGAAATTCAATGTCCCGTATCTCCGATTTAACGCAATTTACCTCCGCCAAATTCATAGAGGTTGTTCTCAGTAACCTTAAAAAGGAGTATGCTAAATTTGGACAGAATCAGGCACAATTTTTTCGAGATATCCGATATTGCCACAGATATATCACATTAACCTCTGCACATCCCATATGCCAACGTTCACCAAAATTCAATCACCCGTATCTCCGATTTAACGCAATTTACCTCCGCCAAATTCATAGGGGTTGTTCTCAGTAACCTTAAGAAGGAGTATACAAAGTTTGAAAAGAATCAGGGACAACGTTTTCGAGATATCCGAATAAAGCCACAGATATATCACATTAACCTCTGCATATCTCAGATGCCCACGTTCACCGAAATTCAATCTTCCGTATCTCCGATTTAACGCAATTTACCTCCGCCAAATTCATAGGGGCTGTTCTCAGTAACGTTAAGAAGGAGTATGCAAAGTTTGAAATGAATCAGGGACAATGTTTTCGAGATATTCGAACTCAGCCAGAGCTATATCATCTCAACCCAGAATTCCGAGTTACCTACATTTTTCGAACTTCGCCCTCCGATTTCTCGGATTTAACGCAATTTACTTCCGCCAAATTCATTATGGTTGTTCTCAGTAACCTTAAGAAGGAGTATACAAAATTTGAAAAGAATCAGGGACAATGTTTTCGAGATATTCGAACTCAGCCAGAGCTATATCATCTCAACCCAGAATTCCGAGCTACCTACATTTTTCGAACTTCAATCTCCGATTTCTCCGATTTAACGCAATTTACCTCCGCCAAATTCATAGAGGTTGTTCTCAGTAACCTTAAGAAGGAGTATGCTAAATTTGGAAAGAATCAGGGACAATGTTTTCGAGATATCCGATATAGCCACAGATATATCACATTAACCTCTGCACATCCCATATGCCAACGTTCACCGAAATTCAATCACCCGTATCTCCGATTTAACGCAATTTACCTCCGCCAAATTCATAGGGGTTGTTCTCAGTAACCTTAAGAAGGAGTATACAAAATTTGAAAAGAATCAGGGACAATGTTTTCGAGATATTCGAACTCAGCCATAGCTATATCATCTCAACCCAGAATTCCGAGCTACCTACATTTTTCGAACTTCAATCTCCGATTTCTCCAATTTAACGCAATTTATCTCCGCCAAATTCATAGAGGTTGTTCTCAGTAACCTTAAGAAGGAGTATACAAAGTTTGAAAAGAATCAGGGACAATGTTTTCGAGATATCCGAATAAAGCCACAGATATATCACATTAACCTCTGCATATCTCAGATGCCTACGTTCACCGAAATTCAATCTTCTGTATCTCCGATTTAACGCAATTTACCTCCGCCAAATTCATAGGGGCTGTTCTCAGTAACGTTAAGAAGGAGTATGCAAAGTTTGAAAAGAATCAGGGACAATGTTTTCGAGATATTCGAACTCAGCCAGAGCTATATCATCTCAACCCAGAATTCCGAGCTACCTACATTTTTCGAACTTCAATCTCCGATTTCTCCGATTTAACGCAATTCACCTCCGCCAAATTCATAGAGGTTGTTCTCAGTAACCTTAAGAAGGAGTATGCTAAATTTGGAAAGAATCAGGGACAATGTTTTCGAGATATCCGATATAGCCACAGATATATCACATTAACCTCTGCACATCCCATATGCCAACGTTCACCGAAATTCAATCACCCGTATCTCCGATTTAACGCAATTTACCTCCGCCAAATTCATAGGGGTTGTTCTCAGTAACCTTAAGAAGGAGTATACAAAATTTGAAAAGAATCAGGGACAATGTTTTCGAGATATTCGAACTCAGCCATAGCTATATCATCTCAACCCAGAATTCCGAGCTACCTACATTTTTCGAACTTCAATCTCCGATTTCTCCAATTTAACGCAATTTATCTCCGCCAAATTCATAGAGGTTGTTCTCAGTAACCTTAAGAAGGAGTATACAAAGTTTGAAAAGAATCAGGGACAATGTTTTCGAGATATCCGAATAAAGCCACAGATATATCACATTAACCTCTGCATATCTCAGATGCCTACGTTCACCGAAATTCAATCTTCTGTATCTCCGATTTAACGCAATTTACCTCCGCCAAATTCATAGGGGCTGTTCTCAGTAACGTTAAGAAGGAGTATGCAAAGTTTGAAAAGAATCAGGGACAATGTTTTCGAGATATTCGAACTCAGCCAGAGCTATATCATCTCAACCCAGAATTCCGAGCTACCTACATTTTTCGAACTTCAATCTCCGATTTCTCCGATTTAACGCAATTCACCTCCGCCAAATTCATAGAGGTTGTTCTCAGTAACCTTAAGAAGGAGTATGCTAAATTTGGAAAGAATCAGGGACAATGTTTTCGAGATATCCGATATAGCCACAGATATATCACATTAACCTCTGCACATCCCATATGCCAACGTTCACCGAAATTCAATCTTCCGTATCTCCGATTTAACGCAATTTACCTCCGCCAAATTCATAGGGGCTGTTCTCAGTAACGTTAAGAAGGAGTATGCAAAGTTTGAAATGAATCAGGGACAATGTTTTCGAGATATTCGAACTCAGCCAGAGCTATATCATCTCAACCCAGAATTCCGAGTTACCTACAATTTCGAACTTCGCCCTCCGATTTCTCGGATTTAACGCAATTTACTTCCGCCAAATTCATTATGGTTGTTCTCAGTAACCTTAAGAAGGAGTATACAAAATTTGAAAAGAATCAGGGACAATGTTTTCGAGATATTCGAACTCAGCCAGAGCTATATCATCTCAACCCAGAATTCCGAGCTACCTACATTTTTCGAACTTCAATCTCCGATTTCTCCGATTTAACGCAATTTACCTCCGCCAAATTCATAGAGGTTGTTCTCAGTAACCTTAAGAAGGAGTATGCTAAATTTGGAAAGAATCAGGGACAATGTTTTCGAGATATCCGATATAGCCACAGATATATCACATTAACCTCTGCACATCCCATATGCCAACGTTCACCGAAATTCAATCACCCGTATCTCCGATTTAACGCAATTTACCTCCGCCAAATTCATAGGGGTTGTTCTCAGTAACCTTAAGAAGGAGTATACAAAATTTGAAAAGAATCAGGGACAATGTTTTCGAGATATTCGAACTCAGCCATAGCTATATCATCTCAACCCAGAATTCCGAGCTACCTACATTTTTCGAACTTCAATCTCCGATTTCTCCAATTTAACGCAATTTATCTCCGCCAAATTCATAGAGGTTGTTCTCAGTAACCTTAAGAAGGAGTATACAAAGTTTGAAAAGAATCAGGGACAATGTTTTCGAGATATCCGAATAAAGCCACAGATATATCACATTAACCTCTGCATATCTCAGATGCCTACGTTCACCGAAATTCAATCTTCTGTATCTCCGATTTAACGCAATTTACCTCCGCCAAATACATAGGGGCTGTTCTCAGTAACGTTAAGAAGGAGTATGCAAAGTTTGAAAAGAATCAGGGACAATGTTTTCGAGATATTCGAACTCAGCCAGAGCTATATCATCTCAACCCAGAATTCTGAGCTACCTACATTTTTCGAACTTCAATCTCCGATTTCTCCGATTTAACGCAATTCACCTCCGCCAAATTCATAGAGGTTGTTCTCAGTAACCTTAAGAAGGAGTATGCTAAATTTGGAAAGAATCAGGGACAATGTTTTCGAGATATCCGATATAGCCACAGATATATCACATTAACCTCTGCACATCCCATATGCCAACGTTCACCGAAATTCAATCACCCGTATCTCCGATTTAACGCAATTTACCTCCGCCAAATTCATAGGCGTTGTTCTCAGTAACCTTAAGAAGGAGTATACAAAATTTGAAAAGAATCAGGGACAATATTTTCGAGATATTCGAACTCAGCCAGAGCTATATCATCTCAACCCAGAATTCCGAGCTACCTACATTTTTCGAACTTCAATCTCCGATTTCTCCGATTTAACGCAATTTACCTCCTCCAAATTCATAGGGGTTGTTCTCAGTAACGTTAAGAAGGAGTATACAAAGTTTGATAAGAATCAGAGACAATGTTTTCGAGATATCCGAATATATCCACAGATATATCACATTAACCTCTGCACATCCCATATGCCTACTTTCAACGAAATTCAATGTCCCGTATCTCCGATTTAACGCAATTTACCTCCGCCAAATTCATAGAGGTTGTTCTCAGTAACCTTAAGAAGGAGTATGCTAAATTTGGAAAGAATCAGGGACAATGTTTTCGAGATATCCGATATAGCCACAGTTATATCACATTAACCTCTGCACATCCCATATGCCAACGTTCACCGAAATTCAATCACCCGTATCTCCGATTTAACGCAATTTACCTCCGCCAAATTCATAGGGGTTGTTCTCAGTAACCTTAAGAAGGAGTATGCTAAATTTGGAAAGAATCAGAGACAATGTTTTCGAGATATCCAAATATATCCATAGATATATCACATTAACCTCTGCACATCCCATATGCCTACTTTCAACGAAATTCAATGTCCCGTATCTCCGATTTAACGCAATTTACCTCCGCCAAATTCATAGGGGCTGTTCTCAGTAACGTTAAGAAGGAGTATGCAAAGTTTGAAAAGAATCAGGGACAATGTTTTCGAGATATTCGAACTCAGCCAGAGCTATATCATCTCAACCCAGAATTCCGAGTTACCTACATTTTTCGAACTTCGCCCTCCGATTTCTCGGATTTAACGCAATTTACTTCCGCCAAATTCATTATGGTTCTTCTCAGTAACCTTAAGAAGGAGTATACAAAATTTGAAAAGAATCAGGGACAATGTTTTCGAGATATTCGAACTCAGCCAGAGCTATATCATCTCAACCCAGAATTCCGAGCTACCTACATTTTTCGAACTTCAATCTCCGATTTCTCCGATTTAACGCAATTTACCTCCGCCAAATTCATAGAGGTTGTTCTCAGTAACCTTAAGAAGGAGTATGCTAAATTTGGAAAGAATCAGAGACAATGTTTTCGAGATATCCGAATATATCCATAGATATATCACATTAACCTCTGCACATCCCATATGCCTACTTTCAACGAAATTCAATGTCCCGTATCTCCGATTTAACGCAATTTACCTCCGCCAAATTCATAGGGGTTGTTCTCAGTAACCTTAAGAAGGAGTATACAAAGTTTGAAAAGAATCAGGGACAATGTTTTCGAGATATCCGATATAGCCACAGATATATCACACTAACCTCTGCATATCCCAGATGCCTACTATCAACGAAATTCAATGTCCCGTATCTCCGTTTTAACGCAATTTACCTCCGCCAAATTCATAGAGGTTGTTCTCAGTAACCTTAAGAAGGAGTATGCTAAATTTGGACAGAATCAGGCACAATGTTTTCGAGATATCCGATATAGCCACAGATATATCACATTAACCTCTGCACATCCCATATGCCAACGTTCACCAAAATTCAATCACCCGTATCTCCGATTTAACGCAATTTACCTCCGCCAAATTCATAGGGGTTGTTCTCAGTAACCTAAAGAAGGAGTATACAAAGTTTGAAAAGAATCAGGGACAATGTTTTCGAGATATCCGAATATATCCACAGATATATCACATTAACCTCTGCATATCCCAGATGCCTACGTTCACCGAAATTCAATCTTCCGTATCTCCGATTTAACGCAATTTACTTCCGCCAAATTCATAGGGGTTGTTCTCAGTAACCTTAAGAAGGAGTATGCAAAGTTTGGAAAGAATCAGGGACAATGTTTTCGAGATATCCGATATAGCCACAGATATATCACATTAACCTCTGCACATCCCATATGCCAACGTTCACGAAAATTCAATCACCCGTATCTCCGAATTAACGCAATTTACCTCCGCCAAATTCATAGGGGTTGTTCTCAGTAACCTAAAGAAGGAGTATACAAAGTTTGAAAAGAATCAGGGACAATGTTTTCGAGATATCCGAATATATCCACAGATATATCACATTAACCTCTCCATATCCCTGATGCCTACGTTCACCGAAATTCAATCTTCCGTATCTCCGATTTAACGCAATTTACCTCCGCCAAATTCATAGGGGCTGTTCTCAGTAACGTTAAGAAGGAGTATACAAAGTTTGAAAAGAATCAGGGACAATGTTTTCGAGATATTCGAACTCAGCCAGAGCTATATCATCTCAACCCAGAATTCCGAGCTACCTACATTTTTCGAACTTCAATCTCCGATTTCTCCGATTTAACGCAATTTACCTCCGCCAAATTAATAGAGGTCGTTCTCAGTAACCTTAAGAAGGAGTATGCTAAATTTGGAAAGAATCAGGGACAATGTTTTCGAGATATCCGAATATATCCACAGATATATCACATTAACCTCTGCACATACCATATGCCTACTTTCAACGAAATTCAATGTCCCGTATCTCCGATTTAACGCAATTTACCTCCGCCAAATTCATAGGGGTTGTTCTCAGTAACCTTAAGAAGGAGTATGCTAAATTTGGAAAGAATCAGGGACAATGTTTTCGAGATATCCGAATATAACCAACGCTATATCATGTCAACCAGGAATTCCGAGCTACCTACATTTTCTGAGTTCGAATATCTCGAAAACATTGTCCCTGATTCTTTTCAAACTTTGCATACTCCTTCTTAAGGTTATCGAGAACAACCCCTATGAATTTGGCTTAAGTAAATTACGTCAAATCGGAAATACGGAAGATTGAATTTCGGTGAACGTAGGCATCTGGGATATCCAGAGGTTAATGTGATATATCTGTGGCTATATCAGATATCTCGAAAAAATTGTTCCTGATTCTTTCCAAATTCAGCATACTCCTTCTTAACGTTACTGAGAACAACGCCTATGAATTTGGCGGAGGTAAATTGCGTTAAATCGGAGAAATCGGAGATTGAAGTTCGAAAAATGTAGGTAGCTCGGAATTCTGGGTTGAGATGATATAGCTCTGGCTGAGTTCGAATATCTCGAAAACATTGTCCCTGATTCTTTTCAAACTTTGCATACTCCTTCTTAAGGTTATCGAGAACAACCCCTATGAATTTGGCTTAAGTAAATTACGTCAAATCGGAAATACGGAAGATTGAATTTCGGTGAACGTAGGCATCTGGGATATCCAGAGGTTAATGTGATATATCTGTGGATATATTCGGATATCTCGAAAACATTGTCCCTGATTCTTTTCAAACTTTGTATACTCCTTCTTAACGTTACTGAGAACAACCCCTATGAATTTGGCGGAGGTAAATTGCGTTAAATCGGAGATACGGGTGACTGAATTTCGGTGAACGTAGGCATATGGGATATGCAGAGGTTAATGTGATATATCTGTGGCTATGTCGGATATCTCGAAAACGTTGTTCCTGATTCTTTCCAAATTCAGCATACTCCTTCTTAACGTTACTGAGAACAACCCCTATGAATTTGGCGGAGGTAAATTGCGTTAAATCGGAGATACGGGACATTGAATTTCGTTGAAAGTAGGCATATGGGATGTGCAGAGGTTAATGTGATATATCTGTGGATATATTCGGATATCTCGAAAACATTGTCTCTGATTCTTATCAAACTTTGTATACTCCTTCTTAACGTTACTGAGAACAACCCCTATGAATTTGGAGGAGGTAAATTGCGTTAAATCGGAGATACGGAAGATTGAATTTCGGTGAACGTAGGCATCTGGGGTATCCAGAGGTTAATGTGATATATCTGTGGCTATATTCGGATATCTCGAAAACATTGTTCCTGATTCTTTCCAAATTCAGCATACTACTTATTAAGCTTACTGAGAACTAAACCTATGAATTTGGCGGAAGTAAATTGCGTTAAATCGGAGAAATCGGAGATTGAAGTTCGAAGAATGTAGGTAGCTTGGAATTTCTGGTTGACATGATATAGCGTTGGTTATATTCGGATATCTCGAAAACATTGTCCCTGATTCTTTCCTAACTTTGCATACTCCTTCTTAAGGTTACTGAGAACAACCCCTATGAATTTGGCGGAAGTAAATTGCGTGAAATCGTAGATACGGAAGATTGAATTTCGGTGAACGTAGGCATCTGGGATATCCAGAGGTTAATGTGATATATCTGTGGCTATATCGGATATCTCGAAAACATTGTCCCTGATTCTTTCCTAACTTTGCATACTCCTTCTTAAGGTTACTGAGAACAACCCCTATCAATTTGGCGGAAGTAAATTGCGTTAAATCGGAGATACGGAAGATTGAATTTCGGTGAACGTAGGCATCTGGGATATCCAGAGGTTAATGTGATATATCTGTGGCTATATCGGATATCTCGAAAACATTGTCCCTGATTCTTTCCAAATTTAGCATACTCCTTCTTAAGGTTACTGAGAATAACCCCTATGAATTTGGCGGAAGTAAATTGCGTTAAATCGGAGATACGGAAGATTGAATTTCGGTGAACGTAGGCATCTGGGATATCCAGAGGTTAATGTGATATATCTGTGGCTATATCGGATATCTCGAAAACATTGTCCCTGATTCTTCCCAAATTTAGCATACTCCTTCTTAAGGTTACTGAGAATAACCCCTATGAATTTGGCGGAAGTAAATTGCGTTAAATCGGAGATACGGAAGATTGAATTTCGGTGAACGTAGGCATCTGGGATATGCAGAGGTTAATGTGATATATCTGTGGCTATATCGGATATCTCGAAAACATTGTCCCTGATTCTTTCCAAATTTAGCATACTCCTTCTTAAGGTTACTGAGAACAACCCCTATGAATTTGGCGGAAGTAAATTGCGTTAAATCGGAGATACGGAAAATTGAATTTCGGTGAACGTAGGCATCTGGGATATGCAGAGGTTAATGTGATATATCTGTGGCTATATCGGATATCTCGAAAACATTGTTCCTGATTCTTTCCAAATTTAGCATACTCCTTCTTAAGGTTACTGAGAACAACCCCTATGAATTTTGCGGAGGTAAATTGCGTTAAATCGGAGAAATCGGAGATTGAAGTTCGAAAAATGTAGGTAGCTCGGAATTCTGGGTTGAGATGATATAGCTCTGGCTGAGTTCGAATATCTCGAAAACATTGTCCCTGATTCTTTTCAAATTTTGTATACTCCTTCTTAAGGTTACTGAGAACAACCTCTATGAATTTGGCGGAGGTAAATTGCGTTAAATCGGAGAAATCGGAGATTGAAGTTCGAAAAATGTAGGTAGCTCGGAATTCTAGGTTGAGATGATGTAGCTCTGGCTGAGATCGAATATCTCGAAAACATTGTCCCTGATTCTTTTCAAATTTTGTATACTCCTTCTTAAGGTTACTGAGAACAACCCCTATGAATTTGGCGGAGGTAAATTGCGTTAAATCGGAGATACGGGTGATTGAATATCGGTGAACGTTGGCATATGGGATGTGCAGAGGTTAATGTGATATATCTGTGGCTATATCGGATATCTCGATAACATTGTCCCTGATTCTCCCCAAATTTAGCATACTCCTTCTTAAGGTTACTGAGAACAACCTCTATTAATTTGGCGGAGGTAAATTGCGTTAAATCGGAGAAATCGGAGATTGAAGTTCGAAAAATGTAGGTAGCTCGGAATTCTGGGTTGAGATGATATATAGCTCTGGCTGAGTTCGAATATCTCGAAAACATTGTCCCTGATTCTTTTCAAACTTTGCATACTCCTTCTTAAGGTTACTGAGAACAACCCCTATGAATTTGGCGGAAGTAAATTGCTTTAAATCGGAGATACGGAAGATTGAATTTCGGTGAACGTAGGCATCTGGGATATGCAGAGGTTAATGTGATATATCTGTGGCTTTATTCGGATATCTCGAAAACATTGTCCCTGATTCTTTTCAAACTTTGTATACTCCTTCTTAAGGTTACTGAGAACAACCTCTATGAATTTGGCGGAGGTAAATTGCGTTAAATCGGAGATACGGGTGATTGAATTTTGGTGAACGTTGGCATAAGGGATGTGCAGAGGTTATTGTGATATATCTGTGGCTATATCAGATATCTCGAAAACATTGTTCCTGATTCTTTCCAAATTCAGCATACTCCTTCTTAACGTTACTGAGAACAACGCCTATGAATTTGGCGGAGGTAAATTGCGTTAAATCGGAGAAATCGGAGATTGAAGTTCGAAAAATGTAGGTAGCTCGGAATTCTGGGTTGAGATGATATATAGCTCTGGCTGAGTTCGAATATCTCGAAAACATTGTCCCTGATTCTTTTCAAACTTTGCATACTCCTTCTTAAGGTTACTGAGAACAACCCCTATGAATTTGGCGGAAGTAAATTGCTTTAAATCGGAG
The DNA here is from genome assembly GCA_954871275.1 of Leptopterna dolabrata. NCBI lineage: Eukaryota > Metazoa > Arthropoda > Insecta > Hemiptera > Miridae > Leptopterna > Leptopterna dolabrata. Next base: position 2,176,924 of record OX940982.1, on the reverse strand, counting down.
ATACGGAAGATTGAATTTCGGTGAACGTAGGCATCTGGGATATCCAGAGGTTAATGTGATATATCTGTGGCTATATCGGATATCTCGAAAACATTGTCCCTGATTCTTTCCTAACTTTGCATACTCCTTCTTAAGGTTACTGAGAACAACCCCTATGAATTTGGCGGAAGTAAATTGCGTGAAATCGTAGATACGGAAGATTGAATTTCGGTGAACGTAGGCATCTGGGATATCCAGAGGTTAATGTGATATAGCTCTGGCTGAGTTCGAATATCTCGAAAACATTGTCCCTGATTCTTTCCTAACTTTGCATACTCCTTCTTAAGGTTACTGAGAACAACCCCTATGAATTTGGCGGAAGTAAATTGCGTTAAATCGGAGATACGGAAGATTGAATTTCGGTGAACGTAGGCATCTGGGATATCCAGAGGTTAATGTGATATATCTGTGGCTATATCGGATATCTCGAAAACATTGTCCCTGATTCTTTCCAAATTTAGCATACTCCTTCTTAAGGTTACTGAGAACAACCCCTATGAATTTGGCGGAAGTAAATTGCGTTAAATCGGAGATACGGAAGATTGAATTTCGGTGAACGTAGGCATCTGGGATATGCAGAGGTTAATGTGATATATCTGTGGCTATATCGGATATCTCGAAAACATTGTTCCTGATTCTTTCCAAATTTAGCATACTCCTTCTTAAGGTTACTGAGAACAACCCCTATGAATTTGGCGGAAGTAAATTGCGTTAAATCGGAGATACGGAAGATTGAATTTCGGTGAACGTAGGCATCTGGGATATCCAGAGGTTAATGTGATATATCTGTGGCTATATCGGATATCTCGAAAACATTGTCCCTGATTCTTTCCAAATTTAGCATACTCCTTCTTAAGGTTACTGAGAACAACCCCTATGAATTTGGCGGAAGTAAATTGCGTTAAATCGGAGATACGGAAAATTGAATTTCGGTGAACGTAGGCATCTGGGATATGCAGAGGTTAATGTGATATATCTGTGGCTATATCGGATATCTCGAAAACATTGTTCCTGATTCTTTCCAAATTTAGCATACTCCTTCTTAAGGTTACTGAGAACAACCCCTATGAATTTGGCGGAGGTAAATTGCGTTAAATCGGAGATTGAAGTTCGAAAAATGTAGGTAGCTCGGAATTCTGGGTTGAGATGATATAGCTCTGGCTGAGTTCGAATATCTCGAAAACATTGTCCCTGATTCTTTTCAAATTTTGTATACTCCTTCTTAAGGTTACTGAGAACAACCCCTATGAATTTGGCGGAGGTAAATTGCGTTAAATCGGAGAAATCGGAGATTGAAGTTCGAAAAATGTAGGTAGCTCGGAATTCTAGGTTGAGATGATATAGCTCTGGCTGAGATCGAATATCTCGAAAATATTGTCCCTGATTCTTTTCAAATTTTGTATACTCCTTCTTAAGGTTACTGAGAACAACCCCTATGAATTTGGCGGAGGTAAATTACGTTAAATCGGAGATACGGGTGATTGAATTTCGGTGAACGTTGGCATATGGGATGTGCAGAGGTTAATGTGATATATCTGTGGCTATATCGGATATCTCGAAAACATTGTCCCTGATTCTTTCCAAATTTAGCATACTCCTTCTTAAGGGTACTGAGAACAACCTCTATTAATTTGGCGGAGGTAAATTGCGTTAAATCGGAGATATCGGAGATTGAAGTTCGAAAAATGTAGGTAGCTCGGAATTCTGGGTTGAGATGATATAGCTCTGGCTGAGTTCGAATATCTCGAAAACATTGTCCCTGATTCTTTTCAAATTTTGTATACTCCTTCTTAAGGTTACTGAGAACAACCCCTATGAATTTGGCGGAGGTAAGTTGCGTTAAATCGGAGATACGGGTGATTGAATATCGGTGAACGTTGGCATATGGGATGTGCAGAGGTTAATGTGATATATCTGTGGCTATATCGGATATCTCGATAACATTGTCCCTGATTCTTTCCAAATTTAGCATACTCCTTCTTAAGGTTACTGAGAACAACCTCTATTAATTTGGCGGAGGTAAATTGCGTTAAATCGGAGAAATCGGAGATTGAAGTTCGAAAAATGTAGGTAGCTCGGAATTCCTGGTTGACATGATATATCTGTGGCTATATCGGATATCTCGAAAACATTGTCCCTGATTCTTTCCAAATTTAGCATACTCCTTCTTAAGGTTACTGAGAACAACCTCTATTAATTTGGCGGAGGTAAATTGCGTTAAATCCGAGAAATCGGAGAGCGAAGTTCGAAAAATGTAGGTAACTCGGAATTCTGGGTTGAGATGATATAGCCCCTGCTGAGTTCGAATATCTCGAAAACATTGTCCCTGATTCTTTTCAAACTTTGTATACTCCTTCTTAACGTTACTGAGAACAGCCCCTATGAATTTGGCGGAGGTAAATTGCGTTAAATCGGAGATACGGAAGATTGAATTTCGGTGAACGTAGGCATCTGGGATATGCAGAGGTTAATGTGATATATCTGTGGCTTTATTCGGATATCTCGAAAACATTGTCCCTGATTCTTTTCAAACTTTGTATACTCCTTCTTAAGGTTACTGAGAACAACCTCTATGAATTTGGCGGAGGTAAATTGCGTTAAATCGGAGATACGGGTGATTGAATTTTGGTGAACGTTGGCATAAGGGATGTGCAGTGGTTATTGTGATATATCTGTGGCTATATCAGATATCTCGAAAATATTGTTCCTGATTCTTTTCAAACTTTGTATACTCCTTCTTAACGTTACTGAGAACAACGCCTATGAATTTGGCGGAGGTAAATTGCGTTAAATCGGAGAAATCGGAGATTGAAGTTCGAAAAATGTAGGTAGCTCGGAATTCTGGGTTGAGATGATATAGCTCTGGCTGAGTTCGAATATCTCGAAAACATTGTCCCTGATTCTTTTCAAACTTTGCATACTCCTTCTTAAGGTTATCGAGAACAACCCCTATGAATTTGGCTTAAGTAAATTACGTCAAATCGGAAATACGGAAGATTGAATTTCGGTGAACGTAGGCATCTGGGATATCCAGAGGTTAATGTGATATATCTGTGGCTATATCGGATATCTCGAAAACATTGTCCCTGATTCTTTCCTAACTTTGCATACTCCTTCTTAAGGTTACTGAGAACAACCCCTATGAATTTGGCGGAAGTAAATTGCGTTAAATCGGAGATACGGAAGATTGAATTTCGGTGAACGTAGGCATCTGGGATATCCAGAGGTTAATGTGATATATCTGTGGCTATATCGGATATCTCGAAAACATTGTCCCTGATTCTTTCCAAATTTAGCATACTCCTTCTTAAGGTTACTGAGAACAACCCCTATGAATTTGGCGGAAGTAAATTGCGTTAAATCGGAGATACGGAAGATTGAAGTTCGAAAAATGTAGGTAGCTCGGAATTCTGGGTTGAGATGATATAGCTCTGGCTGAGTTCGAATATCTCGAAAACATTGTCCCTGATTCTTTTCAAATTTTGTATACTCCTTCTTAAGGTTACTGAGAACAACCTCTATGAATTTGGCGGAGGTAAATTGCGTTAAATCGGAGAAATCGGAGATTGAAGTTCGAAAAATGTAGGTAGCTCGGAATTCTAGGTTGAGATGATATAGCTCTGGCTGAGATCGAATATCTCGAAAATATTGTCCCTGATTCTTTTCAAATTTTGTATACTCCTTCTTAAGGTTACTGAGAACAACCCCTATGAATTTGGCGGAGGTAAATTGCGTTAAATCGGAGATACGGGTGATTGAATTTCGGTGAACGTTGGCATATGGGATGTGCAGAGGTTAATGTGATATATCTGTGGCTATATCGGATATCTCGAAAACATTGTCCCTGATTCTTTCCAAATTTAGCATACTCCTTCTTAAGGTTACTGAGAACAACCTCTATTAATTTGGCGGAGGTAAATTGCGTTAAATCGGAGAAATCGGAGATTGAAGTTCGAAAAATGTAGGTAGCTCGGAATTCCTGCATGGTTGACATGATATATCTGTGGCTATATCGGATATCTCGAAAACATTGTCCCTGATTCTTTCCAAATTTAGCATACTCCTTCTTAAGGTTACTGAGAACAACCTCTATTAATTTGGCGGAGGTAAATTGCGTTAAATCCGAGAAATCGGAGAGCGAAGTTCGAAAAATGTAGGTAACTCGGAATTCTGGGTTGAGATGATATAGCTCTGGCTGAGTTCGAATATCTCGAAAACATTGTCCCTGATTCTTTTCAAACTTTGTATACTCCTTCTTAACGTTACTGAGAACAGCCCCTATGAATTTGGCGGAGGTAAATTGCGTTAAATAGGAGATACGGAAGATTGAATTTCGCTGAACGTAGGCATCTGGGATATGCAGAGGTTAATGTGATATATCTGTGGCTTTATTCGGATATCTCGAAAACATTGTCCCTGATTCTTTTCAAACTTTGTATACTCCTTCTTAAGGTTACTGAGAACAACCTCTATGAATTTGGCGGAGGTAAATTGCGTTAAATCGGAGATACGGGTGATTGAATTTTGGTGAACGTTGGCATAAGGGATGTGCAGAGGTTATTGTGATATATCTGTGGCTATATCAGATATCTCGAAAACATTGTTCCTGATTCTTTCCAAATTCAGCATACTCCTTCTTAACGTTACTGAGAACAACGCCTATGAATTTGGCGGAGGTAAATTGCGTTAAATCGGAGAAATCGGAGATTGAAGTTCGAAAAATGTAGGTAGCTCGGAATTCTGGGTTGAGATGATATAGCTCTGGCTGAGTTCGAATATATCGAAAACATTGTCCCTGATTCTTTTCAAACTTTGCATACTCCTTCTTAAGGTTATCGAGAACAACCCCTATGAATTTGGCTTAAGTAAATTACGTCAAATCGGAAATACGGAAGATTGAATTTCGGTGAACGTAGGCATCTGGGATATCCAGAGGTTAATGTGATATATCTGTGGATATATTCGGATATCTCGAAAACATTGTCCCTGATTCTTTTCAAACTTTGTATACTTCTTCTTAAGGTTACTGAGAACAACCCCTATGAATTTGGCGGAGGTAAATTGCGTTAAATCGGAGATACGGGTGACTGAATTTCGGTGAACGTAGGCATATGGGATATGGAGAGGTTAATGTGATATATCTTTGGCTATGTCGGATATCTCGAAAACGTTGTTCCTAATTCTTTCCAAATTCAGCATACTCCTTCTTAACGTTACTGAGAACAACCCCTATGAATTTGGCGGAGGTAAATTGCGTTAAATCGGAGATACGGGTGATTGAATTTCGGTGAACGATGGAATATGGGATATGCAGAGGTTAATGTGATATATCTGTGGCTTTATTCGGATATCTCGAAAACATTGTCCCTGATTCTTTTCAAACTTTGTATACTCCTTCTTAAGGTTACTGAGAACAACCTCTATGAATTTGGCGGAGGTAAATTGCGTTAAATCGGAGATACGGGTGATTGAATTTTGGTGAACGTTGGCATAAGGGATGTGCAGTGGTTATTGTGATATATCTGTGGCTATATCAGATATCTCGAAAATATTGTTCCTGATTCTTTTCAAACTTTGTATACTCCTTCTTAACGTTACTGAGAACAACGCCTATGAATTTGGCGGAGGTAAATTGCGTTAAATCGGAGAAATCGGAGATTGAAGTTCGAAAAATGTAGGTAGCTCGGAATTCTGGGTTGAGATGATATAGCTCTGGCTGAGTTCGAATATCTCGAAAACATTGTCCCTGATTCTTTTCAAACTTTGCATACTCCTTCTTAAGGTTATCGAGAACAACCCCTATGAATTTGGCTTAAGTAAATTACGTCAAATCGGAAATACGGAAGATTGAATTTCGGTGAACGTAGGCATCTGGGATATCCAGAGGTTAATGTGATATATCTGTGGCTATATCGGATATCTCGAAAACATTGTCCCTGATTCTTTCCTAACTTTGCATACTCCTTCTTAAGGTTACTGAGAACAACCCCTATGAATTTGGCGGAAGTAAATTGCGTTAAATCGGAGATACGGAAGATTGAATTTCGGTGAACGTAGGCATCTGGGATATCCAGAGGTTAATGTGATATATCTGTGGCTATATCGGATATCTCGAAAACATTGTCCCTGATTCTTTCCAAATTTAGCATACTCCTTCTTAAGGTTACTGAGAACAACCCCTATGAATTTGGCGGAAGTAAATTGCGTTAAATCGGAGATACGGAAGATTGAAGTTCGAAAAATGTAGGTAGCTCGGAATTCTGGGTTGAGATGATATAGCTCTGGCTGAGTTCGAATATCTCGAAAACATTGTCCCTGATTCTTTTCAAATTTTGTATACTCCTTCTTAAGGTTACTGAGAACAACCTCTATGAATTTGGCGGAGGTAAATTGCGTTAAATCGGAGAAATCGGAGATTGAAGTTCGAAAAATGTAGGTAGCTCGGAATTCTAGGTTGAGATGATATAGCTCTGGCTGAGATCGAATATCTCGAAAATATTGTCCCTGATTCTTTTCAAATTTTGTATACTCCTTCTTAAGGTTACTGAGAACAACCCCTATGAATTTGGCGGAGGTAAATTGCGTTAAATCGGAGATACGGGTGATTGAATTTCGGTGAACGTTGGCATATGGGATGTGCAGAGGTTAATGTGATATATCTGTGGCTATATCGGATATCTCGAAAACATTGTCCCTGATTCTTTCCAAATTTAGCATACTCCTTCTTAAGGTTACTGAGAACAACCTCTATTAATTTGGCGGAGGTAAATTGCGTTAAATCGGAGAAATCGGAGATTGAAGTTCGAAAAATGTAGGTAGCTCGGAATTCCTGCATGGTTGACATGATATATCTGTGGCTATATCGGATATCTCGAAAACATTGTCCCTGATTCTTTCCAAATTTAGCATACTCCTTCTTAAGGTTACTGAGAACAACCTCTATTAATTTGGCGGAGGTAAATTGCGTTAAATCCGAGAAATCGGAGAGCGAAGTTCGAAAAATGTAGGTAACTCGGAATTCTGGGTTGAGATGATATAGCTCTGGCTGAGTTCGAATATCTCGAAAACATTGTCCCTGATTCTTTTCAAACTTTGTATACTCCTTCTTAACGTTACTGAGAACAGCCCCTATGAATTTGGCGGAGGTAAATTGCGTTAAATAGGAGATACGGAAGATTGAATTTCGCTGAACGTAGGCATCTGGGATATGCAGAGGTTAATGTGATATATCTGTGGCTTTATTCGGATATCTCGAAAACATTGTCCCTGATTCTTTTCAAACTTTGTATACTCCTTCTTAAGGTTACTGAGAACAACCTCTATGAATTTGGCGGAGGTAAATTGCGTTAAATCGGAGATACGGGTGATTGAATTTTGGTGAACGTTGGCATAAGGGATGTGCAGAGGTTATTGTGATATATCTGTGGCTATATCAGATATCTCGAAAACATTGTTCCTGATTCTTTCCAAATTCAGCATACTCCTTCTTAACGTTACTGAGAACAACGCCTATGAATTTGGCGGAGGTAAATTGCGTTAAATCGGAGAAATCGGAGATTGAAGTTCGAAAAATGTAGGTAGCTCGGAATTCTGGGTTGAGATGATATAGCTCTGGCTGAGTTCGAATATATCGAAAACATTGTCCCTGATTCTTTTCAAACTTTGCATACTCCTTCTTAAGGTTATCGAGAACAACCCCTATGAATTTGGCTTAAGTAAATTACGTCAAATCGGAAATACGGAAGATTGAATTTCGGTGAACGTAGGCATCTGGGATATCCAGAGGTTAATGTGATATATCTGTGGATATATTCGGATATCTCGAAAACATTGTCCCTGATTCTTTTCAAACTTTGTATACTTCTTCTTAAGGTTACTGAGAACAACCCCTATGAATTTGGCGGAGGTAAATTGCGTTAAATCGGAGATACGGGTGACTGAATTTCGGTGAACGTAGGCATATGGGATATGGAGAGGTTAATGTGATATATCTTTGGCTATGTCGGATATCTCGAAAACGTTGTTCCTAATTCTTTCCAAATTCAGCATACTCCTTCTTAACGTTACTGAGAACAACCCCTATGAATTTGGCGGAGGTAAATTGCGTTAAATCGGAGATACGGGTGATTGAATTTCGGTGAACGATGGAATATGGGATATGCAGAGGTTAATGTGATATATCTGTGGCTTTATTCGGATATCTCGAAAACATTGTCCCTGATTCTTTTCAAACTTTGTATACTCCTTCTTAAGGTTACTGAGAACAACCTCTATGAATTTGGCGGAGGTAAATTGCGTTAAATCGGAGATACGGGTGATTGAATTTTGGTGAACGTTGGCATAAGGGATGTGCAGTGGTTATTGTGATATATCTGTGGCTATATCAGATATCTCGAAAATATTGTTCCTGATTCTTTTCAAACTTTGTATACTCCTTCTTAACGTTACTGAGAACAACGCCTATGAATTTGGCGGAGGTAAATTGCGTTAAATCGGAGAAATCGGAGATTGAAGTTCGAAAAATGTAGGTAGCTCGGAATTCTGGGTTGAGATGATATAGCTCTGGCTGAGTTCGAATATCTCGAAAACATTGTCCCTGATTCTTTTCAAACTTTGCATACTCCTTCTTAAGGTTACTGAGAACAACCCCTATGAATTTGGCGGAAGTAAATTGCGTTAAATCGGAGATACGGAAGATTGAATTTCGGTGAACGTAGGCATCTGGGATATCCAGAGGTTAATGTGATATATCTGTGGCTATATCGGATATCTCGAAAACATTGTCCCTGATTCTTTCCAAATTTAGCATACTCCTTCTTAAGGTTACTGAGAACAACCCCTATGAATTTGGCGGAAGTAAATTGCGTTAAATCGGAGATACGGAAGATTGAAGTTCGAAAAATGTAGGTAGCTCGGAATTCTGGGTTGAGATGATATAGCTCTGGCTGAGTTCGAATATCTCGAAAACATTGTCCCTGATTCTTTTCAAATTTTGTATACTCCTTCTTAAGGTTACTGAGAACAACCTCTATGAATTTGGCGGAGGTAAATTGCGTTAAATCGGAGAAATCGGAGATTGAAGTTCGAAAAATGTAGGTAGCTCGGAATTCTAGGTTGAGATGATATAGCTCTGGCTGAGATCGAATATCTCGAAAATATTGTCCCTGATTCTTTTCAAATTTTGTATACTCCTTCTTAAGGTTACTGAGAACAACCCCTATGAATTTGGCGGAGGTAAATTGCGTTAAATCGGAGATACGGGTGATTGAATTTCGGTGAACGTTGGCATATGGGATGTGCAGAGGTTAATGTGATATATCTGTGGCTATATCGGATATCTCGAAAACATTGTCCCTGATTCTTTCCAAATTTAGCATACTCCTTCTTAAGGTTACTGAGAACAACCTCTATTAATTTGGCGGAGGTAAATTGCGTTAAATCGGAGAAATCGGAGATTGAAGTTCGAAAAATGTAGGTAGCTCGGAATTCCTGCATGGTTGACATGATATATCTGTGGCTATATCGGATATCTCGAAAACATTGTCCCTGATTCTTTCCAAATTTAGCATACTCCTTCTTAAGGTTACTGAGAACAACCTCTATTAATTTGGCGGAGGTAAATTGCGTTAAATCCGAGAAATCGGAGAGCGAAGTTCGAAAAATGTAGGTAACTCGGAATTCTGGGTTGAGATGATATAGCTCTGGCTGAGTTCGAATATCTCGAAAACATTGTCCCTGATTCTTTTCAAACTTTGTATACTCCTTCTTAACGTTACTGAGAACAGCCCCTATGAATTTGGCGGAGGTAAATTGCGTTAAATAGGAGATACGGAAGATTGAATTTCGCTGAACGTAGGCATCTGGGATATGCAGAGGTTAATGTGATATATCTGTGGCTTTATTCGGATATCTCGAAAACATTGTCCCTGATTCTTTTCAAACTTTGTATACTCCTTCTTAAGGTTACTGAGAACAACCTCTATGAATTTGGCGGAGGTAAATTGCGTTAAATCGGAGATACGGGTGATTGAATTTTGGTGAACGTTGGCATAAGGGATGTGCAGAGGTTATTGTGATATATCTGTGGCTATATCAGATATCTCGAAAACATTGTTCCTGATTCTTTCCAAATTCAGCATACTCCTTCTTAACGTTACTGAGAACAACGCCTATGAATTTGGCGGAGGTAAATTGCGTTAAATCGGAGAAATCGGAGATTGAAGTTCGAAAAATGTAGGTAGCTCGGAATTCTGGGTTGAGATGATATAGCTCTGGCTGAGTTCGAATATATCGAAAACATTGTCCCTGATTCTTTTCAAACTTTGCATACTCCTTCTTAAGGTTATCGAGAACAACCCCTATGAATTTGGCTTAAGTAAATTACGTCAAATCGGAAATACGGAAGATTGAATTTCGGTGAACGTAGGCATCTGGGATATCCAGAGGTTAATGTGATATATCTGTGGATATATTCGGATATCTCGAATACATTGTCCCTGATTCTTTTCAAACTTTGTATACTTCTTCTTAAGGTTACTGAGAACAACCCCTATGAATTTGGCGGAGGTAAATTGCGTTAAATCGGAGATACGGGTGACTGAATTTCGGTGAACGTAGGCATATGGGATATGGAGAGGTTAATGTGATATATCTTTGGCTATGTCGGATATCTCGAAAACGTTGTTCCTAATTCTTTCCAAATTCAGCATACTCCTTCTTAACGTTACTGAGAACAACCCCTATGAATTTGGCGGAGGTAAATTGCGTTAAATCGGAGATACGGGTGATTGAATTTCGGTGAACGATGGAATATGGGATGTGCAGAGGTTAATGTGATATATCTGTGGCCATATCGGATATCTCCAAAACATTGTCCCTGATTCTTTCCAAATTTAGCATACTCCTTCTTAAGGTTACTGAGAACAACCCCTATGAATTTGGCGGAAGTAAATTGCGTTAAATCGGAGATACGGAAGATTGAATTTCGGTGAACGTAGGCATCTGGGATATGCAGAGGTTAATGTGATATATCTGTGGCTATATCGGATATCTCGAAAACATTGTCCCTGATTCTTTCCAAATTTAGCATACTCCTTCTTAAGGTTACTGAGAACAACCCCTATGAATTTGGCGGAGGTAAATTGCGTTAAATCGGAGATACGGGCGATTGAATTTCGGTGAACGTACGCATATGGGATGTGCAAAGGGAAGGTGCCGTTGGGTGGGTCGTTCGGGGAAAGGGGGTAGGCCTTGAAGCGGGCGGCCTTGCGTAAGGGTTGTTGCGGGTGAGTCTAGACAGCGCCCGGAATCTGTGGCTGGAATTTCTGTGGCCCATTTCACACTGGTTAGTTAACAAAGGGCTGAAGTTTGGGAAGTTGCGGAAGCTCTGGACCTGGAAACAATTGGAAGTCCGGAGATCGGGAGGTAACGCGATGCACAAGTCTGGTCGGAGGAGGAGGAGGGAGGAGGAGGTAGAAGTGATGCAATCACTCTGGGAACTCGAAAGGCTGACTGATGGGAAAAGTTCTCGTATTAATTGGCCGACTGCTTGTGTCAATAAGCTGTGAGCAGGATCGGAGGTGGGAGGAGGGGATTCCGAGTCAATGGTGGAGTTGGTTTCGGATAAGGAAGGAAGTTCAGGCTGAACTGGGGCTCGAAGAAACTCAAGGAATCCGAGGAGGAACCTCGTAGAGGAGTTTGGTTCGATTTCCGAAGCGGCACGCGAGTGCGAGCTCAATCAAACGTGTGTGTTGTTTTGCTAATGGTTTTGCTAACTGCGATCACGTAAAGTAAATACCGTGGGCGTAGGTCATTGCGAAGGCGCATGAGGGAGCGGATGAACAGTAGTTGAGCAGTGGCAGGGTACACCTTCCGCTTCCTCAAGCCAACTGGCAGACAACAGAGGCGATCGTCATCCACTGGTTGCTATTACAGTGGAACCTGGCCTGGTGAGAATCGCAAGGGAACCTGTTTTTGCTTTATTACTTCATAATGAACTTTTGGAATCGAGCATGAAACACAATTTTTTTAACCCCCCTTAAAATGTGATGGTTTCCGTTTCACGGTATGTAGAATCCAAAAATTCAATAACAAAATTTCTGGCCCTCCGCCGTACTTCACATTTTTTTTATTTACCATGAACCAAAATTGATGAAATTCGGTTTATAGGAGGTCCCATTTGGGGTCTAAATTAGTCCTCGAAGCTCGGCGTTAATGTCAGTCATCCCCAAGGGGTGACAAATAGGGGCTGAAGTCTCCAGAACGCTGTTATGTTGAATTTTTTTACGGTATTAAATAGTCCTCGAACTTTTGGGAGCTTTTTAAGACCACCCGGAGCATTGTACGTCCAGCCGTTCGTTCACAGTAAGGTCCAGAAGTTTGCACCGACAGGCATTTTCAACAGGAGGGTGAATGAAATTGTATACATTGCGATGGTCAGACCTATAGGGATAGGCCTTACCATAAACATTCAGGGGGCACATCAACAATCTCGGGACCGCTGAGCACGAGGGCGCCTCCACGGCGAATCAGTACGCTCGTGGTGCCCCCGCTGACCACTCACTACCTAGCAAAGCAAACGCCTGCCCATCGCATCTGCCACCCTCCTCTTAAAACGACTAGCAAGGTACATTCATTATTATTTTCTTCAGTTAATTTTCCGGGCCATTTCCTCCTTAATCTTTCGAAGTCCTTTTCAGTTATTTAGTTCTTTTAAATAAATTACATACTATAGTATTTGGAGAGCTGAGTTTTATTTTCCATATTTTTATAATTTCACCTTTAAAATTTAATTTTGCGAGTGGTATCAATAGCTTCCACTAAAACCCAAGAGACACCGTCGCAACATTCAGCCCAAATATCATCACCAGGGACGCGCTAAAAATCGGGAATTGGCCCTAGATCATCATTGCTAGGGAGCACCTGATTATTATTCACGGAGTATGAAGTCGAGTTGTTATGGTAAATGGTAAATTATTACACAACGGTAAATTATTACACAACGTTTCATTATACCATCTACATAGAAGGGGCTGTAGTTTGTTGGTAGGTACTTTTGCAACTTTTTTCACTCCACATCAACAGTTTCCCTTCAGAACTTCATTATTTGCGTTTCTTTTTGCCATTTTAGTTACTGTTTCTCATCGACAGAATTATTTTAGCAACATTTAACTCGTGATTTAGGTACCTAGTAACGAGTACGGGGTAAGGTACTAACCTACGGAGGATCTGCGATCTAAATAATATGTATAGAATAGTACATATTATATTATATAGACGGGTTATCTATACAGATAGCTGTGATCTGTAACAGGAAGGGTATTCTGTACAAAATAATAAACCGTCGTGCAGGGATTTGCAACTTTTTTGGCATTTTCATGTCTTTACTTTGGCACAAAAACTCGAAAAGCGTTACCAAAAACCAACAGGAAAACGAGTTATGCACTATTTCTGATGATATTCGCTTACAAACGATTCGTTTCTACGGATCTTCATGTTTGCCATTTTTCATCGTACAAAAATCGTTCACCCTTCGTTGGAATCGTGTGATTTTATTGAATATTTTCTCGTTAGCCGTACCCCCGTACCTTGCGCGGTAGCTGAGCTGAGCATGATGAAAAAAAGGTGGGTAAACAAGGTAGTCAGCAACATAGGTAATGAGGAAAGTCATTGCTTACTAGTATCGATTGTGGTATCTTGCACCACTGTGTAACCCGGATCGTGGTTAACAACATAGGTAGCCCCCTTTTACAGCTTGTGAAAGCGTCACTTCTAGGCACCACAATATTACATTTAGAAGGAAAAATAGACCGACCCAAAAGAATGGCTTCCGTGCACCAGGCAAAGATTGAGCATGCGTGCAAATTACTTGCTGAAGAAGGAAAAGCTCTGGCCAGATGGAGGGCGGCACAACGCTCGGCTGAAGATCTTTTGGCCAAATGGAAACACGCTCTTGAATCATAATAATTTTGAAGTAAACAATGTTTACTAAACCTACGTAAAACTATGTTTACTAATTTAAATAAACTCTTCTTCTTTATGTGCCTTATCCGGCTAACCGGACGTTGGCAATCACTGCGGCGAGAGCGTCGCGGTCCTCTGCAGTTCTGAAAAGCTCCTCCGCACGCTGTATACCCGTCACCTTCCTCAAGTTATTCAGCCAGGAGAGCCGTCTTCTTCCAGCACCGCGCCGACCCTCGATCTTCCCTTTCATAATCAACTGAAGTAGCCGATACTTTCCTCCTCCCAGTATGTGTCCTAAGTATGCAATTTTACGGCATTTCACTGTAACCAGGAGCTTCCTCTGAACTTGAGCCCGCTGGAGAACCTCCTCGTTTGAAATGTGGGCTGTCCAAGGGATCCTAAACATCCTACGCAAGAGCCACAGCTCAAAGGCTCCTATTCTGCTCAGGGTGGCAGCCTTTAGGGTCCAAGCCTCCGCTCCGTACAACAAGACAGACCATACATAACATTTTACCATTCTCCATCGGAGAGAGAAGTTGAGGTTCTTATCACAGAAAAGATTTCTCATTTTCAGGAATACGGTACGAGCCTTCTCAATTCTACACTTGACCTCCATGTCCGGATCCATAGATTCATTGATGAGGCAGCCCAAGTACTTGAATCGCCGTACTCGTTCAACTCGGCGGCCATTGAGTGTCAACACAGCAGCATCATGAGAGGAACGACTGAAAACCATCCATTTGGTCATCATAATATTGATTGTAAGACCCGCCCGTTGGCCAGCACTCGAGAGTCTATTCAAGAGAAGCTGAAGATCCTCCAGGCTCTCAGCCAACAGCACGGTATCATCAGCATATTTGATGGAGGTGATGCGCTCCCCGTTCACTCTGACCCCAACATCAAGATCTTCAACCGCTTCCTTAAATATACGATCTGCATAAAGGTTGAAAAGAAGAGGTGAAAGCAGGCATCCTTGCCTAACCCCTCTCTGGATGCTGAGCTCAGGCGTCACAATATCACCTGCTCGTACCTCGGCCACCTGCTTCCAGTACAGGTTGTGGATTATGCGAATATCCTTCCCATCTACTCCAAACTCTTTCAGAACCTCAATAAGCTTTGAATGCAGGACACGGTCAAACGCCTTCTCATAGTCAATGAAGCAGGCAAAGACATCTCTACGCTGATCATGACACTTCTGCATTAGGACGCTGAAGGCAAACAGTGCTTCACGCGTACCAAAGGCGTGCCGGAAACCGAACTGGGCATCATCAAGGTCAAATTCACACCTGGAGCGGATGCGAGCATGAAGAACTCGCAAAAACGTTTTCAGCATGTGGCTCATTAGGCCTATCAGCCGGTAATCATTGCAAGCTTTGGGGTGCTGTTTCTTGGGAATCACCACAAAGGTGGACTTTAACCACTCCTCAGGAAGCCTACCAGTCTCATAAATCCGATTGAAATGCTTCACCACCAGATCCAAGTTGTCCTCCTCTATCAGCTTAACTGCCTCCATGGGAATCTCGTCCGGGCCTACTGCTTTCCTGATTTTACCAATGGAGATGGCATGGAGAACCTCCGATTTAAGGATGGATGGACCCTCAAGGTTCTGCTCATCAACCTCTACATCCCGCCGGATATCATTGAAAAGCTGGGAGATGTAGGCCTTCCAGGCATCGATCACATCACCACGGTCCAATAACGGCCTGTTGTCGTCTCCCAATATCACCATTGGGGCTCTTTTCCTCATCAACCCTGTGATCCCTTTAACCTTCTCATGCAATCGCTGAAGATCATGCAGTGCCTCGAGTTCCTCCACCTCCTCACATTCCTTCAACATCCACTCCTCCTTGGCAGCTTTGATCTCCCCTTTGACCAAGGTATGCAGTCTTTGATACTCTGTTGCATGACCCTTGTTGGCTCTCCGCAACTCCATCAGATCAAGAATTTGGTCAGTCATCCAGCATCTCTTTTTCACCCGGCCATCAGCTCGTAAATGCTTATCAGTCGACTCCGATATTGCCACCTTCAAGGATGACCACATGGCGTCAACATCAAGGGCACCATACCCCTCCAACCTGCGGAGCTGAGAGTTGATGCCTTCTGACATTGCAGACTTCACAGTATCTGAGCATAGTCTAGACAGATCCCGTCTCTTGCCACGGGTTGACTCCCTGATACACTTAAGCTTCACAGAAATATCTGCAACCAGTGGATTGTGATCTGACGCAATATCTGCACCTGGATAGGCAACCACTCTTTTTACGCAGTTCTTAAAACGGCTATTCACAAGAACATAGTCGATTTGGGTCGATTTGGTCTTAAATAAACTAAGTTTATTAAATAACTGAGTCTAATGTTTTGAAAACATTTTTGTGTGAAAGAACGCAAAATTAAGAAATCACACCAAACAGCGTTACAATTTCTTTACAACAACCGAAAATGATTCATAGTTACCTACCTGCCGTCAAGATAAAGCAACATGAAAATAAGCGTTTTTTGTTTAATTTCTTCTCAGGTTTGATTGAAGAAGTTTCAGTAGTAATCAGTGGAATTACTCTTTGAAATTACTGTCCACTACTGGTTCGTTGGACCCATTTTTCACTCATAAAACCCCTGGGTATATTCCTATCGGGCTGCAAAGTTTCGGGACACAACTAGGGCCCAAATGGAGCTTGTGCGCGAAAGATCGATTTTTTTTAGACCGAAAATGAAGCCGGTATGCATGATACGGTTTTTTCTCAGCCCCAGGTTTCTCAGTACCTACCCAAGTTTTCTCAGTAGCCCAGGTGACCGAACAATAATTCTCACTATCCCTGGCAGTTGGTGCAACACTGAAAAAATTGAAGAGTTTGCATTAAAAACAAATTTATTTACTTCGGGAATTAGCCACCAGTCTGTCGTACGCATGAGTATGTACGTACCTGCAATTCATTTTGAAAAGAAAAAATCTGTCATCTTAGACTGCTTCGAACTTTTGGTCTTCGTGATCATTTTCTCCAAGTCTTGAATTCGATCGAAGCAGGTCAGATCGCATTGGTTCGATTCAAAGTAGAACTGGAGGGTTTCTGTTGTTTTATTGCGTCCTGACTGGCAGAGGTCAGTAGCAGAGGTAGGAGGAGGAGTTCTTCTCACTAGCAGAGGTAAAAAATGGCAGAAATCAATTATCACTACCAGAGCTAACATTATTCTCACTGTCCCAGGTTTTTGGGCTGAAAACGAAGGGACCCCATTTTTTCTCACTAGCAGAGGATTCTCAGTACCCCAGTGTCTCACTAAGCCAGGTTCCATTGAACATGTTAATGTCTATGAAAACGATAAGGGCGAGGGAGCTGCAAAAAAGAGACCATTAAAGAAAATGCCCTGCTAAGCCCAGTTCCTCAGACGGATTCCTTGAAAAAGCGTTCCATATCGAAATTGTTCAAAGATGGGTAGGAATCGATGTAAGGGCGTGTCACTTTTAAAATGTATGTGTACGTATGTATGTGTGTGTACCACATTCATATACCGGAGAAAATAAGAAGTAACCTTTGTTTTCCTATAACAGTTGTCTCATCTATCCGAATTGATGATTTTGCTTCCTCACTACCAAAGATAAGGCCTGGTATTCGTGAATGAGTTAGAAAAAATGTATGTCCTCCAAAACGAAAATTCCCACTACCATTTTGCGTGTCAGACATCGAGGAACATTTTTGGTTCCGTGTCTGTATGTCTGTCTGTGTGTGTTAATTCCTGGTAACGCCCATAACTACACGAAATAATAGTCGAATTGGGCTGAAATTTTGAGGGTAGGTGCGAGTTGGGTCACAGATAGTCCCATTCAAAAATCATTGAAAAATTATTGTAACTTCATCTGCGCATGCGCAAACCTGATACTTGAAACGCCCGTAACAACCTTAAATATTGTTGAAATCAGTTCAAACTTGGAGGGTCGATCAGGAATAATACTTTGATAGTTCCATACGAATTTCATTGGAATCGTACTGTAATTTTCGTCTGCGCTTGCGCAAACGTGAAATACTTGAAACGCCCATAACTTCCTTAAATATCGCTGAAATTATTTCAAACTTGGGGAGGGTTGGTCAGAAACAAAAGTTTTATGGTTCCGTATTAATTTCAATCGAATCGTACTTTAATTTTCGTCTGAGCATTCGCGAACATGAATTGTTGAAAAAAAGATGAAATTGTTAATCCTATTACGCATGTTAAGGTAATTTGTTACTACTCTATTTATTGCTATTCAATCATTTAGACGCATCATTTTTTTTACCAACTGGTTCTACACGCTCATGTTACATGCAGCACGTACACGTCCATGAGGAAGTTATATTGCTCACCCAACTTGGCAGACGTTTTTTGTCTAGGATTTAAATAATTATGCCATTTGTACGCATGTGTGTATGCACAAAACGTACGCACCACGTTTTTGGTTTATTATTCGTACTTTTCTTAGTTACCATGATCCGAAATTAATGAAATTTGGTTTGTAGGTCCCGTTTGGGGTCTAATTGGTCCGCAAAGCTCGGCGTTACTGTCAGTCATCTCCAAGGAGTTCAAAATAGGGGTTAAAATTTTCAGAACGCCGTAGCTCGAAGACTTTCGATAGAAGGGTATGGTTTTTTTTAACGTTTTTAAATTGATCTTGAACTAAAGAATTTTTTGAGCCCACCCGGAGCATTGTACGTCCAGCCGTTCGTGTGCACCGAAAAGCTTCGTCAACATGAATCAAACTGTATAAATCCGGCCCAAATATCATCGCTAGGGAGCACCTGATTATAATCACGGATGGCTGTATAAGTCTTATGTAGAAGTCGAGTTGGCTGTTCTGTGATATTATTTCATTTGAAAAATGATGGATGTTTTGGATTTTGTTGATAGGTACTTTTGTAACTTGAACAAACGTTGAAGTATTATTGGGTAAATTATTACACAACGGTAAATTATTACACAAAGGTTTGTTATGCTATCTACGCAGAAGGGGCATCTATACAGGTAAATTATTACACAACGGATTATTATTTACCTTATGCTTCATGAATAACTACAAACAATTAATGATTGAATTATTGAATCCCGCGCATTTGTAGGAAACTTTAATTCCCGGGCTGGCTCCAGTAGGCTCCATTTACGGCTTTCCTGGATGGAGCTCGAGGGTATTGACACAGAAAACAGTGATCTACGTAGAAGGGGCATCTATACAGGTTAATAATAAACCGTTGTGTAACAATTTGCAGCGTTTTTCTAATAGGAGACCGCCATTCGGCTACTGTTCATTTATTCGCAATCTTTGTAAAATCATGAAAACTGTTTGCTTTCTGCGTGGCAAACTTATGCAAATAGGGATTTTGAAGTAAATTTCCGCATTTTCACTCCATTGGTGGTGGTAATAAAAAGAACTTTAAAACATCCGTTGCAAAATCCATCAAATCAACTGTCAGCTTCAGTCGTTCGAGGCCTATCAGATTATTTAAATGACGTTAACCATTGACGCACAGAAGGGTTAATCACAAGCCAGACGTCACCGCCGACGAGGCCAAATTACAGTAATTCTTCCACAGCTTCTCTGTCCTCTCCATCAATCACTGAGGGAAGAAACTGTGATGAGAAGAACCGTACCTCCTCAGGGCCGCTTTGATGCATAGCTTCCTACCCAGGCAGGCTTTTTAGCTTAGGCATTATTAATATACAAATATTAATTACTTGATGCCTGCGTATGAACTGTCAACCAGCAGACACAGAACCCACGGCGTGACGTAATTCAACTGCAAATAACAACACGCCGACTCGCGTCAGTTTGACTAGGTTGTCTTATCTAGCAACCCCCCCCCCCCCCCCCCCCCCCCCCCCCTCTCACCACGCTACCAGAACGCTGCAAATTATTACACAAAGGTGCATTAGTAGCCTGTATAGGTGACCCTTCTGCGTAGATCACTGTTTTCTGTAGTCAATACCCTCGAGCTCCCCCCAGGAAAGCCTACAAATGCGCGGGATTCAATAATTCAATCATTGTAGTTATTCATGAAGCATAAGGCAGATTAATAAACCGGTGTGTAGTAATTTACCTGTATAGACCCCCCCTCCCTCCCTTCTACGTAGATAGTATAATGAACCGTTGTGCAATAATTTACATTTGAGTAATAATTTACCGTTGTGTAATAATTTGCCCATCGATAAAAAATAATTTGAGGGAAAAAAAGGCGTACCTAATTCGTGTTTTGGGAGCTAAAATTGGTGGAAACAATTATAAATGTCTATTTAAATTATTTCACTCAAAGAAACAAAAATGAACAGCCTGCATTTCTGTAGGTATGTCCAATAGAATAATAAACCCATGTGACCAAGGACCTTGCAGGGTTTTTTGTGTTTTAGTAACATGAGCTTTTGGGGTATCGTTTTGCACGTGTTTTAGGACGAGAAGACCGAATATGTAGTCGACTTTGAGCAGTGAGTGGAAAATTGAGGTTCTGACGAAGTTTCAGCCGCAATTTTACGTTGAATTTTGGTCTAAAATCGTCGTTCTCCCGCACACTGCTTGCCCATTTGGGAACACATTTGGGTCCTAGTTGTGCTCCATAGCTCTCGGAAGCCCAACTGGAATGCACCCAGGGGTGTTATGGGAGAAAAATGAGTGTAGTGAACACGAGCTTGTGATGTATAGTTTTCCAGGTTTTTTAATGGGAGAAGACCTAATATGAAGTTGATTTTGACCAAAGAATGAAGAATTGAGGTTGTAACAAAGGTCAAGCTCCCGAAATTAATTTTCATGAGTCAAAAACCTGGGAAATAGTCTGAAATCACCATACATTTGTATAATAAAACTGGAAATAGTATCAGCAGGTGAATCAAGACAATCAAATGGCACTATCAGTGAGCAAAAATAATCTGTTGAAAAAAAATCGTGTTTTTTTTGGGCCAAAATTGGTGGAAACCATCTAAATTAACTGTTTAAATTACTGCGCATGAAAGATTTCTGTAGGTATGTCCGATAGAATAATAAACCTACGTGTCAAGGACTTTGCAGCGGTTTAGTTGCAATACAGAGTGACGTTTTGCCTCTTCCAAAAGCACAACACCAGTTTGCGGGAAAAAACAAAGTGGGTTAATTCAGGCAGATACGTCTGTCCAGCTTTGAAATGGAAAAATTAACAACTATTAGGCAAGACTAAAAGGGAGGAATTTGGGGTACTGAAAGGTTAATTACCGAGATTAACATATCTTAGCACTGAGAGAGAGCCATCCAGTTGGCAGATGATATTGCGTTCGTCGAGAAACTGGGTCATTTCAGATTACCGGAGTTTTTACATTCCTCCGTAGAGCTAGTGAAGATTAAAATTGACTAGATGACGTGCAAAATGTAACCAAGAAGTACGTTCTTGGTTTTAAATTATTTTCTCCAATTAGATGTATCACTGTCTCAAAAAACCCAAGGGATCGTGGCTGGAGGGTTAGGAATTAGGATTAGCTGGTTCCAGTGGGCCCTGTTGTGCAGTTTAATTAATTTCGACCGTTTTACCTATTTATGTTAAATTAGCTCTGAAATAGTTAACAATACCGTATTTCTATACTGATCACTTTGATACGTAGCCTTCTCCGTGTGCAGTTGGTATCTGTTTGTAACCGTCTGGTAGTAAAGGGATGTCAGCTGAAAAGAAGAATTCGTTGATGCGTATTTGTAGCTTGAAAACTTGAAATTTAAAAAAAAAAATTGTTTTTATCACGGTTTCAAAATTGATTAATTTTGAGACCGCCCGGAACATTGGACGTCCATCGAATTAAAGGACGTAGGTACACATCGAAAAAAGTAACACCCTTTTAATTCGATGTGTACGTCCAGCCCTTCGTTTACAGTAAGGCCTTGAAGTTTGCACCGAGAAGCTTCGTCAACATGAGCGTGAATGATACGGGGTGAAGGCTGCATCCAGCCCAGATATAATTATTATATCATTGCTAGGGAACACCTGATTATAATTACGCATGGCTTCATGAAATAGAGTTTGTTGTTTCGTGATTGTTTCATTATAAGAATGGTAGAAGGATGGATAAGGGTGGTATAAGATGGTTATTTTGGATCTTCATTATCGGTATTTCTGCAGCTTGAACAAATTTGATTCGGTGTCCGCAAATCCTTGCCACACATAACTTCCGCAATTCGAATCCGATTTTGCTGAAATGTTCACGGATCATGCGGGTTGTCCCCCTCCCCTCCTCCTCCCCAAATGGTCCCCCTATGAGTTACTGAGCTATCGGATCATTGGGACGGCCATTGCGCATGCGCAAACGCGAATCCGAGGTAAATACTAAATTTCTCGCGAATCTGGCACGATTTTGCTCTAATTCGGTGGGTAGGTGGGAGGTGTAGCTCCTAGATTGTACCGTGTGAGTTACGGAACGACCAAGTCATTATTACCGCCACTGCGCATGCGCGAACACGAATCCGAGGTAGATACTATAAATTTATCGTGAATCGAGCACGATTTTGCTCAAATTCGGTGGGTAGGTGGGGTGTAGCTTCTAGATTGTCCCATGTGAGTTACGGAACGATCAGATCATTAGTACCACCACTGCGCATGCGCAAACACAAATCCGAGGTAGATACTATAAATTTATCGCGAATCGAGCAAGAATTTCCTCAAATTCGGTGGGTAGGTGGGGTGTAGCTTCTAGATTGTCCCATGTGAGTTACGGAACGATCAGATCATTAGTACCACCACTGCGCATGCGCAAACATGAATCCGAGGTAGATACTATAAATTTATCGCGAATCGAGCACGATTTTGCTCAGATTCGGTGTATAGGTGGGGTGTAGCTTCTAGATTGTCCAATGTGAGTTACGGAACGATCAGATCATTAGTACCACCACTGCGCATGCGCAAACATGAATCCGAGGTAGATACTATAAATTTATCGCGAATCGAGCACGATTTTGCTCAGATTCGGTGGGTAGGTGGGGGGTCTAGCTCCTAGATGGGAGTTACGGAACGACCAAGTCATTAGTACCGACATTGCGCTTGCGCAAACACGAATCCGAGGTAGATACTATAAATTTATCGCAAGTCGAGCAAGATTTTCCTCAAATTCGGTGCGTAGGTGGGGTGTAGCTTCTAGATTGTCCCATGTGAGTTACGGAACGATCAGATCATTAGTACCACCACTGCGCATGCGCAAACATGAATCCGAGGTAGATACTATAAATTTATCGTGAATCGAGCACGATTTTGCTCAAATTCGGTGGATAGGTGGGGTGTAGCTTCTAGATTGTCCAATGTGAGTTACGGAACGATCAGATCATTAGTACCACCACTGCGCATGCGCAAACATGAATCCGAGGTAAATACTATAAATTTATCGCGAATCGAGCACGATTTTGCTCAGATTCGGTGGGTAGGTGGGGGGTCTAGCTCCTAGATGTGAGTTACGGAACGACCAAGTCATTAGTACCGACATTGCGCTTGCGCAAACACGAATCCGAGGTAGATACTATAAATTTATCGCGAGTCGAGCACGATTTTGCTCTAATTCGGTGGGTAGGTGGGAGGTGTAGCTCCTAGATTGTACCGTGTGAGTTACGGAACGATCAAATCATTATTACCGCCACTGCGCATGCGCGAACACGAATCCGAGGTAGATACTATAAATTTATCGTGAATCGAGCACGATTTTGCTCAAATTCGGTGGGTAGGTGGGGTGTAGCTTCTAGATTGTCCCATGTGAGTTACGGAACGATCAGATCATTAGTACCACCACTGCGCATGCGCAAACACAAATCCGAGGTAGATACTATAAATTTATCGCGAATCGAGCAAGATTTTCCTCAAATTCGGTGGGTAGGTGGGGTGTAGCTTCTAGATTGTCCCATGTGAGTTACGGAACGATCAGATCATTAGTACCACCACTGCGCATGCGCAAACATGAATCCGAGGTAGATACTATAAATTTATCGTGAATCGAGCACGATTTTGCTCAAATTCGGTGGATAGGTGGGGTGTAGCTTCTAGATTGTCCAATGTGAGTTACGGAACGATCAGATCATTAGTACCACCACTGCGCATGCGCAAACATGAATCCGAGGTAGATACTATAAATTTATCGCGAATGGAGCACGATTTTGCTCAGATTCGGTGGGTAGGTGGGGTCTAGCTCCTAGATGTGAGTTACGGAACGACCAAGTCATTAGTACCGACATTGCGCTTGCGCAAACACGAATCCGAGGTAGATACT
Organism: Leptopterna dolabrata; assembly: GCA_954871275.1. Classification (NCBI taxonomy): domain Eukaryota; kingdom Metazoa; phylum Arthropoda; class Insecta; order Hemiptera; family Miridae; genus Leptopterna; species Leptopterna dolabrata. The sequence goes on along the minus strand of OX940982.1, from coordinate 2,152,708 downwards.
ATAAATTTATCGCAAGTCGAGCACGATTTTGCTCTAATTCGGTGGGTAGGTGGGAGGTGTAGCTCCTAGATTGTACCGTGTGAGTTACGGAACGATCAGATCATTAGTACCGCCACGTGCACAAACACGAATCAGAGTTAGGTAGGTACTCAATTTCTCAAGAATGAAATGCCCGATTTCGCTAAAATTCGGTGGGTAGTTGACTTGTAGCTTCTAGATGGTCCCATATGTATTTCAAAACGCTGGGATCGCTGGTGGCACTTTCTCGAGTTCGAGCTTTCCGGGGGATAGGAGTTGACCACAGAAAGCAACGCGATCTACACAGAAGGATCTATAATGTAGGAAAATAATAAACCGTTGTGTACTGATTTGCAGCTTGTTTGCTACAGTCCATTTAGAGAAGAGATTATTGTTGTTTGTACCTACGAACGTAGCTCCCGTTGTCCATGTACATAAATATTAATACGAAATTTAAACGGTGATTACATAGGCTGAGTTGCATAGGCTGATTTTCTGTTGAGCATTAACGATAATAATTAATTGACATATTTTGGGTTTTATAGGTTTTCACTGTCTGATTTACATGATAACACAAATTTCACGCTACCTTCACAATAATGGCATTCTGGATCAGGAATTGTCTATAGCTGTGGTTCTCAACCGGTGGTACGCGTACCACCGGTGGTACGCGGGGACATTTCAGGTGGTACGCAGTCATATATTAATAATAACAATAAAAACTGTTACGATGCAACATTTCCGCGTTAAGAATACAATTCCTCCATCTGTGTGACTGATGATATCACTAGTCATATGGAAGCCCTTCAAACGAGTTTTGATAAATATTTTAATCAAGATTTTTCTAAATATGAGTGGATTAGAAATCCATTTTCAGGGGAATTTAAAGAAAAAGAAAAAGTTTTTTTTTTAAAGAAAAATCTTTAATAGACTTTTGGATGGGGACAAAAACTGAATACCCATCAGTGTTCAAGCAAGCAATAATCTTTTTACTTCCATTTGTAACCTCGTACTTATGTGAATCGGGCTTTTCAGAACTGCTGTACATAAAAAATAAATACAGAAACCGCATTAGTGTTGAAGAGGACTTAAGAATCAAGTTGAGTTCAATCGACCCAGATATAGAAAATTTGGTCAAGGACAAACAACAACAACGAGCTCATTAGGATCTGTTTAAATTTAAATGACTGTGTTCAATGAACTAATTTGAGATTGTTTTTAATGTAAGATACATTTCATTTTGTATCTAAGTAAATTCTATGTACATACATACAGTTGTAGAATGCATTTTGGTTTATTATTTTCAATAATGAACCATTGGAATCGAGCATGAAAAAAAAAATTCTTACCCCCCCTCAAAATTTGATGGTTTACGTTTCAAGGTATGTAGAATCCAAAACTGCAATAAAAATATTTCTGTCTGTCCGCCGTACGCCGTACGGGCCACTTTTCTTAGTTACCATGAAAAAAAAATTGATGAAATTCGGGTTATAGGTTCCGTTCGGCGTCTAGTTGGTCCTCGAAGCTCGACGTTACTGTGAGTCATCTCTAAGGGGTTCAAAATAGGGGTTGAAATTTTCAAAACGCCTATACAATTTTTTTACGTAAATATTTTTACGGTTTTAGATAGTTCTTGAACTTACGAGTTTTTTAAGACCATCCGGAGCGTCGTACGTCCAGCCGTTCGTTCACAGTAAGGCCCCGAAGTTTGCGCCGACAGGCATTTTCGACTCCAGTGTGAATGAAATTGTATACAATTCAAACCAAATCTCGTAACCAGAGACGCGCCCACAATAGGAAAATTAGCGGAGATAAAATCATTGCTAGGGGCCACCTGATTATATTGGCGGAGTATGAAGTCGAGTTGGTTGTTCTGTGATATTATTTCATTTGAAAAATGATGGCTCTTTTGGAGTTTGTTGGTAGGTAGTGAAACTTGAACAAACGTTGAAGTATTATTGATGGGTAAATTATTACTACGGTAAATCATTACTCAACGGTAAATTATTACACAACGGTTCATTATACCATCTACGTAGAAGGGGCTGGAGTTTGTTGGTAGGTACTTTTGCAACTTTTTTCACTCCTCATCAACAATTTCTTTTCAGAACTTCATTATGTGTGTTTCTTTTTGTTAGGTACTGTTTGTCATCGGCAGAACTATTTTAGCAACATTTAACTCGTGATTTAGGTAGGTACCTAGTAACGAGTACGGGGTTAGGTACTAACCTACGGAGGGTCTGCGATCTACATAATATGTATAGAATAGTACATATTATATTATATAGACGGGTTATCTATACATAGAGCTGTGATCTGTAACACAAGGGTATTCTATACAAAATAATAAACCGTTGTGCAGGGATTTGCAGCGTTTTTATTTTCCTAAACATGACCAAAGGTACGTCAAAATATCTGAAAATTTCAAGTGGTACGTGGTTACTAAAAGGTTGAGAACCCCTGGTCTATAGCATTTCCAAGTCAAATTCAACCTTTTCCAAGTCAAATCCAACCTTTTCCAACTCAAATCCAACCTTTTCCAAGTCAAATTCAACCTTTTCCAAGTCAAATTCAACCTTTTCCAAGTCAAATTCAACCTTTTCACCGAAATTACGAAAAATACGCACAAGCCCTAAATGTAGTGCCAAATGCTTGGCTGTGATTGGGGACTGGGCTGAAAACAATACTCCAAACGCAGTAGGTAGGTACCTATACATAAAACAAAATCATGTTTTATTAAAAAAGAAATCAACAAAAAATATCATTTTGAAAAAAATTCAACATTTCTTTGAAAGAAAAACCCTTCTCTCTTCTTTACATAATTAATATTTTAAAAGTCTTAAAATTAAAAATCTTACTTGTAGAAAGTCTATCTTAGATTTTTTTCACTTAAAAAAAAAAAAAAGTACAGGTAGGTACTTTTGTGAAATACGAGTAGGTACTTGTAATAAATTGACAAAAAATATGACATCAGTGGAGAGGCTGTCCAACTGACGCTTTAGGGAGCAGGAGCATCAGGTCCATAAAATAGTGAGTACAATCTGTAGCTGTAATTGACGATGCATTGAATGATGACTGAATTGATGATCTGTGCGATGTGATTCCACGGGCTGTGTCATCAATTACAGCTACAGATTGTACTAACTATTTTATGGACATGATGCTCCTGCTCCCTAAAGCGTCAGTTGGACAGCCTCTCCACTGATGTCATATTTTTTGTCAATTTATTACAAGTACCTACCTACTGCGTTTGGAGTATTGTTTTCAGCCCAGTCCCCAATCACAGACAAGCATTTGGTACTACATTTAGGGCTTGTGCGTATTTTTCGTAATTTCGGTGAAAAGGTTGAATTTGACTTGGAAAAGGTTGAATTTGTTTTGGAAAAGGTTGAATTTGACTTGGAAAAGGTTGGATTTGAGTTGGAAAAGGTTGGATTTGACTGGGAAAAGGTTGAATTTGACTTGGAAATGCTATAAATACAATCCGTCATTCAACAAACATCAGCATCCAAAAATCATTGGTGCGTACTAGAGGTAACACAGTTTGTAGTTCAACTGTTCTCATTCGAGCCAACGTATAATTCGACTTGTGGGAACCCAGAATATTGATATGCACTTTTCTTTATGTTTCGCTGACAATTATTCTGCCGTTCATAGCGGTGGCAACCGAATCAAGAATATTGATTTATCATAATTGATACAAGTAAAATCAATGTTCCTCGGTGGGGAGGGGAGGGGGCGGATTTTATAAATTGCGCGTCTCAAGATCCTGCCCTGAACTTTCCTACAGTTGCCCAGAACCTAAGCATGCGCTATTCAAGTTTAATCCACAAAGGAAACTCTGCGAATTATTACTTAACGGTTTATTATTTACCTCTACCCTTCTGCGTAGATCGCTGTTTTCTATGGTATATATAGACCCCTCCCAGAAAAGCCCTAAATCGCGTACTGGAACCGGCTCAGGGATTACAGTTTCATAAGAATGCGTGGGATTCAATAATGATTAAATAATCAATTATTTTTTGTTGTTATTCATGACGTATAAGGTAAAATTATAAACCGTTGTTTCAGAAACCGGTGTGTAATGAACCGTTGTGTAATACTGTACCTGTATAGATGCCCCTTCTGCGTAGATCACTGTTTTCTGTGGTCAACACCCACCCTCGAGCTCCCCCGAGGAAAGCCTTTCAATCGAGTACTGGGGAACCATAAATGCGCTTGATTCAATAATTCAATCATTAATAAATTATTTGTTGTTATTCATGAAGTTCTTCAAGTTGCAAAAGAACCTATCAACAAAATCCAAAAGAGCCATCATTTTTCAAATGGAATAATATCACAGAACAACCAGCTCGAATTCATACAGCCATCCGCGATTGTAATAAGCTGTTCTCTAGCAATGATATCTGGGCCGGATTTATACTGTTTGATTCACGATCGTGTTGACGAAGGTTTTTGGGTGCACACGAACGGCTGGTCGTACAATGCCCCGGGTGGTCTCAAAAAATTATTTAGTTCAAGATCAATTTAAAAACGTAAAAAAACCGTTCATACCCTTCTATTGAAAGTTTTTGAGCTACGGCGTCCTGAAAATTTCAACCCCTATTTTTCACACCTTACGGACGGATGACTGACAGCAACGCCGAGCTTCGAGGACCAACTAGACCCCAAATGGGACCTACAAACCAAATTTCATTAATTTTGTTCGTGGAAATAGAAAATATTTTGTTGCATTTTCGCATTCTACGTACCTTGAAACAGAAACCTTCAAAAAAAATCTACGGTTTTTTTTTCTTTTTCTTTTTTTTCTTCATGCTCAATTCCAAAGGTTCATTTAGGTATTGAAAATAATAAACCAAAACCGTTGAGAGACGCGGTTTTTGTATCCTTCCCACACACTCAGGGGTTTCCCCCTCCCCCAACCCCGCCCTCCTCTCGGTTTTGGCCTTTTCCTTTACTGATTTTCATCCCTCTTTTTACAGTACCATACCGCCTAGGCCTTGCGCCATATAGGTAGGCAGTATTGGCTTGTTATACTCCATAGTGGCTTCGTTCAACAACCCTAACCTTACCAACTTTAAAAATTACTTGGTAAGCAGATTGGTAGCTATGATCGAGTTAGTTCGCGTTTGTTGCCCAGTCGTAAAAGCACGTTGGTACACTTCCTTCACTGATTTGTAGGTAAGTACCTACTAATATTTACTAGTTAATTTTCTGTCCCCTCCCTTTGCTCGTCTACAATTCATGTCGGTAACTCAAATCATAAAGTATCATCGTTATATTCTGAAAGAAATTGGCACTTCTGTAAGTTATTCCACTTTTTTTGTTCATGGTCCCTGGTGATGGGAAAAATATATATCTGGAAACGTCGGCGTGAAGTATCTCTTCTTCGTTTGACTGAACCTAAACATCCACAAAACTGTAATACACATATTCTAGTACACTGCAGTACTGCATCAAGTAGGTACATCTCGTTCTCTCTAGCATGGATCTATACTGAAAATATCTATGGTGAGGTAAATAATACCTATGACTAAGGAAAACGTCTGCCAATTCGGGTAGGCAGTATAGCTTTCTCACTTGACTCACACGAACGTATAGAATAGTTGGGTAGGTTCGTTTTGATACGGGACTATCTGCGATCCAACCCGCGTGTACCCTCAAAATGTCTGCTCTCCACGACTGTTTTTCGCTTAGTTAGAAGCTTTGCAAGGAAACTGTGACAAATTTCACGTTCGCGCATGCGCAGCCAAATAAAAGTCATGCACAATTATTATCAAAGTGTTATTCCTGATCGACCCTCCAAATCCAAAACTGAACACGTAGTGAACTCCGACAACAAAAACGTACACCAAAAACGTTCTTTGCAGATTGTACGTTAGGCAGAATCTTTAACTCGTCATTTCAATGTTCCTAAGGTCACCAGTAGCAGAAATAGGCAATTTACGTGGGTTACAAATTCACCTCTTTTTGGCCTCATTCTGTAAAATAGCCATTTCAACGATATTTAAGGAGCCTGGACAGGTCACTGACCTTAGTCTCAGGTAATAAACAAAGGAACGTTGCATTCATAATTTTACCTGTGAGTCTATCTGTATTTTGCAAAATGTGTAAATAAACTACCACCTCAATTTACCTGCCCGCTATCCCATTCTTCCGTGAGAAGTACAACATCTCCAGCTGGGGAAGTTTTCGGACTTTGGTTCGGCGTTCGTGGCACTAGTGACTGTGTATTTATGTTTGACTTGGTATGCTTTTTCAATGATTTTTGTACGGGACCATCTGTGACCCAACCCCCCAAATTTCTGTCGACTTCGACCATTATTTCGGGTAGTTATGGGCGTTACAAGGAATTACCACAGACAGACAGACACAGAACCAAAAATGTTCCTTGACGCAAAATTGTGGTGGAAATTTAAATTTTGGAGGTCATAAATTTTTTTATTTTCTATCACGAATCCAAGTCTTTCTTACCTTCGGTAGTGAGGAAGCAAAATCGATTGAAATATCCAACAAAACCTTTACATAACTGTATCAACTCGTTATGTGCTTGGTGTGTTGAGAATAACCTTTAATTAAACGTTAGCAAATGCTCGGTTTACTCGTTCCACCGCACAGTCTCTCTTATACCCTTCGATTACAGCATGAGTGGCGAGAAGTTGAGCCGGATGCCATTGATTCGGGATTTGGGGGTAATCGTTGACAGCCGGCTCACATTTGCTGATCACATGGACGGCGTTGCGAGCAGAGCCATGAGGGCTTTAGGATCCCTCAAAAGGAATACTAGAGAGTTCTCCAGCGTGGCAGCAGTGGTACGACTCTACAAGGCCCTGGTGCTGCCGATCCCTGAGTATGCTGCTATTGTCAGGAGTCCCTTCTATGTTGTGCATGTGGCGCAGTTGGAGCGGGTCCAGCATAAATTCTTACAAGCTTCGCATTCCGCTTGCTGATATTAATTACTCTTCCCTGCTCAAGGCTTGTAACCTTAGCCCGCTCCATACTCGCAGATCCATGTTGGACACTGTATTTTTGTGCAGGCTGGTCCGGGGTGGGTTGCACTGTCCAGATCTCCTATCGGAAATGAAAATTTTGATCCCTCATACCGGTACCCGTTCCCAGGCCCTTTTCTATGTGGATTTCTCTCCAACAAATTATCTACGTCAGCGCCCTTTGTCCCGCCTCCCTCGTACAGCGAATTTCGTAGAGCGTAGAGCGAGAAGCGTTACTCACGATGACGGATTGTCGTGATCCCCAATGGTTTTTTTTCATCCTTCTAGAGACACTTTTGGTTTATTATTTTCAATAATGAACCATTGGAATCGAGCAAGAAAAAAAAATTCTTACCCCCCCTCAAAATTGGATGGTTTACGTTTCAAGGTATGTAGAATCCGAAAATGCAATAAAAAAGTTTCTGTCTGTCGCCGTACTGGCCACTTTTCTTATAGTTACCATGAAAAAAAAAAACGCTGCAAATCCCTGCACAACGGTTTATTATTTTGTATAGAATACCCTCCTGTTACAGATCACAGCTCTATGTATAGATAACCCTTCTATATAATATGATATGTACTATTCTATTATATACATATTATGTAGATCGCAGACCCTCCGTAGGTTAGTACCTAACCCCGTACTCGTTACTAGGTACCTACCTAAATCACGAGTTAAATGTTGCTAAAATAATTCTGCCGATGACAAACAGTACCTAACAAAAAGAAACACACAATGAAGTTCTGAAAAGAAATTGTTGATGAGGAGTGAAAAAAGTTGCAAAAGTACCTACCAACAAACTCCAGCCCCTTCTACGTAGATGGTATAAATGAACCGTTGTGTAATAATTTACCGTTGAGTAATGATTTACCGTAGTAATAATTTACCCATCAATAATACTTCAACGTTTGTTCAAGTTTCACTACCTACCAACAAACTCCAAAAGAGCCATCATTTTTCAAGCGAAATAATATCACAGAACAACCAACTCGACTTCATACTCCGCCAATATAATCAGGTGATCCCTACCAATGATTGGCCGTATTCACAAATTCCTATTGTGGGCGCGTCTCTGGTTACGAGATTTGGTTTGAATTGTATACAATTTCATTCACACTGGAGTCGAAAATGCCTGTCGGTGCAAACTTCGGGGCCTTACTGTGAACGAACGGCTGGACGTACGATGCTCCGGATGGTCTTAAAAAACTCGCAAGTTCAAGAACTATTTAAAACCGTAAAAATATTTACGTAAAAAAATGGTATAGGCGTTTTGAAAATTTCAACCCCTATTTTGAACCCCTTAGAGATGACTCACAGTAACGTCGAGCCTCGAGGACCAACTAGACGCCGAACGGAACCTATAACCCGAATTTCATCAATTTTTTTTCATGGTAACTAAGAAAAGTGGCCCGTACGGCGAACGGCGTACCCCGTACGGCGTACGGCGGACAGACAGAAATATTTTTATTGCAGTTTTGGATTCTACATACCTTGAAACGTAAACCATCAAATTTTGAGGGGGGGTAAGAATTTTTTTTTTCATGCTCGATTCCAATGGTTCATTATTGAAAATAATAAACCAAAATTGATGAAATTCGGGTTATAGGTTCCGTTCGGGGTTCTGTGATCTACATAATATGTATAGAATAGTACATATTATATTATCTGTAACAGAAGGGTATTACGTACAAAATAATAAACCGTTGTGCAGCGATTTGCAGCGTTTTCTCCTTAATTTGACATCACTTTACTGCCAGTTATTGTCTTATTTCATTTTATCCCTAAATGCCATATTAATGTATTCACGTGTTATTATACTTCTCATCTATAGTGTACAGAAATATTTCTTATGTATCTTGCAACTGGGTTCGCCAGTAATAATGAAAATAAATAAATAAAATAAATACAGCCATGACGCGGGAATGTGCAGTGGCGCAGTTTATTTGGGGTGACGGAGTCCTGGAGATTCTCCAGATTTTAATGCGGCGGAGCGGTTGAAGAGAGAAGTTCCTTGGAGGCGGTTGATGACTTTTGTAACGGAATCTAGAAGTAATGACTGAGCTATATTTAGCTTGCGTAATGGGCTCGAAATAAATGCGTAAGCCAGACTCGTGTATTTGATAATGCGAACGAGATTTAACATGAGTACGGTTGGTTTATGTAGAAATGTATATTATTATCTCTTGCAAGCGAAAGCAGAGAGCTGTGGATTTTCCGCAAAAAATGAAATATTAACGAAATATGACCAGTAAGCGTTTTTCCTTATTAAAAAAAATCGTAAATCTGTATAATTATTTTGCTTCCTCACTACCGAAGGTAGGGAAGCCTTGGATTCCTGATTGAGTAAAAAAAATGTATCTCCTCCAAAATTTAAATTTCCTCAACCATTTTACGTGTCAGACATCGAGGAACATTTCTTGGTTCCGTGTCTGTCTGTCTGTGGTAATTCCTTGTAACGCCCATAACTACCCAAAATAATGGTCGAAATCGACTTAAATTTGGAGGATTGGTGCGGTTTGGGTCACAGATGGTCCCACACAAAAATCATTGAAAAAGTAATAATACTTCCGGCTGCGCATGTGCAAACGTGAAATACTTGAAACGCCCATAACTACCTTAAATATCTTTGATATGAGTTCAAATTCGGAGGATCGATCAGGAATACCACGTTGGCGCAAACATGAAATGTTGAGAGTTTCATTGTAACGCTACTAATTATTTTGGTTTATTATTTTCAATAGTGAACCTTGGAAATCGAGCGTGACCCCCCCCCCAATATTTGATGGTGTCCGTTTCAAGGTTTGTAAAATCCGAAAATGCAATAAAAAAATTTCTGGCCGTACGCCGTACTGAGCACTTTTCTTGGTTACCATGAGCCAAAATTGGCGAAATTCAGTTTATAGGTTCCGTTCGGGGTCTAGTTGGTCCTCGAAGCTCGACGTTATTGTCAGTCATCTCTAAGGGGTTCAAAATAGAGGTTGCAATTTTCAGAACGCCTATATCTTCTTTTTATGTGAATCTTTTAACATGTTTAATGTTTTAGGGCTGGGGGTCATTCTGTGAATTCCGACACGCAAATATGCAACGTTTTTCATTGGTTACTACACAGTTACTACCTTCTGTTGTAGCAACCATAAAGAATATTATCGCACTCGAAAGAAACAAGAGTCATTAGCTACGTTTTTCATTGGTTACTACACAGTTACTACCTTCTGTTGTAGCAACCATATGTTGATGGCGAGTTCTATAATAAGTACAGTAAATGCAACATTATACTTGTAGAGTTCAGTGAAATTGTGGCTTTCATTTTTTCTTGACATTAAAAAACTATATCTAATTTCTCCCTTGCGAGGGAAAAACATTAAACATGATTTAATGTTTTTCCCTCTCAAGGGAGAAATTCATTGATCTTACTTAGTTACACGGATGAAGTTTGTTCACCTAGTTTATTTTAAACAGTTCTTGAACTTTCGAGTTTTTTGAGACCACCCTGAGCATCGTACGTCCCTCCGTTCGTTCACAGTAAGGCCCAGAACCTTGCACCGACAGGCTTTTTCAACAGTAGGGTGAATGAAATCACATACGTTGAAGTATTATTGTTGGGTAAATTATTATTACACAATGGTGAATTATTACACAATGGTAAATTGTTACACAACGGTTACCATCTACGTAGAAGGGGCTGGAGTTTGTTGGTAGGTACGTTTGCAACTTTGTTAACTCCACATCAAGAATTTCCCTTCACAACTTCATTATTTGCGTTCCTTTTTGCCATTTTAGTTACTGTTTATCATCGACAGAATTATTTTAGCAACATTTAACTCGTGATTTAGGTAGGTACCTAGTAACGAGTACGGGGTTAGGTACTAACCTACTCTGCGATCTACATCATATGTATAGAATAGTAAATAATATTATATAAAGGGTTATCTATACAGAGAGCTGTGATCTGTAACAGAAGGGTATTCTGTACAAAATAATAAACCGTTGCGCAGGGATTTGCAGCTTTTTTAACATGAAGTACGAAACGGCGGAAATGTTCTTCGTGGAGTCATTAGGTAGAAGTTTGAAGGAAAACGTTTTTTTCTGAAAGAAGACAAATGTTTGGAAGCTCAAGATGTAAGGAGTAGATAAATGAGTTGAGAGGTGTTCGTTTCGTGACTTCGTCGTAACAAGTTTTTCGTTTCTTTCTGCGGTGGGAAAAAAGTTTAGCCATTGGACGATAGCCGATGCGGTACTTAACTTTCTCGTACCGGTATCGAACAGTAAAAAGGCACATACGATAAGATAGAGGTGAGGGAAACGAGCCCTGCACGGTTTGGCCCGCAAGAAAAACCTTTCAGTTGACGTGTTGGTCGGTAGTGGTGGAAAGGAACATTAATAGATTGCACATGGGTTCGGTAGTGAGGGCAGGGAGGTTGAGACATCCGGGCACTGATAGATGGACGGGCAGGTGTTCACATTCCCGTTTCCCACTGTTCCCAGACGGCCGGGGGCTTCCTCCGGTGTAGTGGCAATGAACGGGATTGAAAAACGCTGCAAAGTCCTTGTCACATGGGTTTATTATTCTATTGGACATACGTACAGAAATGTTGGCTGTTCATTCATTGTTTCCTTTGATCATTGGTAGTACCATTTAATCGTCTTGATCCACGTGTTGACACTTTTTCTAGTGTTATTATACAAACTGATTGTGATTTCAGACGATTTCCCAGGTTTTTGACTCACGAAAAATCAATTTTGGGAGCTGAACATCTGGTACAACCTCAATTTTCCACTCCTTGGTCAAAATCGACTTCATATTCGGTTTTCTCGTCCCCAAAAACATGGAAAACGATACCTCAAAAGCTCATTTTACTACTGTGTTACTAAAACACAAAAAGTACCTATTTTTATACACATTTTCACTCATAACTCCCCTGGACAACTAGGGCCCAAATGGAGCATGTGTGCGAAAGAACGATTTTTTAAGACCGAAAATGAAGCCTGTACACGTGATACGGCGTACGGCGGACGGACATTGCATTTTTGGAATCTACGCACCTTGAAACGGAAAAGAAAAAATTTTGAGAGGGTGTTATAAAAATTTTTTGCTGAGCGAATACATAGGTGTATTATTCACAGGATAATAAACCAATAAAGGAGCCTACCGAATTTGTGTTTTGGGGGCCAAAATTGGTGGAAACCACCAGAAATGGGTATTCGTATTATTTCACGTGAAAGAAAGAATAAATGAACAGCCAACATTTCTGTAGGTTGTCCAATAGACAACCCCAATAAACCCATGCGACAAGGACTTTGCAGCGTTTTTGGTTTATTATTCTGTGAATAATACACCTATGTATTCGCTCAGCAAAAAATTTTTACAACACCCCCTCAAAATTTTTTCTTTTCCGTTTCAAGGTGCGTAGATTTCAAAAATGCAATGTCCGTCCGCCGTATCACGCATAGCGGCTTCATTTTCGGTCTAAAAAATTCATTCAAGCGCACACATGCTTCATTTGCTGGGCCCTAGTCGCGAATGCACAGCCGTGAAATACTTGAAACGCCCGTAACTACCTTAAAAATCGTTTGAATGAGTTTCGGTTTGGAGGGTCGATCAGGAATAACACTGAAATTGCATATGAATTTAATTCGTCTCCGCATGCACGAACATGAAATGTTGACAATTTCTTTGTAACGCTTCTACCTACGCGAAAAATAGTCGTAGAGAGCTGAAATTTTGAGGGTACACGCGGGTTGGATCGCAGATGGTCCCTTAAAAAAAGGAACCTACCCAACTATTCTATTATGTTCATGTGATTCATGTGAGGAAGCTGTACTACCTACTCGAATTGGCAGACGTTTTTGTAAGTATTTCAGACACGAAACTGAAGAAGATTACTAACAAAATACTTTGCGTTTTGGGGATACGACATCGAAAACAAGGATGTTTTATCGTCTCTTGTCAGATCCACTTGATCCAGCTCAACTTACTTCGAATCCCCTCTCACGCATTCATTGTCTGGGTTCCCCGTCTTCCACAATCTACTGGCAGACCTGATCCATAAAACACCGGCCGGGTCGGAATGGGTTATTTTATTCGGGCAATGAATCATTGAGACTGATAGGGACGTTATAAATACTTTGGAGGTGCATGGGTTTCTAAACGTGCTCTATTTATAACTAGCCGAGGAGATTGCATCTGGACTCGGTTCAATTCGCTTACCCTTCGTAATAAGACGGTTCGATGAAGTGTGGTTTAAGAGAAGCTGACCATAAAAATATCAAGTTTGTTGTAAAAAGATGTCAGTTGTGGACACGAACTTCTCACACCGTTTGTATCGTAGTCAGCACTGTCGTTAGCCAACATACATAAGTCTACTACTAGCTTACCCAGGTTACATGCATTTCGCTGAATATGAATAGTTGTTAGGTGCATCAGAACTGCGGTTATTTATTACATATCGCATTCGGTTGTTTGTATCTCGAATCAGCATAAAACGATGTAAAACCTTTTCCTTGTAGAAAACGGAGCCAATCCTTCAAGTACTATGAATAAAAAAACTCTGCAAAGTCCTTGTCACATGGGTTTATTATTCTATTGGACAAACCTACGGAAATGTTGGCTGTTCATTTATTGTTTCTTTCATGCGTAATAATCGAAATAGCGATTTCTGGTGGTTTCCATTAATTTTGGCCCCTAAAACACAAATTAGGTACGCTCCTTTTTTTCTTTTTTTTTGCAAACTATCTTTGATCATTGGTAGTGCCATTTAATCGTCTTGATCCACGTGTTGACACTTTTTCCAGTGTTATTATACAAATTGATGGTGATTTCAAACGATTTCCCAGGTTTTTGACTCATAAAAAATCAATTTTGGGAGCTGAACATTTGGTAGAACTCAATTTTCCACTCTTTGGTCAAAATCTACTTCATATTTGGTCTTCTCGTCCCCAAACACATGGAAAACGATATCTCAGAAGCTCATGTTACCAACATGTTGCTCAAACGCAAAAAGTACCTATTTTTACACACATTTTCACTCATAACACCCCTGGGTATATTCCGATCGGGCTGAAAAGTTTCGGGACACAACTAGGGCCCAAATGGAGCATGTGTGCGAAAGAACGAATTTTTTAGACCGCAAATGAAGCCGGTACACGTGATACGGCGGACGGACATTGCATTTTGGTTTATTATTCTGTGAATAATACACCTATGTCCTATGTAATCGCTCAGCAAAAAATTTTTATAACACCCCCTCAAACTTTTTTCTTTTCCGTTTCAAGGTGTGTAGATTCAAAAAATGCAATGTCCGTCCGCCGTACGCCGTACGCCGTCCGCTGTATCACGTGTACAGGCTTCATTTTCGATCTAAAAAAGTCGTTCTTTCGCACACATGCTCCATTTGGGCCCTAGTTGTGTCCCGAAACTTTTCAGCCAGATCGGAATATACCCAGGGGTGTTATGAGTGAAAATGTGTGTGAAAATAGGTACTTTTTGCGTTTTAGCAACATGTTGGTAACATGAGCTTTTGAGGTATCGTTTTCCATGTTTTTGGGGACATCGAATATGAAGTCGATTTTGGCCAAGGAGTGGAAAATTGAGGTTGTACCAGATGTTCAGCTCCCAAAATTGATTTTTTATGAGTCAAATACCTGCGAAATCACCATCAATTTGTAGAATAACACTAGAAAATGTGACAACACGTGGATCAAGACGATTAAATGGCACTACCAATGATCAAAGATAATTTGAAAAAAAAAAAAAAAAAAAGATCGTACCTACCTAATTTGTGTTTTGGGGGCCAAAATTGGTGGAAACCATCAGAAATAGCTATTTCAATTATTTCACATGATACAAACAATAAATGTACAGCCAACATTTCTGTAGAATAATAAACCCCATGTGACAAGGACTTTGCAGCGTTTTTGGAATCTACGCACCTTGAAACGGAAAAGAAAAAAGTTTGAGGGGGTGTTATATAAATTTTTTGCTGAGCGAATACATAGGTGTATTATTCACAGAATAATAAACCAAAAGGAGAGCAAAACCTTCTGCTTCTATAGAAAAGTATAAAAATGCTCTCAAAAAAAGTATTTCCTTCAATTAAGAGTATTCCGTATGAATAAAGCAACACCTTTGCTTCGCTTGATGAGCAAATGCTCCAAGAAAGATAGATGCATCTGCTCCACAGTAGATTCACATAATTAATATTATCATATCAAGTGTTATATTTTCTCATTTATACGTTTATGAAGTTTGATTTTCGTGCTACTTGCTACTTGTGAACTTTAAATTATCGAGGAGCTCACCAGTTCTTGTAATATTAAAAATTATAAGGCTCGAAGAACCTCTCGGGCACAAGATTCAAGAAGTTTATTTCGGTTTTCGGAAGAAAATGTGAAGTGGCTCGCAGAACATTTTGTTGGAAACGTTGTCAGTGTTACTCGTGGTGGTGCCCTACCCGCCGAGCTGAACATGAAAGCTTGTTTACGCTATCTAGCGGATCCGGGGTTCTAAAAAGGCATTGGAAAAGAACGGTGTTCACCAGTCAAGTGTATCTTTGGCGGTAAAATTTATTGTGGATAGAATTGTTTCGGAAGCAGACGCCTGGATTAAATTTCCAACAACACAAAAGGAAGTCGCGCGGGCAATGAACTATGGCAATTGGTGCGGTGCTCATATTGGTATTGAAAAACCATTGTTGCATGGGGACGTATATATTAACAGAAAAGGCCGAGCAACACTGAACGTGCAAGCGACCTGTGACGCCAAATGCATGTTCATAAGCGTGGATGTCCGATGGCCGGTTTCTGTCCATGACAGTCGAATATGGAAGAATTCGATGATACGTACCTGTATGTCACAAGCTGGGGCATACTGCGGGGTAATGGGTACGGCATTGAACCATGGCTAATGGCCACTTTTCGTAATCCTACTAATGATATGGAACGCGTGGTGATCGGTTGGGGTTCACCACTTGTTGGGAGTGGTTTTGGCGCCTGGGATAGTCTAGGGTGTGATGAAGGGTGAGGTATCGGATGATGTGCTCGGAAGGTTACCACCACACCGGTTATACCCGCAGGCTTCACCAGGCAGGTTACACCACTCAGCGAGATCTTTTGGAAGGAGGTATTCGGAAGGTTCCACCACGCCGGTTATACCACAAGGGCCTCACCTAGGCAGGTTCCACCACTCGCGAGGAGGGAAGGAAGGTAGGGAGAGAGAGATAAGTCATGAGAATGAAGAAATCTGGTCGGGAGCACGACTTATAAAGGGCTTATTCCACCCCCCCCCCCCCCCACAGTCGTTAGAGACTGGTGGGGAGAGCCACCTCCAGTCTCACATAGACCCCTTCCTTCCACTTGGTTTATTGAGTTTAATCTATAACAGAGTTGAGTGGTATAGGTGGCCGGTGACCATTGAGAGATCTTTCGGCCAACTGAAAAGGAGGTTAAACAAGACCGAGTACCTGAAATAATCGTGGCGTGCGTTGTCCTGCATAATGCAGCTAAAATATTACAAGACTGGACGTAGATGGCGAGCTACGTAACTCTTCCTCACATTCAGATGACATTTTGAAATTTTACAGACTGGATATCGTGAATTGGTTGATGAGTAATCTGAAAACTCCAAAGAGGTTAGTGGATACAAAAACGAAAAACGAGTGAGACCTGAGATGACTTGAGACAAAAACACCTAGGTCAGCTTTTTCTGGGTCACCAACTGCTGTTGGCTCGAAGAGCTTTTACTTCTGTTTCGAGAAGCATATCCTTGGAAGTGAAGGTAATGATTATTCATACGAAAAAAAGTAAAACCTTTTGCTTCGAGCATTTCCTTCTGGACCAAATGCTTTTCCTTCAAGCATATGCTTTAAACGATTTGCTTTCGATTTATTCATACCATCCTTGCTCGGTCTCTTGAAAAAACTCGCTTTGAATCCAATACCTTCGGTAATTCGTATTTCTTTCAACCCCCCTCCAACGACCTACCGCACAGTGTACCAGTAGATCGTAATTAGCCTGCCTATCATGCGAAAAAAGGGTTATGGGTTATATTCTTCCTCAGCTTCAAGCTTATTGAATCTCTTCGATTGCTTTAAGCACGTCGGCGATATGGTACTATTCGTCTGAATTAGGGTCACACTAATTATGTAAATATCAGATGTAAAAAAAATCAGCTAATGTCAGATGTAAAAAGACTAATGAGATGTAAAAAATATCAGACTAATTATGTAAATATTAGATCTAAAATCAGATGTGATGTAATATCAGATCTAATGTAAATATCAGACCTAAAATCAGACAAATTATGTAAATATCAGATCTAAAATCAGATCTAAAAATATCAGATGTAAAATAAGATGTAAATATCAGGCTAATCAGATGTAAATATCAGATGGATCAGACTAATTATGGATCAGAATAGTCATGTAAATATTGATTCCTAACCGCCACATTTTTCGTAGGTCAACGTACTCGTACTATCTAGCCCAACAATTTTATAGAACTAGATTCTTGAATTAGGAGCATTATCAGCTATTCAGATTTTTTGCCCCTCGCTAGTTAACGTTCGAACAACTCCCTCATAACGAATTTGGAGTCTGAGGCTCTCCGTACTGCTACGAGTAATATTCATTTGAATGGCAACGTTAAAGAAAGATACTTTTACTGGATTAAATATATCTGCATTGAATTTCAATTTTATATGCATTGAAATTTGATGTACGTTGCCGGATACCATACATACCGCTGTGATCACTTATTTTATTCACAAATCGATAAAAAAAAGGCAAAATTGCTAACAATAAATTACTTATATAAAATCTCTGAAAGGACGTGGAAGAGTGAGTAAAGAGAGAAAAATACCATTTCAGTTGTATTTCATACAGAATAGGTGTCAAATTTGGATGGTGGGGGGGGGGCAAACTTTGGTATCAAGAGCTAAAATGAACACTAATTCTACTGGCGTTTTGTGGGATGGTGATTCACAACGGAGGGGCTATTTAGATGATGGAAATATTTTTCTCAAAAATTTGTAGGTCAAATTTGACTACATAAGGGTCAAAAATGGCCAAAATCACGAAAAAGTTGGGTATCTAATTTTACGAAAAGTGGTATGGTTCTGGCTGTATCACCTTTTTGCACAGTCGCATGAATATTTATTTGAAAATTCGCTTATAGCCATCTGCATGACTAGAACGTTTTCTTGATATTTCGGATAGTTAGCATAGGGAATGATGTGATTCAGTTCCAATGGGATGTTTATAATTTTTGTTCGTGAATGTTGGCGTGTGTGGACTTGGTTTCATTAAATTTCTGTCTCAAATTTAATTGAGATCAAATAATCCCATAATGATGGTTTAAACTTGTTTATATTTCTTTGGATACGGCACTACCTTCGGGTGCGACCTATAGGATACCTATTAAGCGCACACTAGTGCCGTAGCGTGTCGGGCCGCAGATAATCAGAGAAAATATGCGCTCATTTGCCTGCCCCACTGTTTGTTGTTTCGTTCGTCATGGATTCTTCCGATGAAGATATTTTATTATTGGTTCATTATTTTCGATAATTTGCCTTTAAAATCGAGCATGGAAAGAAAAAATTTAATCCCCCTCCCTCAAATTTGATGGTTTCCATTGTAAGGTACCACGTTGAATCCGAAATAATGGAATAGAAAATTTATGTCCGTCCGCCGTGCGTCGCACTCCGTTTTTTTTTCATAGTTACCCTGAACCATGAACCAAAATTAATGGTTTGTACAGTTGATCATAATCACGCATGGCTTTATGAAATCGAGTTGGTTGTTCGTTGATATTATTTCATTTTTTGAAAAAAGATGGTTATTTTGGATTTTGTTGGGAGTAGGTACTTTTGTATCGAACAAAATAAAATTACTTAATGCATAACAACAAATAATAATTGTTGTGATCGGCTGCTCCTCCACAACCAATGTAATGTACATACATGTTGTCTCTCAGAGTGGGGACCCCCCGACCCCCTCTGATCATGTCAGGGGCCTATAAAGAGCCAAGGGGCCAATAAATATACAACCATTCTCAAGCTAACTTTCGGCCTCGTCTGTTCCATCCTTATTCACTACACTGGTGACCCCGAGTGGTGACACGCAGCCTCCTCACGCCGTCTGCGACCGCGGTGCGACGACAGCGCCTAGCAACGACGAACAACGCCGCTCAGCGCCCGCCGACCGTCTGCGACGAGCCCCACCTCCGCAGCGCTGCGCCCGGCACACGCGCCCCACTCCGACGCCCCACAGCGCCGCCCCCACCGACGCCACACAGCGGCGCCCCACTCCGACGCCCGCCTCGACAGCAATCGCAGCGGCCCCCCGCTACTTCGCCCCACCATCCGATTCCTATATAAGGAAACGGACGCCGGCACCTCGCACACTTCCTGCTGACACTTCCAGACGACACCTCTCCGGGACTGGCGCCTACAACGAGAACACGGACCCTAACCACCGACACCCGCAGAAACGACTCCACCGACATCAACGCTCCAGCTCCGGCCGTACGACCCCGCATTCCCGCACGTCTGATTCGCCCAACTCGAGATCACATTGACTCACGAAGGCCTCACGACGCCGCATGCTAAATTCGCCTGCGCCTTCGAGCCCCGACAAGCGGACCTCTACGACGATCCCAACCGACTTCCGAGCACGAGAATCCGTCAGTCCACGCCCGCCGAATCCGTAGAGCCCTCCCGGCCGACACACCGCAACGCGTAGAACATCAAATCGTCACGAAGGGACCTCCATGCCACGCGAAACTTCGCCGAATATTACCGGACCTCAACGCGAAAGCGTCGGCCCATTTCGGCGAATTACTAGCGGCTGGCACCATCGAACGCCAACAGCTACCAGACGTTGACAACTCGCCTTTTCGCCACGCACGCACCGTCCGACGCCTCCCGGCTCACCGGCTTACTCAACCGACTTCCGACGACGAACTACCGTCAGTCCTCGCCCACCGACTCACTCGAGCACTCCCGGCCGACACACCGACCCCGCTCGTTCGGCAGCTTTTCACACGCGCCCTTCCAGACAGCATTCGCCTTACCATAGCGGCGCGCGACGAACCCGACGTCACGAAACTCGCTGCTCTCGCCGATCGCCTCAAACCCTTCGCTCCCCCTCCTCGAGTGGCTACCGTCACCGAAGAGGTTCGTGTGATTCGAACAGACGACAACAGCGACCGCCGACGCAGCCACGACCGACCACACGCAGCGCGACGAACGGCTCGTGTTTCTACCGCCACACATGGGACCCCCGAGCACAAAAACGCCGCACCCCATGCACCTGGCGCCCGCAACAACAGCCGCCGCGGCCGCACCCACGCACTCAACCAACACCCCGGCTCTTCATACGCCGCATACGTACCGCCCCCAACAACACCGACCCGGACAGCCACAGCGGACCACCGCAACCAGCACACGCACCTCCCACGCCCGACAACCGCCACCGCAACAGAACAAAATTTAACTAAATGCGTTACTTAAATTCTGGGGGGAGCAGTGTTGTGATCGGCTGCTCCTCCACAACCAATGTAATGTACATACATGTTGTCTCTCAGAGTGGGGACCCCCCGACCCCCCTCTGATCATGTCAGGGGCCTATAAAGAGCCAAGGGGCCAATAAATATACAACCATTCTCAAGCTAACTTTCGGCCTCGTCTGTTCCATCCTTATTCACTACAATAATAATAGGTAAACTTAAGATTTTGGGTTTTCCGGAGGGGGGGGGGGGGTGGCACGAGGGTAGGGTCTCATGTACTTGTGTACCCCATATGGGTAATAGGGGCTCAAGAAGTTTAAATGTTTTCATTTTTGTATAGAAATGCATTTTATTTTCAACAAATTTTTTTTACCAACTTGAAGATGATGGCAAATAAACTTTATTGTTATTATTATTGTTAACACATTTGGGTCCTGGTTATGCTCCGAAACTAGGCAGCCCGATCAGCATACACCCAGGGGTGTTATGGGAGAAAAATGAGTGTAAAAGTAGGGGTTTTCCAGGGATGTTTGAGGTTTTAGTTAACATGAGCTTGTGAGGTATCGTTTTGCATGTTTTGTAGGGCGAGAATACCGAATATTAAGTTGATTTTGACCGAAGAGTGAAGAATAATTGAGGTTGTAACGAAGGTTAAGCTCCCAAAATCAAGACAAACGGGTGAATCAAGACAATTAAATGGTGCAATCAATGATCAAAGATAGGGGACCAAAATTGGTGGAAACCATCAAAAATAGCCATTTCAATAATTGCACATGAAAGAAACAATAAATGAACAGCCAAAACTTCTCTACTATGTCCAGTTGAATAATAAACCCATGTGACAAGGATTTTGTATTCGTTGTATTTTGAAACAAAACGTCTGTCACATAATTATTATTCATGTTCCTGTGATTACCTATTTTAATTAATTCCTGAATTCTAAAAACCTTGGCTTGTCACGAATATTAATTATTGACGGATACTGTAATTTTCATGGGATTACTATTTTCTCGTTTTGGGCCAGAATATAATATTATATGGACCAAGAGAATCTGGCAATCCTACCTAGTGTGGAGAGGGGCAGGTAGGTAGGTTTTACCAGGCTGCAGCCCCAGTTCTTCTAATACCCCCAAAACCACTTGCTTTGTTTCTCCTGACCTGTGATGCCTGGAAAGAGCATTGGGACAGCTGAGTTCCTGGTAAGCCGAGGTGAGCTGCTCACAGAAAGAACGCTATCCTCGTTGCGTCAAAGAAATCCTCCAATCCCAGAGGTCCTCTTGGTGAGGTTTTAGTGGCTCCACTTGGAGCAGGGTCCGCTCCTTGGTATTTGCCTCATTAGTTTTTCTATGAAAACCCTTCCTAGGCACCCACAGCACTGGCACCATTAGTCCTACCAGAAACCAAAACCTTCAGTTACTTCCTTAAACTCAACTCCCTTGGAACTCATATGTGTCCATCTGTGCTGTGCGTGTCTGGGAGAAGATCAGTCATTAGAATTGGACAATCTTTGTGTGTTTCCTGTTTTATTGCATGTATGTACCACTGTGCGTTCTACCATCCCATTTTGGTTTATTATTCTGTGAATAATACACCTATATGTAGTCCCTCAGCAAAACATTTTTATAACACCCCCTCAACATTTTTTCTTTTAGGTTTCAAGGTGCGTAGATTCCATAATTGCACTGTACTCCGTCCGCGGTGTCACGCATACCTGCTTCATTTTCGGTCTAAAAAATTCGTTCTCTCGCACACATGCTCCATTTGGGCCCTAGTTGTGTCCCGAAACTTTGCAGCCCGATCGGAATACAACCGGGGGTATGAGTGAAAATGGGTATAAAAACAGGTACCCTACTTCTTGTGTTTTCGTAACATGACCTTTGACGAGAAGACCAAATAATATGAAGTCGATGTTGTCCGAAGAGTGGAAAATTGAGGTTGTAACGACGTTTCAGCCTTAAATTTTGGTCTAAAATCGTCGTTCTTCCGCACCTAATTTGGTTCCCCATTTGGGACCTAGTTGTGCTTCGAAACACGGCAGCCCGATCGGGATACACGCAGGGATGTTGTTAGGGGGGGGGGGGGGGGGGGGGATGGGTGTAAAAATAGGGATTTTTGAGGTTTTAGTGAACATGAGCTTATGAGGTATCGTTTTCCATGTTTTCTAGGGTGAGAAGATGTTATTAGGTTGATTTTGGCCGAAGAGTGAAGAACTGAGGTTGTAACGAAGGTTAAGCTCACGAAATTAATTTTTTATTAGTCTAAAACGTGGCAAATTGTCTGAAATCACCATACATTTGTATAATAACACTGGAAGTAGTATCAACAGGTGAATCAAGAAAATTGAATGGTACTATCAATAATTCTTGTTTTTGGGGACCAAAATTGGTGGAAACCATCAAAAGTAGCTATTTTAGTTATTGCACACCAATGAAACAATAAATGAACAGCCAAGATTTCTGTACGTATGTTCAGTAGAATAATAAACCCATGTGACAAGGACTTTGCAGCGTTTAGGTTTATTATTCTGTGAATAATACACCTATGTAATCGCTCAGCAGTAAATGTTTATAACACCCCCTCAAAATTGTTTACGGCTTTTTTTCGGTCTAAAAAATTCGTTCTCTCGCACACATGCTCCATTTGGGCCCTAGTTGTGTCCCGAAACTTCACAGCCCGATCGGAATACACCCAGGGGGGAGAAATGGATGGGTTTCGTGTTTTTTGTTTTGTTAAGGTTTTAGTCAACATACTTGTGAGGTATCCATTTTCATGTTTTTTGAGGCGAGATGAGGTTGATTTTTACCAAAGAGTAAAGAAATTAGGTTTTAACGAAGGTTCAGCTTCCAAAATTCATTTTTTATGAATCAACAACACAGGAAATTTTCTGAAATCACCATACATTTGTATGGCAAAACTAGATCGACAGGTATTAGCTGGTGAATCGAAGAGCCCAAGTCGTGTTTCTGGGGACCAAACTAGGTGGAAACAATAAAAAAAAGCTATTTAAATTATTGCATGTGAAAGAAACAATAAATAAACAGCCAAAATTTCTGTAGGTATCTCATGTAGAATAATAATTCCATGTGACAAGGACTTTGCAGCGTTTTCCGCCCCGTTACTAGTGTGCCCTTACCTTTATGATTCATTCTTGAAATCTACCCATTCAAACTAAATACAGCATGTTATTTTTCTTTTACAGGTATGCACTTACTACGTCATCTGAAATTCGTAAGTTACTAAATCTGAGTGCTAGTAATTAACTTATACAGCAGTTTTTGTGTTAACTTGTTATCACACAATATACGAGTGAAATTTATATATTTTTAGTCTTTACGAAGCGATGTTGGTATCAATTTGAATGAACCCATGTTCGGTCAAAAGCTTCAAGAATTACCATAAACCCGAACACAGTCATCGATATTTGTTGTGTCGCTGTGAAAAAATTACATCAAGTAGACAGGTATATCAGGTAGACAAACTACGTATAATCTTAGCAACCTGGTGATCTACTGGTCGAACAACCTCCTCATCGTCTCACCTTCCTGTGCAGAACGGAACAGAGATGAGCCAACATTCAATGAAGGGAAATCCCAGTTGATATTAGTTGATTCAGCCACCATGTCCCGTGGAAGTAGAGTCAAATCCAAGGAAAAATAGGCAGTATAGCCTCCTCACTTGAATCACATGAACGTATAGAGTAGTTGGGTAGGTTCGTTTTGATACGGGACCATCTGCGGTCCAACCCGCGTGTACCCTCAAAATTTCAGCTTTCTACGACTATTTTTCTCGTAGTTAGAAGCTTTACAAGGAAATGGTCAACATTTCATGTTCGCGCATGCGCAGACGAATTAAATTCTTATGGAACTATCGAAGAATTATTCTTGATCGATCCTCCAAATCTGAACTCATTTCAACAATGTTTAAAGTAGTTACGAGCGTTTCAAGTATTTCACGTTTGCGCATGCGCAGACGGAACGATTTCCATGATTTTGAAACGGGACCATCTGCAATCCAACCCGCGTGTACCCTCAAAATGTCAGCTCTGTACGACTGTTTTTCGCGTTGTTAGAAGCTTTACGAGGAAATGTTCAACATTTCATGTTCGCGCATGCGCAGATGAAAGTTACTGTACGATTCCAATGAAATGCATTTGGAACTATTAGGTTATTATTTCCTGATCGACCATCTAAGTTTGAACTAATTTCAACGATGTTTAGGGTAATTATGAGCTTTTCAAGTATTTTACGTTTGCGCATGCGCAGCCGAAAGTTACCGTACTTTTTCAGTGATTTTGGTGTGGGACCGTCTGTGACCCAACCCGCACCTACCCTCCAAATTACAGCCCATTTTGACCATTATTTCGGGTAGTTATGGGCGTTACAAGGACCACAAACAGACACGGAACCAAAAGTGTTCCTCGATGTCTGAAACGCAAAATGGAATTGGAAATTTTCATTTTGGAAGACATACTTACTTTTTTTTTTTTTTTAACTCAATCGCGAATCCAAGGCTTCCCTACCTTTGGTACCTAGTGAAGAAGCAATAATAACATTTTGAGATGTGAAACTTTAATAACTGAAAGCAAAATGCTTACCTCTCATGCAATAACTGAACCTATCTCAATTTAATACCGTACATGAACAGGGAGAGGGATATGAAAAAACGAGGGAGCATCTGATTATAATCCCGGATGGCTGTATGAAGTCGAGTTGTTCTGTGATACTATTTCATTTGAAAAAACACGCCAAATCCCTGTGTGCTTACATACAGCCGATCGGGGCCTGACTGTTTCTATCCTTACATCCGACTTAATCCTTTAACCGCCTTTTTACTGAGCGACTTCTACTATATGTATATACCTATATGAGAGACATTTAGCAATAATCTACGTACCTTGAAACGGAAAAGAAAACACAAACGGTGGGTACAGCTTCCGTACAAGTACGCAACCACGAGGGACATTTTATGTCTTAGCGCCCCCTCCCGCACCCACACCAAGTACTTCGTACTTAATTGTTTTGGTCACCTAGTCCGAACAGCCTTCAGTCCCAATTAGTTCGGATTAGCCGGACTCCACTGTATTATGTACGTAAACATTCATTTAAACAATCACGCTCATACCGCAGCTTGTTGGCCACGCAGTCCGCAGTGGTTAACGTAGTATGGTTAGGTAAATCTAGAGCTATCCAACGAGTGGTGAACGATTTTTGTACGATGATAACTGGCGAAGTTAAAGTTCCGTAGCAACGAATCGGTTGTAAGCGAAAATCATCAGAAATTTTCGTGACGTTGTTTCCGTTGCATGTCCCGCGTTTCATTTTCGAGTTTATGTAGCAAAGTAAAGACATAAAATGTCAAAAAATGAACAAGCAACTCTACTAGTCTTGCTGCAAACACATACATTTCTAATTAGCAGAAGTTTACAAGTTTGTGTTCTCATATTGACTCCGAGCCAACTTTTTCTCTGGTTTGTCAACGTCCAGCCCGATTACGGGTGTGACAGTTGGTGACAATTACAAATAACCGATCAAATCCTCCCTGAAGATGGTGAGCGCCGTCTGGGCTCGTTGAGACTCATTGCCTTAACTGATTAGTTGAACAAACAACGTTATCGTGTATTGCGATAAGGAACGTGTGTGGTGAGCCGAGCCGAGGCTTTAAGGGAAGGGTTTTTTTGACTCTGAAGGAACGTTGCCGTAAAAAACACAAGTTTACGACCGATATTTAACACGCTCGTAATGTATTCTAAACTAACGGGAAATACGCTGGACGTGTGGGTCCGGTGCGTATGTAAATATTTTCCTTCGCTCAGAATGTGTTGCACAAAACAATATTGGTTTATTATTTTCAATAATGAACCTTCGGATTCGAGCATGAATAAAAATTTAACCCCCCCCCCCCCCTCCCCCTCAAAATTTGATGGTTTACGTTTCAGGGTATGTAGAATCCGAAAATGCAATAAACAAATTTCTGTCTGTCCGCCGTACGTCGTTCTTAGCACTTTGCTTAGTCACCATGAACCAAAATCGACCGGGTCCCGTTCGGGGTCTAGTTGGCTCTCGAAGCTCGGCGTTACTGTCAGTCATCTGTAAAGAAGTGAGAAACAGGGGTTGAAATTTTCAGAACGCCGTAGCTCGAAAATTTTCGATAGAAGTGTATGGTTTTTTTTACGTTATTAAATTTGTCTTGAGCTAAAATATTTTTTGAGACCACCCGGAGCATTGTACGTCCAGCCGTTCGTGTGCACCAAAAAGCTTCGTCAACACGATCGTGAATCAGACGGTATAAATCCGGCCATAGATATCATCACTAGGGAGCACCTGATTACAATCAAGGATGGCTGTATGAAGTCGAGTTGGTTGTTCTGCGATATTATTTCATTTGATAAGTGATGGACTATTGGATTTTGTTGGCAGGTACTTTTGTAACTTGAACAAACGTTGAAGTATTATTGATGGGCAAATTATTACACAACGGTTCACTATGCTATCTACGTAGAAGGGGCACCTATACAGGTAAATTATTACACAACGGTTTATTATTTGCCTTATGCTTCATGAATAACCAACGGAACGGGTTCATAGGAACTTTTTGCGCTACGTGGCCTACAAGATGGGAATCCCCTCTGACGATATCGACTACGCCTCTCTTCTGAGAAGATGCAAACTC
Source organism: Leptopterna dolabrata (assembly GCA_954871275.1). Taxonomy (NCBI): domain Eukaryota; kingdom Metazoa; phylum Arthropoda; class Insecta; order Hemiptera; family Miridae; genus Leptopterna; species Leptopterna dolabrata. The sequence goes on along the minus strand of OX940982.1, from coordinate 2,125,531 downwards.
GAGACTTTGGAAAAGCGACGTTGCACATCTGACTTGGTGTTGCTCTTCAAAATTTTGAACAACCAAATCGATTGTCCCCCATTACTCTCCAAAATCCAGCTCGCCGCCTCTCGCACCAGCACACGTTCTTCGGTCCTCTTCGCCGTCCCTTTTTCCCTGACCAACTACGACAGAAATCGACCACTCCACCGACTAGTCCGCACAGCAAACCTCTTTCTTTCTTCAAATCCTCAGTTCGACTTCTTCCATTCCCCCCTTTCTACTCTAAAGACTTTCCTTTCTTCTTCCTCTCTCTCTTTTCAATAGTTTCAACCTTTCTTTATTTTTTTCCCCCCACTGTTTTCCCTTGTACTGTTTCTCTTCTATTGTAACGTAGAGCTCTTCACCCCTCTGCTAGAATGACATTAATATGCAAAATGTAATTGGGCTTGCCCGTATAAATAAATAAATAAATAAATAAGTGCAAAATAATTAATGATTGAATTATTGAATCCAGCCCATTTGTAGGAAACTTTAATTTCGGGGCCGGCTCGAGTACTCGATTTAGGGCTTTCAATAATGAACCTTTGGAATCGAGCATGGAACCCCCCCTCCTCAAAATTTGATGGTTTACGTTTCAAGGTATGTAGCTGTCCGCCTCATGCCCCCTACTTACCATGAACCAAAATGGATGAAATTCGAGTTATAGGTTCCGTTCGGGGTCTAGTTGGTCCTCGAAGCTCGGCGTTACTAAGGGGTGAAAAATAGGGGTTGCAATTTTCAGAACGCCGTAACTCGAAAACTTTCGATAGAAGGGTACGACTTTTTGAACGTATTTAAAATGATCTTGGAAAGAATTGTTTGAGACCACACGGAGCAGTGCGTCCAGCCGTTCGGTTTCACCGAAAAGCTTCGTCAACACGTTCGTGAATCAAACGGTATGACGCCCCCTCAATATTTGTTTCTTTTACGTTTCAAGGTGCGTAGATTCATAAAATGCAATGTCCGTCCTCCGTATCATGCATACCGGCTACATTTTGGTCTAAATAATTCGTAATTTCGCACACATGCTCCAATTGGGCCCTAGTTATGTCCCGAAACCTTGCAGTCCCATCGGAATATACCCAGGGGTGTTATGGGTGAAAAATGGGAATAAAAATATGTATTTTTTATGATTTTTGTGTTTGAGTAACGTGAGCTTTCGAGGTAACGTTTTCCATGTTTTTTAGGACGAGAAGACCGAATATGAAGTCGATTTTGGCCACTGAGTGGAAAATTGAGGTTCTAACGAAGTTGCAGCCTTAAATTTACGTTAAATTTTGGTCTAAAATCGTCGTTCTTCCGCACAGAGTTCGGGTCCCCATTTGGAAAAAAATTTGGGTCCTAGTTGTGCTCCAAAACTCGGCAGCGCGATCGGCATACACCCAGGGGTGATATGGGAGAAAAATGGATCTAAAAATTAACTGGTTTTAGTGAACACGAGCTTGTGATGTATCGTTTTCCATCTTTTTTAGGGCGAGAAGACCGAATATGAAGTTGATTTTGACCAAAGATTGTTAACTGAGGTTGTAACTCCCGGTTAAGCTCCCGAAATTCATTTTTTCTGAGTCAAAACCTGGGAAATTGTCTAAAATCAAAATAAATTTGTGTAATAACACTAGAAGTAGCATTAGCAGGTGAATCAAGACAATTAATTGGTACTATCAATGTTCAAAGATAGTCTGTTAAAAAAAAAGCTTCAAATCCCTGCACAACCAACGGTTTGTTATTTTGTACAGAATACCCTTACGTTACAGATCACAGCTCTCTGTATAGATAACCCGTCTAAATAATATGATATGTACTAGTCTATACATACTATGTAGATCGCAGACTCTCCGTAGGTTGGTACTTAACCCCCTACTCGTTACTAGGTACCTACCTAAATCACGAGTTAAATGTTGCTAAAATAATACAGCCGATGACATACAGTAACTAAAATGGCAAAATGAAACGCAAATAATGAAGTTCTGAAGGAAAAGTGTTGGTGTGGAGTGAAATAGATGCCCCTTCTGCTTAGATCACTGTTTTCTGTGGTCAATACCTACCTTCGTGGTCAAGTATAATGAACCGTTGTGCAGTAATTTACCCATCAATAATACTTCAACGTTTGTTCAAGTTTCAGAAGTACCTACCAACAAAATCCAATAGTCCATCACTTATCAAATGAAATAATATCGCAGAACACCCAACTCGACTTCATACAGCCATCCTTTATTATAATCAGGTGCTCCCTAGCGATGATATCTGGGCCGGATTTTTACCGTTTGATTCACGATCTTGTTGATGAAGCTTTTTGGTGCGCACGAACGGCTGGACGTACAATGCTCCGGGTGGTCTCAAAAAATTGTTTAGCTCAAGACAAATTGAATAACGTAAAAAAAACCATACCCTTCAATCTAAAGTTTTCGAGCTACGGCGTTCTGAAAATTTCAACCCCTATTTTTAACCCCTTGGCTGACAGTAATGCCGAGCTTCGAGGGCCAACTAGACCCGGAACGGAACCTATAACCCGAATTTCATTGATTTTTATTCATTATTATAGGACAGGTAGATTTTTTTTTTCAAATGCTCGATTCCAATGGTTCATTATTGAAAATAATAAACCAAAATTGGTGGAGACCATCTAAGATATTTATTTCAGTTACTGCGCATGAAAGAAACAATAAAAATGAACAGCCAACATTTCTGTAGGTAGTTATGTCCAATAGAACAACAAAACCCGAGTGACACGGACTTCGCAGCGTTTTTTGTTTTGTTTGTTTTTTCCTCTCGGGACTGTTTTTGAACAGTCCCAAGCTCTGGCACCCTCAAGCCCACTCAATTACCGGCTTTTTTTGAACAGTTGGTTTTGCTGGGTTTCGCTGTTGATTTTAACTCCGTCGAAGGCACAATAATTCATATCACTACCCTGCCAGCTTGTTACTGATAAGCAGAGCCCTTCACAATATGGCACTTATTTTTGTGAAATAGGGCCCTAAAAAATATGGCAATATGTCACTTATTTTGGCCCAAATATGGCTCTTATTTCTCTCAATGTGGCACTTATTTTTCAACCCTCTCCGACCACTCCAGCTATTCTGAGACGATAATATCACAACATAAAAGTTATTTATGCTAAATAATTTATTTTATTTACAGAGTTTTATACAAATAATTTATTATTATTATTATTAAATAACAACGTCAGGTGTGCGGCAACGCTTTCCATTGTAAGAAAGTTCCAGAAAGTATTTCATATTTGAGAAAGTCCTCTCCACATCAGCTGATGTTGCCGGGGCGTATTTCATAGAGAGGACATCAGCAGGTTCCCAGCCTTCCTTCAGAGTGGCTTCCTCACCAGACAGAGTGGCGACCCGTGGAAGCACCCCATTCCAAAAGGGTTAGAGGCATTAGTAATCCCTTTACACTAATGGCCTCAGGGTTCGAGAAACCTCATGTCATTCAGAAATTTTCACTTCAAATTTTTTTTTTTTTTTTGAAGGAGTTTGGCGAAAAAAGGCAAAACATGGCACGAACATGGCATTTTTCCAAAAATCTGCCAAATATGGCATTTTACAAAAAATCGACAGAATATGGCATTTTTGTATGGCGCCACGGCAATATGGCATTTGAAGGGCTCTGCTGATAAGTGACTAGGCCATTCCAGCGTCATATTTTTCACCTTTCGAAAATTTATTGGAGCATTTGGTATAGTGTCTCGTTATGCGTTCGCGGTGTATTTGATTCCCGCGTCGAGGGAGCTACTCCCGACGAACGAAAACCCTATGTATCCCCATGGCCTAATGAATGGGAGTGAATTTGAGTGGCCATCGATCGGCTAGTGTTGGAAGCCTACTGTGGTATTAATTGCTCTCCCTGGGAGATAAATCACTGAGACTGCACGTGCTGGCCCGTTTTCGTTCCAGAGATCGCTGGAAATCGTGTGAGGGAGCGGACCGCGTATGGGGCGTGTTTTCGGAAATACAATAGGACGGATCCCCCTCGTTGCGGCGAATGCCAGGATATCATTACGCCCTTTCTCCGCTGTTTTTCCTTCCAATCCCATTCAGAGCGCCGTATCTGTTCGGACGCAGGAAGGGGCGAGGGAGGATGCGGTTCAGATCGACTCTTTCATAAATCCCAAACCTGGATCTGTACGGTGGCCGTGGTTCGAATCGTCACCTCCGTTGTATCGTCGCGCACAATAACTTCGATTTATTTAACGCCGTTATATAACCTTCCCGTATTGGAAATGAAGGTAGGCGTATAAACAATGAAACCCATTTTTCATGTTTTTTTTTTTTTTTACTGCTGGTTGTACTGACAGTTTTCGGGGAATGGTGCGTTTATCGAGTGGCTTTTAGGTCTCAACCTTCAGTTGCAAGGCATTTCACGTATCACAGTTTTCGGGCCCTGCCATATATGTTATTGACACTGCTACTGAAGAATAATTATAATGTTTCATCTTTAGTATTATAATTTGTATAGTACTACAGATGAAGTAGTTGAAACATTATAATTATTCTTGAAAACGAATATTACAAGTGAAGTGTGACTCGAATGACAGGATCGACTTCATTGGTACCACATCTCTATCTGGCTATGGGATTTGAAAAATAGGAGAGAAAAGTGCGGGGATTTTAAAATACGAGGGCGATGAGGCTGCAGCGGCTATGGGAGTTCGAAAACAGGAGAGAAAAGTGCGGCGATTTTAAAATACGAGGGCGATGAGGCTGCAGCGGCTATGGGATTTCAAAAATAGGAGAGAAAAGTGCGGGGATTTTAAAATACGAGGGTGAATGCGGCTGCAGCTGAGGACGATTGCAGCGCCACAAACCGCTAGCGGCTGGGAATCAAACTAGGGATTTGACTCTGGGAGTAGACGTTTGTATGAAACAAGATGCTGCATGCTGGCAACCTGTAACTGTTAAAGGTACTCGTATGGCAGGCGAGTTGGAGTGAGTCGAAGCTGTAGGTAGCTCGTGTCATCTCCCTTCCTGTGGCCACAGAGCGTCATAAATTCAGTCGGTTTGGTGGGGTATTGGTTCTATTTGATTGCCTCAAGTTTGGTGGATTGTAGACTGACGGGTCAGGTCTTGAAGGGAGAGGATCTTGTGGTACTTTCCTCAGAACCAAGTATTTCTTCTGTACTGCCTGCCTGTATGGTCTTCTATAATGAACGATCTGGACTGTGGTCCTCTGCTGAATATTCTCGCGGGTTCCCAATTCCTTGGTTCCACTCTGTAGAGTACTTGTTCTCCTTCTTCGAAATCTAGGGCCGCCTTTTTTCGCTGATCCGCATATTGTTTGTTCCTCTCCCTAATGGCTTGTAGTTCACTGGATATATTCTCTAATGTACTGGGCCTGAGTAGGGAATAAGTGCTCGGTAGAAGAGTTCTCGTCCTGTGGCTCATCAACCGTTGAACTGGTGACCCTAAAGAACCTCTTGGAACGTTTCGTTGATGTAGAAGGGCTAGGCGTAATCTGACTTCCTCAATACTCATTCTGAGGAGGAGCTTAGCTTCTTGGACGTACCTCTCAGCTAGGCCGTTGGAGCGAGGAAAATGAGGGCTGGAGATCCTTTGATTGAATTGCCAGTCTTTCTCAAACTGCTGAAATTCACCTGAGGTATACTGTGTAGCCCCGTCAGTAAGGAGTATATCCGGAACCATTTTTTTAGCTCGTGAATCAGTGAAGCAGTGTCGTTGTTTTTCAGTTCTGCGAAGTCATAAAATCCCAAGAACGAATCCGCTATGATGATGTAGTAGTGCCAAATCTGAGCCATGTACTTTTGTAACAGTGTGTCTGTTCTCGAGTAGTTTTTTGGTCCGGTGGCGACGGGGTCGCTGGGCGGAAGCCTAATCGATATCCCTTCGTAACCGGTGATAATCTCGCTGGTCTAGGTGTGGGACTCTCGAGGGTCTACCCCACTGTCACATGGTAGCAGAGAGTGGTGGTTCGTTAGTACTCGCTGAGCAACTCACCATACTCCATTCACTTTTTGTGGGCTTACCAGAAGGATAAACCCAAAGGTTTCCCAGAAAGATTCCTTTACTAACAACCTGTCCCTTTGTTAGTACATACATCTGTTGACAGGTCCCAATAGTTGTTCCATCCTAAACGATGGAGGTTGATCACCTAAAGGTTGCCCAGATGAGCACAATTCACTGGACAACAACCTCTGACAACATTATCCGCCAATACTCGTATGTAGGAGCTTTGTTCCCCACCAGTAAATATTATTGAGGTAGTACGATTACGATGGAGGTTAGTCACCTTGAAGTTGTTCAGATGTCATTTCCTGAACCAGAACTTCATACTACTTTTCATTCCCCCTTTTCCCTCTCATACTTCTGCTACCCAGAAGTACGTCATGTGGGGAGGAGTGTAACAGTGTGGCTGTTCTCGAGTAGTTTTTTGGTCCGGTGGAGAAGGGATCGGTGAGCGGATGCCTAATCGATATCCCTTCTTAACCGGTCATAATCTCGCTGGTCTAGGAGGGGGACTCTTGAGGGTCCACCACCGTTGTCACACTATGTCACAACCTACTAAGACCATTATATAAATATATGTTTTTCGAGAAAGTCTACTCCACTGTGCATCGATGTCAGGTTTTGGTTTAGATGGTAACACGGTTAATCCGACTGTCTGGTCGTAGTTGAATGGGCACCCACCTGCTCCATCGATCGTGTTCAGTTCCAGCTAGAAAATAAATTATTATTCAGTGATATCCCCAGGCTGCGGGGGGCACGAGTTGGGGTGAAGACAACGTGTTTTAAGTACGAGGCATCTCCGCTCCGAACGCCCGCTAGGAGGCCGCTAATTGCAGACAGGCCGCCCTCGAATGGGCATGAAATTGAAATGAAGGAACAACAACGAGCGACGGGTTATCACGATGGCACAATCACCGCTGATAGAAAATCCAAAACATCCACGTCATTCCTCCCATGAATGGGACTGCCTGCCCTCCTCCGCAGAACGGTCTTATCGAATATAACCTCACAGAAACCTTCCTTCGCGCTCCTTTCTCCGCGAATCTTTCCCGACAGTTACGCACCATAAAACATACTGACGATCCACTTTATCGATGATTTCATGGACAGTGTAATATATTTCAGTAACAATCCCGTACAAGAACACGGGCCAATAACAGTGTGCGTTGTTCCCGATTTCTTTGTATTCAGCTTACATGCTTTAACAAATGAACTAAACTCAATTTCAGTTAATTTATTTGTATAAACCATAATGGTTATTACAAAGGGCGACTATCGATACCGTCCCGAGCGGTTGAAAGGCGATGTTGAGTGTATCGGAATCGTCCCGTACGAATCCGTTCTTATCAATGTCCTGTATCAGTATCGTCCGGCTAGAGGTCACTCGTCGAGCGCACTATCCAAGTAGTATTTTTAGCGAATTTTCAATGAAAAAACCGTTCTAAAATTTCAAAATCAAAATGATAGATTTTCAAATTTGGTATGTATACGTACTACATATATTGATTTTTTTTTTAATTTGACATTTTTAAGTAGCTGCATGACTGGAATTTTTAGAACGGTGTTCCACGACTCTGAAGAAAGAAAAAAAAACATTATTAGTCAGCATGGGTATGTGTATTTTTTCACGCTGAGTCGAATGCGAATTATAGGGAAGTTACAATTTTTCGGGGTAAAACTGCTTTACAATTGTGTCTTCCTCTCAAAAGTCTTTTTGACCAGAGAGAATTTAGCAACGAAATCGAGCAACGGTCGATAACTCGGCTGGAAATCAGAATTTCCGGAAAGTTCTTTTTTTCTGTTCTGTTTTCAGATTGTCAGATCAGTTCTGAGAGAGAATGCAGACTCCAACCTCGACGACGGGCGGGACGATATTGATACACGATGTTGATAAGAGCGGATTCTTACGGGGCGATTTCGATGCCCGGGGCGATTACGATAGTCTTCAAACAGGACGATATTGATGGGGTTTTGGCCATTTGGGGAGATATCGATAAATCCCCATTAAAAATGGGGGTCAGTTCATTACATATCTAATTCAGTACATAAACTTGTTTGATATCTACATAGTATTGTGGATGCGTAATACATACTAAGTAGGTGTAGTATTGTGGATACGTAATACATACTAAGTAGGTGTATAATATTTCATGTAGAATCTATTATTGCCTTCTGAATTGTTTAGTTCATACTAATGTTTGAAACATAAGAAGTTGAGTAGGCGGTGTTGGGGGGGGGGGGGAGCCGGAACAGTTCCAAAAAACCACAGTCATGCAGCATGGCTATAAGAGCGAATTTTCGAAGTTTTCGGCATCTTCCTCCTCCGCCTAAACTTTTCTGAAAATTAATTTTCGGCCAATGTTTTCCCAACTTGATACCATACAAAATTAAAACAGGAGTAGTTTTACGCAAAGTAATATTTGGGGTGGAAGGAGGGGGAGGGGGAAATCAAAAATGTTTTGAATACCAGAAGAGTAGGTATTGGGTACCTACGTAACAAATTTTTTGTTCCATTTTTTGCCGAGTAACACCTCGGTTTGTAGATTTTCCAACGCTGAACACGATGGTGAAGTCAGAATTGCGATATCCCATTCCGTTATCAGATTAGAGCAGACGAACCAGGAAGAACATCTCAAGAAATAACCACGATCCTTCATCTTCAAAGTGTTCCAGTTTGAGAATGGAATGAGATATCGCAATTCTGATTTCACCATCGTGTTCAGCGTACAAAAACCTTTAAAATGAGGTGTCACTTGTCAGACTTTTTCATTTTGGGAATTTATGGGTAATTTCCCCCCCCCCCCTAAAACTCCCAAAACTCCCCCTTAGGGTGACCCGATTCTGCCCATCTTCGAACTTAGCCCTTCGATTGCCAAGACAGATTTTTCGTGCAAATTTGAACTTTTTATCTCAATTCTTTCGAGAGTTATCGTCTGGAATGACACATACATATATTAATTGCTATGCAATTTTAACGCCGGGGGTCATGTGAAAAAAATGTCCTGTCACAAAAACGCGTCACGCAAAGAGGAATGTGATGAAGATGAGCACAAAGAGGAATGTGATAAAGATGAGCACAAAGAGGAATGTGATAAAGATGAGCACAAAGAGGAACGTGATAAAGATGAGCACAAAGAGGAATGTGATAAAGATGAGCACAAAGAGGAATGTGATAAAGAATTACCAACGTTATCTTTGTTACCTATGAATAACTAGTTACCTACATTTCATGGTAACGTTTAAACAGAATCGTTTTATTTTTTTGTGTGTTGGTGGTGTGGGGGGAGGGGGGTAAATTGCATAGCAAATTCTCCTTTGTTATACGAAGTATAAGAACACATCCTTCGGGGGTGAGGAACGGCGGAGCCGTTCCGAGGGGGCGGAGCCCCCTTTGGGGGTCCAGGGGGCTTGCCCCCTGGCGAGGCCCGAAGGGCCGAGTATAAATATATAAATATATATATAAATATATATATTTATATATATACATATAATTTTTGGTGTCTTTCGGCAGGGAATTCAGGATGGTCTGAAACGGATTTTGGTATAAAAATCTTTCGGAAATTCGAGTTTTAAAAATTTTGGACCGAGAACAATAGCTTCCTTTTCTTCGAAAATTCGCTAAAAGCCAGGGGTAGGTTTTAACGAATTTTCACAGAAAATGAAGCTATTGCAATGGGTCCAAAATTTTCACTACACGAATTTTTGTAATTCGTGCACTCTGGATTCATCTCTAAATTTATAATATATGTGTCACTCCAATCGATATCTGACCTTGGGTACATGATAAAAATTAAAAATTCGCCAAAATATTTGTATTGCAGACAAGAGGATAAGTTCGAAGATGAGCAATTTTCAAAAATTCGAGGGGGCCAATTTTGAGTTTTTAGGGGTCAAAAATCGGTAAAAACTGCTAAAATTACGAAACAAATTAGCTAAAATTAGCCCCAAACAAATTAGATAAAAAAAACCATATTGCGCCAAAATATTTGTGTTGCAAACAAAAGGATAGGTTCGAATTTTCAAAAATTCGAAGGGGCAAATTTTGAGTTTTTAGGGGTCAAAAATCGGTAAGAACTGCTAAAATTACGAAACAAGAGAATTATAAATAAAATTACTGAAAGTGGTATGAAAGAGGGCGTTGCTTCCCTTTAGACACTGCCCGGGCACCTACAAACTGGTATTTAGACCGATCACGACCGTATGCGGCCAGTTTTATAATGGAAGCAAGTGGAACCGCGCGCACTAGCCGACTTGCGACGCAGCGGTCGGTCCTGGTCGGACGACCAGAGTCTCGGGAGTTTGGTCGGGCCCGACCACGACACGACTGCAGCCGAAATAAGATAGGTTAGAATGGCGCGTCGCGCACTGCCACCGACAACACCCCCGACCCGACAAGTACTGAGTGGTCGAGCGAACTGTGTACACCTGTCTTTGCGTGTAGTTTTTATTAGCATAATGTCACTTATCAAAGCTTTAACCGACATTCTTGTGTAATTGAAAAACCGTTCTTCATACTGACGATTCTCCATAAAATGTTGCAAACTGCCCTCTCGTTGACCTGACAGCCAACATCGGATGCACCCAGTACCGCTTTCTCCTTCGCCTAACGTACCTACGGTACAAATGTACAACGACAGCTAACTCTTCAACACCCATCTTGTGTACTGAATTAGCTACTAGCTTGGCATTCGTTGTTCGTGGTCGTGGTCGTGGTCGGGCTCAGCGGCATGGCTATACGACCCGACCAGTCGGGGTTTTTTGTCGTGGTCGTGGTCGGTCTAGTGCGCGGTCTGCCCTAAGGGGTAAAATCAATTCTAATTCACCTGACGTTGTGTGGGATGGTTATTCACGACAGAAAGAGGGACTAAATTTCGATGAACATATTTTTCTCAGAAAAGAGCGGGTCAGATTTGACTGTGTGTGGGTCAAAAATTGGTAAAAATGGCTAAAATCACGAAAAAATTGAGTAATTTACAAAAAGTTGGTATGGTTTCTCGCTATATCATCTTTATACACAATAGCAGAATAGTTCTGTGAAAATTCGCTCTTATAGTCTGCTGCATGACTGGACCTTCTTAATATATTATCAAACTTTCGTTTCTTTCGTTTATTATCAGTCTTCTTTTTATTTTTCTTTGGATTGCGGTTAGGCTAGGTTGGCTTGCCGGTGGTGTTGGTTGGGGGTAGTGATTCCATATTTTTTGGGCTGCTTATTTCATTTGAACCTAGCAGATTTCGATTCTTCTAGCAGGGCAGTTTCTGGAACAATTTTTTCCCATTAGTGATAAGACCTGAATTCCGCGAGATTGCAAAATTTCCTTCCTACGGCCTTTAAAATGTGTGGGTATTAATTTTTTCCTGGGCCCTCGGGTTTTGGCATTATAATTATTCCTCAGGCACGTTGTACTTCGTTCGTTTGAAAAGACGCATTCCTCTGTGACTCCTGTTAGCATCCCGTGAACTGAGCACAATTTAATCAGGCCTTCTTTTCTACATACGGTTTCTTGTGTTTAGACGATGTCTTTGCAAGATAACCCTGCTTCGAGATAGGAATTCATGAGACTGCGGACAGTTTGCTTCACGTTTTCTATCTCATTGCATTCCACATTGTGCAAAATCAAAACGGGCTTTCCAATCGATTCCTTACCAACTCTGATCTTGTGTTCCATTTGTACAAATCCATCATCCTCCAACTCACATAATTTATTTGTCGTTCCTAATAATCCCCGAAATGCAGTATGGGAATCGTTTTAATCGATTCCTCGTGCTCTTTCAGCCTCCTTAGTATGATATCCGATGCTGAAATTATCTGATCGAAATTCATCGAAGCTACGATGAGGTGAGAAGAGGAAATAATGAACTCACCTCCGAGCGTTGGGGACTCGCAGCTTCTGCAAGCTCAGCAATAGCGTTGGTAGCAAGGCCGCCCGCGCCGCTACAAAAAAAAGGTTTTCCCTCTTCTTTGACGAAGAAAATCCCAAAATTTGTCTGTTTGTGGCCAATTTCGTGAAGTTAACCGAAAATTCGTCGACAAACCACTTGAAATGAGTATAGGATTCCTTTCGGCGAAATACACGAGCTTTATGCCAACAAAAACTGTATGTACTTATTCAAGAGCGACTTGCGAACACGTGTTGCCTCTTTCATTGTAAGAACTGACCCCCAAATGAACAAAACTCTACGTCGTACTTTCCAAACAATTATTCTCTGTCTGTATTTGTCTAGAAAGAAAGGGGCTTCTAAATGAAAGAAGATCGCATGATATAGAATACCAGCTATTCCTCCCGACACATTTATTTGTATATATAGATAAATAGAAATAATATGGATTTTTCCCTTGTACGAAAAAGAAAAATTAAACTTCCTAACCTGAGGAGCTTCTCCTAAACGTAAAAATAAAGAAAAAAACAGAAAAATACTGTTTCTAAACTCGGATGAGTTTCAGTGGAACATCGACTGCTGTACAATAGAAAATAAATGAATTGTTTGACCAGTATGGCACGAAACCCAGATCGAGGCACTCGTTTACGCTGATGACCGTGCTGAACGATGTCCTGGCGAATCGGGTGATATACTACGGATTCCCGCAAAGCATTAGGGATTCAACCCGTCATACAGGTAGAGGAGTGTCCAGGATGGTAATTCTGTAAGGGGATAAATCCATAATCAGAATGGGAATGTCCATCAGACACTGTAGAAGGGCCACAAAAAAAAAAGTATCTTGCTGGGAACAATATTTGAAGGGATTTTTTTAACCATACTACACCAAAAGGCTGTTGGCAGTAGTCAAGTGGTCAAAGGCGTTGGAGAGAGGCGGCTGAGAAACGAAAATGTCCCCGGGGGGTGTTGAAGAAACTGAGAATGAACATGTTACTGCCCAGTTTTAGGTCTGAATGGTAATTTAGACATAAAGGCATTTGGCCTCATGTGTGATATTGGTAAACACAAAAAATAAACCCTGTGTCGTAGTATCCTCCCGGAATACCACTTGATGTACATATTAAGATTGTCCCTGATAAAACAGAACGAGGAGGGCCTACGTGATGAAGGTGGGTTAGGTCTCCTCTCCCTCCATTGGTCTACCAACAGCTCCTAACAGCCTTTGGAGGACCCCGGAGGAGGGTGGAAGAGCTCCTATAAAACCAGCTCTTCTCACTCAGCTCGCCATTCTATGCTCAAACCTCAAGTTGATGGCTTCTCTCTCGCTATCTTCCCATACCTCCTTACATTTCTTGCCTAAAAGAACTCGGAGTGGTGGAACCGGTCTGGTGATAACCGACGTGGTGGAACAGTCTGGGCACATCCCCTAGCCCCTAGCGTTTCTAGTGGTTGTAACCTTCCTGGCTTCGCCATAGGTGTAATCTTTGAAACCTCAACCTTACCATCTCAATCTCACCTATCCAAGCCACATCTCAATCTTTCTATCACCACTCCCTGCATTACTACTTGTGATATAACAAGTACTTTCTGAACATGCAAAGGACTTCTTTACCGCTTTTTATTGCAGCAACTTGGCCAAAGTACGACCTCAAGCCAAAATAGCGCACAAGTTGAGATATCATTGGAATGACTCATATTATGCAGGTTTTTCTCAGCAAGTCCTGAACATCCAAGTGAAATCGGACGTGATCAAACGAATGTCTTTAGGTGTTTCTGCCTTATGACAACCTGTCGCGCATAGGCGAATAAACTGTAAAATCCTGTCAACTCCAATATAGTTTTTATGAGCCCTGTGAAACCTGGGCTGTTGTTTCATATCTGCGTTTTTATGATGATGAGATTCTCGTCAGTTATCAAAATTTATTATGTTTATTAGGATAGGTACACTTTACTCGGGACTACATGAGCGACACAGCTTGTTGTTCTGAAATACGTGCACATTACCTGCTACTCTACTCATTAGAATACCTTCGATCTGTGGTAAACGCATAAATAACTTCGCATAAATAACTTCACTTCGTACGTAGGTTACCTAGTTAGATGATTTTCCATTGATTTTCCTCACCTTGTACGTCATATCTCAACACTCATAGAGGAGGTAATTATATTGAATAATCATATTGCAATTAAGTAACGCGAAAGTCCTGAGAAAATGCTTTGATGTGGATTCCCGTCCTTTACGTCGTTTCCCAAGAGAAATATCGCTCGTAGCTCTTCAAACAGACATGGCCCAAAGAGAGGGGAAATCTGTAAAAAGAAATTCCTAAGGGAATATTAATTAAGGCATCAGCCAGCCTCGAAGGCTTATCGCGAGATTGTTCGCCCAGGGCGTTTTGAAACTTAAGAATGAGTAATGAAACTGTTGGCGTTGAAATATCCTTTAATTTGGATAAGAGCTTTTCAAAAAGAAAAATTCTTCTCTTGTGATCTTATATATGGTATGTTGTTTTAGTGAGGGCGATAGTGTTTAAAAAGGGGTAGACAGTTGTTTGGGAAAATGCCGCACATCGCTTAATAAATTAACCGTCAGTTTTTCCACTGGTCTTTTGATCTGACAGGGATGATTTTCATTTGTCGGACGCTGCAGTGTTGACGCGATAATTGGACGAACCGTGAAAAGAACGGATTCAACCCACGTTAAGTCTGTCGTTTTACGAAGCCCCGAAGCTGTTGAAATATTCATGTTTTGAATGACGGTGGAGGAGGACGCGTTTTCGACGGGAAACCCTTATGACCGGTTGACACCTCGGTAGATACATTATATACAATCGTTCCATTATGCACATGTTAACTACACAGCTGACAGGTTGTGTAAATATATTGTATGATGTTCTTTGGTAGGTATCTATATACAGATCACATCACCAAGAATAAATTAGGGTAAAACCTCCAATAGTCGGCACTCTTAAGGAACTTTTTGACGTTTTGAAGTGCCATAAGAATACCAGTTTTGGGTTGTTTTAAACCAAATTTGGAGGTTATGACAGTCAAGGCCTCTAAGTTCGTAATCTGAAACTCGAATTTACGTTTAAAAAAACGCTGCAAATCCCTACTCAACGGTTTATTATTTTGTACAGAATACCCTTCTGTTACAGATCACAGCTCTGTCCATAGATAACCCGTCTTTAAAATATAATATGTACTATTCTATACATATTATGTAGATCGCAGACCCTCCGTAGGTTAGTACCTAACCCCGTACTCGTTACTAGGTACCTACCTAAATCACGAGTTGCTAAAATAATTCTGCCGATGACAAACAGTAACTAAAATGGCAAAAAGAAACGCAAATAATGATGTTCTGAAGGGTCGCGTATCATTGAGATTTAGACCAAATGTTAGAGAGAGAAGAACGAGT
Organism: Leptopterna dolabrata; assembly: GCA_954871275.1. Classification (NCBI taxonomy): domain Eukaryota; kingdom Metazoa; phylum Arthropoda; class Insecta; order Hemiptera; family Miridae; genus Leptopterna; species Leptopterna dolabrata. Next base: position 2,110,240 of record OX940982.1, on the reverse strand, counting down.
TGAACTTTTCCTGAAGGATTTGAATTGCATTGTAAGAGCTGTCGAGAAGAATATAATTATCTAGTTAGTTGAAAGACTGAGTATTGACTTCTTATATCGATCAATTAGAGATAGTCGGTAAAATTCTCGACTGACGGACGGACATTTTGGTTTATTATTTTCAATAATGAACCTTTGGAATCGAGCATGGAAAAAAAAACTAACCCCCCCCCCCCCCCCCTTAAAATTTGATGGTTTCCGTTTCAAGGTAGTTAGAATCCGTAAATGCAATAAAAAAAAATTCTGTCTACGGCGTACTGGCCACTTTTGTTACAGATCACAGCTCTCTGTATAGATAACCCGTCTATTATGTACTATTCTATACATATTATGTAGATCGCAGACCCTCCGTAGGTTAGTACCTAACCCCGTACTCGTTACTAGGTACCTACCTAAATCACGAGTTAAATGTTGCTAAAATAATTCTGCCGATGACAAGCAGTAACTAGAACGGCAAAAAGAAACGAAAATAATGAAGTTCTGAGGGAAAATTGTTGATATGGTGTGAAATGGATGCCCCTTCTGCGTAGATCACTGTGTTCTGTGGTCAGTACCTACCTTCGTGGTCAAGTATAATGAACCGTTGTGTAATAACTTGCCAATCAATAATACTTCAACGGTTATTCAAGTACGATCAACAAAATCCAGCCCCTTCTTGGTTGATGAACCGTTGTGTAATAATTTACCCATCAATAATACTTCAACGTTTGTTCAAGTTTCAGAAGTACCTACCAACTAAATCCAATAGTCCATCACTTGTCAAATGAAATAATATCGCACAACAACCAACTCGACTTCATACAGCCCTCCTTGATTATAATCAGTTGCTCCCTAGTGATGATTATCTCGGCCGGATTTATACCGTTTGATTCACGATCGTGTTGACGATGCTTTTTGGTGCACACGAACGGCTGGTCGTACAATGCTCCGGGTGGTCTCAAAAATTGTTTAGCTCAAGACAAATTTAATAACGTACATAAAACCCTACCCTTCTATCAAAAGTTTTCGAGCTACTGCGTTCTGAAAATTTCAACCCCTATTTTGAACCCCTTAGAGATGACTGACAGTAACGTCGAGCTTCGAGGACCAACTAGACCCCGAACGGAACCTATAACCCGAATTTCATCAGTTTTGTTCATGGTAACTAAGAAAAGTGGCCACTACGGCGTACGGCGGACAGACAGAATTTTTTTTATTGCAGTTTTGGATTCTACATACCTTGAAACGTAAACCATCAAATTTTGAGGGGGGGGTTAGAATTTTTTTTTTTCATTCTTAATTCTTAATTCAATGAATGGTCAATTATTGAAAATAATAAACCAAAAATTGACGAAATTCAGTTTATAGGTCCCGTTCAGGGTTTAGTTGGTCCTCGTTATTGTCAGTCATCTCAAAGGGGTTCAAAATAGAGGTTGCAATTTTCAGAACGCCTATACCTTCTTTTTGTGTGAATCTTTTTAAACAGTTCATGAACTTAAAAGTTTTTTTTAGACCACCCGGAGCATTGTACGTCCCTCCGTTCGTTCACAGTAAGGCCCAGAACTTTGCACAGACAGGCTTTTTGAACAGTCGGGTGTATGAAATCACAGAAGTTGAAGTATTATTGTTGGGTAAATTATTATTACACAATGGTAAATTATTACATAACGGTAAATTGTTACACAACGGTTCATTATACCATCCACGTAGAAGGGGCTGGAGTTTGTGGTAGGTACGTTTGCAACTTTCTTAACTCCATATCAACAATTTCCCTTCAGAACTTCATTATTTGCGTTTCTTTTCGCCATTTTAGTTACTGTTTGTCATCGACAGAATTATTTTAGCAACATTTAACTCGTGATTTAGGTAGGTACCTAGTAACGAGTACGGGGTTAGGTGCTAACCTACGGAGGGTCTGCGATCTACATAATATGTGTAGAATATTACATATTATATTATATAGACGGGTTATCCAACAGAGAGCTGTGATCTGTAACAGAGGGGTAGTCTGTACAAAATAATAAACCGTTGTGCAGGGATTTGCAGCGTTTTAAATTCGATACTTGTATGCTACGTACCTTGCGTAAACCGTGAAATTTTGATGGTTTGTTGGGTGGGGTGGGGGGGGGGGGGGGATTTTTTGCTCATGGTCGATTCCAAAGGTTCATTATTCAAAATAATAAACTAAAATAGATAATGCGATTTAAAAATAGACATTACTAAAACACTACTTGGTATTTGTAATGTCTATTTTGGTGTCGATCATGCGAAGTTGATACGATTGTTTGGGTCAGTGTGCCTTTTCGTTCGATAATATACCGTCGAGGTCGTTCCTTTCCGCCCGATTAATTAGAGAGGCCTGACTGAAGCACGTGCTCCGCTTCTGTTTATATTTATTCATTAAAGGCAGTCCCTCCGTTCATTCCTTCAAATCCCTTTCTTTTGGTTCAACGAACTCTCATTTTCACGGTTCACAGGAAACGTCTAAAATATTTTTAATAAAATTACGTTGGTTTTTTTTTCCGCTCCTCTTAATTCTTAGTTGACACCCCCCCCCCCCCCCCCCCCCCCCCTTCCGTTCATATGCGCCCTTGATTTATTGGAGTGAATTTCGTTCTTCCGCGAGACACGACCAGTTTGTGTTTCAGCCGCGCTGCCGTAAATTTGCTCCAGTAAAGCCAGCATTTAATGTAATAAGAATTTGAATTATTGCGTAATTACGCAACTCCTTAAAGAGCTTTGTGCTCGGGGGGTGGCGGTTTTTATTCATGGGCACTAAAACATGAATATCGCTCTTGGGATTTTTTTTTTTCCGCTCCGAACTTGATTAAGGAGAAAGCGAGGTTTTGTTGGTGCTTTCAAATGAAGTGAGTTCATGAATTACCCTTCCATTATTAATATGACGACCTTTAAGAAAACAGCAAGGTACCTACTCGTAGGTAATTCACTGGTTTTCTTGGTTTATGTATAATGGTATAGTATAAGGTTGGCTTGTGTTCTAATAAATTATTATTATAAAAAACCAATTAAATTCATTTTTACAGTCGAATTGCAACAAATTATAGGATCGATCTGTAGACTCCATCTGAGCGGAGAAATTGCATAGAAAACGTTCATATCTACAGGAAGCTGTAAAAAATAGGTAACGGCTGATAATAACTCAAAAACTTCCAGTAGATGAGCAGGTGGGTTAGTTTTCTTGCAATGTTTGGAATGGGCCAAAGGGGTCAGGAACATCCATTCAATACACTTCAGAGCATCCTGAATTCATTCTTAGGTCTTGACATTTCATTAATATGAAAAATAAATATTACCTATAAAAATTATTATAAAAATATTGAAATGTACCTATATACCTGGTGTTTTCTCCTAGACGATATTATCTGACCTTGACTATAAAATGAAAAGCTGCAAATTATTACACAACGGTTTATCATTTACCTGTATAAATGCCCCTTCTGCGTAGATCACTATTTTCTGTGGTCAATACCTACCCTCGTGCTCCCTCTAGAGCAAGCCCTAAATCGAGAAGTGGAGCCAGTCCGGGAATTAAATTTCATAAAAATGTGAGGGATTCAATAATTACATCATTAATAAATTATTTGTTGTTATTCATGAAGCATAACGTTTGTTGAATTTGCAAATCATTTTTTTCAAATGGAATAATATCACAGAACAACCAACTCTACTTCATGCAGCCATCCTTGATTATAATCAGGTGCTTCCTAGCGATGATAATTAGCTGGGGCCGGATTTATACCGTTTGATTCACGATCGTGTTGACGAAGCTTTTTGGTGCACACGAATGACTGGACGTATAATGCTCCGGGTGGTCTCAAAAAATGCTTTAGTTCAAGATCAATTTAAAAACGTAAAAGAAAACCATACCCTTCTATCGAAAGTTTTCGAGCTACGGCGTTCTGAAAATTTCAACCCTTATTTTTCACCCCACTGACAGTAACGCCGAGCTTCGCGGACCAACTAGACCCCAAACAGGACCTAAAAAAAAACCAGTCATGCAGCATGACTTAATGAGCGAATTTTCAAAGAAATATTCGAATTAATGGCTATGGTTTTGAATAAAGGAAAACTTCGGTCTAAAATTTGGGTTTCTATGTACGTATATTCTCTTCGTATTTATTTTAATTTGTACGTTTTGTCCATCCTGATTCTACCGTTTGTTTATTACGTAATTGTACTAAGTGCTTATTTATTTGATCGCTGTGGGTTCATATTAGGTAGGATAGGGTAGTTAGGACTTTTGACTTACCTACTCAAGAGAGTGCAGTAGGTAAAGGAGTTGTTATAGAAAATCATGAGTGCTTCAAGTGCAGGTTGTTTTTCATGCAGGCTCAATCTTGAAATAAACTATGAAGGAAGGATGTGGTTTCTGGAAGGATCACTTGGAAAAACATGTGGGTGCTTCGTTGAAATATTGTTCTATTCTAGTATTCAACATTGAGTGGACCTGAAACTGCTTGAGAATTATTGGAATCGAAAGTTGCCTGTACGGATACATCGCAACTTTCCATTCCACGTTATGGTTCACGATGTAAACAGGACCAATGGTGCAGTATAATTCGGATCGGTACCTAAGCACCTCTCATGTGATTTCCATATCTGACCACTCTAAGGGGTGGGGGGGGGGGGGGTAAGAGTTTAAAGATTATCCTAGTTTTGGGTAATTTTTGCGCACTTTAAATGCTCTAATTTAAGAACGGATTTAGATATCTAAAATCCGATTTCACCATCGTGTTCAGCGTGCAAAAACCTTTAAATGAGGGGTCACTTGTTAGAAAATAACATTTTGGGGATTTTTGGGTAATTTTTGCGCACTTTAAATGCTCTAATTTGAGAACGGATCAAGATATCTAAAATCCGATTCCACCATCGTGTTCAGCGTGCAAAAACCTTTAAAATGAGGGGTCACTTGTTGGAAAATAACATTTTGGGGATTTTTGGGTAATTTTTGCGCACTTTAAATGCGCCAAAACCCTCCTTAGAGTAGGCCAATTTCGCCCATCTTCGAACTTAGCCTTTCGATTGCCAAGATAGATTTTTTGTGCAAATTTGAGCTGTTTATCTCAATTCTATCGAGAGTTATCGTCTGGAGTGACACATATATATATATATATATACATATAAAAAAACCAGTCATGCAGCATGACTTAATGAGCGAATTTTCAAAGAAATATTCGAATTAATGGCTATGGTTTTGAATAAAGGAAAACTTCGGTCTAAAATTTGGTTTTCTATGTATATTCTCTTCGTATTTATTTTAATTTGTACGTTTTGTCCATCCTGATTCTACCGTTTGTTTATTACGTAATTGTACTAAGTGCTTATTTATTTGATCGCTGTGGGTAAATTCAAGGAGTTGTACTAATCGTTTGCCTCCCCCTTTTTTGCTTCGAACTCTCGTCTTCAATTAATACTTCTCACATATTTCAATCTGACCACTCTAAGGGGGTGGGGGGGGGGGGGGGGGGTAAGAGTTTAAAGATTATCCTAGTTTTGGGTAATTTTTGCGCACTTTAAATGCTCTAATTTAAGAACGGATTTAGATATCTAAAATCCGATTTCACTATCGTGTTCAGCGTGCAAAAACCTTTAAAATGAGGGGTCACTTGTTAGAAAATAACATTTTGGGGATTTTTGGGTAATTTTTGCGCACTTTAAATGCTCTAATTTGAGAACGGATCAAGATATCTAAAATCCGATTCCACCATCGTGTTCAGCGTGCAAAAACCTTTAAAATGAGGGGTCACTTGTTGGAAAATAACATTTTGGGGATTTTTGGGTAATTTTTGCGCACTTTAAATGCTCTAATTTGAGAACGGATCAAGATATCTAAAATCCGATTCCACCATCGTGTTCAGCGTGCAAAAACCTTTAAAATGAGGGGTCACTTGTTGGAAAATAACATTTTGGGGATTTTTGGGTAATTTTTGCGCACTTTAAATGCTCTAATTTGAGAACGGATCAAGATATCTAAAATCCGATTCCACCATCGTGTTCAGCGTGCAAAAACCTTTAAAATGAGGGGTCACTTGTTAGAAAATAACATTTTGGGGATTTTTGGGTAATTATTGCGCACTTTAAATGCTCTAATTTGAGAACGGATCAAGATATCTAAAATCCGATTCCACCATCGTGTTCAGCGTGCAAAAACCTTTAAAATGATGGGTCACTTGTTGGAAAATAACATTTTGGGGATTTTTGGGTAATTTTTGCTCACTTTAAATGCGCCAAAACCCTCCTTAGAGTAGGCCAATTTCGCCCATCTTCGAACTTAGCCTTTCGATTGCCAAGATAGATTTTTTGTGCAAATTTGAGCTGTTTATCTCAATTCTATCGAGAGTTATCGTCTGGAGTGACACATATATAAATAAATAAATATATATATAAATATATATATATATATACATATAAAAAAGTGTTAAATTTCAGGAATCGTTTTAGAATGGTCTGAAACGGATTTCTATGAAGAAAATTTCCAAAAATTTATATTATTTAAATTTCGAAGCCATTGCAATAGCTTCATTTTCTTTGAAAATTCGCTAAAAAGTGTTAAATTTCAGGAATCGTTTTAGAATGGTCTGAAACGGATTTCTATGAAGAAAATTTCCAAAAATTTATATTATTTAAATTTCGAAGCCATTGCAATAGCTTCATTTTCTTTGAAAATTCGCTAAAACCAAATTTCATTAATTTTGGTTCATGGTAACTAATAAAATTGCAGTACGGCGTACGGCCAGAAATTTGTTAATGTATTTTCGGATTCTGCATACCTTGAAACGTAAACCGTCAAATTTTGAGGAGGGTAACCATTTTTTTTTTTCATGCTCGATTCCAAAGGTTCATTATTGAAAAATTTCGCCGAAATTTCTGTACCTATTCAATGGTAAATGAAAAGTTGAGTTCGAAGATGCGCAGTTTTCAACTGAAAAAACGTGTTCGGCCCTAATTTTCAGTTGTTAACGGTCAAAAATCGTCTAAATTCACCAAGAATGGTTTAAGATGGTGAATGGAACCAATATTATACTATTTTAATATCCAAAAAACTTTTGCACAGAACAGGTCTAGTTTCATTTTTTGACATGACACTTGAGTCAACTTAAATAGCGGTGGTGTCGGGGGGGGGGGGGGGGGGTTAACTGATATAGTAATCCTTAATTGAATAATTCAAGTAGGTAATTGTTGTTGTTTGTTAATTCAAGTGTTGTTGTTGTTGAAAATGGTTGGTAATGTAAGTAATTGTTGAGTCTATAATATTATTGTGAACATATACAAAAATTGAGTCCATGGAAAGAAGGTAATGTTGAATAATTGTTGGTTTGTACTGCTTGGTAGAAATCGTCGATGAATACTTTCAGTAACATGTTTTGACTCCTCTGCAGTGTCAAAAACTCGGGTCATCTCCGGGAGATTTCGTTCATGAAGCAGGATGAACGAAAGTGTCCATCGCTCAAATACATCAAAACGTCCAAGTCGTTGAAAGTTTCTCCAAAACATCCATATCCAGCGTAGCGATTAGATTTTGCAGTTGGTTCATTGAAAAAGGGGAAATTAGTTTAGAAGGCGTTACCACTTTATCGAAAAGTGGTCTCCAAGCAAACGCCTCCACTCAGTGTCTTATTGCAGACTGAAGCATTATCGTATCGTCGTTCATCATTTTTCCTTTCGTCAACCAATTTTGTCAGGAGAATAGCAGTTTTGATGCGAGTCAGCTCGATGCCCGGATATTGCCCCGTTTATTCATAATTCGACAGGCTGATTTTACATTATGTTGAAGTTTGAAATAATAATAACAGTAAAATATGTATGGAATCGTAGGTATTCATTGCCATCAATGTGACGTTTTTCGTGTTGGTTTTAAAAAAAGATATTCCAATTATTTCACTGCTGCACAGAGGTACCAACTTAAGAGGATAGACAATTAAAGTGGTAATATTATTGATTAGCAAGTCCATTGATGAGATCCCATGCGGATCTCTCCAGGTAGGAAGGTAGATACGCATGCATTATGTTCAGAGAATGTCTTCTTCCATTTTCTACAGTTCACAATTGATTTTTGCTTTCCTCACTACCGAGGATTCGTGATTGAGTGAAAAAAAAAAATATATATGTCTTCCAAAATGTAAATTTCTACTTCCATTTTGCGTTTCAGACATCGAGGAACATTTTTGGTTCCGTGTCTGTCTGTCTGTCTGTCTGTGGTAATTCCTTGTAACGTGCATAACTACCCGAAATAATGGTCGAAATGCGCTGAAATTTGGAGGTTAGGTGCGGGTTGGGTCACAGATGGTCCCACACAAAAATCATCGAAAAATTACTTTAAATTTCGCCTGCGCATGCGCAAACGTGATATATTTGAAACGCCCATAAGAACCCTAAATATCGTTTAAATGAGTTCAAACTTGATGGGTCAGTCAGGAATAGTACTTTGATAGTTCCGAATGAATTTCATTGGAATCGTAATTGTAACATTTGTCGTCTAGGCATGCGTGAACATGAAATGTTGGCCATTATCTTGTAACGCTTCCAGCTACGCGAAAAATAGTCGTAGAGAGCTTAAATTTCGAGCGTACACGCGGGTTTGGTCGAAGATCAAAATCATAGAAATCGCCCCGTCTGCGCATGCGCAAACGTGGAATACTTGAGACGCCCATAACTACCTTAAATATCGTTGAAATGAGTTCAGATTTGGAGGGTCGATCAGGAATAACACTTTGATAATTGCATATGACTTTCATTCGTCTGCGCATGCGCGATCATGAAATGTTGGTCGTTTCCTTGTAACGCTTCTAACTACTCGAAAAATAGTCGTAGAGAGCTGAAATTTCGAGGGTAGACGCAGGTTGGATCGCAGATGGTCCCATATCAAAATGAACTATCTATGCGTTTATGTGATTCAAGTGAGGAAGCTATACTGTCTACGCGAATTGGCAGACGTTTTTGTACGTGAACCCACACTGATGATTATTGTAGCAGAGTTTCCAAAACGCTTATAATACTGATTACACAACTGTTCTTGACAACGAAGTTGTGAGTAACAGCAGTAAAAAATATATGACTATAATCATGTCATACTGCCATCAGTATGGCATTGTCAGTGCTGGAAATTACGAAAAATTCTTCAATCGTCTCTCTTCTTTCTTAATCGGTGTTCTATGTTGTAGCTGTATCCTGCATAGATCGTACATACTCATTGATGCCATAATAAAAATAATATCCATTTTGAATAAATTTCGTCCTCTGGAACGGAAAAAACCTGCATTTTCCGTTTTCTTAATGGTTAAAATTTGTATCATTGTATTTCTCATCTCGTTCATTTCTTGTGTACTTAGCGGTTCAAGTTTCTGAAGTAAGCATTGAAGCACTTAGCGGTTGATAACTATAGTAAGCACTGGAATCGATTCAGAGTTGTGGTGCTCGGAAAGACTGAGAAAGAGGAACATATCGATGGAGTAGAACTCAGTATTTTATGTTGTAGCTGTATCCTGCATAGATCGTACGTACATTGATGCCATAATAAAAATAATTCCATTTTGAATGAATTTCTTCTTCTGGAACAGAATAAAACCTGCATTTTCTGTTTTCTTAATGGTTAAAATTTGTATAATTGTATTTCTCATCTCATTCATTTCTTGTGTACATAGCGGTTCAAGTTCCTGTTCTGAGTATGAACTGATTCTTTTCTTATTGACGTTTCTTTCAGCGTTCTCATGCATCATTGATGATACGTAGATTGCGCATTTGATTCCCATTCTACGGAAAAGTAGGTACTTAAGGAATGGAACGATTGGTGGGTTCCAACGTTTTCGTTTCTGAATCACATCAAAGTCTGGGTCTCCCCGAAGTAGCCCAGTTGCCTTTGTGATCGTCGGAATAAATCACGAGCCGGTTGCATAACGTTTTCCCCCCTCGGGGTGTTGAATATGTATTGTTATTCATGTGCTACAAGGTTTCAGTCTTTACAGGCTGTGGCTAACTGTTTAAATCATTTCAACGCAGTCAGCTCCTCAATGTATGTATCGGGATCGATATCTCCGCCGGCTTCCATTATTTGGTTCGGTCGCGCCCTTTTCCCTCGCCTAGCGTCCTTAGTAACCTATCCGAACATGGCGGAACACAGATACGTTTCTATATTACGTGAGAGCAGTAACAGCTCCTAATGCAGTTCCTAACAGTTCTGCTTGCTCATGCATTAGGAACTGTTACTGGGCTCGAGGCGTTTTTCTTCCTGTTTATCATTATTTGCGGAAAAGGGTTAATGTAGTTCTTCCGGAAAGGTGATTTAGCTGTTGGCAGTAATAAATTATCAAAAACATTAGGTCCTACTGGCGACTACCTATCCAACTTCTTGCCACTAGGTTTCGTGGAAACCGCTTGTCTATTAGCCATATGATCTTGGTTTATTATTCTGTGAATAATACACCTATGTAATCGCTCAGCAAAAAATTTTTATAACACCCCCTCAAAATTTGTTCTTTTACGTTTCAAGATGCGTAGATTCCAAAAACGCTGCAAAGTTCTTGTCACATGGGTTTATTATCCTATTGGACATACGTACAGAGATTTTGGCTGTTCATTTATTGTTTCTTTCATGTGTAATTATTGAAATAGCTCTTTTTGATGGTTTCCACCAATTTTGGCCTCCAAAAACACGAATTATGCTCTTTTTTTTCTAACAGATTATTTTTATCATTGATAGTGCCATTTAATTGCCTTGATTCACCTGCTGATACTACTTCCAGTGTTATTATACAAATTTATGGTGATTTCAGACAGTTTCCCATGTTTTTGGCTAATAAAAAATGAATTTCGGGAGCTTAACCTTCGTTACAACCTCAATTCTTCACCCTTCGATCAAAATCCACCTCATATTCGAACTTCACGCCTTAAAAAACATGGAAAACGATACCTCACAAGCTCATGTTCTCTGAAACCTCAAAAATACCCCGAAACCCCCCATTTTTACACCCATTTTTCTCCCATATCACCCCTGCGTGTATGCCGATCGGGCTGCCGTTTTTCGTAGGACAAGTAGGAGCCAAATGTGCTCCCAAATGGGGACCCGAACTGTGTGTGGAAAAACGACGATTTTAGACCAAAATTTAACGTGAATTTAAGGCTGGAACTTCCTTAGAACCTCAATTTTCCACTCTTTGGTCAAAATCGACTTCATATTCGGCCTTCTCGTCCCAAAAACATGGAAAACGATACTTCAAAAGCTCATGCTAGTAACATGTTACTAAAACACAAAAATTACCTATTTTTAACCACATTTTCACTCATGACACCCCTGGGTACATTCCGATCTGGCTGCAAAGTTTCGGAACACAACTAGGGCCCAAAATTCGGGAGCATTTAATGGAGCACGTGTCCGAAGGAACGAATTTTGTAGACCGAAAATGAAGCCGGTACACGTGATAAGGCGGACGGAGGACAGACATAGCATTTTTGGAATCAACGCACCTTGCAACGAGGAAGAAAACATTTCGAGGGGGTCTTAAACAATTTTTTTGCATAGGTGTATTATTCATAGAATCCGCCGTACGCCGCCAGCCGTATCACGTGTACCGGCTTCATTTTCGGTCTACAAAATTCGTTCTTTGGCACACTCGCTCCATTTGATCCCTAGTTGTTTCCCAAAACTTTGCAGCCCGATCGGAATATAATACCCAGGCGTGTTATGAGTGAAAATGTGTACACAATTAGGTGAGATGAGCATTTGAGGTATCGTTTTCCATGTTTTCGGGACGAGAAGACCGAATATGAAGTCGATTTTGACCAAAGATTGGAAAATTGAGGTGCTGACGAAGTCAGCCTTAAATTTACGTTAAACTTTAGTCTAAAATCGTCGTTCCTCCGCACACAGTTTGGGTCCCCATTTGTGAACACATTTGGGTCCTAGTTTTGCTCCGAAACACGGTAGCCCAATCGGAATACCCCCAGGGGCGTTATGGGAGAAAAATGGGTGTAAAAATAGGGGTTTTCGAGGGATTTTTGAGGTTTTAGTGAACATGAGCTTGTGAGGTATCGTTTTCCATGTTTTTTAGGGGGAGAAGACCGAATATTAGGTTGATTTTGACCCAAGGGTGAAGAATTGAGGTTGTAACGAACGTTAAGCACCCAATTCATTTTTTATGAGGCAAAAAAACCTTCGAAATCCTCTGAAATCACTATGAATTTGTGTAATAACACTAGAAGTAGTATCTACAGGTGAATCAAGACAATTAAATGGTACTATCAATGATCAAAAATAATCTGTTAGAAAAAAAGCCGAGCCTTATTCGTGTTTTCGGGGGTCAAAATTGGTGAAAACCACCAAAAACAGCTATTTAAATGATTGAACATGAAAGCAATAAATGAACAGCCAAAGTGAGTGTACGTGTTTCCAGTAGGATAATAAACTCATGTGACCAGGACTTTGCAGCGTTTTTGGAATCTACGCACCTTGAAACGTAAAAGAAAAAAATTTTGAGGGGGGTATTACCTACGTTAGGGAGAATGTTAGGGAGAAGCGCTGAGGTATTCGAGACGGTTTGTAAGTGACCCAACATCGCTTGCGGCCCTTCGGAATCAATATCGCGATGGGGAGAGATCTACCTTGGCATTTCTGGGCTCCTGCTACAAGGCGGAACAAAACGCCGATTTCCCTGTTTCCTCAGGTGTACCGGGGGGATTCGCGGGTCGAAGCGGCTGCTGTGGAATCTCTTGAATATGAAATAAAAAGAACTTACAAAAATACAAAATAATAGCGATAACGTGGTTGTTGGAGACGTTGATGATTATTTAAAATGGGTGCATTATGCATAGGGCATTTCAAAAAGATTAGTATTTAAAAAGAAAAAACGCTGCAAAGTCCTTGTCACATGGGTTTATTATTCTATTGGACATACCTACAGAGATTTTGGCTGTTCATTTATTGTTTCTCTCGTGCGAAATAATTGAAATAGCTATTTCTGATTGTTTACACCAATTTTGGCCCCCCAAAGACACGACCTCGGCTCTTTTTTTTACTAAAATTAAGCTGCTAATACTATTTCTAGTGTTATTATACAAATTGATGGTAATTTCAGACAATTTCCCATGTTTTTGACTCATGCAAAATGAATTTCAGTAGCATAACCTTCGTTACAACCTCAGTTCTCTACTCTTCGGTCAAAATTAACGTGCGAGCGGTCTTCTCTCCCTAAAAAACATGGAAAACGATACATCACAAGCTCATGTTCACTAAAACCTCAAAAACCCATCGAAAACCCCTATTTTTACACCCATTTTTCTCCCCATGGCATATGCCGATCGGGCTGCCGTGTTTCTGAGCACTACTAGGACCCAAATGTGTTCCCAAATGGGGACCCAAGCTGTGCGCGGAAAAACGACGATTTTATACCAAAATTTAACGTAAGTTTTTAAGGCAGAAACGTCGTTAGAACCTCAATTTTCGACTCTGGTCAAAATCTACTTCATATTCGGTCTTCTCGTCCCGAAAACATGGAAAACGATACCTCAAATGCTCAACCTACTAGGTAACATGTTACTAAAACACAAAAAGTACCTATTTGTATACACATTTGCACTCATAACACCCCTGGGTATATTCCGATCGGGCTGCAAAGTTTCGGAAGACAACTAGGGCCCAAATGGAGCATTTGTGCCAAAGAACGTATTTTTCAGATCGAAAATGAAGCCGGTATGCATGATACGGCGTACGGTGGACGGCGGACGGACATTAAAAGAATACTTTTTGAGGGGGTGGTATAAAATTTTTTGCTGAGCGATTACATAGGTGTTCTATGCAGCCAGATCGGATTATAACCAGGGATGCTATGGGTGAAAATGGGTATAAATATAGGCATTATTTGTGTTTTTTAGTGACATGAGCTTTTGAAGTATCGTTTTCCATGTTTTTTGGGACGAAAAGACTGAATATGAAGCTGATTTTGACCGATGTGTGGGAAATTGAGGTTCTACCAAATGTTCAGCTCCCAACATTTCATGTTTGCGCATGCGCAGACGAAAGTTAATGTACGATTCCAATGAATCTCATTTGGACCTATCAAAGTATTATTCCTGATTTCAACGATATTTAGGGTAATTCCCCCATAATAAATAAATAAATAAATAATAATTATGGGCTGTTCATGTAATTCACGTTTGCGCATGCGCAGACGTAAGTTATCGTACTTTTTCAATGATTTTGGTGTTGGACCATCTGTGAGCTAACCTGCATCTACCATCCAAATTTCAGCCCATTTTGACCATTATTTTGGGTAGTTGTGGACGTTACAACGAAACAGGCAGACACGGAGCCAAAAATGTTCCTCGATGTCTGAAACTTAAAATGTTAGTGGAAATTTTCCATTTGAGGACATACGTGTTTTTTACTCAATCACGAATCCGAAGCTTCCCTACCCTCGGTAGTGAGGAAGCAAAAGAAAAGGGCCCGCAGGTATCAATATCGTGTGATGCCGCCAGTCTTATTAGCAAAAGGGCGCAGAACTAGTAGTTTGGTTCAAACGGCGAAGTTTGGTGACCCCTTGTTGTTGGGGGGGGGGGGGGGGGGGTCGTGGGACCGGATGCTGCTCGTATTGTCCTGCGAATTCCCGGGTGTCGCCGATGGGCTGGGTGGAAACGGCCGTAAAGCGAACCGGAATGAGGGCCTTGCTCCTATATCGCCCGAAATTCTGGAATTCCTATCCTGGCGATTTGTCAATAGGGAAAGAGACACAACTGGGCTCTCTGATATTCCAGTCATGCAGCATGGCTTAAGGAGTGAATTTTCAAATATTGCCTCATGGAAACTAATGATCATTCGTTACTAAAGTAACACCTGTGTAGACCTCTGTAATATGAATGACAATGACTGCCTGAATAAGCAGTTTTTAAGACCCGAGTGGCCGCCCCTCGTGCAGAAAAATTATGTAAACAAATCATTTTTTGGTGTTCTGAACCAAAAACTATTGATTTTGATGCCTGGATGCAGTCTGAACGTGCCGAAACTACTCGCAATCGATTCAGCGACCAAACGTCGTCAACGGTATCTCACATGCCTACATAAAAATTTGCATTTTTGGTTTATTATTTTCAATAACGAACCTTTGGAATCAAGCATGAAAAAAAATTCTAACCCCCCTCAAAATTTGATGGGTTCCGTTTCAAGGTACGTAGAATCCGAAAATGCAATAAAAAGTTTTGTGTCCGTGCATGAAAAATAGGGGTTGAAATCTCCAGGACGCCGTTATCTCGAATTTTTTAACAGTTTCAAATAGCGGACCACCCGGAGCGTTGTAAGTCCAGCCGTTCGTTCACAGTAAGGCCCAAAAGTTTGTACCGACCGGCATTTTCATCAGCAGGGTGAAAGAAATTTTATACATTCAGCCCAAATATCATCGCTAGGGACGCGGCAACAGTTGGGAATTATCCGAGATAATCATCGCTAGGGAGTACCTCATTATAATCACGGATGGTGGCTGTATGAAGTCGAGTTGGTTGTTTTGTGATATTATTTCACTTGGAAAATGATGGCTCTTTTGGATTTTGTTGATAGGTACTTTTGTAACTAGAACAAACGTTGAAGTATTATCGGGTAAGTTATTACCAGAGCCCTTCAAATGCCATATTGCCATGGCGCCATACAAAAATGCCATATTCTGCCGATTTTTTTGTAAAATGCCATATTCGGCCGATGTTTGGGAAAATGCCATGTTTTGCCTTTTTTTCGCCAAACTCCTTCAAAAAAGTTATTTAAAAAAATTTGAAGCGAAAAAATCTGAATGACATGAGGTTTCTCGAACCCTGACGCCATTAGTGTAGAGGGATTACTAATGCCTCTAACCCTTTTGGAATGGGGTGCTTCCACGGGTCGCCATTCTGTCTGGTGGGGAAGCCACTCTGAAGGAAGGCTGGGAACCTGCTGATGTCCTCTCTATGAAATACGCCCCGGCAACATCAGCTGATGTGGGGAGGGCTTTCCCAAAAATGAAATACCTTCTGAGTGATCGACGGCTGGGATTTTCAATGGAAAGCGTTGCAGCTCACCTGATGTTATTTAATAAATATAATAATAATAATAATAAATTATTTGTATAAAGCTTTGTAAATAAAATAAATTATTTAGCATAAATAACTTGTATGTTGTGATATGATCGTCTCAGAATAGCTTGGGTGGTCGGAGAGGGTTGAAAAATAAGTGCCATATTGAGAGAAATAAGTGCCATATTTGGCCAAAATAAGTGCCATATTGCCATATTTTTTAGGGCCCTACTTCACAAAAATAAGTGCCATATTGTGAAGGGCTCTGGTTATTACACAACAGCGTTTATTATACTATACACGCAGAAGGGGCATCTATGCAGGTAAATTATTACTAAACGGTTTATTATCTATGTACTTATGCTTCATGAATAACTAGAAATATAATTAATGATTGACTTTTGATTCCCGCGCATTATATGAAACTTTTTCTCCCGGGCCGGCTCCAGTATACTCCATATAACGCTTTCCTGGGTGGAGAGCTCGAGGGTAGGTATTGACCTCAGAAAACAGTGATCTACGCTGAAGGGGCATCTATACAGGTAAATCTGTCGTCTTTTGGTTTATTATTTTCAATAATGAACCATTGGAATCGAGCATGAAAAAAAAAATTCTTACCCCCCCTCAAAATTTGATGGTTTACGTTTCAAGGTATGTAGAATCCAAAACTGCAATAAAAATATTTCTGTCTGTCCGCCGTACGCCGTACACCGTACGCCGTACGGGCCACTTTTCTTAGTTACCATGAAAGAAAATTGATGAAATTCGGGTTATAGGTTCCGTTCGCTGTCTAGTTGGTCCTCGAAGCTCGACGTTACTGTGAGTCAACTCTAAGGGGTTCAAAATAGGGGTTGAAATTTTCAAAACGCCTATACCATTTTTTTACGTGAATATTTTTACGGTTTCAAATAGTTCTTGAACTTGCGAGTTTTTTAAGACCATCCGGAGCATCGTACGTCCAGCCGTTCGTTCACAGTAAGGCCCCGAAGTTTGCACCGACAGGCATTTTCGACTCCAGTGTGAATGAAATTGTATACAATTCAAACCAAATCTCGTAACCAGAGACGCGCCCACAATAGGAAATTTGGCGGAGATGAAATCATTGCTAGGGATCACCTGATTATATTGGCGGAGTATGAAGTCGAGTTGGTATTATTGATGGGTAAATTATTACTACGGTAAATCATTACTCAACGGTAAATTATTACACAACGGTTCATTATACCATCTACGTAGAAGGGGCTGGAGTTTGTTGGTAGGTACTTTCGCAACTTTTTTCACTCCTCATCAACAATTTCTTTTCAGAACTTCATTATGTGTGTTTCTTTTTGTTAGGTACTGTTTGTCATCGGCAGAATTATTTTAACAACATTTAACTCGTGATTTAGGTAGGTACCTAGTAACGTGTACGGGGTTAGGTACTAACCTAAGGAGGGTCTGCGATCTACATAATATGTATAGAATAGTACATATCATATTATATAGACGGGTTATCTATACATAGAGCTGTGATCTGTAACGGAAGGGTATTCTATACAAAATAATAAACCGTTGTGCAGGGATTTGCAGCGTTTTATTCTCATGCTGATAAAGATAAATTTAACACATTTGTGGGTACGTTCAATAATCAAAATTGAGGAAACACACAAACTCAAAGGCTCTCGTACTGAAGACGAAAGGAGTCGTGTATCGGCAGGTTCATGCATTTAAAAAGATGCGAAACTTCTCACTGTATGGATTCTGTACAAAAGGACGAGGATCTTGAATCGTGTTAATCGGGCTTAGGGGCGTAAGAGGGCGCCAGCCCCAAGTGCCCTCGAGTGAGGTCTGCCTTTATCTTCAAGCGCACTTCTGAACCGCTACCTCTGGTTATTGGTTAGGTCGCTCAACCTCAACACCACCAGCTTCCGTCTCGTGTTCTGACAGTTCCATTTATCCATCACACGTCGATGGGATTCCATTGATAGTCCCTGGAGAAAGCTGGCCGTGAAGGCGGGGTTTGCGTCTTGAGGGGGTCGCAGAAATGGGAAATCTTTACTTTGGAAATCTGAACGTGCCGACGACACCTGTGGATTGGAATAGTCGCTAGCTCAAACATGATTTTAGTTTATTGTTTTCAATCATTGAACCTTTGGAATCGAACATGAAAAAAAAAATTTGATTGTTTCCCCCCCGCCCCTCAAAATTTGATTGTTTCCGTTGCAAGTTACGTAAAATCCGAAAATGTAATAGAAAAATTTCTGTCCGTCCACTGTATTTCGTACTTTTCTTAGTTACTACCATGAACCAAAATCAATGAAATTTGGTTTGTAGGTCCCGTTTGGGGTCTAGTTGGTCCGCGAAGCTCGGCGTTACTGTCACTCATCCCTAAGGGGTGAAAAATAGAGGTTGACATTTCCAGACGCCGTTATCTCGATTTTCTTTTACGGTTTTAAATAGTTTTCGAACTTGGGGAGTTTTTTGAGGCCATCCGGAGCATTGTACGTACAGCCATTCACAGTTTGCACCGACAGGCTTCAACTGCAGGGTGAATGAAATTGTATACATTCAGCCCAGATATCATTGCTAGGGACGCCGCAACAATATGGTCCCAATATTGTCAATATTGGAAATACCGGGGGGGGGGGGGGATTTATGAATTTACTTACAACAATCAATCTATCAGTACATATACGAAGAAAAAAACGCTGCAAATCCCTGCACAACGGTTTATTATTTTGTACAGAATACCCTTCTGTTACAGATCACAGCTCTCTGTATAGATAATCCTTCTATATAATATAATATGTAATATTCTACACATATTATGTAGATCGCGGACTCTCCGTAGGATTGTACCTAACCCCGTACTCGTTACTAGGTACCTACCTAAACCGTTGTGTGATAATTTATCTGTATAGGTTCCCCTTCTACGTAGATAGAATAATGAACCGTTGTGTAATAATTTGCCCATCAATAATACTTACAGGTTGTTCAGGTTGCAAAAGTACCTATCAACAAAATCCAGCCTCTTCTTGGCAGGTGAGCCGTTGTGTAATAATTTACCGTTGTGTAATAATTTACCGTTGTGTAATAATTTACCGTTGTGTAATAATTTACCGTTGTGTAACAATTTACCTTTGTGTAATAATTTACCGTTGTGTATTAATTTGCCATTGTTTAATAATTTACCCATCAATAATTCTTCAACGGTTGTTCAAGTTGCAAAAGTACCTATCAACAAAATCCAGCCCCTTCTGGGTAGTTGAGCCGTTGTGTGATTATTTACCGTTGTGTAATAATTTGCCGTGGTGTCATAATTTACCGTTGTGTAATAATTCACCGTTGTGTAATAATTTGCCATTGTTTAATAATTTACACATCAATAATACTTCAACGTTTGTTTAAGTTTCAGAAGTACCTACCAACAAAATCCAATAGTCCATCACTTGCCAAATGAAATAATTATCGTAGAACAAACAACTCGACTTGATACAGCCATCCTTGATTACAATCAGGTGCAGAAGAAGAAAATTGTTTAGCTCAAGAAAAATTTAATATCGTAAAAAAACCATACCCTTCAATCTAAAGTTTTCGAGCTACGGCGTTCTGAAAATTTCAACCCCTATTTTGAACCCCTTAGAGATGACTGACAGTAACGTCGAGCTTCGAGGACCAACCAGACCCCGAACGGTACCTATAACCCGAATTTCATCAATTTTCTTTCGTGGTAACTAAGAAAAGTGGCCCGTACGGCGTACGGCGTACGGCGGACAGACAGAAACATTTTTATTGCAGTTTCGGATTCTACATACCTTGAAACGTAAACCATCAAATTTTGAGGGGGGGGTAAGAATTTTTTTTTTCTTGCTCGATTCCAATGGTTCATTATTGAAAATAATAAACCAAAACGCTAATTTTTTTCCCCCTTATATTAGTGGAAATAAACAGCTCTTTAATTACTCTTTAATAAACCGCTCTTCAATAACTCTAATAAATAGCTCTTTAATAACGTTTTGGTTTATTATTTTCAATAATGAACCATTGGAATCGAGCATGAAAAAAAAAATTCTTACCCCCCCTCAAAATTTGATGGTTTACGTTTCAAGGTATGTAGAATCCAAAACTGCAATAAAAATATTTCTGTCTGTCCGCCGTACGCCGTACGCCGTACGGGCCACTTTTCTTAGTTACCATGAAAAAAAATTGATGAAATTCGGGTTATAGGTTCCGTTCGGCGTCTAGTTGGTCCTCGAAGCTCGACGTTACTGTGAGTCATCTCTAAGGGGTTCAAAATAGGGGTTGAAATTTTCAAAACGCCTATACTATTTTTTACGTAAATATTTTTACGGTTTTAAATAGTTCTTGAACTTGCGAGTTTTTTAAGACCATCCGGAGCATCGTACGTCCAGCCGTTCGTTCACAGTAAGGCCCCGAAGTTTGCACCGACAGGCATTTTCGACTCCAGTGTGAATGAAATTGTATACAATTCAAACCAAATCTCGTAACCAGAGACACAATAGGAAATTTGGCGGAGATAAAATCATTGGTAGGGATCACCTGATTATATTGGCGGAGTATGAAGTCGAGTTGGTTGTTCTGTGATATTATTTAATTTGAAAAATGATGGCTCTTTTGGAGTTTGTTGGTAGGTAGTGAAACTTGAACAAACGTTGAAGTATTATTGATGGGTAAATTATTACTACGGTAAATTATTACACAACGGTTCATTATACCATCTACGTAGAAGGGGCTGGAGTTTGTTGGTAGGTACTTTTGCAACTTTTTTCACTCCTCATCAACAATTTCTTTTCAGAACTTCATTATATGTGTTTCTTTTTGTTAGGTACTGTTTGTCATCGGCAGAACTATTTTAGCAACATTTAACTCGTGATTTAGGTAGGTACCTAGTAACGAGTACGGGGTTAGGTACTAACCTACGGAGGGTCTGCGATCTACATAATATGCATAGAATATATGTAGACGGGTTATCTATACATAGAGCTGTGATCTGTAACAGGAGGGTATTCTATACAAAATAATAAACCGTTGTGCAGGGATTTGCAGCGTTTTTCTTTGAAATGGGTTTCCACGATTTCTTCGCGAGTGATTTAGTTCGTGATCACTTGATTATAATCACGGATGGCTGTATGAAGTCGAGTTGGTTGTTCTGTGATATTATTTCATTTGAAAAATGGTGGATCTTTCGGATTTTGTTGACGATTCATGCTTCATGAATAACAACAAATAAATAATGATCGGATTATTGAATCCCGCCCACAGAAAACAGTGATCTACGCAGAAGGGGCATCTATACAGGTAAATTGTTACACAACGGTTTATTATTTACCTTATGCTTCATAAATAACTACAAATAATTAGTGATTGTATCCCTTGCATTTTTATGAAACTGTAATTCCTGGGCCGGCTCCAGTATTCGAACAACAGAAACAGTGATCTACGCAGAAATCGAATCTATACAAACCGAATAATAATAAACCGTTATGTAATAATTTGCCCCGTTTTTCAAGCCGTATCGTCACCAAACTCAATGTAATAATCGATCCTACCAAACCCAAATCCTCGAAATCGCCCAACTCCGTCACTTCCTGGTCCCACTGGTGGTCTCTGAGGACAACACAATCCCTAATGGTGGTTCAAACTTGCCTGATACTGAGGGATCGCAGAAATACTCGTAATTTCAGATTTCTTGGGGAACACAATACCAAACTAAATACAAACAATCACATCCTGGGTCACCCCTGTAATCAAGGCTGTATCATTAGATGCCCCACGAACCCTAGAAAATTAAGCCTCTTCTTGGGGATAGATGCGTGATAGCACACCTGTCAGGATGCCAATGCGACCGGGCGCGAGGAATATAAAAGTATAGGTATTATATTGTTTTCAACATGCAGCATATAAGTAGGTATGTGAAATGAAGGATTTATTATTGGTGTTGCTGCATGCTGCAATTACCAATTTGTACCATAGTTTGGTATCTAATAGGTACCAATTTATAATAGAAGTACTTACCTTCAGTTCGTTATATGGACTGGTATTCTTCCAAATTGGCACATATCCAACTGCTTGCTATTATCTTCAATAAGTAAGTACCCATATACCCTACTAATTATGCCCATTAGGAAGTCTCACTTTTATTTTTCCCACTGATTGAGTTATTTAGCTGTTGCGAGTGCAAGCCACAAAGATAAGTAATGTGAATATTTATTTTACCTATTTATCTGGTGAACCAGTGACGTGTGGGTTTGTGTTGTGTCTCATGGTTCAACCTGCATCTGATGAGCATTTGCTCATGAGCTGTATTTCCTTGTTCCCACTGTTCACAGTTGAGAGATTTGGTATACTACCATATTATAAGTGCCATCAGGACATTTTAAATCCAGTGCGCGTAGAGTAATTTTCTCAAGATTCTTCACATTTCGTCACCTTGGAAAAACAGGACTTCTCCACCTGGCGTTTACACTGTCATCTAGATCAAAGCTGGACAGTGGACATTCAGCAGGACAGGACATAGTCCTTTCCAGTTTGTGTACCAAATTTGAATTATTTTGCACAACCTAAAAATTGTGTTCTGGGTGAGAGCCCTCATAATTTCCTTCTTTGCATTAAAACCAAGTACTTGCGTTGCTCAAAACGGGGTTGTCAGACTTTTACATCGCTGAGGAAAGTTAACACATTTTTCACATACACGGATGTTAATGGTAAATGCCACAGTAACTTGAAATTGTGGAGCTGGTGTGGTTTTGGTGTAACATGGTGGGGGTAAACGTTGCGGCTCAAAGGTCTCAGAGAAGCACGCACACCGTGACGGATTGGTACAACTTGTGCAGGGACATGAATGTGTAGCAAAATGTGATATTCGGGAGAAAATGGGTGGGAGAGGGGTCGTGGTACAGATTGATGAATCGCTATTCCAGGGCAAACGAAAGTACCACAGAGGTCGATTGTTGGGAAGTGACCGGAATCTTCCGTTAAACAATGACAGTCCAGTGACAACGGAATCCAGTGACAGTGACAGTGATAGTGACGAAAATGATGAAAATGTGAGCAATAATACAAATAATAAAAATGACGGAACCCGAGTACAAGGACCGTGGGTATTTGGAATGTGCGCAAAACGGGAAGATGGCAATTTAGAAAGACGATTCTTCATTGTGGAGAAGAGGGACCGCGCCACACTTTTTCCGATTATCAAAAATGAAATTGCAGAAGGCAGCACAATCTGTTCCGATATGTGGCGGGCGTACAGCAATTTGGGGCAATGTGGGTACGTTCATAAAACTGTGAACCATTCCGAAAATTTTGTAGACCCCGTCACTGGAGCCCACACACAAACAATAGAGTCCCTGTGGAACCAGGTCAAACAAAAATACAAAATAAAACGCTGCAAAGTCCTTGTCACATGGGTTTATTATTCTACTGGACATACCTACAGAAATGCTGGCTGTTCATTTATTGTTTCTTTCATGCGTAATAATCGAAATAGCTATTTCCGGTGGTTTCCACCAATTTCGGCCCCCAAAACTTGAATTAGGTACGATCCCTGTTTTTTTTTTTTTTTTTTCCCAAATTATCCTTGATCATTGGTAGTACCATTTAATCGTCTTGATCCACGTGTTGACACTTTTTCTAGTGTTATTATACAAATTGATGGTGATTTCAGGCGATTTCGCAAGTTTTTGACTAATAAAAAATCAATTTTGGGAGCTGAACATCTGGTACAATCTCAATTCTCCACTCCATGGTCAAAATTAACTTCATATTCGGTTTTCTCGTCCCCAAAAACATGGAAAACGATACCTCAAAAGCTCATTTTACTAACATGTTACTAAAACACAAAAAGTACCTATTTTTACACACATTTTCATTCATAACACCCCTGGGTATATTCCGATCGGGACACAACTAGGGCCCAAATGGAGCATGTGTGCGAAAGAACGACTTTTTTAGACCGAAAATGAAGCCTGCACACGTGATACGGCGTACGGCGGACGGCGGACGGACATTGCATTTTTGGAATCTAGGCACCTTGAAACGGAAAAGAAAAAATTTTGAGGGGGTGTTATAAAAAATTTTTCCTGAGCGAATACATAGGTGTATTATTCACAGAATAATAAACCAAAAAGCCTGCCCCACCCCGACGATCTTCATTTTGGAGAGATATTTTTGACAAGGTAACATTTTGTAATTTTCCTTAATTTTCACTTTTTACGGGTTGTAGATATCGTACCTACTACTACATCGCACGTTACCGGTAGATACCGCTCGCGGTGTAGATAGCACGTAACGTCTGTACCGATATCCCTTCTTAACCGGTGATAATCTCGCTAGCCTAAGAGGGGGACTCTCGAGGGTCCACCCCACTGTCACACTCAGTCACAGGTATCAGACTGTAATTCGTAATGTTGTTGGGTGAGTTCAGGTTCAAATCCTGGTCAAGCAAACAACTTTTATCATCATTCTCAAGATTCCATCATCTCCACATCCTCTCAACTCAGAAAGACTTATTTTTCATCCATCAACTTAGCAATGATAATAAGTGTACCTATTAATTCTGTAAATCTTTTTTCTAAATATTTATTTTACCAACCTAGGATATGAGCTCCTATTAAATTCTATATTAATTTTGTCAAGATTGACTTTTTTTCTTTTTTTTACCAATACAACTTCTGTTACCTAAAATGAGATCTAATTTGATGTATATCTTATTATTTATCTAGGTATATATATCTATTTACATCTATGTATATAAATATATATATATATATATATGTAGGTATACATCATTCTATTTATATCTATAGATCTAAGTTTAGGTATCAATGTAGTCAAGGAAATGACAGTTATATCCAGTAATTAAATAGGTAACCTGCAAATGAGACGAATAGCGAGGATGATTCTCAGCGCGCCATTCAGCATAGTATTCTGCTTTTATACTGTAGGTTTAGCTGGGACTGAACAAGGTCCATTCACGAATGATTTATGAATGTTGCTGTACGACGGCACTAAATGTCAGTTCTAGGGAGTGGAATTTCCATATTTTGTATTGTGTATACCTATCGTTTTACTTTTCCGTTTTGAGGGTATCTGAAGAGTTTAGCGTGTTTTAAATTGAAATTTAAATGGCATATTTTGGTAGATTTTGGAGATTTTTTGGATATTTTGGCCGTTTTGTGCATATTTCTGCATTTTTAATCGAAATTGTGGAATTTCCCTATTTTTCGACATTCCACTCGCCAAATCCTCCGAGATGTGTGTTTCTGAAAAGGGGTCACGGATATTCTTAGGCCATTCACCGTTTAATCCGTGTACCTGGTAGGGCTTAGGCGCGCCCTTACCATTTATCCCTGAATGGGATTGCCTTTCAATTTCGGGCTATAAATACGTCACTTCGATAAGCACCCAAGACTATTAACTACCTAACCTATCAACCTGTTTTCCCTATAAATACCTCTCATCCTTATGGGTCGAATTCATTTCGTCTCAGAAAAAATGGCGTCAAGAAAAAAGGTGTGTACAATTTGATTACA
This sequence comes from Leptopterna dolabrata, assembly GCA_954871275.1. Lineage (NCBI taxonomy): Eukaryota > Metazoa > Arthropoda > Insecta > Hemiptera > Miridae > Leptopterna > Leptopterna dolabrata. The sequence continues at coordinate 2,084,645 of OX940982.1, read as the reverse complement.
TTTTCTTCGTTGATCCTTTTCTATAATTTTTTAAGGACGCGATAATAACTGGAACATAATGTATAGACCACCTGTACGTCTCGAAGCAAAATTTACTTCATTTTAGAAATATTTTAATTTTCTTTGAACGAAATTTTGCTTAGGGTGCACATTTTGCCCATTTCTAGTGCATATTCGGCCAAATTTTGTGCTTATAATTCTAGTCCCTACTCAGTTCATACGTAGAAAACACGCAATACCTTCATAAGATTTGCCTGAATTCCCTCGAAGGTTTGTGCCTCCATTCGTGAATAGTTTCTGAAGCCTTCAGATATCTTTTACCGCGGGGAACCAGGTGCTTTGTGGACGAGGTATTTTGTAACTGAACGTCTCCATCCCTGGGAGGATCCGCGATGTGGTTGTATGTTCGACAGTGTTGTCCACCGGTCGAAGGCAGTAACATGACGTGACTACCCTTATGAGAGGGTCCTTTTACCGGTTGATACGGTGCCTCGACAGAAGCCTATCACTTTTCACTTGACCGACCAGTCTTTCCCCTCGTCCCCATTTCTTTTTAGCTTCCCACTTCGATACGTTGGACGGGATATTACTATTTCTCTCTTTTCATGTTCAGGAATCCGTGGAACTCGAGATAATAGCTCTGGATAAAATTCCTTTTCAGTTCAAGCCTTTCGATTAAAAGCGCTCTTGTGCCTATTCGCAGTGTATGGATAGGAATATCTCGGATCTAGACGACTGGTTGACGGAATTATACAGGGTGTCCCAGTTCCTTCTGGAGAAACTCAGGGAATCGATCCTACTCTTAATTTGGAACAAAAAATGCTCAGTAGAAAATTTTCGAAAAGTTCTTTGTTTTAAAGATATCCGACAATTTGTTTCATTACCTTACCACATAAAAACGCTAATAAATTCGAAAATATTGAGACTACAACAAATCCAATTACACCGTTTGAAAGAACGTTAAATTTCATGTAAGATTCTTGTTTCCAGTGGTCAGAGTTACTTAAAATGTTGGCCAATATCAGTTGGAACATTTGAAAACTTCAAAATTTAAAATTGTGAAAAAGATTGTAGGTACGTTCTAAGGTTACAAAAAAATACACGACGTTCCTCCGAGAAGAGTCTCTCAATGTATGCAGGGCTCTCTGGGGAAGCGAGTACTTGGGGCCCCATACACGGTACGATTGATCTGTCGAATCCGTCGTCTCAGACCGATGTCAAGATCGTTAACGATTTACTTAATCGAAGGGGGTATCGTTCATCGCAACAAAAACCATACCACCGTGAATATCGTGACGACCGATGAGGACTTTAAGGGCCGGTTTCGTTAATCAGAGATTTCAACTAATCCGAGCTGAGGATGCGTTTATCAATGACTGCATGGATACTAAATAACAGCTAGTTAGCTAGTTAGAGTTTTAACGAGAGAAAACAACGCCACCACTACGATAGCGTGAAAATCCCGTAAAAGTAAGGTGCAACAATGCGAGTTGGACGGCGTTTCCATGGTAATGTTATCGTTATATCGTCACATTCCTCGCCAAACGCGGCCAAATTATAATTTATTGTGCTCCTCCAGTCCTCTGTATAATATATATTTATTTGTAATTCATTTTTATTTGTACGAATGTATTTTCTTTTTGGTTCCGCGGCGGCTTCTGCTGTAAGATGTAATACATACATCTTAATGCCTAATACTCACCCTAGAATAATACTTATTATTTGCCCGTTCCTCTGGCAGACGGTAAAATCATACCGTTCGATTTATAATTATTATCTATGGAAAAATTTGAATATTTTTTGATTTTTTGAAATAAACGTTTTTCTTCTTCTTCATGTAAAGACGAAAATTAAAAGTGAATTTCAATACCACTAATATATACGCATTTCCTAGGAATCCATTTCCCAACTTGGACAAAATTATTCTAAACAAACAATCCTCCTCAAATCAGTCGCGATACCCGTTGATCTTTTACGTCACAAATATTTTGGAGTTGACATCGATTCATGCTTAAATTTCGATTTTCTTTCCAATCCTCCCGGCTCGAAAAATGCAACTCCAAACGCTCTTCGATACTTTAAAAGGATATATGTCCGACGGATACATGTCTACCGCATTCAAAGGTACTAGATCTTCAAAAACTGCACGAGAAACTCCCGACATACACCTATAAAATGATTATGAAAAAAAAAAAAGAAGCTAGATCCACGAACAGCAAGTTGTGACACCATTATTACACTGATCACACCAGTTACATGTTTAACTTGCATTATTGAACTTTAATTTGCTACAATTTACTTATGCACTAATTTACTGTAGATCTAAAAATGTATCGTGGGTAGCTATGTATTCAAGTTGTCTCTGATAAGAAATCAAGATTTCTCTCGTATTATTTTACGAAGTGACGTCTTCCAGCCCGAGTTCAGGTCAAAGGATGGACATCGCACTCAACTTATATTGTAATGTCTATATAATAACTTAATTCATCCACAATTTATTAACTTTGGCGATAGCTGCACAGTATAGTCACGGGAACTGTTTCTTGGAACCTCTGGATCTCAAAGGAACAGTTCTTCGGCTTCCACCCCTTCTGAAACTTCCTAGTTGGCCTGAAGCCTTTCCATCGGCGAGTCATTTGAATACCATTCTAATAACTACCAGTCCCCTACCCTTGCGGTTCAACCCTTCTATTCTAAATCTTAGAATCCCTCCTAGAACTTTGAGCCTAAACCTTTATAGGAGAAATACGAGTTTCCTGGTTAAATCTCAAATACTTGTTCTCATTCCTCAAACCTGATAATCCTAATCACCATTGAGAAGGTCAACGGGAATTAATTTCCCTATAGCACAATTCTTAGCACTATTGGCTGGCAGAATTTATTATTATACATTTTTGTGAGATTACTGGGACTCCAGCAATCGAACTGGTTCACCTTAAATTTTCCTCCTGTACGAAGTATCAACACCTTACACAAAGCAATAAATGGAATGTAATATAATATTGTAGGTTGTTTTATGTCTAGTAGAAATACTTGTTTGTTGGAACTGTTATGTTCATTATTTTCGACGTAATGACCTAGGGTCTAGGTCATAATCATGAGGAGTAACCGGTTACATTTTGAAGTGAAATGAACGATCATGAGCTTGAAGTTAACTGTCTGGTTCTGTCATCACATCATAGAAACTTTCGTAGACTTTCGACCACGGCCCTGACGACATCGTAGCTGTGTTGCCTGAGCCTGACCAAATGACTCAATTCAATAAATCTACGCAATAAAACCACTTGCATTATACATCAGTGTCTCACTTATCTTTAAATTCATCAACGCATTAATTCTTTTCATCCAAGGAAAAAAAGACGCTTTTCTAAGTGCGACCCATTTATCTCTCTGATCTATCGATCCCCCAAGACCGAAAGCGGTGTAATTTCCTATTGTTCCCCTCGCCTTGTAACAATAGGCGAAGCTTGCCTTGTCTGAATGTGACATTAGCGCAAGTGGGGAATCATCGTTAACGATTACGACTTAAATGTGATCATTGCGAGGCCCCATTCGTGCTCCGGGCCGAGTTGGGGAGCTTAGGGATGGAACGGGTGATATATGACACGGGTTGTAATAGGTTGTACACTATCCCTACCTGATTTCTACTTGTGATCAAGGACCGATTTCGCGCAGTGGACGAAGATAACGATTCAGAACTAGGTTGTTGAACATTTCTTGCAACAATTTTAACACCGATTCCGATTATTTTGCTTCCGAGTCTGCAAGGCAGCGGAAGTTTTGTTTTCACTTTCGAAACGAAATTTTGTGTGTGCTCCAAAATCAAAATTTCCACTTGCATTGTGCGTTTCTGGGCCTCCTGAACAAATTTGGTTTCGTGTCTGTCTGTCCGTTTGTCCACATTTCCTTGCCACAGCCACAACTTCCACAATTTTGATCCGATTTCAATCACATTTTCAGGAATTGTGTGGGTTTAGCGCTAGATGGCCCCTTATCAGTTTCATCATGATCGAATCAACGGTAGCCTCTAACGAGATTTTCTTGTTACGGTCATAACTCCATCAATTTTTAACGGATTTTGGTCAGATTTTCAGGGATGATGCTGGTAAGATATCCTTATTATTAAATAACAGTTAAATAATTCCGTTAATTAATCTGAAAAGTTGGGTCTTCTTTACACTCACTGCGTAAGGGTTTTTCAGAATTGTCAAGGTTTGAACTTAGGTCCGAAGACATGAAAATCAACTTCAAAGAGTGTATTTTCAACTTCAAAGAGTTGAAAATACACTTCTCCAGGGAATTTGAACGCAGATTTCGAAAACAAGGATTTGAGTTGAGGCAGACTTATTAAAAATTGCAAAATTTGTGAGTTTTATCGGCCAAAAACATGGTTTTCTCGAAAAAAACATTTAAAAAAAACCATATCTTGACCACAGATTGAGCTAGGAAGGCGCATTTGGAGACAAGATTTTCGTTATAAGGTTATCCTATTCTTTGGCTGGGAAGCACAATTTCAAAATAACTAAATTGGCAAATGAATAAATAAATAATGGGATGAATGAAGAGATTTTATTGAACTATTTGATGGCTAAAATGATGATCTCTGCTGTTTGTGGATGTGGATGGATGATAGAATGAAGGAAGAGAAAGAAGGCCAAGATTGCAATTATGATAGACAAAAATACAAACATTTAAATACTACTGACCACCTTTAAGTTGAAAACTTGTGCTGGTCGTAGCAGTTGTAACGATATCAAAAAATAAATTACTTAAACATGACAAATTTACTTTGCCTCACCTAATTATGACAAATGATAAATACAAATATTTAGTATCCTTTTATTTGTGAAAAAAATCATGAAATAAAAATCAGTTCTGATATTGTTTTTACAGCTTTGCTTTGAATAGTGCTAATGAGTAACAGCATTTGAATCCTCTGGCAAGTCATTGAACAGCTTAATCCCTTTATAACTATGTGACCTTTGAGCAAACGCAGTGCTCCTCAAACGAATATACAGTACTATTTTGGAACCTGTTCGAGTGGAACTCTTTTGTGGATCGCGCTCTTATGTTCCTTGAACACAATTATCAGGGTGTTTCTGTCTAACCACCGTTAAGGAGGGTGGGCACCTTAAACATCATACCTTCTCCACATACCCCTATACCTTCCTTAGCTTATTAGATACCTCCCTATTTCACTAAAAATGCGAAACCCCCTAATGGAGTATGCGCATGGGTCAAACAAGCGGTTTTTATTATTTTGGTTTATTATTCTGTGAATAATTATACACCTATGTAATCGCTCAGCAAAAAATTTTTATAACACCCCCTCAAACTTTTTTCTTTTACGTTTAAAGGTGCGTAGATTCCAAAAATGCAATGTCCGTCCGCCGTACGCCGTACGCCGTCCGCCGTATCACGCGTACAGGCTTCATTTTCGCTCTAAAAAATTCGTTCTTTCGCACGCATGCTCCATTTGGGCCCTAGTTGTGTCCCGAAACTTTTCAGCCCGATCGGAATACACCCAGGGGTGTTATGAGTGAAAATGTGTGTGAAAATAGGTACTTTTTGCGTTTTAGCAACATGTTGGTAACATGAGCTTTTGAGGTATCGGTTTCCATGTTTTTTTTTGGACGAGAAGACCGAATATGAAATCGATTTTGACCAAAGAGTGGAAAATTGAGGTTGTACCAGATGTTCAGCCCCCAAAATTGATTTTTTAATGAGTCAAAAACCTGCGAAATCGTCTGAAATCACCATCAATTTGTAGAATAACACTAGCAAAAGTTTCAACACGTGGATCAATACGATTAAATTACCAATGATCAACGATAATTTGAAAAAAAAGGGAGCGTACCTACCTAATTTAAGTTTTGGGGGCAAAAATTGGTGGAAACCATCAGAAATAGCTATTTCAATTGTTGCACATGAAAGAAACAATAAATAAACAGCCAGCATTTCTGTAGGTATGTCCAATAGAATAATAAACCCATGTGACAAGGACTTTGCAGCGTTTTTAGGTAAAAGTAGATTTCATCTTAAGAATTTTGACACCAACCGCACTGCCCTACGATCAGTTGTTCCAGAAATTCTGACGTCACAGTTGGCAGGCGTGAGGGGTTCAGTGACGTCAAAATTTCTGGAAACCTTGAAAAACCATGGAAAAACTCGGCGCTTCGCGCCTCGCCAGGGGGGCAAGCCCCCCTGGACCCCCCGGATGCTTACCGTTTGGAGCCTGCGACTAAAAATCGAGAAACATGGAACATGCTTTAGCTATGTCTTCTTTCTCTGTTTGTTTTTTTATTCGAAAAATGTGATCAAATACGAGGATGATAAAATGTTTTTTCGGCAGCTTTACGTGCTGTATATTCCTTTTGACGTTCACCACCGGTTTTTGATTTCTTCAGTTTGGTTATTACAGGCGTAGATGTACCAGTAGAATGACGAGAACAGACACCGGACGACGTCGAAGGAGGGCAATTCGGTCCAGGGCACAACATCACCGGTGGACGGCAGGAGGTAGACTGATTAATGTAAATGAGGACTCGCGGTTCAGGTTCTTGCACAACTATAAAGGTTTATAGCACTTATGATTACTCGCTACTTCTCAACTCACTATTTCTCACTACTTCTTATAGTTGTCATGACGGCAATGGATACGATGTATGTTTTCTAATTAGCTTCCCTGGTAATGAAGCTTCGACCCTCGCACATAAGATTGTTTACTAACCATTTATAACATCGCATTGTTGGATTAATATCTCGTAGATAAATATAAAACTGCGACATAAATGCGTGATAAATCGAGAGCTTTCCAACGAATGGAGAACGATTTTTGTCCGATGAAAACTAAAGAAGTTTCATTTCCCTAGAAACGACTCGGTTGTACGTGAAAATCATTAAAAAATTTCGTCACCCATTTTTTGTGACCAATTTTTCGTGACACATTCCGCGTGACATTTTTCGGCTAGTTAGTCCAAGGCTAAAGCATGTTCCATGCTAATAATTCTACTTATAACGACCGTGCGGCCGGTGGCAAAATTCTCAGAATAAAATCTACTTTGATTGTAAAAATAAATAAATAAATAAATACGTGCGCGTACCCCATTCTTTTGCATGAAGGCCATTTCGGTGCAACCATTTTGGGTACGCGCACGTTTGTTTTTAACGTGTTTTTTCTGAGAATTTTGCCACCGTCCGCACTTGGCCTATGATTAGTAGAATTATTTTTCTATGGTTTTTCAAAGTTTCCTGAAATTCTGACGTCACTGCACCCCTCTCGCTGGAAGGGTCCCTCCTGCCAACAGTGACGTCAGAGGAGTTTTCATGCAAAAGAAAGAACTGAAACCATAAAATTCTGCATTAAGTGAGACCAGCTTTACAACGTTTAACCAACGTTTTCGGCAGTGTTTGAGCAATAAGTATGGGTATCCGGGAACAAGGAATATACCGGTATAGTTATCTCAAAGTTTATTTTAATTCGAATAAATAGTTTCGAAAAATCCTACCAATGAAGGAGCACCTTGAAATAATTAAATTTATAAGTATTTAATATCCGATAGATCGATGACAATAAAGAAAATAGGTACCGGATTTCTATGCAGCATAAATGCCCCGAATATGTCATAGAATATGCAGTAAAAAATAATGAAATATGAAACAAATATGCAACAAAAAATATTGTGATATTCGAGAAATTAAGTTCAGTACTTGGAAAAACCACTCTAGCAGTAAGTTTCAATAAGGAATGATCTGAATGTAATTCTCATTTCATAAATATTTTGTAGTAAAATTGATGCTTTCACGGAACATTATTTTTTACTACGAAACATTATTGTTTTATTTTCTTCCCGTGACCAAAACCGTCTGCCAATTCGGGTAGGCAGTATAGCTTCCTCACTTGAATCACATGGACGTATAGAATTAATAGTTGGGTAGGTTAATTTTGATGCAGGAACATCTGCGATCCAACCCACGTATACCTTCAAAATTTCAGCTCTCCGACTATTTTTCGCGCAGTTATACCTCAATCACGAATACAAAAGTTCTTAATTATCGTCGTTAAAAGGTATTGATTATCTATAAAATATGTATCATTACGATTCCCCCCCCCCCCCTCCCCCCGCAATATGCAATAATATGCAGCAACAGTTCGAATATGCAAAAATATGCAGAATAAAATTAAAATCAGGGCACCTACAGAAGGAAACTCGGGATAAAGGAAGAATTTGCGCTCGCATTAGATGAAGCGAAATGGATATGCAGATGCATAGAAATCCGGTCTCTACTTATGAGGTAGGTAGGTATAATTGGAATACTCTGACCAGTGAGTCTCGTTGGTAGAAAATTAATATGCTCTGGTGGATGAAGGCACATCCAAGTGGAAGCCAGCTGAATCCTTGGAAGTCCCGTGTAAAAGTCGGGAAGTCCAGAAGAACACTTGAGCTGGGTATAGGGGTTGATCTGGAGTAGAAGTGAGGGGAGTAGAGTTGAGTAGAGAAGATAGAGATGATAGAGTTGATAAAGCAGCCTCCCAGGTCTCGCGATTATTCCGCGGTGATTGATTGAAATTAGCAGGATACTGAAGACCTGGGTGAAATGCCGCTTGGTCAAGGCGTCGAGGTCAACCCGCTACCAGCTCTTTGGATTTATGGTCCTCCCCCGTTGCACCACCACGGCGGGTTAAATAGCAATCGGTACTTCGGGACCAAAGAATTTAACCAATTACCGAATGAGTTGAAACTTAGGCTTCTAGACCATCCTAAATTTGTAAATAGTTGGAAATTGCATTACATAAACCTAGATTAATATTATTAGTATAGCACTAGTTCAAGTGATAACTTTTTGTAATATTGCTTGGGACACTGTGATGAATGTGTGAGAGCGCACATCCACCACGAGTGGTGTGAGGGAGGATGTGCCCGGTTTGGTTATGGGCAGACCACCACCATGCCCGGGATCTTTTTGGATGTGTCCGTTTTGGTTATGGGCGTACCACCACCATGCGCGGAATCTTTTCGGGAGTGTTGCCTGGTTTGGTTATGGGCGGACCACCACCATGCCCAGGATCTTTTTGGAAGGTTTGCTCGGTTTGGTTATGGGTGGACCACCACCATGCCCGAGAACCCTTTTAGGGTAGTTTGCTTGGTTTGGTTATGAGCGAATCACCACCATGCCCAAGATCTTTTAGGTAAGGAGAGTGACGAGGTAAGGGGGAGAGAGAGTAGTCAGCGACTAGAGGCGAGCGTAGAATGGTTAACAACGCGAAGGAGGCGAGTATATCCCTACTATATTATAAAAACGGATCTCTGTGAGTCTGTCTGTCTGTGTGTCTTTCTATGCACGGCCATACGGCTCGACGGATATCGACCAAATTTGGCACGAATATCCGGTAGGCTCCCAAGTTGTGCAACGTCGCATTTTTAATTCCCTCACCATAGCGGAACTATGGTCGACCATGGTCAACTTCGTTAATTGAAATGGTAACCCCTATTTTTTATTGCGTATTCGTAATCTACGTGAAATTCTATCTACGATCGACCCTTCGGACTACCCCCGCGGTCGACCATAGCGCATCCATGGGCCCCTCGATGGTCGAATCCCGAATTGTTCAACGGATATCGACCAAATTTGGCACCAATATCCGGTAGCCTCCCAAGTTGAACGTAGGCGCATTTTAAATTCCCTGACCATAGCGGAACTATGGTCGACCATGGTCAACTCCTGAATGGCTTGACGGATATCGACCAAATTTGGCACGAATATCCAGTAGGCTCCCAAGTTGTGCAACGTCGCATTTTTAATTCCCTGACCATAGCGGAACTATGGTCGACCATGGTCAACTTCGTTAATTGAAATGGTAACCCCTATTTTTTATCGCGTATTCGTAATCTACGTGAAATTCTATCTACGATCGACCCTTCGGACTACCCCCGCGGTCGACCATAGCGCATCCATGGGCCCCTCCATGGTCGAATCCCGAATTGCTCAACGGATACCGACCAAATTTGGCACGAATATCCAGTAGGCTCCCAAGTTGTGCAACGTCGCATTTTTAATTCCCTGACCGTAGCGGAACTATGGTCGACCATGGTCAACTTCGTTAATTGAAATGGTAACCCCTATTTTTTATCGCGTATTCGTAATCTACGTGAAATTCTATCTACGATCGACCCTTCGGACTACCCCCGCGGTCGACCATAGCGCATCCATGGGCCCCTCCATGTTCGAATCCCGAATTGCTCAACGGATATCGACCAAATTTGGCACGAATATCCAGTAGGCTCCCAAGTTGTGCAACGTCGCATTTTTAATTCCCTGACCATAGCGGAACTATGGTCGACCATGGTCAACTCCTGAATGGCTTGACGGATATCAACCAAATTTGGCACGAATATCCAGTAGGCTCCAAAGTTGTGCAACGTCGCATTTTTAATTCCCTGACCATAGCGGAACTATGGTCGACCATGGTCAACTTCGTTAATTGAAATGGTAACCCCTATTTTTTATCGCGTATTCGTAATCTACGTGAAATTCTATCTACGATCGACCCTTCGGACTACCCCCGCGGTCGACCATAGCGCATCCATGGGCCCCTCCATGGTCGAATCCCGAATTGCTCAACGGATATCGACCAAATTTGGCACGAATATCCGGTAGCCTCCCAAGTTGAACGTAGGCGCATTTTTAATTCCCTGACCATAGCGGAAATATGGTCGACCATGGTCAACTCCTGAATGGCTCGACGGATATCGACCAAATTTGGCACGAATATCCAGTAGGCTCCCAAGTTGTGCAACGTCGGAATTAAGTACGATACTGCGTACAGCGAATCTCGGATAGCGAGCGAAGCGAGCGGTCATGCTAGTAATATATATAGGCTTGGGAGCTGTCTCCCTCCATCCTCTAGCTAGTAGAGGATGGTGGGGATCTCCAGGCTGGCCCTCGGCTCTCCTGCGTCTTCCGTCCCCACTTCTAGGTTTATTTGGCGAGATCTTATTTCTACATAGTGAAGTTGTGGTTCTGGGAGGATACCACGACAGAAACAATTTATTTATTTTTTGTATGTTTTCTCATTTAATTGATGTGTTACGTTTAGAACGGAACTCTTCTCCCTAACTCGGGCATTAGCTCTCATAGAGGAATATTTTCCTTAGCTATAAATTTTTCTTCATGTTTTCTATTAAGATGTTATCTGGAAATAAAAATATCTAAAAAAAAAAAGGTAAAATGAAGGATGGATGAGAATTTTTTGCGAAAGGGCGGAGTTTTTTTTATTTGATATTCGTATTCTACGTGCCTTAAAACGTAAATCATGCAATTTGGGCTGGGAAGGGGGGGGGGGGGGGGGGGGGTTAATATTTTATTTATTTTTTTCATTCTCGATTCCAAAGGTTCATTATTGCAAATAAACCAAAAAACAAGTGTAAAATACTGTAAATGGTTCAAAATGGTGAATCGAGGCAGACAAATACTATTTTAATAATATTATGGCTGAGGGTTCACGAGGCCGTATTTATTATTACAACAGCCCCTCGCAACCGTTAAGGTACTCTGGGTTTACATTGTTTTCTGAACCGGCTCTTGATTGGACGCTGAGGTGATCCGCTGAAGTGGACGGGATTATCCGTCTTTCCTAACGAGGCTCCGGTAAAACGAAAGGTATAACGACCAGAATTTTTCAGTTCTAAGTATACAAAATAAAAAATAAAAAGATTAATCTAAACCCCCCCCCCCCCCGTTTCTCTTTCGAAAAAGAAAAAAAAATTGGATGAAAATGGAAGCTTTGGTGTTGGGGACGTCTTCGATTTCACGGGAATACTAATTGGTAAAAACGGATCCGGGGATTTTCATTCTCGAGTATCCTGTTGTATTGTATCCATGAAGGGGCCTTGGGAGAAGCATTGGGTTTTAATGATCTGGGCGAAGGAGGTGAAGAAGAGGATGAAGAAGAAGAAAAGTAGGACGAAGAATACAAGGGTTGAAGGAAGAGGAGCCGTGGACAGGGTTAGGGCAAGGAGTTTTCGAGGCCCCCCCCCCCCCCCCCCCGCAACTCACCTGAAAAAAGAAACCCCCTCGCGCTCACCTCTGTCTGAACCTCCTTCCCATCACTGCGTCGCCGCTCTTGTTTTGTTTTTCTTTTCTCTCGCCCTCCTCCATTTAAAAAAAAAAATCGCAGGGAACTAACCCCCCCCCCCCTCCCCCTCACGGCTTTTCCGGAGTAGGTGTGAGGGGAAGGTTTCCGAAACCTTCAAAGCACAATAGTGAATTAATGAGAGCCCCCCTCCCCTCACTCTCCGTCTCTGCGATGTTCTCTTCTTCCAACACCCTCCTCCCCTCCACACCACTCCGCTTTTCTTTGTTGTTGAGTGGTGGGGGGGGGGGGGGGGCTAAGGAGGCTGCAAGTTGGAGTGGCGGGGCGGAGCCTTTTAAAGCCTCAGTTCATCCACTTGTGCGATATCCCCCCCCCCGTCACATCCCCACACTCTCCCCTCTATTCAGCTTTCCGCATCAAACATCTTTAAGCTCGGAGCCAAAAGCCGATTCGTTTTCTGTTGACTCGCCTTCTCAGCTCCCCCGGCAGTTTCTTTTTCATTTGCGAAACCCGTCCAGCAAAACCTTCCATGTAATTCATTCTTGAAAAATAAGTTGAAAAATTCAGCGTCAAACTTGGGGGTTTTTCTCTCTTTTCTGGTAAATTGAAAAGTTCGTAACGGACTGACTGTCAGGTGCAGAGGTAAAAATTGAATGCCTAACTGGCTCCTGGAGAACGTAGTTGTCACATTTACCTCATTGAGTGGTTCAAAACAGACAGTGTTCTTACTGACTGACTCCCTCCAGACCAGCTGACTCCTGGGTGACTCATGCCAAGTCCAGCCAACCCCTGGATGACTCCCTCGAGCCAAACTGAATCCCAGGTGGCTGGGAATCTCACATTTACCTCATTGAGTGGTTCAAAACAGAAAGTGTTTGTGATGAATTTGAATTTATCATCACGGTGGCGTGAAGGAGTAAATTGAGGAGAGCGAGGGAATTTCACCTAGGCGGCGGTAATCCACCGATGTAGGTGAGAGGAAGGAAGTTCACCTAGGCGGCGGTGATCCACCGATGTAGGTGAGTGGAAGGAATCTCGTCTAGGCGGCGGTAATCCACCGATGTAGGCGAGAGGAAGGAAATTCACCTAGGCGGCGGTAATCCACCGATGTAGGTGAAGGAAGGTGCTTGTCTAGGCGGCGGATATCCACCGATGTAGACAAGGGGAAAAGGTAGGAGGTGAATTCCCAGAGCGGCGGATACCACCAGGCATCTGGGAGGAGGAAGGTAGAAGAGAGAGAAGAGAGAGCTGGTTAGAGGAAGTGTCGAATGAAGCTAAAGCTCCAGGATCCGGGGTTATATAGGACTTGGAGTCCTCTCCCTCCAGCTCCCTGTTGGGAGCTGGTAGTGGGGCACCAGGTTGTGTCCCCCGGATTCTGTCGCCTGTCTCCCCACTCAGATGTTTATTAGCGGAAGGTAATTTTTACATAGGAATATTGGTGAGAGCTTTAAGGTTGTAGTGGAGTGTTCCCGGGAGGGACTCACGACAGAGGTCCCCCCAGTTCGAACCAATGTTTGAGGTAGCTGAAGGCTCAAGTTTACAGTGGCTGAGGGCTGCGGAAACAAAAAGGGGAGCTGAAGGCGCAAGGATACAGGAGCTGAAGGCTGAAACAAACAATTGCAGTGCTGAAGGCAGAAGAGTGACCGGAGGTGTCTTAAATCTAGGGTGATATACAAGTAGTAGGATAAGTAGACATAAGTAGACATAAGTAGGGCTAAGTAGACAAAAAGTAGACGTAAGGAGACATAAGTAGACATAAGTAGATGTAAGTAGATGTAAGTAGATGTAAGTAGACGAAATTTGATGATGGGAAAGATATGTACAAGGAGGGTGTGATGAACAATTTGATGAAGTGACAATATTTACAAAGGTGATGAGTTCGATGATGATGATAAGAGGAGTGATAGTTAGATAGTATGTTAGATAGCTAGAGTTTTACAGGTGCAAGGTATTTACAGGTAGTATTTACAGGTATGTACAGGTATTTACAGGTACGTACAGTTTTTAGGTACGGTTTCAGGAGAGACAGAATTGAGCGGGGTTGCGAGATCCGCCGTTCCCTGGGTGTGGATAGTGTGCAGTGTAATGTGGTGAGTGTGTAATGAAGGTGAGGTGATGGGGTGAGAGAGGCGACTCCCTCTAACAGTCTTCACGTTAGTGAAGACTGACAGAGGGGCCCCTTCACTGCCGGGGCGGTGGTGAAGGGGAAGAGCCGGTGGGAGCCGGTACCCGGGACGTCGCGGAGGTGGGTGGCGACGTTGGGGTCCGGTGGGCGAAATGGAGGTGATGTGTGGCGTTTGTGGTGTAAAGGTGGTCGGGTGAGTGGCGTGGGGCGAAGTGTCTGGGAGGACGGGGGCTGGTTTACATCGGGCGAGGGGTACAGTGTGGGGCTTCCCGTCAATTAACAGGGTAGCCGTGGTGTTTGTGGAGCGGATGACGTGGAAGGGCCCGGCGTAGAGAGGTTGAAATGTTTTGTGGATGCCGGGCTCCTTCAAGTACATGTGTGTGGCTGTGTAAAAACGTGTGGGATAGGTGGTGTCGTTGTGTGGTGTCGTGGTGTGGAGTGGTTCCCTGTTAATTGACGGGGTGGGGTGTGGGGTGAAGATGTCGGCTGGCAAACGTAAAGGGTCTCGAAAAGCGTGTTGTGCGGGACTTGTGTTGTCCGAAGGACGGGCGGAAGTGCGGAGGCTAAGTAAAACGTAGGGGAGGGTTTTGGTCCATGAGGGGGAAGTGGCTGATGTGGAGATGGCTTGCTTGAGGACCGAGTGCCACCGCTCTATTTTCCCGTTGGATTGAGGGTGATAAGGAGTGGTGCGGATTTTCTGAATCCCGAGGGAACGGAGCAGGTCGGCAAAGTGGGCTGATTCAAACTGCCTCCCCTGATCGACCGTGAGTGTCCGCGGACAGCCGTAGCGGCTGATCCATTGATTGAGGAAGGCCGCGGCGACGGCGTCCGCGGTAATGTGGGCGAGTGGGATACACTCTACCCAATTGGTTGCACGGTCGATCATGGTGAGGCAGTACCTCTTCCCCTCGGAGGGGGGAAGAGGGCCGACCAGATCCATGTGGACATGTTCCCACGGGAGAGAATCGGGGATGGGTTGAGGAGGTACATGGGGGTGAGCCGAGACCTTGAACTGCTGGCACCTCTGGCACCCCAGAACCCAGGTACGGATATCTGTGTTCATATGGGGCCAGAAGTACCGCGTCTTGATGAGGTCCCGGCTCGCCCGAATGCCGGGATGATGGAGGGAGTGGTAATGTAGGAACAACTGCCTCCTCAGCTCCGGTGGGACGTACGGGCGCGGTGTATCGGCCGATACGTCGCACCAGAGATCGAGGGGAGGCAGCTGTTCCAATTTTGAGGCGGAGATGAGGTTTGAAAGAGCGGGATCGGAAGTAGGAGTTTGGTGGTTTTTGAGAGTTTGCGGGGAAGGGAAGGGCAGTAACTCCGCCACCGGCGCAGGGGTGGGGCGGGAGAGTGCGTCGGCGACGCAGTTGTCGGCCCCCGGCAAATAACGAATATCGGACGTGAATTGTCCGATAAATTCGAGTTGCCGGAGGCGACGGGGGGAGGCTGATTTTCGGTTTTGGAGGAGGGCGTGGGTGAGGGGCTTGTGGTCGGTTATGACAGAGAACTGCCTGCCCTCCACGAAGTCACGGAAGTGTTTGATGGCTTCGTGGATGGCGAGGAGTTCTCTGTCAAAGGTGGAATAATTTTTTTGTGTGGGGGACAGAGTTTTAGAGAAAAAGCCGAGAGGTTGGGGGGTGGCGCCGGTGTGTTGGTGGAGTACTGCCCCGATGGCCCAGTCGGACGCATCTGTGGTGATGGAGAGGGGGGCATGGGGATCGGGATGGGCCAATAGAGCGGCGTCAACTAGGTCCTGTTTGCATTGTTGGAAGGCGGTAGTGAGGGCGGGGGTCCAGGAAATGGGGCGTTTATCGTTTTTCTTTGCCGGTTGTGGGATAGCGTGTATGAGTGGTTGTTGGTGTTGTGCTGCGTGTTTGATGTGTCTTCGGTAAAAGTTCAACATACCCAGGAAACGGCGGAGTTCTGAGACAGTGCTGGGTCTTGGGAAATCGGTGAGGGTGTGAACTTTGTCCGGTAGGGGTTTTATTCCTTCGGACGAAACCTGGTGGCCGAGGCAGCGGACGGAGGGCTGGGCGAGGACGCACTTCGGAGTGTTAATGGTGAGGCCCTCGGCGGCGAAGATGTCAAGTACTTGTTTCAGGTGTGCGAGGTGTTCGTTTGGGTCTCGGGAAGCGATCAGTACGTCGTCCAAAAAACAGAAGACGAAGGGTAGGCCTCGTAGTATGTTGTCCATGTAACGCTGCCATGTTTGGGCAGCGTTACGGAGGCCGAAACCCATTTTGATATACTCGAACAGGCCGAAAGGGGTGATGATAGCTGTCTTAGGAACGTCAGGGGGGTAGATGTGAATGTGATGGAAGGCACGGGAGATGTCGAGTGTAGAAAAGATGGTCGTGTTGTGGAGGTGGGAAGAGAAATCCCTGAGGTGCGGGACGTTGTAAAGGTCTGGGGTTGTACGGGCATTGAGGCGGCGGTAGTCGCCGCATGGGCGGATATCCCCGTTAGGCTTCTGCACAATATGTAGTGGAGAAGCCCACGGGGATTTGGAGGGACGGATGATGCCGTCTTTGATGAGGAGATCAAAATGTTTGCGGGCCTGCGAGAGTTGGAGGGGGTGGAGGCGTCGTGCTTTCGCGGAGATTGGGGGGCCAGAGGTTTCTATGAAGTGCTGGGTCTGTGAGATGTGGGCTGAGGGGCGGCGCTGGGGTTTGTAGTGGAGGAGGAGTTGTTCAAACTGGGACGGGGGCCGATCCACCGCATGAATGAACCCGGGGATGGGTTTCTGGGTGGAGGGGTCGAGCAGGCGCGCGTTACGGACGTCCACCTGGAGGCCGAAATAAGCGAGGAAGTCGGCCCCCAGGATAGCTTTCTCTACGTCCGCCACGGTAAATTCCCACTCGTACGCGAGCCCGCTCATATGAATTGATGAGCGGTACGTCCCGTACGAGGGGATGGTAGTACCGTTGGCGGCGTAGAGGAGTTGCCGGTAACAACGCGCCTGTCGCCGGAGAATATTTTTGGGGAAGATAGAGAGCGCCGCCCCTGTGTCGACGAGGAAGGGGACGTGCGTTTTTGAGCATTTCAAGAACAGGCGTTGATGAGCTGGGGCGGAGTGAGGTAAAATTGGTGAGGTGTTGGAGTCCGTCGGAGGGGGGGGGGCTTGGTTCGTCCGAGGTGATGGGCGGGTGCGATGGCGGTGGTTGGTCCCCCGCGAAGGAGACGCGGGGTGATTTTTTGCCGTTCCGGGGAGGGGGAACGGTAGTGGCGGCGCGAGTGGCGGCCGGAGGGGTGGTCGTCTTGGGGGCGGGGTTGGAGGGGCCGTTCCGTGGTGGGGGAACGGTAGCGGCGGCGCTAGTGGCGGCCGGAGGGGTGGCTGCCCTGGAGGGGGGCTTGGAGGGGCCGTTCCGGGGTGGGGGAACGGTAGCGGCGGCGCTGGTGGCGGCCGGAGGGTTGGCTGCCCTGGAGGCGGGCTTGGAGGGGCCGTTCCGGGGTGGGGGAACGGGAGCGGCGGCGCTAGTGGCGGCCGGTGGGTTGGCTGCCCTGGAGGCGGGCTTGGAGGAGCCGTTCCGGGGTGGGGGAACGGAAGCGGCGGCGCTAGTGGCGGCCGGAAGGTTGGCAGCCCTGGAGGCGGGCTTGGGGGGGTTGACTCGGGGTGGGGGAACAGTTGATGGAGAGGTGGGGTGTTTTGTGGCGCCGTCAGATGCGGCCGGGAGGTTGGCAGCCGTGGCGGCGGCGTAGGAGGGGTAGCGAGGCGCGGTGGAGGTGGTGTGAATGCGGGCGGGGAGGGGTTGGTGGTGGTCCCCCCCGTGTTGGCGAGGAGGGGGGCCCGCCGGATTTACCGGCGGGCGTCCGCGTTTCCCTGCTTGGAGGAGTAGGAGCAGGGGGGTTGGCATTTGCGGGCCTCCCCACCGAAGTTCACATGGTAGAAACATCGGTGGGGGGGGTCCGCCGGGAGGTAGGTCCTGGTGGGGCGCGTAGAGTTGGAGGGGGGCGCCGTTTTTGGGGACCTCCCCCCCCGTTGCTGGGCGGGGGAGACGGTGCGGCGGTCGGCCGAGCGCTGGCGTCGGTGGTCGGAGGAGGGGGTCGGCCGGCGATCGACGGAGAGGGAGCGGCGCCGGTGAAGGGAGGGGGGCCGGCGGCGCTCTTCAGACGGCGACCGGTCCCTGCGTGGGGTGGGGAAGCGGGGTGCGGCGACCTCCGTGACGCTGGCGGCCGCGGCGAGGTCGTAGACCGTGTCGGCTAGACGGAGTAGCGGCTCGTCCGGTCCGTCGAGGTGGCTGGCGAGCGCCATCTGGATGGGGTGGGGGAGGGCTCGCAGCCAGAACGTTCGAGCGATGTCGGCCGTCACGACGTCGTGTAGCTGATGACGTAGGCGACGGTACAGGTGGGAGGGCTTCAAATCGCCGAGATGTTGGGGCTGGGATAGTGCTGCGACACGTGCGATCTTGGAGGGCTGGTATAAGTTGATGAGGCGGCCGCGGAGGTCGTCGTAGGCGGCCGTGGCGTCGGGGGAGATGTCAGACGTCTGCAGGAGGATCTCATATGGTAACAGGGAGATGATGCGGGAGTAGCGGGTACGCTGGCTGCGGATGTTGGCGGCAGAAAACGCAGCGTCGACCTGGAAGAACCAGAGTGCGGGGTCGTGCGTGTAGAAGGGGGGTAGCGACAGCGGGAACGACGCAGAGGCCGTCGTGACGTCGGCGGCGGCGTGTGCGGCAGCTGCAGCGGCGGCGGCAGCGGCGGCGGCGGATGCGGTGGAGCCGGGTGGTGAGAGGCTGGTGAAGGGGTTGCCGGTTGCGTCAGATGTCGCAGCGGTCGGCGGCTGCAGCAGGGACGGCCGGAGGAGCGGCGGCGATGGCGAGTTCGGGTCCATGGTGGAGGTGGCTGTGAACAAAATTCAATTTGAGCGGTTGAATTTGAAAATTCGCAATGAGCGGCGGCGGGTTTGGATGCGGCGGAGAGTTGAGAGTTGTGTGGTTGCGGGTGGGCCAAAAACTGCGAATTTAAACTGACTATTTTAAATGTGAATTTAAAATGCGGGACACCGAACTAGACTGGGGGCGACACATGAGGTGGTAAGAAGGGAGGAAGGGTAGAAGGTTGGATGAACGTCGGGTTCACCACTGTGATGAATTTGAATTTATCATCACGGTGGCGTGAAGGAGTAAATTGAGGAGAGCGAGGGAATTTCACCTAGGCGGCGGTAATCCACCGATGTAGGTGAGAGGAAGGAAGTTCACCTAGGCGGCGGTGATCCACCGATGTAGGTGAGTGGAAGGAATCTCGTCTAGGCGGCGGTAATCCACCGATGTAGGCGAGAGGAAGGAAATTCACCTAGGCGGCGGTAATCCACCGATGTAGGTGAAGGAAGGTGCTTGTCTAGGCGGCGGATATCCACCGATGTAGACAAGGGGAAAAGGTAGGAGGTGAATTCCCAGAGCGGCGGATACCACCAGGCATCTGGGAGGAGGAAGGTAGAAGAGAGAGAAGAGAGAGCTGGTTAGAGGAAGTGTCGAATGAAGCTAAAGCTCCAGGATCCGGGGTTATATAGGACTTGGAGTCCTCTCCCTCCAGCTCCCTGTTGGGAGCTGGTAGTGGGGCACCAGGTTGTGTCCCCCGGATTCTGTCGCCTGTCTCCCCACTCAGATGTTTATTAGCGGAAGGTAATTTTTACATAGGAATATTGGTGAGAGCTTTAAGGTTGTAGTGGAGTGTTCCCGGGAGGGACTCACGACAGTGTTCTTACTGGCTGACTCCCTTCAGCCCAGCTGACTCCTGGGTGACTCCCCCAAAGTCCAGCCGACCCCTGGATGACTCCCTAGAGCCAAACTGAATCCCAGGTGATCCGCAAGCTCAAATTCACCTCACTGAGTGGTTCAAAACTCAGAATCCACTCCTGTAAATTGATATCATTGCGGTTCTGTAGACCCTTACAAGTGATGTGCTAGCGCTCCAAGCGGTATTTGAGTTGAAATACTCGGTGATCTGCCTCATACGTCATTTATAGCGGGAACTCAGAAATTAATTTCACAGAAAAAAATACGACAAAAAAAAAGGAATTTTGTAACCCACAAAAATTAACCATTGGAGGGCCCCCTGTTCCTAGACGGTGATTATTGCCGTCGTCATAGTCACGTTCGAAGACTGTAATTGTATCATAATGATTACCCATTTGCAGTACATTTCTGTACCAAAATCGTGAGCCTGTGACAGAATTAGTGAGC
The DNA here is from genome assembly GCA_954871275.1 of Leptopterna dolabrata. Lineage (NCBI taxonomy): Eukaryota > Metazoa > Arthropoda > Insecta > Hemiptera > Miridae > Leptopterna > Leptopterna dolabrata. The sequence goes on along the minus strand of OX940982.1, from coordinate 2,064,235 downwards.
TGTTGTGAAACCTCATTACTGATCCTCCGTAGGTAGCTGACCTCTTAACAACAGTTTTCCTGTCGTCACTGTTGATATCATTGTGGTGGTTACATTTAATGTAAAATCTTGGGTATCACCCAGTTGCGACATATAATCTGTAATGTACTTTCGAGAACTGTGAAACATCGCCCTTTAACCTGGATATTGACTGATTGCAAGCTGGTGAAACCTTAGTACTGATCACTGCTCGGTACTAAGTTTCTAAAATCACTGTTTGTAGCAACCCGGGCATGCGCAGTAAGGGTGAGGCAATGATTCGCTGTTTGTGCAGACTAAGGGCGAGTTCCGAGCCAAGTGGTCCGGTGTTCGTGCTGTCTCGGGGCAGATGATTTGGTGTTCGTGCTGGCCACGGGGCTTCCTCCGAGCTGCTCTGAGCAAGCCCTTCCGTGCCCCACGAGAAGACCAGGGGCAGCTGAGCACTGCACTTCCGCACATGCGCCGTCGACTCGTTCGAGCTGCCCGTGCTCCGAACAAGCTCCAGGCTCACCCTGCTCCGAGCGAGCGTGTTCAGACCCTACACTAAGCCAGTTCGGTTCAAGCAAAAACTAAACTTGCTCGGAGCTAGACCCAAGGGGACAGCACGAAAAAAGCTATTAGGTGGTTATTTACGTTCCAAACCATCAGCCGCATCAGTGTCGTATATTGCCTGTTAATAGATTTTGGATTTCACCACGTACCAGTACCGTTTCTGCAATGTGGATGATTGAATATTGTTGTACAAAGTCACTTGAACAAATCGTTGTACCACGTGAGCTAATGAAACCTCAGTACTAAAATGGTGACTGACCTGTTCTTTGAATGTGTCCCGATCACTTACTGTCCAATATGCTATCTACCGCCGGGCTGCTGTCTACCTCCCCAACCCGACTACCGGTAGATAGACTCAGCTCAATCACAGATTCATGATCTATGACTGTCGCTTAGTCAGCGTCGAGATTTCGTAAAAATGGGGAGCATAAAAATGTTGTATAAATCGGGAGCTTTACAACGATTGGCGAACGATTTCTGTACGACCAAAACTGACGGAGTTATATTTCCTTAGATACGCTTCGATTTTAGATGATCAGATGGTCAGCTCCTCGCAGCTTGTTGTTTATTACAATCCAATGCGGTAGCCCTTCCTGGGACTCCCTTGGGCCAATGCCCTAATCCACCCTAATCGGCTGAGCGACCTATTTTCCCTCTTTTATGCTATGAACTTGAAATCTGATGGAGTGCCTGTTGAGGTCGCTCAGCTGATTAGGGTGGAGCAGCTGGTCATGGCATTGGTCCTCGGGAGTCCCAGAGAAGGTTACCGCATTGGATTGTAAATAAACAACAAGCTGCGAGGAGCTGATCATCTGATCATCTAAAATCAAAGCGTATCTAAGGAAATATAACTCCGTCAGTTTTGGTCGCACAGAAATCGTTCGCCAATCGTTGGAAAGCTCCCGATTTATATGACATTTTTATGCTCCCCATTTTTACGAAATTTTGACGCTGACTAAACAACAGGCATAGATCCTTCGCCGTTTCATTTTTTCGTGAAGCTACGCTAGCAAAGCCATCATTATATTGAATGTCCTGTCATCATTCGCACACATGATCATTTTGGCCCTAGTTTTGTCCCGAAACTTTGCAGCCTGATCAGAATATACCCAGGGGTGTTATGAGTGAAAATAGGTACCTACTTTTTGTGTTTTAGTAACATGTTAGTAACATGAGCTTTTGAGATATCGTTTTCCATGTTTTTGGGACGAGAAGACCGAATATGAAGTCGATATTGACCAAAGAGTGGAAAATTGAGGTTCTAAGGAACTTTCAGCCTTAAATTTACGTTAAATTTTGGTCTAAAATCCTCGTTTTTCCGCAAACAGTTCGGGTCCACATTTGGGAACACATTTGGATCCTAGTTGTGCTCCGAAACACAGCAGCCCGATCGGCATACACTCAGGGGTGTTATGGGAGAAAAATGAGTGTAAAAGTAGGGGTTTTCGGGGGATTTTTGAGGTTTTAGTGAACATGAGCTTGTGAGGTATGGCTTTCCATGTTTTTTACTGCAAGAAGACCGAATATTTGGTTGATTTTGACCGAAGAGTGAAAAATTGAGGTTTTAACGAGGGTTAAGCTCCCGAAATCCAGTTTTTATGAGTCAAAAACGTGGGAAATTGTCTGAAATCACCATATATAATAACACTAGAAGTAGTATCAACAGGTGAATGGATCGAGGACAATTGAATACTATCAGTGATCAAAAATAGTTTGCTGAAAAGAAAAGCCGAGCCTAATTCGTGTTTTTGGGGACCAAAACTGGTGGAAACCATCGAGAATAGCCATTTCAATAATTGCACATAAAAGAAACAATAAATGAACAGCCAAAATTTCTGTAGGTATGTCCAGTAGAATATTAAACCCATGTGACAAGGACATTGCAGCGTTTTTTATTTATTTTTTGTCTCCAAACTATCTTTAAACATTCATAGTGCCATGTAACTGTCTTGATTCACCTGCTAATACTACCTCTAGTGTTATTATACTGGTTTATGGTGATTTCAGACATTCCTCAGGTTTTTGACTCATAAAAAACGAATTTCGGGAGCTTAACAATCCTCAGTTCTTAACTTTTTGGTCAAAATCAACTTCATATTCGGTCTTCTCGCCCTAAAAAACATGAGAAACGATACCTCAAAAGCTCATGTTCACTAAAACCTCAAGAAAACTTCGAAAACCGATATTGTTAAACCCATTTTCTCCTGTAACCCCCATGGGTGTGTGCTGATCGGACTGACGAGGTTTAGCACAACTAGGACCCAAATGTTTTCCCAAATTGGGACCCAAGCTGTGTGCGGAAGAAGGACGATTTTAGACCTAAATTTAACGTAAATTTAAGCCTGAAACTTTGTTAGAACCTCAATTTTCCACTCATTAGTCAAAATCGACTTCGGATTCGGTCTTCTCGTCCTAATAAACATGGAAAACGATACCTCAATAATAGCTCACGCTACTCAAATACAAAAATCATGAAAAATACCTGTTTTATACCCATTTTTCACCCACATCACCCCTGAGTATATTCCGATCGGGCTGTAAAGTTTCGGGACACAATTAGGGCCCAAATGGAGCATGTGTGCGTAATAACGAATTTTTTAGACTGAAATTGAAGTAGTTATGTGTGATACGGCGGACGAACATTGCATTTTTAGAATCTGCGCACCTTGAAACGGGAAAAACGCTGCAAAGTCCTTGTCACATGGGTTTATTATTCTATTGGACAAACCTACAGATATGTTGGCTGTTCATTTACTGTTTCGTTCACGTGAAATAATTCTAATAGCCATTTCTGATGGTTTCCACCATATTTTGGCACCCAAAACACGAATTAGGTACGCTAATTTTTTTCTTTTTTTTTTCAAATTATTTTTGACCATTGTGCCATTTAATTGTCTTGATCGACATTTTGAAACTTTTTCTAGTGTTATTATACAAACTGATTGTGATTTCAGTCGATTTCCCAGGTTGACTCACGAAAAATCAATTTTGGGAGCTGAACAGTTGGAAAACCTCAATTTTCCACTCTTTGGTCAAAATCCACTTCGTATTCGGTCTTCTCATCCCAAAAACATGGAAAACGATACCTCAAAAGCTCATGTTACTAACATGTTGCTAAAACGCAAAAAGTACCTATTTTGGTTTATTATTTTCAATAATGAACCATTGGAATCGAGCATGAAAAAAAAATTCTTACCCCCCCTCAAAATTTGATGGTTTACGTTTCAAGGTATGTAGAATCCAAAACTGCAATAAAAATATTTCTGTCTGTCCGCCGTACGCCGTACGGGCCACTTTTCTTAGTTACCATGAAAAAAAATTGATGAAATTCGGGTTATAGGTTCCGTTCGGCGTCTAGTTGGTCCTCGAAGCTCGACGTTACTGTGAGTCATCTCTAAGGGGTTCAAAATAGGGGTTGAAATTTTCAAAACGCCTATACCATTTTTTTTACGGTTTTAAATAGTTCTTGAACTTGCGAGTTTTTTAAGACCATCCGGAGCATCGTACGTCCAGCCGTTCGTTCACAGTATAGTTAGAGAGCCAGTGGCCTCCTAATTTAACCGGAAGATGTATAGCTGCAATCCCCCTAAATCGAAGGGGCTTGATGCCCTGAAACGAGATCCGCGAGTCAGCCACTCCCTACCCGGGGCATTATTATAAAAATTTTGAATTCAATTTTCAAAATTTTGGCTCCTAATTTAACCGAAAGATAAATGGTTGAAATTTGTTTCAAAATGTAGGTTTCTGATCACTGGTTTAGGATTCAGGGCGACTGACGACCGATCCTGGGCCAATTTACTAACTGACGCGTTCAAATTTGGTTAAAATGTGTATATAATTTAACCGAGAGATAAATGGCTGCGGTTTTTTTCAAAACGACCAGCATGCAGCCCTAGATAACATTGCGCAACGACTGACGGCGGTAGTTGGGCAGATTTCATAACTGACGACAATTTAAATTTCGGTTGACCGAAACTTAACCGAGAGATAAACGGTTGAATTTCGTTTCAAAATGTAGGTTTTCTGTTAGTGATCCAAGATTTAGGGCGACTGACGGCCGATCCCGGGCCAATTTAGTAACTGACGCGTTCAAATTTGGTTAAATTGTGCATCTAATTTAACCGAGAGATAAATGGCTGGTTTTTTTTTTTTTTTTCAAAACGACCAGCATGCAGCCCTAAATAACATTGCGCAACGACTGACGGCGCCAGCTGGGCAGATTTCATAACTGACGACAATTTAAATTTCGGTTGACCGAAACTTAACCGAGAGATAAATGGTTGAATTTTGTTTCAAAATGTAGATTTAATGTTAGTGATCCAAGATTCAGGGCGACTGACGGCCGATCCCGGGCCAATTTAGTAACTGACGCGTTCAAATTTGGTTAAATTGTGCATCTAATTTAACCGAGAGATAAATGGCTGGGGTTTTTTTCAAAACGACCAGCATGCAGCCCTAAATAACATTGCGCAACGACTGACGGCGGTAGTTGGGCAGATTTCATAACTGACGACAATTTAAATGTCGGTTGACCGAAACTTAGCCGAGAAGTAAATGGTTGCATTCTGTTCCAAAATGTAGGTTTTCTGTTACTGGTCCAGGATTCAGGGCGACTGACGACCGATTCCGGGTCAATTTAGTAACTGACGCGTTCAAATTCTGTAAAATACTCAAGGTAATGAATTATCTAGGGCATTGACAGCATTTCATACATTCACTGGTTGCGGCCATATTCCAGCATTTTTCAGAAAAGGGAAAATACTCTCTTTCCTTGCGAGTGATCCTCGCTTCATTCGTGTATTCGAAAATCTTGCAGACAGTATCATTGAGAAAGACATATATGAAATTCTGCATGAATTCGTATGCAGAATGTATGGAGTGCGGGGGACAAAAAAGGTCAATGAAGCCCGACATGAGCTATTTTGCAGAGCTATTTTGCCTAAAAACGCAAATGAACCGGAACTCAAATTTGACAAGTCCTTCAGTCCTAGCACCATTCCCCCCGACCAGGCTGAACTGAACGAAAAAATCAAAAGAGCTCTTCTGGGAGGGGTGTGGAGCATTGATTCTAGGGCATTGCCAGTTTGAACCTACAAGCAAGGCAGATAATCATGGGTGCATATAGCCATGGAAAGAAGCAGTCCGGTTTTGCGGAGGGATGGGACCTCCCAACATTGATGACATCTTGGAAAACAGAAATTACCTTGATGCCAGCTGGAACTACAATGACAATAATGTTGACGATGAAGATGCCAATGACGATGACGATATTGGAGAACATACTTCTGACTCAGGTAATTTTCATTACTACAATAAAATGTGATGTGTTATACATTATACTATTTTTTTAGGAAAATCTTTCGAGAATTTATGAACGAAATTTTAGTAGGTACTGCAGACATTTCTGCTTTCCAAAAAAAAACTGGATCCTGTCTTTGGAAGTTATCGTTTCGAGTCCACAAAAACTTGGCATTTTTGCACGGATTTTTTAAAATCCGTGCAAAAATGCCAAGTTTTTGTGGACTCGAAACGATAACTTCCAAAGACAGGATCCAGTTTTTTTTTGGAAAGCAGAAATGTCTGCAGTACCTACTAAAATTTCGTTCATAAATTCTCGAAAGATTTTCCTAAAAAAATAGTATAATGTATAACACATCACATTTTATTGTAGTAATGAAAATTACCTGAGTCAGAAGTATGTTCTCCAATATCGTCATCGTCATTGGCATCTTCATCGTCAACATTATTGTCATTGTAGTTCCAGCTGGGATCAAGGTAATTTCTGTTTTCCAAGATGTCATCAATGTTGGGAGGTCCCATCCCTCCGCAAAACCGGACTGCTTCTTTCCATGGCTATATGCACCCATGATTATCTGCCTTGCTTGTAGGTTCAAACTGGCAATGCCCTAGAATCAATGCTCCACACCCCTCCCAGAAGAGCTCTTTTGATTTTTTCGTTCAGTTCAGCCTGGTCGGGGGGAATGGTGCTAGGACTGAAGGACTTGTCAAATTTGAGTTCCGGTTCATTTGCGTTTTTAGGCAAAATAGCTCTGCAAAATAGCTCATGTCGGGCTTCATTGACCTTTTTTGTCCCCCGCACTCCATACATTCTGCATACGAATTCATGCAGAATTTCATATATGTCTTTCTCAATGATACTGTCTGCAAGATTTTCGAATACACGAATGAAGCGAGGATCACTCGCAAGGAAAGAGAGTATTTTCCCTTTTCTGAAAAATGCTGGAATATGGCCGCAACCAGTGAATGTATGAAATGCTGTCAATGCCCTAGATAATTCATTACCTTGAGTATTTTACAGAATTTGAACGCGTCAGTTACTAAATTGACCCGGAATCGGTCGTCAGTCGCCCTGAATCCTGGACCAGTAACAGAAAACCTACATTTTGGAACAGAATGCAACCATTTACTTCTCGGCTAAGTTTCGGTGAACCGACATTTAAATTGTCGTCAGTTATGAAATCTGCCCAACTACCGCCGTCAGTCGTTGCGCAATGTTATTTAGGGCTGCATGCTGGTCGTTTTGAAAAAAACCCCAGCCATTTATCTCTCGGTTAAATTAGATGCACAATTTAACCAAATTTGAACGCGTCAGTTACTAAATTGGCCCGGGATCGGTCGTCAGTCGCCCTGAATCCTGGACCAGTAACAGAAAACCTACATTTTGGAACAAAATGCAACCATTTACTTCTCGGCTAAGTTTCGGTCAACCGACATTTAAATTGTCGTCAGTTATGAAATCTGCCCAACTACCGCCGTCAGTCGTTGCGCAATGTTATTTAGGGCTGCATGCTGGTCGTTTTGAAAAAAACCCCAGCCATTTATCTCTCGGTTAAATTAGATGCACAATTTAACCAAATTTGAACGCGTCAGTTACTAAATTGGCCCGGGATCGGCCGTCAGCCGCTCTGAATCCTGGTTCACGAACAGAAAACCTACCTTTTGAATCAAAATTCAACCATTTATCTCTCGGTTAAGTTTCGGTCAACCGAAATTTAAATTGTCGTCAGTCATGAAATCTGCCCAGCTGGCGCCGTCAGTCGGTGTACAATGTCGTTTAGGGCTGCATGCTGGTCGTTTTGAAAAAAAAAAAAAAACCAGCCATTTATCTCTCGGTTAAATTAGATGCACAATTTAACCAAATTTGAACGCGTCAGTTACTAAATTGGCCCGGGATCGGCCGTCAGTCGCCCTCAATCCTGGGTCACTAACAGAAAACCTACATTTTGAAACAAAATTCAACCATTTATCTCTCGGTTAAGTTTCGGTCAACCGAAATTTAAATTGTCGTCAGTTATGAAATCTGCCCAGCTGGCGCCGTCAGTCGCTGCACAATGTTATTTAGGGCTGCATGCTGGTCGTTTTGAAAAAAACCCCAGCCATTTATCTCTCGGTTAAATTAGATGCACATTTTAACCAAATTTGAACGCGTCAGTTAGTAAATTGGCCCAGGATCGGTCGTCAGTCGCCCTGAATCCTTAACCAGTGATCAGAAACCTACATTTTGAAACAAATTTCAACCATTTATCTTTTGGTTAAATTAGGAGCCAAAATTTTGAAAATTGAATTCAAAATTTTTATAATAATGCCCCGGGTAGGGAGTGGCTGACTCGCGGATCTCGTTTCAGGGCATCAAGCCCCTTCGATTTAGGGGGATTGCAGCTATACATCTTCCGGTTAAATTAGGAGGCCACTGGCTCTCTAACTAGTAAGGCACTGAAGTTTGCACCGACAGGCATTTTCGACTCCAGTGTGAATGAAATTGTATACAATTCAAACCAAATCTCCTAACCAGAGACGCGCCCACAATAGGAAATTTGGCGGAGATAAAATCATTGGTAGGGATCACCTGATTATATTGGCGGAGTATGAAGTCGAGTTGGTTGTTCTGTGATATTATTTCATTTGAAAAATGATGGCTCTTTTGGAGTTTGTTGGTAGGTAGTGAAACTTGAACAAACGTTGAAGTATTATTGATGGGTAAATTATTACTACGGTAAATCATTACTCAACGGTAAATTATTACACAACGGTTCATTATACCATCTACGTAGAAGGGGCTGGAGTTTGTTGGTAGGTACTTTTGCAACTTTTTTCACTCCTCATCAACAATTTCTTTTCCGAACTTCATTATGTGTGTTTCTTTTTGTTAGGTACTGTTTGTCATCGGCAGAATTATTTTAGCAACATTTAACTCGTGATTTAGGTAGGTACCTAGTAACGAGTACGGGGTTAGGTACTAACCTACGGAGGGTCTGCGATCTACATAATATGCATAGAATATATGTAGACGGGTTATCTATACATAGAGCTGTGATCTGTAACAGAAGGGTATTCTATACAAAATAATAAACCGTTGTGCAGGGATTTGCAGCGTTTTTACACACATTTTCACTCATAACACCCCTGGGTATATTCCGATCGGGCTGAAAAGTTTCGGGACAAAACTAGGGCCCAAATGAAGCATGTGTGCGAAAGAACGACTTTTTTAGACCGAAAATGAAGCCTGTACACGTGATACGGCGTACGGCGTACGGCGGCGGACGGACATTGCATTTTTGGAATCTACGCACCTTGAAACAAAACAGTAAAAAATCAGTCATGCAGCATGACTTAATGAGCGAATTTTCAAAGAAATATTCGAATTAATGGCTATGGTTTTGAATAAAGGAAAACTTCGGTCTAAAATTTGGTTTTCTATGTATATTCTCTTCGTATTTATTTTAATTTGTACGTTTTGTCCATCCTGATTCTACCGTTTGTTTATTACGTAATTGTACTAAGTGCTTATTTATTTGATCGCTGTGGGTAAATTCAAGGAGTTGTACTAATCGTTTGCCTCCCCCTTTTTTGCTTCGAACTCTCGTCTTCAATTAATACTTCTCACATTTTTCAATCTGACCACTCTAAGGGGGTGGGGGTAAGAGTTTAAAGATTATCCTAGTTTTGGGTAATTTTTGCGCACTTTAAATGCTCTAATTTAAGAACGGATTTAGATATCTAAAATCCGATTTCACTATCGTGTTCAGCGTGCAAAAACCTTTAAAATGAGGGGTCACTTGTTAGAAAATAACATTTTGGGGATTTTTGGGTAATTTTTGCGCACTTTAAATGCTCTAATTTGAGAACGGATCAAGATATCTAAAATCCGATTCCACCATCGTGTTCAGCGTGCAAAAACCTTTAAAATGAGGGGTCACTTGTTGGAAAATAACATTTTGGGGATTTTTGGGTAATTTTTGCGCACTTTAAATGCTCTAATTTGAGAACGGATCAAGATATCTAAAATCCGATTCCACCATCGTGTTCAGCGTGCAAAAACCTTTAAAATGAGGGGTCACTTGTTAGAAAATAACATTTTGGGGATTTTTAGGTAATTTTTGCGCACTTTAAATGCTCTAATTTGAGAACGGATCAAGATATCTAAAATCCGATTCCACCATCGTGTTCAGCGTGCAAAAACCTTTAAAATGAGGGGTCACTTGTTGGAAAATAACATTTTGGGGATTTTTGGGTAATTTTTGCGCACTTTAAATGCGCCAAAACCCTCCTTAGAGTAGGCCAATTTCGCCCATCTTCGAACTTAGCCTTTCGATTGCCAAGATAGATTTTTTGTGCAAATTTGAGCTGTTTATCTCAATTCTATCGAGAGTTATCGTCTGGAGTGACACATATATAAATAAATATATATATATATACATATAAAAAAGTGTTAAATTTCAGGAATCGTTTTAGAATGGTCTGAAACGGATTTCTATGAAGAAAACTTCCAAAAATTTATATTATTTAAATTTCGAAGCCATTGCAATAGCTTCATTTTCTTTGAAAATTCGCTAAAAGAAAAAATTTTGAGGGGGTGTTATAAAAATTGTTTCCTGAGCGAATACATAGGTGTATTATTCACAGAATAATAAACCAAAACGATGCAAAGTCCTTGTCACATGGGTTTATCATTCTATTGGACATACGTACAGAAATGTTGGCTGTTTATTTATTGTTTCTTTCATGTAAAATAATTGAAATAGCTATTTCTGGTGGATTCCACCAATTTTGGCCCCCAAAACTTGAATTAGTTATGCTCCTTTTTTTTCAAATTATCTTTGATCATTGATAGTGTACTATTCAATCGTCTTGATCCTAGTGTTGACACTTTTTCCAGTGTTATTAATACAAACTGATGGTGATTTCAGACGATTTCCCAGGTTTTTGACTCATAATAATTAATCATAGCTGAACATCTGGTACAACCTCAATTTTTCCACTCCTGGGTCAATATCGACTTCATATTCGGTCTTCTCGTCCCCAAAAACATGGAAAACGATACCTCAAAAGCTCATTTTACTAACATGTTACTAAAACACATAAAGTACCTATTTCACTCATAACACCCCTGGGTATATTCTGATCGGGCTGAAAAGTTTCCAAAGTCCCAAATAGAGCATGTGTGCGAAAGAACGATTTTTTTAGACCGAAAATGAAGCCTGTACACGTGATACGGCGTACGGCGGACGGACATTGCATTTTTGGAATCTAGGCACCTTGAAAAGGAAAATTTTTTTGCTGATCGAATACATAGGTGTATTATTCACAGAATAATAAACCAAAATCGTAACAGATTCTGGTTGGCCGAACTTATTTTCCCATCGTTCCTTTGTAACCTTCTCGAACCTCCACTCAGTAACCTTCTTAACCTCCGGTAATGGAAGGGGTTGGTGGCCGTCGTGCCTGAGAACGCTTCATCAGCGGTTCCGACACCATCCGGACGGTCTTACCCCTGGCATGGCCCTCCCTTGCTATCTACAATCCGACTCCTGCTCTTCCATTACCCGATATTATCTGCCTTCTCTCATCTCCATTTAGTGATTGGGAGAGGCTCCCCGTTGCGTGCAGTCATTCCATAAAGCACACACGATAGGACTGATTCCCCGGCCTCTGCTCGATTCCAGGGAGGTCATTGATTCGTCATATTTGCACAAGTCTCAACGTAGGGGCGGACAGCTCGTCAACTCCACCAAGATTTCCATCTTAGGCCCTGCGGCGATAAAAATAATAAACCCAAATTTCGAAGGGACAACATGTTTACCCTAAATCAGCAAATGAAACACCAGGTGTGTGACATCACACTACAGTCCTTACCTTCATATTGTTCAGGCGATAGGTATGGTGGGTGGTTAGTACTGTTTTTTGGTCGTATCCTCAATACGACTGTATTGCATAACTTAATGTCATCTCTTCTGCCGTGTGAAACAAAAACGCCTCAACTCCAATGTTTACGATAATGAGATAGATTTTCTCGTACCCCCTATTGGTGTTTATTATTTTCAATAATGAACCAAAAAATTTTAACCCCTCAAATTTTGATGGTTTACGTTTCAAGGTATGTAGAATGATACGTTTCAAGGTATATAATATGAACTAGTCTATACAAAATGTAGATCGCAAACCCTCCGTAGGTTAGTACCTAACCCCGTACTCGTTACTAGGTATCTACCTAAATCACGAGTTAAATGTTACTAAAATAATTCTATCGATGAAAAACAGTAACTAAAATGGCAAAAAGAAACGCAAATAATGAAGTTCTGAAGGAAAATTGTTGATGTGGAGTGAAATAGATGCCCCTTCTGCGTAGATCACTGTGTTCTGTGGTCAGTACCTACCCTCTGGTCAAGTATAATGAACCGTTGTGTAATAACTTGTCCATCAATAATACTTCAACGGTTGGTAAGGTTGCCAAAGTACCGATCAACAAAATCCACCCCCTTCTTGGTAGATGAACCGTTGTTTAATAATTTACCGTACTGTTATAATTTACCGTTGTATATGTGTTTTACCATTGTGTAATAATTTGCCGTTGTGTCATAATTTACCATTGTGTAGTAATTTACCCATCAATCATACTTCAACGTTTTAGCGAATTTTCAAAGAAAATGAAGCTATTGCAATGGCTTCGAAATTTAAATAATATAAATTTTTGGAAATTTTCTTCATAGAAATCCGTTTCAGACCATTCTAAAACGATTCCTGAAATTTAACACTTTTTTATATGTATATATATATATATATATGTGTCACTCCAGACGATAACTCTCGATAGAATTGAGATAAACAGCTCAAATTTGCACAAAAAATCTATCTTGGCAATCGAAAGGCTAAGTTCGAAGATGGGCGAAATTGGCCTACTCTAAGGAGGGTTTTGGCGCATTTAAAGTGCGCAAAAATTACCCAAAAATCCCCAAAATGTTATTTTCCAACAAGTGACCCCTCATTTTAAAGGTTTTTGCACGCTGAACACGATGGTGGAATCGGATTTTAGATATCTTGATCCGTTCTCAAATTAGAGCATTTAAAGTGCGCAAAAATTACCCAAAAATCCCCAAAATGTTATTTTCTAACAAGTGACCCCTCATTTTAAAGGTTTTTGCACGCTGAACACGATGGTGAAATCGGATTTTAGATATCTAAATCCGTTCTTAAATTAGAGCATTTAAAGTGCGCAAAAATTACCCAAAACTAGGATAATCTTTAAACTCTTACCCCCCCACCCCCTTAGAGTGGTCAGATTGAAAAATGTGAGAAGTATTAATTGAAGACGAGAGTTCGAAGCAAAAAAGGGGGAGGCAAACGATTAGTACAACTCCTTGAATTTCCCATTTGACATATAATTGTTATGATACCTTCATAGATAGACAAGTACCGGCCCACGTATTACTAGAAGGAAGACGAAAGAAAAAATCTATTTCAAATTATTCAATTTAGGTACTAACAGTAGGAGGAAGAAGTTTTCCTTTATTCAAAACCATAGCCATTAATTCGAATATTTCTTTGAAAATTCGCTCATTAAGTCATGCTGCATGACTGGTTTTTTTTTCAAGTTTCACAAGTACCTACCAACAAATCAATCCATCACTTGCCAAATGAAATAATTATCGTAGAACAACCAACTCGACTTCATACAGCCATCCTTGACTATAATCAGGTGTTCCCTAGTGATGATATCCCGGCCGGATTTATACCGTTTGATTCACGATCGTGTTGACGAAGCTTTCTGGTGCACACGAACGGCTGGACGTACAGTTCTCCGGGTGGTCTCAAAAAATTGTTTAGCTCAAAAAAGTTTTCGAGCTACGGCGTTCTGAAAATTTCAACCTCCATTTTGAACCCCTTAGAGATGACCGACAGTAACGTCGAGCTTTGAGGACCAACTAGACCCCGAACGGAACCTATGACCCGAATTTCATCAATTTTTATTCATGGTAACTAAGAAAAGTGGCCAGTACGGCGGACGGACAGAAATTTTTTTATCGCATTTTCGGATTCTGCATACCTTGAAACGTAAACCATCAAATTTTGTGGTGGTAGGGAGGGGGGGTTAGAATTTCCCGCCGTACACCGTACTGGCCACTTTTCTTAGTTACCATGAAAAACGCTGCGAAGTCCTTGTCTCATGGGTTTATTATTCTATTGGACGTACCTACAGAAATGTTGGCTGTTCATTTATTGTTTCTTTCATGTGAAATAATCGGAATAGCTATTTCTGATGGTTTCCACCATTTTTGGCCCCTAAAACACGAATAAGGTAAGGTACGCTCCCTTTTAGCGAATTTTCGAAGAAAAGGAAGCTATTGTTCTCGGTCCAAAATTTTTAAAACTCGAATTTCCGAAAGATTTTTATACCAAAATCCGTTTCAGACTATCCTGAATTCCCTGCCGAAAGACACCAAAAATTATATGTATATATATTTATATATTTTTATATATATATATATATATATATATATATATATATATATATATATATATATATATATATATATATATATATATATATATATATTTATATTTATTTATACCTAAATGTAGACTTGTGGCGACGATCATCTTTGTAAGCCCCTGCCAGACTAGCCATATTGTGAGAATAACCATCAAATGAATATCCTACAGGATTGGGCCTTCAGAGTGCATCTCAATATATTTTCCTACTATAGGGGCGACGTAGAGGCTATTGCAGCCCACAGAACAGGATGAGAAGGTTACCTCCTCCCCTTGGATTTTTTTCATACACTCATCACTTGTGACAGTGTAGAAGGCTTATTCCGATGCATTAATTCAGTCATAATAATCGTGAAAGGGTGTCCTTCAGCTGTTGAAAGTCATCATTCTGTTTTATCATCCAAACGTTTGTGTACAACAGTGAATAATGTTTATTGCTATGTGAACGCCTCGTTTTAAAAAGTGCGCGAAGCTCCTGCTCCTGTTGCTCAGTATTCTATGGGAAGATGGCCGTGTCCTCTGGTTTCACAAGTTGTTAGTTATTTTCCGCGATGCTTCAATATCTCACACAATAGAAGTGAACGTACCTAGTATAGTAGTGTTTTCTGTGGAAGTGAATAGAACACGTCATTAAACAACGAGAAGGAGAAAGGAATAGCACCAAACAACAACAACAAGTTGGAAGGATCGTCTATGGAGAAATCAGAAAGTTCGTGTAAGAAGAGTATTCACGTAAGTTCCCTACGAATATTCAGTAATGCAGTACCTACTTTTTCATGTATGGATAAATTGTTTGAGGTAGGATCTAATGAGGTAGTCGTCAATTAGTTCCTTACAACGTAGTAACGTAGGTACCTCCCTAATTTCGATCCTCAAGTAGGTAGTGCATAATTATGTTGTAGTTAGGCAGTAAAATTGTGCGGTTCATCTTCCTTTGGGTTCACTAAATATGTATGTGTATGTGATAGAAGCTTTCAAACGTCATCACCCTTTGAATATTGAGGTATAATATCGTGTAACCTCTCGCACACAGTCACGTATGTACGTCGGGGTTGGGCGAGAACAGGATTTTCCGTGACGGTTCAGTATTTCGTTTATTTGTCGTGTGTCCCCGCTGGTCTCCTCCCAAGGACGTACATAATGTTTCCGGCAGAATAGGTATGTACCTAATACCATCCTCATCGATATTCCGTCGATTTTATCTCCTGATATCCTTGTTGATGTTCATCCCCTGCTGTCAGTTGACAGATGAGTCAACATTCTGTTAGAGCCCCCCCAGTCGAACAACAAATATGGGTAGGTAGGTAACGTGATTATAAAAAATTAGATTGATGCCGAACATTCAGAAATAAAAAACGATAAAATTCGATATATGATTAGAAAATTGCATGAATTAGCGAAATGTTGAAGAAATTAGTCCAAAAATGTTTTCTGTGGTCAATACCATTGAGCTCCCCCCAGGATTTTTTTTATTGCATTTTTCGGATTCTCCATACCTTGAAACGTAAACCGTCAAATTTTGAGAATTTGTTTATTTCATGCTCGATTCCAAAGCCTCATTATTTCAAATAATAAACAAAAAACGGTAGGTCACTGCAAACACACATCTGACGATTGACGTAGTACCCCATGCATTTGGTCGTACGATAAAAAATTGATTGAACCAATAATTGATTGGGAGCAGCAACGTAAAATTTCAAAAATGCAAGAAACAGTAGTTGGGTGGGAGCCAGTCTTGAGATTAAATTATTAGGAAAACGCTGCAAATTATTACACAACGTTTATTATTTACCTGTATAGATGCCCCTTCTGCGTAAATAACTAGTTTTCTGTGGTCAGTACTTACACTCCTACTCCCTCCAGCCCGGGAATTACATTTTGTAAAACTGCGTGGGAGTCAATAATTCTATAGTGAACACATTTATTTTTTGTAATTCATGAAGCATAACGCATGTTCAAGTTGGAAAAGTACCTTCCAACAAAATCCAAAAGATTCTGTGTTGTGTTGACTAGCCCAATTATGACAGTACTTACTACCAGAAAATTTTGAATTGTATAGGTACCTGTGTAAAATAAAGGAACGTACATAACATAAAAAAATGAAGTGAGCTATTTCTCATTCATTAGGTATCAACATAATTTTTCCAAAATATACAGTACACATTTTTGTGTGTTGTCTACCTACATATTGTGTTGATTTTACTTAGTATTGGTATGCAAATTACGAACATTCAACAGGGGGGGGGGGGGGGGGGTCATGGTGCATGACTTGAATTTTGTAATAAGTTCGACGAACTTGTCGTTTGTGGTTTCAAGTTCGCACGCAAAATTATGAAAGTGAATATTTAAAATACGGTAGGTCTCTGCAAAGGGACATCTGAAGATTTTTGCAGTATCCATGCATTTGGTCGTACGATACAAAATTGATTGAGTGAACCAACAATTGATTAGGAGGAGGAAGGTAAAATTTAAAAAATACAGGAAATAGGACTTCGGAGCCATTGAGATGGAATTATCAGGAAAACGCTGCAAATTATTACACAACGTTTATCTTTTATTTTTAGTTTTAGCAGGTTTTGTATGTTGGGCTCAGCTTAGCCACCACACGCAAAAGAAATGAGGTATTTGTTGTTGCATCAATTTTTAATATTCACGTACCTTACGTACGTTCCTTCAACAGTTGCACTGATATTTGGAATTCCATCAAATTCGCACAGGACGCAACATGCAATTTTCCATGTGAATCCAAACCCTATTTATTAGCAATGGAGCCTGTCAAAACCATTCCCCCACCATCTACCGATGACTTGATTTTGCTTCTGATTTTGCTAATTATGTGGTCCGTATTTTTGCCAGGATACCTCGTCACCCTCTTGTAGGTTCATTTAAAAAAAAAAATTTACATAACCTTTTTTCAGCAGGCGCCAATATCTACTTTGGAATACCGAAACGTCAACATGTCAACACACGAAGAACAAGTAACTACCGGTTTTGCTGACAATGAAAATGAAAAACTCAAGAACCCACCGAAACTTCTCACGTACACGACCCAAATATGGGTAGGTAAGTTAATTATAAAAAATGACAAGCATTCAGAAGTGTGTAAAACAGGTACATTAAAAAGTTGCATGGATTAGCGAATTTTTGAGGAAAATGAAGGTACCTACTTATGGGAGGGGTTCAAAAGTATTGGTATGCAAATTACGAACATTCAACAGGGGGGGGGGGGGGTCATGGTGCATGACTGGAATTTTGTAATAAGTTCGACGAACTTGTCGTTTGTGGTTTCAAGTTCGCACGCAAAATTATGAAAGTGAATATTTAAAATACGGTAGGTCTCTGCAAAGGGACATCTGAAGATTTTTGCAGTATCCATGCATTTGGTCGTACGATACAAAATTGATTGAGTGAACCAACAATTGATTAGGAGGAGGAAGGTAAAATTTAAAAAATACAGGACATAGGACTTCGGAGCCATTGAGATGGAATTATCAGGAAAACGCTGCAAATTATTACACAACGTTTATCTTTTATTTTTTGTTTTAGCAGGCTTTGTATGTTGGGCTCAGCTTAGCCACCACACGCAAAAGAAATGAGGTATTTGTTGTTGCATCAATTTTTAATATTCACGTACCTTACGTACGTTCCTTCAACAGTTGCACTGATATTTGGAATTCCATCAAATTCGCACAGGACGCAACATGCAATTTTCCATGTGAATCCAAACCCTATTTATTAGCAATGGAGCCTGTCAAAACCATTCCCCCACCATCTACCGATGACTTGATTTTGCTTCTGATTTTGCTAATTATGTGGTCCGTATTTTTGCCAGGATACCTCGTCACCCTCATGTAGGTTCATTTAAAAAAAAAAATTTACATAACCTTTTTTCAGCAGGCGCCAATATCTACTTTGGAATACCGAAACGTCAACATGTCAACACACGAAGAACAAGTAACTACCGGTTTTGCTGACAATGAAAATGAAAAACTCAAGAACCCACCGAAACTTCTCACGTACACGACCCAAATATGGGTAGGTAAGTTAATTATAAAAAATGACAAGCATTCAGAAGTGTGTAAAACAGGTACATTAAAAAGTTGCATGGATTAGCGAATTTTTGAGGAAAATGAAGGTACCTACTTATGGGAGGGGTTCAAAAGTATTGGTATGCAAATTACGAACATTCAACGGGTGGGGGGGGGGGGTCATGGTGCATGACTGGAATTTTGTAATAAGTTCGACGAACTTGTCGTTTGTGGTTTCAAGTTCGCACGCAAAATTATGAAAGTGAATATTTAAAATACGGTAGGTCTCTGCAAAGGGACATCTGAAGATTTTTGCAGTATCCATGCATTTGGTCGTACGATACAAAATTGATTGAGTGAACCAACAATTGATTAGGAGGAGGAAGGTAAAATTTAAAAAATACAGGACATAGGACTTCGGAGCCATTGAGATGGAATTATCAGGAAAACGCTGCAAATTATTACACAACGTTTATATTTTATTTTTTGTTTTAGCAGGCTTTGTATGTTGGGCTCAGCTTAGCCACCACACGCAAAAGAAATGAGGTATTTGTTGTTGCATCAATTTTTAATATTCACGTACCTTACGTACGTTCCTTCAACAGTTGCACTGATATTTGGAATTCCATCAAATTCGCACAGGACGCAACATGCAATTTTCCATGTGAATCCAAACCCTATTTATTAGCAATGGAGCCTGTCAAAACCATTCCCCCACCTTCTACCGATGACTTGATTTTGCTTCTGATTTTGCTAATTATGTGGTCCGTATTTTTGCCAGGATACCTCGTCACCCTCATGTAGGTTCATTTAAAAAAAAAAATTTACATAACCTTTTTTCAGCAGGCGCCAATATCTACTTTGGAATACCGAAACGTCAACATGTCAACACACGAAGAACAAGTTACTACCGGTTTTGCTGACAATGAAAATGAAAAACTCAAGAACCCACCGAAACTTCTCTCGTACACGACCCAAATATGGGTAGGTAAGTTAATTATAAAAAATGACAAGCATTCAGAAGTGTGTAAAACAGGTACATTAACCCATTAACGCCCAAAACTTTTTTCTCTCGATATTTTGAAATTTTTTTTTAATATTCTGACTCCAAATGGTCCTCAGAACACGGGAAAAATGATTCAAAAAATCTCGTGGTCAAATTTCAAGGCTTTAGGGCACGTTGCCATATGGCAACACTGGGCGCTACAAGAACTTTTTTCCATTTTTTCAAAACTGAGATTTTTACAACGGGGATTGGTATAAATTGATCTGAATTACAGTTTCAAAGCATTGTTTTTATTTCAGTCTAACAATTTACAATACAGGAATACAGTTAGTCTCAATAATATAGTGAATAGGTACTACTTAAATAACGGAAATCAACTTCCTGTACAGCATAGAGGAATGCAATTAGTCTAAAAAATATTAGGAATTATTGACTTATCACAACGGATAATATTAGCACTAGAAACTTATCACAATGCTCCATTTAGGGAAAATCGAATCAAGTAGGAACTAATAAGTGAGACTTGGTAGGCTACATGAAATACTCAGTGGCAACTCAAAATGTAAAATAATTAAAACATGTGTAAGCATAGAATCCAAACCTCAATATATAAGTGCACAGATTTAAGTTTGCTGAGTATAAAATCTTGAAAAGCAGCTTATGCAAAGGCCAACTTTGCATTTTTGGCACATGGTTCTCATGATTGACGTGCAATCTTTACCAACACATCATTTTTTCCCTTCACCTTCGGTTTCGCGGACGAAGCGCCCTTTGTGGTCGAACCTCACCTCATTGAAAACATTTTTGGCTGTTTTGGGCTGGCCAGCTGGTCCAGGATGATATGCTCTAGGCTTCCCATATTTAGTCAAGTAGGTGATCACGACTGTTCCCCTCCCCCCCACACTCAAAATGATGGTTTATGTTTCAAGGTATGTAGAAAAATTATGAAAGTGAATATTTAAAATACGGTAGGTCTCTGCAAAGGGACATCTGAAGATTTTTGCAGTACCCATGCATTTGGTCGTCCGATATTTTTAATCCAAGGTTACGATATTTTTATCCATTTCGATCCAAGACTAACAGAAGTAAGGTTGCTATAGGAGGGAACCCTTGCATCTGTTGATGAGGGATGGTTATGTTTTATATGTGGATTTGTCGATTTGGTGGATATTAGGAAGATATTATTATAGGTGTCATGAAAACTTCCCCTAAAACGCTGCAGTCCTTGTCACATGGATTCACTATTCTATTCAACGTACAGAAATGTTGGCTGTTCATTTATTGTTTCTTTCACGTCTAATGATTGGAACCTTTTCATGGTTTTCACCAATGTTGGTCGCAAAAATTAGAAATGGGCTCCTATTTTTGACGGGTCATCTTCGATCGTTGAAACTGTCATTCAGCTATAGCTACTGATTCACCTGTAGTACTGCATTCTGATTAATACACATTTCTGGTGATGTCACCCGTTTTCACATATTTTTCATCTATACAAATTGAATTTTGGGAGTTGAAAATACAGTTCTTCACTTTTTGTCAACATCAACTTCACATTATTGGACTCGTCACCCTAAAACATGTAAAACGATACCTCACATCCCCAAGTTCACTACAATCAGCCAATTTTGCACCCAAATTCACCGCTAATACCCCTGGGTGTTTTCCGATCGGGCTGCCAAGCTAGGGGACATCACTACAGCCCAAATGGAGCCTGTGTGTGAAAGAACGATTTTTGTAGACCAGAAATTGACGTAGATACCTACCGATGACACCGCTACAGTTAGGTGCTACAGAAAACAGTTCGAGAGGTGTTAAAAAACAGTTTCCCTAAGGTAATACATAGACGTGTATTATTTAGAGAATAATACACAAAATACGTAGCAGGTGAGGTTATTCATTGGGTACCTACTTCTCTTTCTCTCCACCAATCATACAAAACAATGTTGGTAAACATTCAAGACTAGGTAGGTACCTAACTGTAAATATTGGCGAGTACCTAGTCATTGCAGAGTTATTGAGTAGAAAGGTACCTAGTTCAACTAAATCATGTAGGTCATTACGAATAGGTAATCTTCAACAGAATAATTAAAAAACTGGTTCCTAATAAATAGCTGGCTTCAAAAAGTAGGCACAAGCATGCGAAACCACTGGTTTTACGTAAGTACCTACCTCATTGATTTATTTTTCCATGTTTTGGTTTGCCAAAACTTGAACGAAACAGAGTTGAACAAACAATTGACAAGCAATGCGATAACGTGACTCTGTTGCTATGATTTTGGTTACTGTGTGACTGCACTCAAGCGACAGCGGGGGAAGTAGCGCCCATTCGATACCTACTGTCGAATGTGTGTTATACTTCTTGGTGTCGGTGGGAAATTTTAGACTGTCCCCCAACCCAACAACATATCCATGTGTGTAAATGACAGTTATTTATTTTTAAAAAGTTCAACTTGTGTATTGGTATTTGTTTGATATGTCACTTTTTTTCCCAAGGTAGCAACGTCCCCTCTGTCACAGTCAGCAACTTAGACGCGAAGTGGTGGAAGAGTTAATGGATTCGTACACCACAAGTGAGATGAGGAGTTGTCTATGTGCATACCTTATCAATTCCTTCAGACTTCAAAGAAAAAGACAGTCTCATTCCCAGGCAGCACAACTCGGACCTCTGTTCTACATCTACACCCAGAAGACGAAGTGGCGCTGTTGCCTAAGTATTATTCTTATGTAGTTCACTAACCTACATATGTGATACCTCGACCATCTGATGGTTATCTGACCGTCAGAAAGGCGTTAGCCCGTTCGCACTGATTATCGGATGCTTTTCTGACTGTATAGTATCCATGACCGGCTCATTGCCATGTGTTCCTGACCATCCACAGCCGGGTTTCTGATTGTTCATTCCTCTCTACAAAACATCGGGCCGACATGAACTGGACAGTACCGCCTTCTTCATTCCACACCCTTTTCAAACGCCTTTTATTGATGGTTTCTTAGGGTTTTCTGGGAGTCAGGTAACCATCAGAAAATGCCACTTCGAGCATAACTTGCACATTACCTACTATAAGTTAAGTCAAATAGGTACCTAACATACCGATCGTAATGGTACTAATACTGGAAGAGGTAGGTTTTTAAGAATATTTACCATAATTTTTGTTGACATCACAGACACTTTTTACTTTTGCTTCCTCACTAATGAAGGTGGGGAAGCCTTGGATTCGTGATTGAGTAACAAAAATAAAAAAAATTCATGTCTTCCAAAATGAAAATGTACAGTAACATTTTCCGTTTCAGACATGAAGGAGCTTTTTTGGTTTCGTGAGTGGTGTGTCCCTCTGTGATCAATTCCTTGTAACGCCCATAACTACCCGTAATAATGGTCGAAATGGTCTGAAATTTGGAGGTTAGGTGTGGGTGGGTCCCATACCAACATCACTGAAAAACTACTGTGACTTCCGTCTGTGCATGCGCAAACGCCCATAACTATCTTATCGTTGAAATGAGTTCAAACTGGGAGGGTCGTCCTTCTTTTTCAACGGCTCACTCCATACGTACTTTGAAAATGTATCTATAACATTAAGCAAATACTTATACCCGTCGTTATCATGACTGTAGCTAGTCATCACAATCAAATCTGCTGCCCATAAATCATCGATCCCTAAAGTCACAATTTTACGCTTTTGAAATTTTTTTATGACTGGTTTATGCATCTCTACTGCTTCAATTTGCATATCACCCGTGTTCATACCATTCTGGTTGCTTTTCCATCCACGCTTCAAAAATTTACTCTTGTGAGTATTGCATATTTTACACTTTGCTAGATACCTCCAGGAGCCATTTGCTGTCTGAACTGTTGAAGTATTTACATTACCAGCTTTTTTCTTACATTTGAAACAAAAAATTTGTGGGGTAACATTACGTTCTACCATTTTTCGATTAATTTCAGGTACACAGTCAAATCAGTTCCCAAAAAATTGATTTCGGTGTCAGATTCGTTCTTGAGTACCAAGTCGATTTTCTGAATTGACTTCACGCTCTTATTGATATCAAGGTAGTTAATTTGAACAGGTTGTTCTGCAATCAGGGAACCAAATTTAATCTGTTCAGTTTTAGGATAGAACATGTGTAGGATATCTGCTTCCTGGTGGGAATGAGGTCATTCTGATGATTAATAACAGCAGGCTTGATCAAGTTGCAATGAATTTCAATAACTTTGAAAGGTTCCAACCTTGGGTATGAGTTTGCTTCATAGTGAGTATTTGATTTAAAATAAAACGAGACATTTGATTTTATTTGATAGAACCCTAACAAATAACCTAAATTTTTACGATGTTCAGACGATGAAGGGAACAAACCAACATCAACTGGCATCTTCATTTCAACTCTAGCAGTTGTTTCGTTTACACGAAGATAATACAAATCTTTATTACTAGCAAGCACTGCAAGATTTGTATAATTCGATTTAACAAAACCTATACGAAAATTTTCGAATACATCTGCTAGCAGCAAAACATCCTGAATATTGTACAAATCAGAATAAATTCCTAAACTTTTGACTTTCAGTTTATTCCATACGTGGAGGTAATGATTGAAATCATTGGAGTTTATATTCGATTCGTTTAGCGAATCGTAGAAATCTTCAGGAGCCAGTGTTCTATCATGATCAAGTTTTTCAACACTGTTCACAAACTCGTAAGGGAATACCCCTTTTCTTCTTAGGATGCTAAACAGTTTATTTTCATCATTTTTCTCTCTATGAAAATATTTCCCACAAACAGAGTTATCCTTGATAAATGCATTAAGATGCGAGAATTCTTCTGGTTTCAAATTCTGTGCTAGTTTCTCGAGAGAGCTTGACATGAATCTAAAGCTATCAATAAAACTCAATTTCAAGTATCCCTTTCTCAATTTAACCATGTTCTTTGAGAAGGTTATATACTTTTCCTCAGAATTAGCGAGCACTGTAGTTTGATTTTGTTCATTTCCATAATTGAATAGTTCTTTTATGAAGAGATGCGAGTCGTAACCAGATAGATTGTGGCAAACAACTGGAATATTTGTAACGAGTTGTCTGCGTCGGTTACATTCTGGGTGTGAACTTCCTAAAAATTTTGAGGTCAGATGACAATGATCTCTATCTTTTGTTGTTCCTAGTTCAATTTCTTTATCACAAATATGGCATACGTTTGATAATTGAAAATGTCTTTCCTCTTCATCGGTTAACTTCATCGGTTTTGAATTTTCATATTTTTTTGCGATAAATTTCAATATTCCATGAAGTTTCTCAATGAGCCTGAGGGGTACGTATTCGAGTTCAGCTTGATTTTGCTTCCGAGTCTGCGAAGCAGCGGAAGCCTTGTGTTCACTTTCGTGAGCCAAAACATTTTTGTCTTCAGAAATCAAAATTTCCACTTGCATTTTGCGTTTCAAAGCCTACTGATTCAGGATTCCTGCGAACCCGGTAGTGAGTTACTGTAGTTGTCATAAAATCCTGTGGGCTTGATTTCTTTGGATCATGTACACCTCCAAGTAATATATGTGGTGGAGTGAGAGGAAAAAAATTTTTGTTGATTTTATTGAACATTCCAATTTTCATTGCTACATCTCTTCAAAATAATTTCATTATTCCTTCATATTATGTCTGGCCCTCCTCATTCCTGCAGGGTACTCGTGAAGGGGAGCATCAATATTAGGTTTGTTCTTTGTGGCAAAAACTCCACTCACAAACCGCTAGAAACTTTTTTTTTTGTCCTGTATAATATCCATGACCTCCTGTTCGCTGTGTTCTTGCGACCACTTGTGGACGATTTGCTAGTCGACAGATTTGTCAGAGGACCCACCCGTACTGTATCTGTTAACTGTTTTCAGTCGTTCCTGTTGACAAGCGATGGTGGCACCTACACAACGAAAGGCGGTTCCCCCTCAGTGATCGCCATCCTCAACGCTATCCTGCCTGAGCTACTTGCTGGGTGGATACAGAACACCATCAGAACATCAAATCCCCTATAAATCTTCAGTCTCCATTTTTGATTTTGCTGATTTGTGTTATGTTGCTAATTTGGATTCTTCAGAGAGATTACGTTGAGCAATCAATTCGAGATTTTCTTTACATTCAATAATTTTATTTTTGCAATTTTTGAGTTTTTTTTTTAGTGCAGCCAAATGTTCTTCTTTTTCCCTGTTCTTAACTTTCCTGCCACTCTTGCCTGTATATCCGTTATTGCAAGTATTGTTATCCACTCCAAATGAATCCCACTTGATGATTTACTTACTTTTTCCTTTAATTTTGAATTATTTAATTTAGCTACCGTATTATTTGCATAAAATGTGGGTTTCAGTACTAACTCACTTTACTGCTTTTTACCTAATATTAATTCATTGAGGATTGGTTCAAGTAAATATCCTTCTGTAGTGTACACTTTTTTGTTGGCTGCGAATTTCCTTGACACTGTTTATGTTTTTTTCATAGTTACCTATTAACGTACAACTAACTATTGAGGTGTGTCTTCACTTTATGACGTTTCTCACATTGGTACTGTTTTCATTGTGTGAATCATTCAACAAAACCATGGTAATTTTTAAGTGCAGGGGTTATTGGATGCTTTTTGAATAACACAATTTATGCAAATGAAGGTTTTCTGTACATTGTGAAATCAGTCTCATTATTTTGCAATGGGTCCAAAATTTTTGAAATTTCAAAACTTCATTTTTTTTGTTGAAATCCGTTTCAGAGCATCCTGAATGCATACCAACATTTTAACAAAAGTGTATATAGTATGTACCTACATATTTATTAATAACCTATGTGTCTCTCTAGACGACGTCTTACCTTGGGTAAATGATAACAATTCCGAAATTCGCCACAATGTTGGTATTATCAAACAAAACTGTAAGTTCGGCAGGTTCAGCTAATCACTAGCCTCATTTTCTTATCTGGTTTGTGCGACTGCATTAAACCCTATAAAGATGGTGGTTTTGGATTCATGTTTTCACAATACCACTTCGTTTTCATGAGATCCTTGTACTTTTTCACAAATGTTTCAATTTCTTACAACTATGAGTTTCTAAGTGGTATTCTGTTATTTCAAACACGGAATCCTTTTGAAGGAATCATTCATTTCTTAGTAAATAGGTCAAAATAGTAATCGAATTCCCCTTATCAGCTTTTGTTAGAATTAGATTGTTATTACGTAAAATAATGTATAGGTATGTTTCAGTTCATCGAATATTTTCTTTCTCGGATACAACTTTGTCTACATCCTTGAAATTGACATTGGTTTCATCTGTTAACTAACCTCCAATTGTTGTAAATGCTGTGTCTGAATCCAATATAAATTATTTAAAATACATCACACCATTGTGACACACGATTGAGGTCTTTCTTTGTTCAGTAAATTGGTGTCTCTTATATTTCAGTCCCTCTTAAATTTACGACCGTAGGGAAATACAGTATCACCTCACAGTTTTTGAGTACATCTATAAATTACTATAGCCTATTATTACCTGATGTATTACTGTATGTTGGCAGTGGGACCAACTGATTTCATTACTCAGCCCACGTCAATTCCCACCGTTACACTAATTTGATATTTACCCAATTACCATGTGCTCAAAATTTGCGAGACACCTAACAACTTGTTAGTTCAGGTACCTACTAACTTGTTTGTACAAAGGGTTCCTACCACTTGTAACCCATTTCCTTGTTGAGGCTA
This sequence comes from Leptopterna dolabrata, assembly GCA_954871275.1. NCBI lineage: Eukaryota > Metazoa > Arthropoda > Insecta > Hemiptera > Miridae > Leptopterna > Leptopterna dolabrata. Next base: position 2,037,134 of record OX940982.1, on the reverse strand, counting down.
GGTTTTTTATGTTTACATAATATTTACGTTCAAATAAACGGCTTTACAGTGTTTCTGCCTTCTGTTCATTCCCTGCTGCTTTGTCATGATTTTTTTTTTTTTTTTTTTTCCTTGTGATGATACCTACGTTACTTACTTTAACTTTAATGCCGAATATATTGTTTAGGTACCAACTAATTTAGGTAAACCATGGTTAAGAAAGTAAGTACCTACTTATTTTCATACTATTCCTTTCTTTTTAGTGAATCACGCAATTATGAACGTTGGTGACTATGATTACATGATCTGAATTTTATATATAATATACAAGTTGTGATAGTGGTTGGTCGTCAACAGTTTTCTTCAAAACACGGAGTTATAGGGGACGTAGGCTAACAGGTAACTGAAATGCCGGTTAAGTGGGGGCGTGTATTATTATAAGTGCTGATTATAAGGTACTAGGTACATGGGTAGGAAGTCCGACTGCAGATTGCTAATAACTGGTGATGGTAACGTGTTCATTAACGCGCTGCTTTGACCTATTTCGATAGTGCTACAACGTAACTAACATACACCTACGTCAACTTGGTCACGTGACTGGCTCATACTCACATTGAGATAGTAACGTACAAATTCCTATCCATTGATGGCTTAACTAACGGCGAAGTGATTATTGGCGTGGTGATTACTGTTGGGGAAGCAGGTAGGTTACGTACCTTGCCCAGGGGCGGATCCAGAATTTTTTTCTGGAGGATATCACAGGGTAGAACAATATAAAAAATAACAAAATAACCAAACGAACAATTCAAACCGAATTTTCGACCTTATGCCTAAACTCGTCCAATTTGTCTACTTACAAAATTAATTGTATTTATTTATAAAATTCATTGTTTATGTACAAAATATTTTTCAATATATATTAATTATTTAACTGATAGATGTATTTATTTTCAATTTTCTTCTAAAAAAGTGTCCTAATGTGTTTTCAAACAAATTGGCGCATTTTATGGCAGCTTAGCTAACTTCAGAGTTTGCAAATCAAAACATTGAAACCACAACAATCTATTGTTGATCTCAGTGAGTTCAGTATCGTTTTTACTGAATTTGGCAGGAAAGATAACGAGAACGAAACAAAAACAAGATAATAATTAACAAAAATAAGAAGAAATAAACAAGGTGTAATTTGACGGATACACCAACGTAAATTTATTGACATAATTGTAGGTATATAAAGTAACATTGGTAGGACCAAGTGTACGATTCGACTAATTTTGACATTTTTGATCGAATCTTTTTAGATTTTTTATAGTACAGGGTTTTCAGTGTACAAAATACGTTTGTTCTTTGGAAGAGTTACAGCTGTCGGAGATTTTTCATAACAATATGTTTCCCCTAACCATCCCTAATTCCCCACAAACTGGGAACACAGATTGAAAAATGACGCAACCTTTCACAAAACAAACTGATGAAACATGATGCAATTCCTTATTCTTATTTGACGGTTTCCATGTTGTTGTCCTGGCCATGGTTGAACTTTGTCATTTCCTTGCATTACCTGTGCTTACTTTACTCAGTACCTAAAATTTAAAAAAGTTGCGGTCACAGAAACTAATCATGCGGTCACGGTGAAACTCAGGAAATAATCTTTTCTAGTAATAACCAAACATCCCTAAAAATTTCATCGAAATTGCTTAACTCCTACTGGGACTTTACTCAGTACCTAAAATTTAAGAAAGTTGCGGTCACAAAAACTAATAATGCGGTCACGGTGAAACTCAGGAAATAATCTTTTCTAGTAATAACCAAACATCCCTAAAAATTTCATCGAAATTGCTTAACTCCTACTGGGACTTTACTCAGTACCTAAAATTTAAGAAAGTTGCGGTCACAAAAACTAATAATGCGGTCACGCTGAAACTCAGGAAATATTCATTTCTACTAATAACCAACCATCCCCGAAAATTTCATCGAAGTCGGTCAACTCCTACTGGTACTTTACTCAGTACCTAAAATTTAAAAAAAGTTGCGGCCACAGAAACTAATAATGCGGTCACGCTGAAACTCAGGAAATATTCATTTCTACTAATAACCAACCATCCCCGAAAATTTCATCGAAGTTGGTCAACTCCTACTGGTACTTTACTCAGTACCTAAAATTTAAAAAAAGTTGCGGCCACAGAAACTAATAATGCGGTCACGCTGAAACTCAGGAAATATTCATTTCTACTAATAACCAACCATCCCCGAAAATTTCATCGAAGTCGGTCAACTCCTACTGGTACTTTACTCAGTACCTAAAATTTAAAAAAAGTTGCGGCCACAGAAACTAATAATGCGGTCACGCTGAAACTCAGGAAATATTCAATTCTACTAATAACCAACCATTCCTGAAAATGTCAACAACATCCAGTCCACTTGTACATACCTACCTTACTTAGCGTAATTGTGCGATCGAAGTAGGTACATCATAATTCATTTTCCTCAATATGCACGGTATTATTTCAAATTTGGAACACACACAAAAAAACAGTAAATGAATGGAGTTATCTCTCGGGCGATGGAAGGAAACGGATGTATCTACGTTTTTTCCTGTCACCTTTTTCATGCAAAATATTAATGAACATTGAAAAACATAATTTGTAATAATCAACTACGGACCTACCGTAGTTACCTACTCATTTTAAGAGAGAACAAAGAGAATACTGTTACCTACTTATCGTAGGTACATCTTTCACCCTAGCGACGCCAGTGGTACCGCCATATGAACTTGACACACGTATCTGATTAATCAATTTCGTTGAAAGAAAAGAATTCAGCACACCCATCCTCACTATAGTTACATGATAGGTAGTATCTCTTCGTTGTACCTACAGCCACCATTACGGACAGTGGTGACGCCATACATTGGCACCTGTAAGGAGGTTGGTACATTTTTCAAAAATTACACTGAATCACAGAATTCATAGGATGACAAAAGATGAGAAGGAGTCCCAATTTCCTTTTTGATGCCCACTTTCACCTCACATCGAAATTGGAACTAACAATTTTGTTATCCTCCGCGTAGCCATATACTAAAATTTTATTCCACATTATTAGTTAATAAGTATTTGGGTAGTAGGGGTTACTAGACTGATATAGGTATTGTGTCAGCGACGAGGGCTCGTTTATGTCGAGCACCCGTAGCAAAGAGAAGAATTCCGTAACACGATCAAAATATGAAACTGAGTCACAATTCCATTTCGTCGAGGCCACTATAACTTCACATCAAAATTACATGGGATAACATATTTTTATCACCCACCTAGGTGTATGAATATGTTTAGAAAAACCGCATTATTCCTTATTTACATTACTACTACAGCGATTAGAGTAGCATTATTGCGGGGGAGTAGCATTAATTCCCGAGGATGCAGAAGGTGTCAGGAGCCCTTCATGATATCAAGAAATATCTCCAAACCGGGAAATCGGTAGCACTACTCAAGGGTTGGGGAAAACTTATATAATTACCCCCACCTTGTCAAAACACAACGAGTAACTCAATTCAACTGTGAAAAAAGAAATGTGTACACAAAGATACCTTTTTTCCCCTATTTTCCACTGTTATGACTAACGAATTCGTATAATTACCCCCACTCCGGTCCTACTATCATCAGACCAAAAAAATTGAATTCCTCGTGATTTTTACACAAACATACCTTTTTTCGCCGATTTTCTGCTGTTACTCTACCGAATTCGTATAATTACCCCCACTCCGGTCCTACCATCATCAGACCGAAAAAATTGAATTCCTCGTGATTTTTACACAAACATACCTTTTTTCGCCGATTTTCTGCTGTTACTCTACCGAATTCGTATAATTACCCCCACTCCGGTCCTACCATCATCAGACCAAAAAAATTGAAATCCGCGTGATTTTTACACAACGATACCTATTTTACCCAATTTTCTACTGTTACAACTACCGAATTCGTATAATTACCCCCACTCCGGTCCTACCATCATCAGACCAAAAAAATTGAATTCCTCGTGATTTTTACACAAGCATACCTTTTTTCGCCGATTTTCTGCTGTTACTCTACCGAATTCGTATAATTACCCCCACTCCGGTCCTACCATCATCAGACCAAAAAAATTGAAATCCGCGTGATTTTTACACAACGATACCTATTTTTCCCAATTTTCTACTGTTACAACTACCGAATTCGATAATTACCCCCACTCCGGTCCTACCATCATCAGACCAAAAGAATTGAATTCCTCGTGATTTTTACACAAACATACCTTTTTTCGCCGATTTTCTGCTGTTACTCTACCGAATTCGTATAATTACCCCCACTCCGGTCCTACCATCATCAGACCGAAAAAATTGAATTCCTCGTGATTTTTACACAAACATACCTTTTTTCGCCGATTTTCTGCTGTTACTCTACCGAATTCGTATAATTACCCCCACTCCGGTCCTACCATCATCAGACCAAAAAAATTGAAATCCGCGTGATTTTTACACAACGATACCTATTTTTCCCAATTTTCTACTGTTACAACTACCGAATTCGTATAATTACCCCCACTCCGGTCCTACCATCAACAGACCAAAAAAATTGAATTCCTCCTGATTTTTACACAAACATACCTTTTTTCGCCGATTTTCTGCTGTTACTCTACCGAATTCGTATAATTACCCCCACTCCGGTCCTACCATCATCAGACCAAAAAAATTGAATTCCTCGTGATTTTTACACAAACATACGTTTTTTCGCGGATTTTCTACTGTTACTACTACCGAATTCGTATAATTACCCCCACTCCGGTCCTACCATCATCAGACCAAAAAAATTGAATTCCTCGTGATTTTTACACAAACATACCTTTTTTCGCCGATTTTCTGCTGTTACTCTACCGAATTCGTATAATTACCCCCACTCCGGTCCTACCATCATCAGACCGAAAAAATTGAATTCCTCGTGATTTTTACACAAACATACCTTTTTTCGCCGATTTTCTGCTGTTACTCTACCGAATTCGTATAATTACCCCCACTCCGGTCCTACCATCATCAGACCAAAAAAATTGAAATCCGCGTGATTTTTACACAACGATACCTATTTTTCCCAATTTTCTACTGTTACAACTACCGAATTCGTATAATTACCCCCACTCCGGTCCTACCATCATCAGACCAAAAAAATTGAATTCCTCGTGATTTTTACACAAAGATACCTATTTTCCCCTATTTTCTACTGTTACGACTACCGAATTCGTATAATTACCCCCACTCCGGTCCTACCATCATCAGACCAAAAGAATTAAATTCCTCGTGATTTTTACACAAACATACCTTTTTTCGCCGATTTTCTGCTGTTACTCTACCGAATTCGTATAATTACCCCCACTCCGGTCCTACCATCATCAGACCAAAAAAATTGAAATCCGCGTGATTTTTACACAACGATACCTATTTTTCCCAATTTTCTACTGTTACAAATACCGAATTCGTATAATTACCCCCACTCCGGTCCTACCATCATCAGACCGAAAAAATTGAATTCCTCGTGATTTTTACACAAACATACCTTTTTTCGCCGATTTTCTGCTGTTACTCTACCGAATTCGTATAATTACCCCCACTCCGGTCCTACCATCATCAGACCAAAAAAATTGAAATCCGAGTGATTTTTACACAACGATACCTATTTTTCCCAATTTTCTACTGTTACAACTACCGAATTCGTATAATTACCCCCACTCCGGTCCTACCATCATCAGACCAAAAAAATTGAATTCCTCGTGATTTTTACACAAACATACCTTTTTTCGCCGATTTTCTGCTGTTACTCTACCGAATTCGTATAATTACCCCCACTCCGGTCCTACCATCATCAGACCGAAAAAATTGAATTCCTCGTGATTTTTACACAAACATACCTTTTTTCGCCGATTTTCTGCTGTTACTCTACCGAATTCGTATAATTACCCCCACTCCGGTCCTACCATCATCAGACCAAAAAAATTGAAATCCGCGTGATTTTTACACAACGATACCTATTTTACCCAATTTTCTACTGTTACAACTACCGAATTCGTATAATTACCCCCACTCCGGTCCTACCATCATCAGACCAAAAAAATTGAATTCCTCGTGATTTTTACACAAGCATACCTTTTTTCGCCGATTTTCTCCTGTTACTCTACCGAATTCGTATAATTACCCCCACTCCGGTCCTACCATCATCAGACCAAAAAAATTGAAATCCGCGTGATTTTTACACAACGATACCTATTTTTCCCAATTTTCTACTGTTACAACTACCGAATTTGATAATTACCCCCACTCCGGTCCTACCATCATCAGACCAAAAGAATTGAATTCCTCGTGATTTTTACACAAACATACCTTTTTTCGCCGATTTTCTGCTGTTACTCTACCGAATTCGTATAATTACCCCCACTCCGGTCCTACCATCATCAGACCGAAAAAATTGAATTCCTCGTGATTTTTACACAAACATACCTTTTTTCGCCGATTTTCTGCTGTTACTCTACCGAATTCGTATAATTACCCCCACTCCGGTCCTACCATCATCAGACCAAAAAAATTGAAATCCGCGTGATTTTTACACAACGATACCTATTTTTCCCAATTTTCTACTGTTACAACTACCGAATTCGTATAATTACCCCCACTCCGGTCCTACCATCAACAGACCAAAAAAATTGAATTCCTCGTGATTTTTACACAAACATACCTTTTTTCGCCGATTTTCTGCTGTTACTCTACCGAATTCGTATAATTACCCCCACTCCGGTCCTACCATCATCAGACCAAAAAAATTGAATTCCTCGTGATTTTTACACAAACATACGTTTTTTCGCGGATTTTCTACTGTTACTACTACCGAATTCGTATAATTACCCCCACTCCGGTCCTACCATCATCAGACCAAACAAATTGAATTACTCGTAATTTTTACAAAATAATGCATTTTTTCCCTGATTTTCTACTGTTACAACTAATTAATGCGTATAATTACCCCCACTCTGGTGCAACCAGGGTCATTAACTCAATCACACAATGGAAATTCTAATCCCCTTAATCATTAGTGGATGAAACTTATTGTTCTCGATTTCTTACTGTTTGAATTCTAATATTCATTAATTGCCACCACTATACTGCAAATACCACCCCTACCCAATTTTGCCTGAACATTAAATTCAACATATTTTTTTCATAATTTAAGTTTTTCCGGTTCCTATAATAATATTGGTATAATTACCTACACTTAGTCCAACCATCCACTTCTAACCTTGTAAGGCTGACATCTAAAACTCACTTTTACACAATAACCCTTTTTAACACGATTTTGTACTGTTAGAGATTTATAATAATTACCATAATTATCACCACTCTACTCCAAGTACCATACTTTACCTAATAAAATCCTTTTTCTTAACCCAACTGAGGGTTTCAGAGCTTCTTACACTCTGAATATATTTTGCTACCACTGGGGCGACAGACAGGGCTTTGTAGTCACCTCTGGGATTGCGGTGGAGAACAAAATATCTATTCCTAACCTAACTTGGGCTTTCAGATATTTTCCTACTATAGGGGCGACGAACATGACATAGTAATCACCATCCTAATATCTTAGCTTCACAAGAGCTTCCCCATCCTTGAGGGAAGTTACCAACCTCACAAAAACACATTCCCCTGTGTTTCAGAGCTATTGCAGTCATTAAGGGGTTTGTTACCACAAAGCTACCAAAATATCTGACATGGGACTGCTAGGTACTCCTTTACAGTCCCCATCTCTAGAGGCCCACATTGGGACTCCTAAGCTACCATCGTCGCCCCTAACCTACCAAAATATACCTATATATATATATATATATATATATATATATATATATATATATATATGTATTTATATATATATATATATATATTTATATATGTATGTGTCATTCCAGACGATAACTCTCGAAAGAATTGAGATAAAAAGTTCAAATTTGCACGAAAAATCTGTCTTGGCAATCGACAGGCTAAGTTCGAAGATGGACAGAATCGGGTCACCCTAAGGGGGAGTTTTGGGGAGTTTTAGGGGGGGGGGGGGAAATTACCCATAAATTCCCAAAATGAAAAAGTCTGACAAGTGACACCTCATTTTAAAGGTTTTTGTACGCTGAACACGATGGTGAAATCAGAATTGCGATATCTTCATTCCATTCTCAAACTGGAGCACTTTGAAGATGAAGGAACGTGGTTATTTCTTGAGATGTTCTTCCTGGTTCGTCTGCTCTAATCTGATAACGGAATGGGATATCGCAATTCTGACTTCACCATCGTGTTCAGCGTTGGAAAATCTACAAACCGAGGTGTTACTCGGCAAAAAATGGAACAAAAAATTTGTTACGTATCCAATACCTAGGTACTCTGTATTGGATACGTAACATACGTACTGTACGTATGTTGGATACGTAACTGTACGTATATTGCAGTACCAATACTACAATATACGTACATACTTGAATACCTATAATTACCCAATAAGTTACCCAGAAAATGAGGCCTGTAGACGTGATACGGCGTACGGCGTAGGGTGGACGGCGGACGGACATTGCATTTTGGTTTATTATTCTGTGAATAATACACCTATGTATTCGCTCAGCAAAAAATGTTTATAATACCCCCTCAAAATTTTTTCTTTTCCGTTTCATGGTGCGTAGATTCCAAAAATGCAATGTCCGTCCGCCGTACGCCGTATCACGTGTACAGGCTTCATTTTCGGTCTAAAAAAATCGTTCTTTCGCACACATGCTCCATTTGGGCCCTAGCTGTGTCCCGAAACTTTTCAGCCCGATCGGAATATATCCAGGGGAGTTATGAGTGAAAATGTGTGTAAAAATAGGTACTTTTTGTGTTTTAGTAACATATTAGTAAAATGAATTTTTTTGAGGTATTGTTGTCCGTGTTTAGTAAAATATTACTATTAGTAAACTTCATTACATATTAGTAAAATGAATTTTTTTGAGGTATTGTTGTCCGTGTTTTTGGGGACGATAAGACCGAATATGAAGTCGATTTTGACCAAGGAGTGGAAAATTGAGGTTGTACCAGATGTTCAGCTCCCAAAATTGATTTTTTATGAGTCAAAAACCTGCGAAATCGTCTGAAATCACCATCAATTTGTATAATAACACTAGAAAAAGTGTCAACACGTGGATCAAGACGATTAAATGGTACAATCAATGATCAAAGGTAATTTGAAAAAAAAAGGAGCGTAGTGCCTAATGCAAGTTCTGGGGGCCAAAATTTGTGGAAACCACCAGAAATAGCCATTTGAATTATTTTACATCAAAGAAACAATAAATAAACAGCCAGCATTTTTGTAGACCAATAAAATAATAGAATAATAAACCCATGTGACAAGGACTTTGCAGCGTTTTTGGAATCTACGCACCTTCATACGGAAAAGAAGAAATTTTGAGGGGGTGTTATAAAAATTTTTTGCTGATCGAATACATAGGTGTATTATTCACGGAATAATAAGCCAAAAAATTGAAGAAATTCGGGTTATAGGTTCCGTTCGGGGTCTAGCTGGTCTTCGAAGCTCGACGTTGCTGTTAGTCGTCTCGAAGGGGTTCAAAATAGGGGTTGACATTTTCAGAACGCCGTAGCTCGAAAACTTTCGATAGAAGGGTATGGTTGTTTTTACCTTAAGTTGTCTTGAGGTAAACATTTTTTGACACCACCCGGAGCATTGTACGTCCAGCCGTTCGTGTGCACCAAAAAGCTTCGTCAACAAGATTGTGAATCAAACGGTATAAATCCGGCCCGGATATCATCACTAGGGAGCACCTGATCATAATCGAGGATGGCTGAAGTCGAGTTGGTTGTTCTGCGATATTATTGACATTTTATGTCTTTACTATGGCGCATGACTCAAAAAGTGTGACGTTACGGTGTGACGAAGAAAGCGTTATGAAAAATTTCTAATGATTTTCACGTACAACCGGATCGTTGCTACGGAACTTTAACTTCGCCAGTTATCATCGTACAAAAATCGTTCACCACTCGTTGGATAGCTCTCGATTTACCTAACCATATTACGTTAACTACTGCGGAGTGCGTGGCCGACAAGCTGCGGTATGAGCGTGATTGTTTAAATAATTGTTTCCACACAGGTGATCATTCTCAATAATTTATATTGTGAACACGATTGCAAGCTTTATATAAGTAAAGACATAATTTTAAGACCAAACAACCGATAAACGAATTATCTCTTGGAGATGTACGAGTCTTGGAGATGATGCTCGGACTGTGTTTATGTTTGACAAAATTTTGATGAAGTGCACTCGTGAGTGTGTATATAAGAAGCTGTGTATAAGGCACCACCAGTTCCGACGAAACATTACATGGAGCATCAACAATCATCCAATGGACCATCGACGAAACTGGAACAAAGTTACTCGATTCAGTCGAAATGTCGTGTCAAGAAGCTGCGTGGTATCTCCTAAATTTACACATGAGTGAAGCGTCGTGTAAATGCGAATACATTCCGACGACATTGCCACATGATCGACATCGTGTTCGTAAAACGATTAATTTCGTACATTTATGACTGAAACGTTTGGATGCGAATTAAATAATTCTGCGGTCGTCTCAACAACGCGAAATATGACATGCGTCGATGGAGTCTTTACCCGTAACGTGTCAAATATACAAACCTTAGCTTACACGTCATACTTTTCACATCATCGGTCTCTACTTAACATTACAAACTCTGATAATAATGATATATGTATGGAATGATGTATGTATATATGTAAATAAATAAACATTTGTATTGTAATTTTGTGTTTCTCATTTATTATTTTAAAACAAAAATTTTTAAACAAAAAAAATAAAGTGCGAGGTTCGTGGTGTGGGTGCGGGAGGGGGCGCAAAGAAATAAAATGTCCCTCGTGGTTGCGTACTTGTACGAAAGCTGTACCCACCGTTTTTTCATTTGATAAGTGATGGACTATTGGATTTTGTTGGTAGGTACTTCCGAAACTTAACAAACTTTGAAGTATTTATGATGGGTAAATTATTACACAATGGTAAATGATAAAACAACGGCAAATTATTACACAAAGGTACATTATTACATAACGGTAAATTTTTACGGACCGGCAAATTATTACAGAACGGTAAATGATTACAGAACGGTTCGTCTACCAAGAATGGGCTGGATTTTGTTTATCGGTAGGTACTTTTGCAAATTGACCAACCGTTGAAGTATTATTGATGGGCTATTTATTACACAACGGTTCATTATACTTGACCACGAGGGTAGGTATTGACCACAGAAAACAGTGATCTACGCAGAAGGGGCATCTATTTCCCTCCACATCAATAATTTCCCTTCAGAACTTCATTACTTGCGTTTCTTTTTGCCATTTTAGTTACTGTTTTTCATCTACAGAATTATTTTAGCGACTCGTGATTTAGGTAGGTACCTAGTAGCGAGTACGGGGTTAGGTACTAACCAAACGAGTTCGGGCATAATATGTATAGAATAGTACATAATTATATACAGAGAGAGGTGATCTGTAACAGAAGGGTATTCTGTACAATAAAATAAACCGTTGTGCAGGGATTTGCAGCGTTTTTTGACATGGTCTCTTCGATGGTGAAGTCAACGTTTCGATATTCGGTTTGGAAGTTTATTCACAGTACATGGAGTACAAAATGAGCAAAATAATTTACAGAACAAATATTGCCCGTCTAAAGGCTTAAGCCTAAGCCCGTGGCGACAGGTCAAGAGTCACTAATCAGGACCCCATGTATTAATTATAAATTTAAAAAGAAAATAAGAAAAAAAAGAGACAACAACAAAGGAATATCTCTGTCGATACAAGCAAAAACAACTTACCAGAAAACCTTCTATGGTTGAAATCAAATTAGATTGTACAAGATTTAGCGAAATCAAATAGGAAATTACCATAGCCTTATATTTGGCCTTTGATAAAGTAGTTGGCGACTTGAGTTCCCCGCTCAATTTGTTGTACAGCACATGAAGAATATAATGAGGGCTCTTTGATGTTCAAACGATGCGGCTCCGAGGAATTACCCCATTGCCTGCTACTTGGAAACGAGTGTTATGATCCTGAGACTGTTGGTCGCTGATTAAGGAAGGAACTTTGTGGTAATAGAACAATAAATTCTTCAAAAATAAGTGACGCTCAGAAAATAACTTGGACATTTTGAAAACGGACTTACTATCAAATAGTTTAGGCTTCCTATAGATGATTTTAATAATTTATTTTTGTAAAATTAATAATTTTTCGAAGTTAGTAAGTGGGGGGTAGTGCCGAACATTACATCGTAAAATGGGACGATTTGAAGGAGAAACGCCTCATTGACGCGTTTTGAAGTTTATTTGCGCCTAATGTGAAGGAGGAACACCTCAACTCGTCAAAAACTGAGAAAAGGCGTTTCACCTTCAAAACGTTGGCCCATGTTGGCTTAATGTTTCGGTTAAGGCATTTATTCGAAATTCATGAGGCGTTTTTCCTCCAAATGCTTATACAGCTGGTCGAACGTGAGGCCTATTTTCCCATAAAATGAGCATCGAGGGATATGGAAATCATCTGCTTTCGCCAACTTTCAGCTTCTAGCTTATTTATATGGTGAATGGTGATCTTTCGGGTGTGTGACAACATTATTTTACATTTTACAACATCATTTTACAACAAATTTTACATTTACAAATGCGAATTTTACATTTTTCTATTTCATTAAATTTGCTTCATTTTTGTTCGAAATGTGTTCCATTTCCTACCTAGAATGAAATTATTTTAATTGAGACAATGTTTGATTCACTTCTGATTTTTTCTTCTTCTTCTTCTCTTTTGGTTTATTATTTTCAATAATGAACCATTGGAATCGAGCATGAAAAAAAAATTCTTACCCCCCCTCAAAATTTGATGGTTTACGTTTCAAGGTATGTAGAATCCAAAACTGCAATAAAAATATTTCTGTCTGTCCGCCGTACGCCGTACGCCGTACACCGTACGCCGTACGCCGTACGGGCCACTTTTCTTAGTTACCATGAAAAAAAATTGATGAAATTCGGGTTATAGGTTCCGTTCGGCGTCTAGTTGGTCCTCGAAGATCGACGTTACTGTGAGTCATCTCTAAGGGGTTCAAAATAGGGGTTGAAATTTTCAAAACGCCTACCATTTTTTTACGTGAATATTTTTACGGTTTTAAATAGTTCTTGAACTTGCGAGTTTTTTAAGACCATCCGGAGCATCGTACGTGCAGCCGTTCGTTCACAGTAAGGCCCCGAAGTTTGCACCGACAGGCATTTTCGACTCCAGTGTGAATGAAATTGTATACAATTCAAACCAAATCTCGTAACCAGAGACGCGCCCACAATAGGAATTTGTGAATACGGCCAATCATTGGTAGGGATCACCTGATTATATTGGCGGAGTATGAAGTCGAGTTGGTTGTTCTGTGATATTATTTAATTTGAAAAATGATGGCTCTTTTGGAGTTTGTTGGTAGGTAGTGAAACTTGAACAAACGTTGAAGTATTATTGATGGGTAAATTATTACTACGGTAAATCATTACTCAACGGTAAATTATTACACAACGGTTCATTATATAGTACATATTATATTATATAGACGGGTTATCTATACATAGAGCTGTGATCTGTAACAGAAGGGTATTCTATACAAAATAATAAACCGTTGTGCAGGGATTTGCAGCGTTTTTTCTTTTTGACCGTAACCAGATGGTCGCGTGGTCATAGTTGTTGATACCGTCGTTAACGTCTTCTTTGCCGATCATTCTCTCTTGCTTCCAGATGACTAATCGTAGCTATATTGGTATTCCCAGCCCCCTCATGATTTGATATTCCCTCCAGCCCTCTCATTTTTTAACAAATTTGATATTTCATTTTAGTTCAAAAATGTTTGTTCCATTTCCTACTTACAATTTGTTTTTATTTTTATTTTTTAATTTTTTAATAGACTATATTCGTTTTGATTACTATTTTGTTTAATATAGCACAGTAGTTAGTTTAGTACAGCATTAGTAGTTTTGCGATAAATATAAATTCCAGCCTCATCAAATATTAAATCTGGACGAGACAGGAGTAACAACTGTTCCACCTACAATAAAGGTTGTTGGCCGTAAAGGAACATCAAGCGTGGACAGATCTGATGTGATCGCGAAGCTAGCTACCCCCATGACAATGAGAGACTTCTTCATTTTTCGTTATGATTTTTCTCGAGTTAGCCTTCGTTAAAGACCAATTGTACGTAATTATGTTTGTTCAACCACTAATTTCCCTTACTGTTCATCATTAAAAGAGTTTTTATGACGTTTATTATTCATTTTTCTTGAATTGCATCATAGTTGAAAGTCCCCACTGGTGGTTGAAAGTGCCCCAGCGGATGGTTGAATCTACCCCACCGGTGGGGCACTTTCAACCAAAAAACTATCTTCAAGAAAAAATTTATTGTGCTTTCCATTAGGTGATTAAAGAAAATTTGGCCAAGGCGATTCATAGCTAGGTAGGTACGCTTTCCGGTGAGAGGGAAAAGAATTTAAAAAAAGTTGAAGTTTTGGCTCTGGATCATTTACGTTCAAAACTGGTTGAAACTGCTCCACTCTCCCCTACTATGTTCCTCTGAATAATGGGGTTGCTAGAATGTATTGGAGGGAAGCAGCAGCAGGGTTTCTCCGAAAAACTTCAATGCGAATGTCTGCAATGTTTTGATTTTGGAGTTAAGGCGTTCTTCCTTCTCACGACAGTATTTTAATGTGCCATAGATAAAATATTGCTATTAAGTCATTAGTATTAGTCATTTGCCGCATAAAACCATCAAGCTACTAACGTGCTTTTGGCTCGAGAATGTTTGATGAAATTCGTATATTTATGTAATTTTTATAAGAGTATGAAAGTTGCATCAAGCTTTCGTAGAAAAACTAATGGAGCTTCGTAGCTGATTTTACAGCGAAACTTCCTTCGGTGAATGGAAAATAAGAAATTGACTCACGAGTAAGTACCTATATGTATGAGGTAAATACATATACCATACCTTACATAAAGGTAAATAGAAATACCTCGAAAACTATCACAAATAAAAATTAAATCTTCAAGAATGATATCAATCACAACAGTAACAAACAAATACAACAATAACAGATTATAAACGGTAAATCAAACATGAATAAACAGTTAAATAATATTACGTTTATTTGATTACAAACGAGCAATGTGAATATATCTAAAATATACGAATGTGTATATGAATGTGAAAAATATTTCTATCATCAAATGAATTATTCGCAATTTTAGCCATTTTTACCGACTTTTGTCTCCTTAAAACTCAAATTTGACCCCCTTAGATTTGTTGAAAATTGCTCATCTTCGAACTTATCCCTTTGTTTGGTAATACGAACGTTTTGGCGAAATTTGGAGTTTTTAAAATCACTGAATGTGGTATGGAAGGGTGAGTAAAGACAGAAAAATACCATTCCATTGTTTTTCATACAGAATAGGGGTCAATTAGGGGGGGGGGGGGGGGGGGGTCAGAATAGGGGGGGGGGGGGATTTTGATTTTCGGGGGTCAAAAATTGGTATTGAGGGCTAAAATAAATATTAATTCACCTGATGTTGTGTGGGGTGTTGAATCACGATGGACGGACTATGTCGATGATAAAAATACTTTTCTGAAGAACAAGTGGGTCAAATTTGAATTTATGAGGGTGAAAAATCGGTAAAAATAGCTAAAATCACGACAAAATTATATAGCTTTACGAAAAGTGGTATGGTTTCTCGCTATATCTCTTCTTAAAAAATTGCACGAATATTATTTCTTTAAAAATTTTTGCTCTTGAAACCTGGCTACGCCACTGCAGCAAGGAATGTACAATCAGCTGCTAGGCGTCACACCAATTTCCTTACCCTCTCTCATTCAGTATGATTGCTTTGCACTATGAGTTGTAGATCCCTTGAAGGAGCTGTTTCTCTGAATATAGTAGTAACGAGCAGATTGTATAATTATATAAGAAAAATAATGAAAAATTGGTGTCCATAGAAACTTCGCTAAAAGGAACACATCGCAGCTGGAGTACCGCAAACTTCCCAATTATATTTTATATATTCATAGAAAATTATAATTATTTTGAAAAAATATATTTTATATATTCATAGAAAATATAATTGACCTGCCATGTGGTCCATTTTATTCGAATATTTTGCGACGCTTCTAATCAAACTGTAAATCTTGTTTCAGGTAAGCGAACGCTTTAGATACAGTTCTACTAGAAACACGTACGTAAGTATATATTATTATCTCTTCATACTTTCATAACAACAAAACTGTTAAATACCTAGTACTTGCATAAACAGTGTTGGCTCATTTCGAACGCAATCTCCGTTTGAAATTCTCACCGACCGCATTTTAATTTGGCCAGACGTCCCTACACTCTGCAAGCGAAGTGGAAAAGGTGTCTTCTTTTCTCCCTAATTTTATTATCTCCAGCTTTTAGGATTATCTCAACCTCCCAGTTAGTTGTTCCGACCCTTTTTTAAATTTTTTTTCCGGCGTTATGTTTAATTATATTTTCTGTAGCTTCCAGTCTGAACGCTGCAAGCCCACTTAGGCTAATGATTGCAATAAAATGCGAGTAACTGCTGGAGGGTTGAGAGTTGACTTGATATCATCGGTGCAGCTGGGTTTAATTTGAGACAAATTTCTGTCCTGCGGGGAACAAAATACCTAATCTCTTGACAACTACAGTAGATGCATGAAGTCATTCTCGCGGTTACCCGTTCCTACAAGAGTACATTGTAAATAGAAATTAGGGAGTGCTTTGAAAAATGTTTTATTGTTAAGTGGAAAAGTGAGAGTTATCAGGTACGAAGTGGGAACGTACCTACTCTTTTTCAAAACGTACTGAAAACGTAACTGAATAAAGTTTTTATTTCAGCCCTATGACGAGTCACAAACTCTCGCTGCTTATCTATACTGCCCATTTCCCATTACAAATTAATAAGTACAGCCGTATTTCTTCCATAAATTCAGAAACGCAGTTGTACTGACCTTGTTACCGTTCCAGTCAGAAGGACGGTCAACTCTTTTTTGGTTTATTATTTTCAATAGTAAACCTTTGGAATCGACCATGAAACTTTTTTGTAACCCCCCCTGTTAAAATTGTATGGTTTACGTTTCAAGGGACGTATAATGCGAATGTCCAATAAAATAAAATAAAAATTCCGTCCGTCCGCCGTAAGCCGTCCGCGGATTTTTGCTTAGTTCCCGTGAACCAAAATGCACGAAATTTGGTATATTGGTCCCGTTTGGGCTCTACTTGGTCCTCGAAGCTCGACGTTACTCTCACTCGACTCGAAGGGGTGAAAAGTAGGGGTTGAAATATCCGAAGTATTCCCTGTCTCTGAAAACTGTATTTTGAGGTGTGGGTTTTCTCGCAGTTTTAAATAATTTTATTTTTCTCTGAATTTTGAGACCATCCAGAGCAATCTACGATGTTGCTATAAAATTTGAATTCGCCCTAAAGAGCAACGTGTATGCAGGCATCAAGCAGAGTTGAGGGCGCACATCAGTTCCCTTTACTGTATCGCCCCGTTGCTCAGTGGGTTAGAAGTGGAATCTCATGCTGATGAGATGAAGTTCGCTGGATCGAATCCAAGCTGAAAAAAAAAACGCTGCAAATCCCTGCACAACGGTTTATTATTTTGTATAGAATACCCTTCTGTTACAGATCACCGCTCTATGTATAGATAACCCGTCTATATAATATGATATGTACTATTATATACATATTATGTAGATCGCAGACCCTCCGTAGGTTAGTACCTAACCCCGTACTCGTTACTAGGTACCTACCTAAATCACGAGTTAAATGTTGCAAAAATAATTCTGCCGATGACAAACAGTACCTAACAAAAAGAAACACACATAATGAAGTTCTGAAAAGAAATTGTTGATGAGGAGTGAAAAAAGTTGCAAAAGTACCTACCAACAAACTCCAGCCCCTTCTACGTAGATGGTATAATGAACCGTTGTGTAATAATTTACCGTTGAGTAATGATTTACCGTAGTAATAATTTACCCATCAATAATACTTCAACGTTTGTTCAAGTTTCACTACCTACCAACAAACTCCAAAAGAGCCATCATTTTTCAAATTAAATAATATCACAGAACAACCAACTCGACTTCATACTCCGCCAATATAACCAGGTGATCCCTACCAATGATTGGCCGTATTCACAAATTCCTATTGTGGGCGCGTCTCTGGTTACGAGATTTGGTTTGAATTGTATACAATTTCATTGACACTGGAGTCGAAAATGCCTGTCGGTGCAAACTTCGGGGCCTTACTGTGAACGAACGGCTGGACGTACGATGCTCCGGATGGGCTTAAAAAACTCGCAAGTTCAAGAACTATTTAAAACCGTAAAAATATTTACGTAAAAAAATGGTATAGGCGTTTTGAAAATGTCAACCCCTATTTTGAACCCCTTAGAGATGACTCACAGTAACGTCGAGCTTCGAGGACCAACTAGACGCCGAACGGAACCTATAACCCGAATTTCATCAATTTTTTTTCATGGTAACTAAGAAAAGTGGCCCGTACGGCGTACGGTGTACGGCGTACGGCGTACGGCGTACGGCGGACAGACAGAAATATTTTTATTGCAGTTTTGGATTCTACATACCTTGAAACGTAAACCATCAAATTTTGAGGGGGGGTAAGAATTTTTTTTTTCATGCTCGATTCCAATGGTTCATTATTGAAAATAATAAACCAAAATTCTTTCACTCATCAGCAATTAATCTTCAGAACTACTCCTGAAATTGGCGATTTTAGGTACTGCTTTTTATGAAACTGTAATTCCTGGGTCGGCTGCTGTACTCGATTTAGGGCTTTCCTGGAGGGAGCTCGAGGATTGACCACAGGTCAATCGTTTTCGATGGGCCATAATAATAATTATATTGCCATAGAATATAATGTACAATTTAATATATGAATTTACTTACATAAATCAATAAATCAGTCAGTTAATTTACTTAAATCACATTATAATTTACTTTCATTTCTTAAACCATTGAAATTATATTCATAGGTTAATATTGAAATTGGAGGAAAAAAATGATTGCCACCGATTTGAGGGGCCACTTAGAGGATATTGGAAGTTGGCCCTAGACAATCATTGCTAGGGAACACCTGATTATAATCACGGATGGCTGTATGAAGTCGAGTTGGTAGTTATGTGATATTATTTCATTTGAAGAATGATAGCTCTATTGGATGTTGTTGGTAAGTATACTTTTGTAACTTGAACAAACGTTATGCTTCATGAATAACAACACATAGATTGAATGATTAAATGGTGCGCATTTTTATGAAACTTTGATTCCAAGGTCGGCGCCAGCACTCGACTTAGGGCTTTCCTGGGGGGGAACACGAGGGTATTGACCACAGAAAACACTCATCTACGCAGAAGGAGTATTATACGGCTAAATAATAATTTGTAGTATTTTGTAATAATTTGCAGCGTCTTTTACATAACACCCACTGGGAATATATTTGGTAATCCTCCTCAGTTTCTAAACGAGGGAAATACTAGTTTCTAAATAGCAATTTAATTAAACTCATTGTAATGTTTTATTTTACAGTGCGAAAATGAACGCTAATTTATTAATTGTATATTGCAAGTCCAAATGGGGTGCTATGATTTTTCGAATCATCGGAAGTTAATTAATTGTGCCATCGTGAACAATGACAAATTGACCGACGACGGTCAGTTGGAAACCTATTGGTATCCCAATCAGGGTGAACGCCCCCAATCAGCGATAGTTGGCTAATAAATTGTTCGCAGTTCGGGTCAAAGCAAAATCGTGTATTTCAAAACGTAATTCAAACTGACGAACCGGGTTTCGCGAGACCCCATTTGAAAATGAATGTCACCATAACATTTGGAACGGTCGAGAGAAGCTGACAATCCTTTCATGTCAATAAACAATTATTTTAA
This sequence comes from Leptopterna dolabrata, assembly GCA_954871275.1. Lineage (NCBI taxonomy): Eukaryota > Metazoa > Arthropoda > Insecta > Hemiptera > Miridae > Leptopterna > Leptopterna dolabrata. The sequence goes on along the minus strand of OX940982.1, from coordinate 2,017,088 downwards.
ATTGAATTTATTTAAACTAGAACCAGGTGATTCAAGAATTTGTGTTCGTATGGCGAAAAAAAAATCTGCCTGACACCAAATTTTGACTGCGACCTTCCACACAACTAGCCTTACTGCATGACCATTTGAGTGCCTCATTGACATCCTGGCATGCTATAAACTAAACTCAAATTCCTTTGATACGCGGCGTTTCCAATAAAGTAATAATTTACTTCTCGGTAATGGCTAATTTTACCTACTTTGGATAATCACTGATTCGTTTAGTTTTCCTAGCATACAACATACATCGTTGTGCATTTTCTTTAAGCGTCCGTCAAAATCTTCTGATAGGAAACGGAGTTTTTATGGGTGTGGTAACCATATCTCATGCGCAAGCGCAGAGATTAAATTTGTTTGGGAGCATCCAAGGACCGATTCAGTTGTAAGTTGTAACCGATCAAAATTCGATTGTATACTGTTAATATTCACTATGCCTTTCAGATTGTTTATTATGTTGTGTAGTATATAAGCTAATAATACAAATTACCTGGATAGGTACGTACACCGCAACATTATTGCCCAGCAAGAGTATAGCTTCAGTCTACAAATACTTCAACTTGCTGTAAGTACAAGTTGAAGTACAAGTGGCAGTTGTATGCCACACTAACCGTTACAGTTGTACTTAATTCCCCTGGCACTTGTTCGAAATTCGTAACTTGTACTTGTGCTAGAACTACGCTGAGAAGTGAAACTGTTCATCTAACTGTTACTCCTCACATTACTGGATCCTGTGCAACGCGGCAAAAACAAGAGTGGATTTTCGTAGTCGATAATTTGCGTAATTGTGATCCTCATATGCGCTGGTACTTGCCAATAACGGGGAGGCCCCCAGGAAGTGGAGCTCTCCCCGGTTCACGGTCCCCAACTTCCAACAATCACATCAGCTTGGGAAACGCGACAGCGATTCAAGGTGCGCATCCTTTGAGAAACAATAATTTTCTGCAGCGTGGATATTCCAACGGACGTCAATCTTCCTCACGCCTCTGGCAAGGCATAACTTCATGACCAGCCGGACGAGTGAACTCAGGAAACAATGAGCAACGTGCTTTACTCTCCACTACCTGCTACACAACCCTTTTGGTTTATTATTCTGTGAATAATACACCTATGTATTCGCTCAGCGAAAAATTTTTATAACGCCCCCTCAAAATTTTTAACATGGAACATGTTTTTACGGGAGTAAACCAGGCTCGAAATCGTCCAGTCCAGTCCGACGGGACTCCTTCCCCTCCCCGTCGACCGCACAGTTCTCCCTCTACCCCACTCGACAGTTCGACATGAAGGAAGTGAATATTATACAATAGTTAAAATTTGAAATGAAAAGAATTATGTATTATTAGACTGAAAAAATTTATTTTTCTTTACTTTTGGTTTTGTTTTATTTTTAATTTTAGGTTATACTAGGAGTTTTCATTGTATTTTGTATTTTTTTTCTTTCTAAATTTATGGCTAAGCCTGACAGTTTGAATTTATATTGCGATTTCTGTATGTTTGGAAGTGCGGACCAATGGGTCCGAAAATGTGCAGATTTATAAATAAACTATTCATTCATTCATTCATTCCACTCCTGCCACCCACCCCCCACCCTCCTCTCCTACCGCACCTTCGCCGAAAACGGCGAGACCCCACTCAGCCGAAAACTGCCGAGGGGGTTGTACCAACCCGAAAAACGCTGCAAAGTCCTTGTCACATGGGTTTATTATTCTATTGGACAAACCTACAGAAACGTTGGCTGTTTATTTATTGTTTCTTTCATATAAAATAATTTAAATAGCCATTTCTGGTGGTTTCCACCAATTTTGGCTCCCAAAACACGAATTAGGTACGCTCCTTTTTTTTTTTTTTTTTTCAAATTATCTTTGATCATCGATAGTACCATTTAATCGTCTTGATCCACCTGTTTATATTTTTTCTAGTGTTATTCTACAAGTTGATGGTGATTTCAGACGATTTCCCAGGTTTTTGACTTATAAAAAATCAATTTTGGGAGCTGAACATCTGGTACAACCTCAATTTTACACTCTATGGTCAAAACCGACTTCATATTCGGTCTTCTCGTCCCCAAAAACATGAAAAACGATACCTCAAAAGCTCATTTTACTAACATGTTGCTAAAACGCAAAAAGTACCTATTTTTACACACATTTTCACTCATAACACCCTTGGGTATATTCCGATCGGGCTGAAAAGTTTCGGGACACAACTAGGGCCCAAATGGAGCATGTGTGCGAAAGAACGAATTTTTTAGACCGAAAATGAAGCCTGTACACGTGATACGGCGGACGGCGGACGGACATTGCATTTTTGGAATCTACGCACCTTGAAACGGAAAAGAAAAAATTTTGAGGGGGTGTTATAAAATTTTTTTGCTGAGCGAATACATAGGTGTATTATTCACAGAATAATAAACCAAAACGCCAAAAAGCAGCTGAGGACGTGTATTACATCACATTGCGTTAGGTCGCTGGTCCGAGGCTTGGAAATCCCACGACGTTTTTTTTTTTGCTTCCTCACTACCGAAGGTACCTATGGAAGCCTTGGATTCGTGATTGAGTAAAAAAAAGTTCATGTCCTCCAAAATGAAAATTTCCAAATACCATTTCCCGTTTCAGACATCGAGGAACATATTTGGTTCCGTGTGTTTCTGTTTGTGGTAATTCCTTGCAACACCCATAACTACCCGAAATAATGGTCGAAGTGGGCTGAAATTTCGAGGGTGGGTGCGGGTTGAGTCACAGATGGTCCCATACCAAAATCATTGATGAAGTACCTAACTTTCGTCTGCGCATGCGCAAACGTGAAATAATTGGAACACCCATAACTACCCTAAAAAAATATCGTTGAAATCAATTCAAACTTGGATTGTCGGTCAGGAATAATACATTGGTAGTTCAAAATCAATTTCATCGGAATGGTAATGTAATGTGTGTTGGAATGTAATGTTTCCTTGTAACGTTTCTAACTACGCGATAAATAGTCGTAGAGAGCTGAAAATTTGTTGGTCCACGCGGGTTGGATTGCAGGTCGCCCCGTTTCAAAATCATGGAAATCGTTTCGTCTGCGCATGCGCAAACGTGAAATACTTGGAGTGCCCATAACTACCTTAATTATCGATGAAATGATTTCACATTTGGAGGGTCGGTCAGGAATAATACATTGGTAGTTCCAAATCAATTTCATTGGAATGGTGATGTAACTTTGATCTACGCATGCATGAAAATGTTGCCTTTTCCTTGTAACGCTTCTACCTACGCGACAAATAGTCGTAGAGAGCTGAAATTTTGAGGGTACACGCGGGTTCGATCGCAGATGGTCCCGCATCATAACGAACCTACCCAACTAGTCTATACGTTCATGTGATTCAGGTGAGGAAGCTATAGTGCCTACTCGAATTGGCAGACGTTTTTCTACATAATTATCTCCATATCCTCTCTTATCGTATACCTACTGTGATGAATTTAAAACTCTCATCACGGTGGCGTGGAAGGTGAGTGAGTGAATTTAGGTAAAGGAAAGAGAAGGAGGAAAAGTCGCAGGCGGCTGTAGTCAACCGAACATCTACGACTTTTGGAGGAGAGAGAGGTGGTGTGGAAGGAAGGTGAGGAAAAGTCGCAGGCGGCTGTAGTCAACCGAACATCTACGACTTTGGAGGAGAGAGAGGTGGATGAGGGAATTTCACCTAGGCGGCTGTAGTCAACCGTTCATCTAGGTGAAGGAGAGGAAAGGAGAGGTCCCTTGTCTAGGCGGCTGTATTCAACCGATCATCTAGACAAGGAGGAGGAGAGAGGAGAGAGGAGGTGAAATTCCCAGGCGGCTGTATTCAACCGATCATCTGGGAGGTAAGGTAAGAGAGAGAAGAGAGAGCTGGTTAGAGGAAGTGTCGAATGAAGCTTGAGCGCCAGGATCCGGGGTTTTATAGTACTTGGGGGCCTCTCCCTCCAGCTCCTTGCTGGGAGCTGGTAGTGGGGCCCCAGGTTGAGTAACCCTGGGTTCTGTCGCCTGTCCCCACTCATATCTTTATTTACGGAGCTTTAGTTTGGCGTTTGGATATTGGTGAGAACTTAATATGATAGGAGTGTTCCCGGGAGGGACTCACGACAGAGGTCCCCCCAGTTTGAACCAATATTGGTGCTGAAGGCGCAAGATGACAGGAGCTGAGGGCTACGGCAAACAAGAGGTGGTCGCTGAAGGCGCAAAATGACAGGAGCTGAGGGCTACGGCAAACAAGAGGAGGAGCTGAAGGCGCAAAGTGACAGGGGCTGAGGGCCGATGCAAACAGAGGTTGAGCTGAAGGCGGTCCTTAAAAACTAGTAGTAACATGGTAGATTATAAGTAAGTAGGTTGAACATGGTAGATTATAAGTAAGTAGGTTGAACATAAGGTAGGTAACATAAGGTAGAATATAAGGTAGATGATAAGGTAGGTAGATGATAAGGTAGGTAACATAAGGTAGAATATAAGGTAGATGATAAGGTAGGCAATATAAGGTAGAATAAGTAGGATGAGATGGCGAGAGTATGTACAGTGCAGTGGTCAGGATCCCTAAACATGTGGCATTTAGGGAAGTGATCGGCAAGGGCGAGATGAGGAAGATGAACAATATTTACAATGAGATGGAGTATGTACAGAGGATGAATGAGCATTTACAGTTGGCGGATGAGTATTTACAGATGACGGGTGAGTATGTACAAAAGATGAAGTAGTATATACAGAAAATACAGAGGTATGTACAAACATTTGGTCACGCTGTGGGAGGCGGTTGCGAGGATCCGCCGGTTCCTGGGTGCGGTGTGGCGAGTGGTTGTGTGTGTGTGTGTGTGAGTATAGTGTGTTGGGGGCAGTCGCCGGCGGCCGACGTGTTGAGGCGGCCACGGAGGGGCCTCGAGTTCCGGTACAGTGCGAGTGGGTTGCTGAGACACCAGCACTGTCCCGGAATCTCAAGGCCCCGCCGTGATTGCTCATAGCGGGGCGGGGGGCTTGGCCGCCGGGACGAGGGGGGTGTGGGGACGCTCCCTCCGTCCGTTCCGTCGCCCGGGCCGTTTCGTCCCGGCGGGAACTATTGGGGATATCCCCGACGATGGAGGGGAGGGAGGAGGATCGAAGATGGAAAATTGGGGGGGAATTAAAACGGGGGGCTCCGAAATTGGCGGTTGGGCGGGGGGAGTAGGGTTTTTGGATGGTATGGGGGGGTTTCGAAGTTGAATGGTGGAAATTTGAACGGGGGGGGCTGAAATTTGGACAGGGGGGGCTGAAATTTGAACGGGAGGCGGGGGAGGCATGAGTTCCGCAAGGCGGAACTCGTGACGGATGGAATCCATCAGGGGGTCGGTTGGGGTGTAGGGGGGGTGTACCCCCGTGGCTTGTGCTACGCGAAATTCGCGTAGAATTCGCCACTGGGGGTACTTCCATCGTCGGGGCCGGGGAGGTAACCCGGAGATCCGTGGCGGAACAAAATAAAGCGGTGTGGTAGGCCCGGGCGAAGGGGGTAGGGGGGAAAGCGGTTCCGGGACAAAAACGTCCCGGAGAATCGCCGCCATTTCCGGATCCGAGTCGAAATCCGGAAACGACGGAGGTGACGGGTGTTGCGGGAAGAGTTGATGGTGCATCGTGAACGGACGGTGGGAGACTGATAGCGTTAGGTGTTGGGGTTAGCACAGGTGCGGGTTTGCACCTGGCTAACGGGACTGTATGTGGTTTGCCGTCAATTAACAGGGTTGCGGTTGTATGTGTTGTGCGAATGACTTGAAAGGGCCCGGCGTAAAGTGGTTGGAAAGTTTTATGGATGCCGGGCTCTTTCAGGTACATGTGTGTTGTGGTGAAAAATCGTTTGGGATAAGTGGTGTCGTTTGTCGGTGTTGTTGAGTGTAGTGGTTCCCTGTTAATTGACGGTGTGTGGTGTGGAGTGAAAATATCGGCCGGTAAGCGTAGCGGGTCTTTAAAGGCGTTTTGTGCGGGGCTAGTTTGGTCTGAAGGACGGGCGGATGTTCGAAGGCTGAGCAATATGTAGGGGAGAGATTTTGTCCAGGAAGGGGAATTTGTCGATGTAGAAATGGCTTGTTTCAGGACCGAGTGCCACCGCTCTATTTTCCCGTTGGATTGGGGATGGTATGGGGTAGTGTGAATTTTTTGGATGCCGAGGGAACGTAGTAAATCGGAAAAGTGGGCGGACTCGAACTGCCTCCCTTGATCGACCGTGACTGTCCGCGGACAACCGTAACGGCTAACCCATTGAGAAAGGAAAGCCGTTGCGACGGTGTCCGCGGTGATGTTTGAGAGTGGGATGCATTCCACCCAGTTGGTGGCACGGTCGATCATCGTGAGGCAGTATTTCTTCCCCTCGGACGGGGGAAGGGGGCCCACTAAATCCAGATGAACGTGTTCCCACGGCAGGGAGTCGGGAATGGTTTGAGGTGGGACATGGGGGTGGGCCGAGACCTTAAATCGCTGGCACTTCTGGCACCCCAGAACCCAGTTACGAATATCTGTGTTCATGTGGGGCCAGAAGTACCGCGTTTTGATAAGGTCCCGGCTAGCCCGAATGCCAGGATGGTGAAGGGAGTGATAGTGGAGGAACAACTGCCGCCTCAGCTCCGGTGGGACGTAAGGGCGCGGTGTATCGGCCGTCACGTCGCACCAGAGGTCGAGGGGCGGCAGCTGTTCCAATTTGGAGGCGGAAATGAGATTGGAGAGGGCAGGGTCGGAATGTGGAGTTTGCTTTGACTTGATGGATTGAGGGGAAGGGAATGGCAGTAACTCCGCCACCGGCGCCGGGATAGGGGGGGGTCGGGAGAGTGCGTCCGCCACGCAGTTGTCGGCCCCCGGCAGATATCGTATATCGGACGTGAACTGTCCGATAAACTCGAGCTGCCGGAGGCGACGCGGGGAGGCGGACTTGCGATTTTGAAGGAGGGCGTGGGTCAGGGGCTTGTGGTCTGTAATGACAGAGAACTGCCTGCCCTCCACGAAGTCACGAAAGTGCTTTATGGCTTCGTGGATGGCGAGGAGTTCCCTGTCGAAGGTAGAGTAGTTTTTCTGGGTGGGGGATAAGGTTTTAGAAAAGAAGCCAATGGGTTGGGGGGTGGCGCCGGTGTGCTGTTGGAGCACTGCCCCGATGGCCCAATCGGACGCATCGGTAGTGATGGAAAGGGGAGCGTGAGGGTCGGGGTGGGCTAATAGAGCGGCGTCTACTAGGTCCTGTTTACAAATTTTGAAGGAGGCGGAGAGTTGGGGGGTCCAGGTGATGGGGCGGTTATCATTTTTTTTGGAGGGTTGGGGGATGGCGTGTATGAGTGGTTGTTGATGTTGAGCGGCGTGTTTTATGTGTCTACGGTAAAAATTGAGCATACCCAGGAAGCGGCGGAGCTCGGTGACCGTGCGGGGTTGCGGGAAGTCAATAATCGCGTGTACCTTGTCCGGGAGGGGTGTGATGCCGTCCGAGGATACTTGGTGGCCGAGGCAGCGGACGGAGGGTTGGCCGAGGACACATTTGTCTGTGTTGACGAGGAGGCCTTCGGTGGAAAAGATGTTGAGGACTTGCTGTAGGTGGGCGAGGTGTTCTTCCTGGGTCTTGGAGGCGATCAGTATATCGTCGAGAAAACAAAATACGAAAGGCAGGCCTCGCAAGATACTGTCCATATACCGCTGCCAAGTTTGCGCCGCGTTCCTTAATCCGAAGCCCATCTTCACATATTCAAATAACCCGAACGGGGTAATTATAGCGGTTTTCGGGACGTCGGGGGGGTGGATGTTGATGTGATGGAACGCTCGCGAAATATCAAGGGTGGAAAAGATAGTGGCGCCATGGAGATGTGACGAAAAGTCACGCAGGTGGGGGACATTATAGAGGTCTGGTGTGGTTTTCGAGTTGAGCCGCCGGTAGTCCCCGCAGGGGCGGATATCCCCATTGGGCTTCTGGACGATGTGGAGCGGAGAAGCCCAAGGGGATTTTGAGGGGCGTATGATACCGTCGGCGATGAGTTTGTCGAAGTGTTGGCGGGTCTTCGACAACTGAAGGGGATGTAGGCGGCGGGCTTTGGCGGTGATGGGTGGTCCCGTGGTCTCAATATGGTGCTGGACAGTGGAGATGTGTGCAGAGGGGCGGCGCTGGGGACGGTAGTTGAGGAGGAGGCGTTCAAACTGTGTTGGGGGGTGGTTGATGGCGTGAATGAATCCGGGGATGGGTGTTTTGGTGGCGGGGTCGATCAGGCGCGCGTTCCGGACGTCGACCTGGAGACCGAAATAGGCAAGAAAATCGGCCCCCAGGATCGCCTTCTCCACGTCCGCCACGGTAAACTCCCACTCGTACGCGAGCCCGCTCATATGAACTGAGGAGCGGTACGTCCCGTACGAGGGGATGGTGGTACCGTTGGCGGCGTAGAGAAGCTGCCGGTAGCAGCGCGCCTGACGACGGAGGATGTTGTTGGGGAAGATCGACAGCGCCGCCCCCGTGTCCACCAGGAAAGGAACATTAGTTTTCCTGCAGCGCAGGAAAAGTCGCTGGTGGGTCGGTAGGGCGTTGTGTTTGACGGCGGAGGTAGGGACGTGTGGTGGTGGTGGCAGGTCCTCCGCGAAGGAGACGCGGGGCGGTTTGTTGCTGTTCCGGAGGGGGGGAACGGTGGGGTCTGTAGGGGGTTTGGCTGGTTTGGTAGGAGGAGGCTTCGCCTTGTTCCGGGGATGAGTGGTGGCCGGAGGGGGTTGTGCCCTGGAGGCGGGCGGGGAGGTTCCGCTCCGTGGTGGGGAAACGGACGTGGCGGCGTGAGTGGCGGCCGGGAGGTTGTCTGCCCTGTTGGCGGGCGTGGAGGGGCCGTTCCGGGGTGGGGGGAACGGTAGCGGCGGCGTGAGTGGCGGCCGGAAGGTTGGTTGCCCTGGTGGCGGGCGTGGAGGGGCCGTTCCGGGGTGGGGGAACGGTAGCGGCGGCGTGAGTGGCGGCCGGAAGGTTGGTTGTCCTGGTGGCGGGCGGGGAGGGGTTGTTCCGTTTGTGGTGGGGTGAGGGGTTTGGCGGCGCTGCAGGCGCGGCCGGGAGGTTGGCAGCCGTGGCGGCGGCGTAGGAGGGGTAGCGTGGCTTGGCGGTGGTGGCTGTGTGAATGCGGGCGGGGGGGGTATGTGCATGGTCCCCCCCGTGTCGGCGAGGAGGGGGGCCCGCCGGATTTACCGGCGGGCGGCTGCGTTTCCCTGCTTAGGGGCGAAGGAGCAGGGGGGTTGGCATTTGCGGGCCTCCCCACCGAAGTTTACATGATAGAAACAACGGTGGGGGGGGTCCGCAGGGAGGTAGTCGGTTGTGGTGGGGCGGGCCGAGTTGGATGCGCGTGTAGCTGCCGGGGACCGTCCTCTGCGCTGGCGGGGAGGGGATGCGTTGCGGCGCTCGGGTGAGCGCCGGCGGCGGCGGTCGGCGGACGAGTCGCGTCGGCGATCCGCCGAAAGGGGTCGACGTCCGTCGAGGGAGGGTGCCCGGCCGCGGTCCCGGGATTGTGTGCGGTCCCGGAAAGGCGGGGGGTGGCGCGGCGTACGCACCTCACCGACGGCGACTGCAGCGGCCAAGTCGTGCACGGTGTCCGCGAGCCGTAGGAGGGGCTCGTCGGGGCCGTCGAGATGGCTGGCTAGGGCCATCTGGACGGGGTGGGGAAGGGCACGTAACCAGAACGTGCGTGCGATGTCGGCGGTCATAATCCCCTGCAGCTGGTGTCGCAGCCGTCGGTAGAGGTGGGAGGGCTTCTGGTCGCCGAGGTGTTGAGGTTGGGAGAGGGCGGCGACTCGGGCGATTTTCGACGGCTGGTAGGTGTTGATGAGGCGGCTGCGGAGGTCGTCGTACGCAGCGGCGGCGTCGGGGGAGATATCAGAGGTCTGCAGCAGGATCTCGTAGGGCAGTAGCGAAATGATCCGGGAATATCGGGTTTTCTGGCTGCGGATGTTGGCGGCCGAAAACGCTGCGTCCACTTGGAAAAACCAAAGTGCTGGGTCGTGCGTGTAGAAGGGGGGCAGCGACAGGGGGAACGCAGCGGACGCCGTCATGACGTTGGCGGCGGCTGCGGCCGTAGCGGCGGCGGCGGCGGCGGCGGTGTCCGATGTCGCAGAGGTCGGCGGGGAGAGCGTGGAGAAAGGGTTGTCGGCCAATGCGTCGGATGTCGCAGCGGCGGGCGGCTGCAGTGTAGCTGGTCGCAGGAGCGGCGGCGTCGGTGAGTTCGGGTCCATTTCTGTAACTAAAATTCAAAAATTTGGCGTGGTTTTGAATTTCGAAATTCGCAATCGGCGGGAGCGGTGGTGCGTTGAGTTGAGAGGTGAGTGTTGAGGGTTGGGCCAAGAATTGCGAATTTAAACTGACTGGTTAAAGTTTTGAATTTAAAATTTGGGACACCGAACTACTTGACTGGGGCGACACATGAGGTGGGAAGGTGGGAAGGAAGAAGGTTGAGTGAACGTCGGGTTCACCACTGTGATGAATTTAAAACTCTCATCACGGTGGCGTGGAAGGTGAGTGAGTGAATTTAGGTAAAGGAAAGAGAAGGAGGAAAAGTCGCAGGCGGCTGTAGTCAACCGAACATCTACGACTTTTGGAGGAGAGAGAGGTGGTGTGGAAGGAAGGTGAGGAAAAGTCGCAGGCGGCTGTAGTCAACCGAACATCTACGACTTTGGAGGAGAGAGAGGTGGATGAGGGAATTTCACCTAGGCGGCTGTAGTCAACCGTTCATCTAGGTGAAGGAGAGGAAAGGAGAGGTCCCTTGTCTAGGCGGCTGTATTCAACCGATCATCTAGACAAGGAGGAGGAGAGAGGAGAGAGGAGGTGAAATTCCCAGGCGGCTGTATTCAACCGATCATCTGGGAGGTAAGGTAAGAGAGAGAAGAGAGAGCTGGTTAGAGGAAGTGTCGAATGAAGCTTGAGCGCCAGGATCCGGGGTTTTATAGTACTTGGGGGCCTCTCCCTCCAGCTCCTTGCTGGGAGCTGGTAGTGGGGCCCCAGGTTGAGTAACCCTGGGTTCTGTCGCCTGTCCCCACTCATATCTTTATTTACGGAGCTTTAGTTTGGCGTTTGGATATTGGTGAGAACTTAATATGATAGGAGTGTTCCCGGGAGGGACTCACGACACCTACCTATTCGAAAAACATGTTCCATGTTTCCTTGCTTTGATCCTTGATCTAAACTGCTATAATCCGGGGGTCTGGGGGGTGTCCCCCAGATTTCATTCGACAATAAACGTACATTCATGAACACAAACCACTGGCGGCTAGACGCCCCCTACGGCAACACATTTTTGGTTTATTATTCTGTGAATAATACACCTATGTATTTGCTCAGCAAAAAATTTTAATAACACCCCCTCAACTTTTTTCTTTTCCGTTTCAAGTGCCTAGATTCCAAAAATGCAATATCCGTCCGCCGTACGCCGTATCACGTGTACAGGCTTCAATTTTGGTCTAAAAAATTCGTTCTTTCGCACACATGCTCCATTTGGGCCCTAGTTGTGTCCCGAAACTTTTCAGCCGGATGGGAATATACCCAGAGGTGTTGAGTGAAAATTGTGTGTAAAAATAGGTACTTTTTGCGTTTTAGCAACATGTTGGTAAAATGAGCTTTTGAGGTATCGTTTTCCATGTTTTTGGGGACGAGAAGACCGAATATGAAGTCGATTTTGACCAAAGAGTGGAAAATTGAGGTTCTACCAAATGTTAAGCTACCAAAATTGATTTTTTATGAGTGAAAAACCTGGGAAATCGTCTGAGATCACCATCAATTTGTATAATAACACTGTAAGTAGTATCAACACATGGATCAAGACGATTGAATGGCACTTCCAATGATCAGATATAAATTGAAAAAAAAAGGAGCGTACCTAATTCGTGTTTTAGAGGCAAAAAATGGTAGAAACCATCAGAAATAGCTATTTCAATTATTTCACCTGAAATAAACAATAAATGAACAGCCAACATTTCTGTAGGTATGTCCAGTAGAATAATAAACCCATGTGACAAGGACTTTGCAGCGTTTATCTTTTCCGTTTCAAGGTGCGTAGATTCCAAAAATGCAATGTCCGTACGCCGTATCACGTGTACCGGCTTCATTTTCGGTCTAAAAAATTCGTTCTTTCGCACACATGCTCCATTTGGGCCCTAGTTGTGTCCCGAAACTTTGCAGCCAGGGGAGTTATGAGTGAAAATGTGAATAAAAATAGGTACTTTTTGTGTTTTAGTAACATGATAGTTAATAAGCTTTTGAGATATCGTATTCCATTTTGGGGACGAGAAGACCTTATATGAAGTCGATTTTGACCAAAGAGTGGAAAGTTGAGTTTCTACCAAATGTTCAGCTCCCAGAATTGATTTTTTTATGAGTCAAAAACCTGGAAAATCGTTTGAAATCACCATCAATTTGTATAATTACACTAGAAAAAGTGTCAAGATCAATATCACTATCAATAATCAAAGATAATTATGAAAACAAAAACGCTGCAATGTCCTTTTCATATGGGTTTATTATTCTATTGGACATACCTACAGTAATGTTGGCTGTTCATCTATTGTTTCTTTCATGTGAAATAATTGAAATAGCTATTCCTGATGGTCTCCACCAATTTTGGCCCCCAAAATACAAATTAGGTAGGCCCCTTTTAAATTTTTGGTTTATTATTTTCAATAATGAACCATTGGAATCGAGCATGAAAAAAAAATCCTTACCCCCCCTCAAAATTTGATGGTTTACGTTTCAAGGTATGTAGAATCCAAAACTGCAATAAAAATATTTTTGTCTGTCCGCCGTACGCCGTACGGGCCACTTTTCTTAGTTACCATGAAAAAAAAATTGATGAAATTCGGGTTATAGGTTCCGTTCGGCGTCTAGTTGGTCCTCGAAGCTCGACGTTACTGTGAGTCATCTCTAAGGGGTTCAAAATAGGGGTTGAAATTTTCAAAACGCCTATACCATTTTTTTACGTAAATATTTTTACGGTTTTAAATAGTTCTTGAACTTGCGAGTTTTTTAAGACCATCCGGAGCATCGTACGTCCAGCCGTTCGTTCACAGTAAGGCCCCGAAGTTTGCACCGACAGGCATTTTCGACTCCAGTGTGAATGAAATAATTGTATACAATTCAAACCAAATCTCCTAACCAGAGACGCGCCCACAATAGGAAATTTGGCGGAGATAAAATCATTGGTAGGGATCACCTGATTATATTGGCGGAGTATGAAGTCGAGTTGGTTGTTCCGTGATATTATTTAATTTGAAAAATGATGGCTCTTTTGGAGTTTGTTGGTAGGTAGTGAAACTTGAACAAATGTGAAGTATTATTGATGGGTAAATTATTACTACGGTAAATCATTACTCAACGGTAAATTATTACACAACGGTTCATTATACCATCTACGTAGAAGGGGCTGGAGTTTGTTGGTAGGTACTTTTGCAACTTTTTTCACTCCTCATCAACAATTTCTTTTCAGAACTTCATTATGTGTGTTTCTTTTTGTTAGGTACTGTTTGTCATCGGCAGAATTATTTTAGCAACATTTAACTCGTGATTTAGGTAGGTACCTAGTAACGAGTACGGGGTTAGGTACTAACCTACGGAGGGTCTGCGATCTACATAATATGTATATAATAGAATAGTACATATTATATTATATAGACGGGTTATCTATACATAGAGCTGTGATCTGTAACAGAAGGGTATTCTATACAAAATAATAAACCGTTGTGCAGGGATGATCAGCGTTTTTTAAAATTATCTTTAATCATTGGTAGTGCCATTTAATCGTCTTTATCCACGTGTTGACACTTTTTCTAGTGTTATTATAGAAATTGAGGGTGATTTCAGACGATTTTCCAGATTTTCGCCTCATAAAAAATCAATTTTGGCAGCTTAATCTTTGGTAGAACCTCAATTTTCCACTCTTTAGTCAAAATCGACTTCATATTCGGTATTCTCGTCCCCAAAATGGAAAAAGATACCTCAAAAGCTCGTGTTACTAACATGTTACTAAAACACAAAAAGTACCTATTTTCAACCACATTTTCACTCATAACACCCCTGGGTATATTCTGATCGGGCTGAAAAGTTTCGGGACACAACTAGGGCCTAAATGGAGCATATCTGCGAAAGAACGACTTTTCAGACCGAAAATGAAGCCGGTACACGTGATACGGCGGACGGCGGACGGACATTGAATTTTTTGAATCTAGGCACTTTGAAACGGAAAAGAAAAAATTTTGAGGGGGTGTTATAAAAATTTTTTGCTGACCGAATACAAAGGTGTATTATTCACAGAATGATAAACCAAAAGGAGCGTACCTAACTCGTGTTTTGTGTGCCAAAATTGGTGGAAACCATCAGAAACGGCTATTTCGATTATTTAACATGAATGAAACAATGAATGAACAGCCAACATTTTTATAGTTATGTCCCGTAGAATAATAAACCCATGTGACAAGGACTTTGCAGCGTTCTTGCTTCCAAGTCTGCAAGGCAGCGGAAGCTTTGTTTTCACTTTCGAAATGAAAAATTTGTGTTCCAAAATCGAAAGTTCTCCACTTGTATTTTGCGTTTCAGGGCCTCCTGAACAGAATTTGGTTTCCTGTCTGTCTGTCCACATTTCCTTGCCACAGCCATAACTACCACAATGTTGATCCGATTCCAATCAAATTTTCAGGAATTGTGTGGGTTTAGCGCTAGATCGTCCCCTATCTGTTTCATCATGATAGAATCAACGGTAGCCTCTGCGCAGGCGCCAATTTCGCTCCATCAATTTTGAACGGATTTTGGTCAGATTTTCAGGGATGATGCGGGTAAGGTCCCTCGACGTCCCGTACGACTCTCATCATGGTAGTGGCACGTGGAAGCATAGTTCCCTGATGCCGGAACGAATCTCTTGTGGAAGCATGACCCATGACCTTAACGACTTTCTTCAGATCTAAATATCTCGTGTATGTATGTCACGTTCGTAAAAGCTATTTTTCTATGTATATCACGTTTTCAATCACGCCTAAATGTAGAAACTAGAGAAACGCCTTTTTTTCCGGCGAATTTTAGCCGATGCGTGATGCTAAATGGCGGGATTTAATATGTTTTGCCCCCGTGCTTTGTATTGCCCAAAAATAACCATTTTTTAATTTTTGGTTGCCCAGCATTCTATCGTCATGAGCATGGCGAACCGGTCATTTCTAGTTTTTGAAAATTTAATGGTGACATACTGTGAAGGCCACGAGGAAGCTTCTGTGCCATGTCCTTGGCTGTGTAATATTTTTATTATTTTATTTTTTTTATTTTTTTTTTAACGAGGGAAACAGTGGGAAAATCTTGAACACGACTCACGCTTTGGAGGGTCCGCACTCCGCAGCCGTGTGAGGTTTCACTCACTAAAAACCCACTAACCCTGATCCTCTTGACCTAATCCACCCCGGAATCACTTGTTCAGCATTATTTCGGAGTGGGGTCGATCACTGGGCGATGTCACGCTCTCTTCTGAAGTCTTCTTGCGGTCCCCGAGGAACCCCCAGCTAAGTCCTAGAGAAAACAAAAGTAATTTATTAAATTTTGGAAAATGTTCGGCGAACATCATTCAACGTACAAAATCAGGTTGACGAGAAAAACAAAATTGCAGAAAAAAATGGGCAGCTGATTGAGAAGCTACGAGTGTTTTATTTTCCTATTTTCTTTTTCCTGTGCACTGCACTGCAAGCTATTTCTCTTGTAAGGTTGAATAAGGAGAATGGTTTTCTCCTTATTCCACTCGAACTTTTCTACACTCATCACTGAAAGTTGTTCAGAGCAGTTAAATAAGGATTGAATTAAGAGTAACAGAATAAATAAATTCACTGAATGTTGAATCAATCAATGAACGGCAATCAAAAATCAATGATAAGGTAAACCAGGACACTGCTAATTGAGTGAACCTACTAATTTCGACTAGCAATAGAAAGTGTCCACGGCGCCCTTTTGGGTGGGGGTGGGGGGATGCACTAAATGTGTTGGAAGGAGCGCCTAATGCAAAACCCATTTACTGAACAGTTTTGGTGACTCAGTTGATGAAGATATCTTGCTCACAACGACCGGATTGAAAAATTGATTCGATACCCAAGGTCAGTTCGCCGCATGTTGGCCAATCCGTTGAAACGAGCGGTTCCGATTCGAACGCTGATAAACCTACGTCAGGAGAGTTGAAGTGTTGGTCGGTGCCATGCGGATGAACGTTCCACATGTGACAACCACAGCGCCCTTGTTGGGTCCAACTTGTCAGTCATAATAATCAGAGACGAGTAACATTTGTCATTTATTTTGCGACTTATTCCATGTCATCTATTTTTAGTGGTTTATGTCACTTATCCGACCAAAATGGCCATTTCATGTCATTTATAAATTATTTCGTGTAATTTATTTTTCAAGTTTTGTTTGTCGTAGTAAGTTCGAAATCGTTGTACAATCTGGAAAAAAGGAAGGAAAACTTACAAACACGTTCTGTAGGTACTAATTCCGATTTATTTCAATAATAATGTTATGATGAATTTACAAAATTTACAAGGAAAATCATTCTAGAATCATAAGAACTACGTATTTGCAAGTTTAAATCATTATTAAAATATAAAATCATATGGTATTCTAGATTTGTATAAGTAAAATTAGTTCTCTTTTCACTCAAAAGCATTTTAAATTTTGAAAACGATCTCTCAACATCAGCAGACCATGGAGGAGCATATTTCATAAGATGAACATCTTTTGCCGTCCTTCCTTCAGGTAACGTTCCTCCTTCTCCGCCTCTCAGCCTCGCTGCTATCTCACGGATGTCCTCCCAAGCTGGATTACGTTTGCGTACAGGCTCAAGCTTGTCCTTTGCCTTCTTCCCCATCTGTCCAGCCCACTTCTACTTGCAGAACTCCTCAACGGTTTCCACTGCTTCGACAAGGAGCGTGTTCTGCCGCTGGATCAATTCAATCTTGCCTGGCAGTGCCCCAAAAACGCTGTCAAATGTAGTGTAGTTGGGTCTCAAATTCAGAAGAATGAACAAACTGTATTTCTAAGGCTCGGGGGAAAAAAGGCCCGAAAACGTCCGATTCATGTCATTTATTCGGAATTTCTGCGATTTACGTAGTTATTCGAAAAAAATTGTCATTTTATATCATTTTAGTATGTCATTTAACATTTATGTCATTTACTCGTCTCTGATGATAATCCAGGCGGTTAGCAAAGACGACTTTGGCCGATTGTATGGCTGGGTGTGCCAGGAGGCATATGTATGTTGTTGAAATTCATCTTTTATGCCTGAATCTGGAATAAAAACCTGGGGGGGGGGGGGGTGCGAGTAGGTAATTTGAAAGGTTTGGGAGTGGGGTGCTATCCCTTTATTCACTCTAAGATCATAAACAGCTTGTATTTTCATGGTGTTTGTGGTGATAGAAAGATGGAGGTGTGGCTTGGATGGGTGAGATTGAGATGGGAAGGTCGAGGTTTTGGTCGCTTGTCTGTTCCACCAGATGGGATATCACCAGACCGGTTCCACCACTCCCGAGTTCTTTAAGGGGAGAAAGGTAAGGAGGTATGAGGAGAGAGAGAGAGAGAGAAGCCATAGAGACTTCAGGTTTGAGCATAGAATGGCGAGCTGGGTGAGAAGAGCGTTTTATAGGAGCTTTTCCACCCTCCTCCGGTCGCAGGTCTCCGACGGTCGTTACGAACCGTCCTTGATACGTACATGGAGTGGTATTCCGGGAGGATATCACGACAGTGTTACATCGATTTTGTTGTTCTGAGTTACTTCTCGTGCCCAATGAAAGGAAGTGATCTTTGTACGTCATACTTGGTAGGTTTTTCTCTTCAAGAGATCGAACTTAAATGAATGTTTCAGCACATCCACAATAGTCCCACACAGTTGAGATTGCAACTTACTCCACAAAATCTCGACTGAAATTTGGATGGTAGTTACGGGTTGGGTCACAGATGATCCCATACAAAAATCATTGAAAAAGTACAGTAACTTTCGTCTGCGCATGCGCAAACTTGAAATACTTGAAACGCCAGTAACTACCTTAAATATCGTTGAAACGGGTTCAAACTTGGAGGGTCGTTCAGGAACAAAACTTTTATAGTTCAGTATGAATTTCATTGGAATCATGATGTAGCTTTCGTCTGCGCATGCGCGAACATGAAATAACGCGCATGTTGTTGTAACGCTTCTAACTACGCGAAAAATAGTCGTAGAGAGCTGAAAATTTGTTGGTCCACGCGGGTTGGATTGCAGGTCGCCCCGTTTCAAAATCATGGAAATCGTTTCGTCTGCGCATGCGCAAACGTAAATACTTGCAACGCCCATAACTACCTTACATATTGTTGAAATGAGTTCAGATTTGGAGGGTCGATCAGGAATGATACTTTGATAGTTCCGTATGGGTTTCATTGGAATCGTACTGTAACTTCTGTCTGCGCATGTGCTAACATGAAATGTTGACCGTTTCATTGTAACGTTTTGATACGGGACCATCTGTGATCCATCCCGCGTTTATCCTCAAAATTTCAGCACTCTACGACTATTTTGTTGAGTGCTGAAATTTTGAGGGTAAACGCGGGTTGGATCACAGATGGTCCCGTGTCAAAACGTTCGTATGATTCAAGTCAGGAACTGCCTACTCGAATTAGCAGGCGTTTTTATTCATGAAGTGGTGTAAGATATTCAACACTGGATATTATTCATGTCGGGTTGAAACGAACTGACTCGGACAGTTGACGGGAACGCTATTCAAGAGGATGGTAGGTAACTTGCAGCGTAACGAACCCCAGGCAGGGCCTGTGACACGGGA
Organism: Leptopterna dolabrata; assembly: GCA_954871275.1. Classification (NCBI taxonomy): domain Eukaryota; kingdom Metazoa; phylum Arthropoda; class Insecta; order Hemiptera; family Miridae; genus Leptopterna; species Leptopterna dolabrata. Next base: position 1,998,281 of record OX940982.1, on the reverse strand, counting down.
GGGTCGGAGGGTTATCCCCGGCCCATTGAGAGGATAATGGGCCGGATCGGAAGTCACAAATACGGGAAGGTACCTTCATGTTTATGTTGATGGTTAGAGGTCAACAAAGCCACTTCCGCCAGCCTCTCCCTGACCGTTCCAGTAGCCAAATTGGGTTCTGTTGGGGTCATTGAAAGGCCAACGAATTTCGTAACAGCGGGCTACACACGGGAACTTGAAAATATTGCTAATAAATGACGTATGCGTATTGGTTCGTCATTTTCAATCATTACGAGGATTGGTTTATTATTATTCAGTTTGTTTTTCGGTGATTATTTCATTTGAAGAAAATTGGTTGTTTCCGATTTTGTTTATTGATTATTTACTTGTTTGTGTTACTTAAGTTTGTTGTTGACGGCCAAACGAACCATCCAAATTGGGTGAACATTTCCAAGAGATTTCGTATAGTTGATGTGCGTGACAATGATTTGGGTGCGGTGGCTTGAAGAAACAGTGGTTGAGTTTACGTTTGATTTTCCCAAAATTTGATCTTGTCACATGGGTTCATGATTCTATTAGACATGCCTACCAACAGAAATGTTGGCTGTTCATTTATTGTAATAAACCAAAAAGTTTGAGGGGGTGTTATAAAAGTTTTTCACTGAGCGAATACATAATTATTATTATATTGGACACACCTACAGAAATGCAGAAATGCTGTTCGTTTATTGTTTCTTTCATGCGCAATTATTGAAATGGCTATTTTTGAAGGTTTCCACCAATTTTGACCCCCAAAAACACGAATCAGGCTCGGCTTTTTTATACAGATTATCTTTGATCATTGATAGTACCATTTAACTGTCTTGATTCACCTGCTGATACTACTTTCTTCTAGTGTTATTATACAAATATAATACCATACAATGTAGTATTGTGATTTCAGACGATTTCCCATGTTTTTGACTCATAAAAATCGAATTTCGGGAGCTTAACCTTCGTTACAACCTCAATTCATCACTCTTCGCTCAAAACCAACTTAATATTCGGTCTTCTCTTCCTAAAAAGCATGGAAAACGATACCTCACAAGCTCATGTTCACTAAAACCTCAAAAATCCCTCGAAAACCGCTATTTTCACACCCATTTTTCTCCCATAACACCCCTGGGTGTATGCCGATAGGGCTGCCGAGCTTCGGAGCACTACTAGGACCCAAATGTGTTCTCAAATGGGGACCCACACTGTGAGCGGAAGAACGACGATTTTCCACTCTTTGGTAAATATATCGACTTTATTCGGTCTTATCGTCCCAAAAAACATGGAAAACGATACCTCAAAAAAAGCTCATGTTACCAACATGTTACTAGAACACAACTAGGGCCCCCAAATGGAGCATGTGTGCGAAAGAACGAATTTTTTAGACCGAAAATGAAGCCGGTGTACGTGAAAAGGGCGGACGGCGGACGGACATTGCATTTTTGGAATTTACATACCTTGAAACGTAAAAGAAAAAATTCAGAGTGGGTGTTATGAAATTTTTTTGCTGAGCCAATAATACTATTTGATCAGAGGCTTGTTACTTCCTGATAACAAACTAACCATCATAGTTAACACCGTCAGAAATCACAGAACATCGAAGAGCTTCACTCATTCGTAAATGCTTATAGAATAGAAGTTGAACCAAATTACCTGTCGTTCACAAGATTAGTCAATGCCATTATTCGATTTATTTTGGTAAATATAATAGTTTATTTATAGTTCATAATTTGATGAATGGGTTTGATTTAGGACGCTCCAGCTCCCGACACAAGTTTTCGAGAACGATACGTTTTTTTTTTAAATATTTTTTAAAGGCATTTATCTTAATAATATAGGTATGTAACATTTATAGATGCATTTTATGCACTCGTATTACATCATGCTACTCCCCCATTTGAGGCAAACCTCGTGCTTGGGAAAGGAGTTGCTTACGGCAGTAATTTTCTTTTAAAAAAGTCAACGAACATAATGTGCGGTATGGTATTGAACGAATGTAGGAACTCTGGTATAAAAACAAAACATCAAGGAGGTTATTCTACGATGGTAACCACAAAATCAATCAAACAGCAACACAACGAATGCAAAACAAAACAATGGTAGGTAATTAGAAATACTTACTGGAATTTTTTCACTAATATAAAACGCTGCAAATCCCTACACAACGGTTTATTATTTTGTATAGAATGCCCTTCCGTTACAGATCACAGCTCTATGTATAGATAACCCGTCTATATAATATGATATGTACTATTCAATACATATTATGTAGATCGCAGACCCTCCTTAGGTTAGTACCTAACCCCGTACTCGTTACTAGGTACCTACCTAAATCACGAGTTAAATGTTGCTAAAATAATTCTGCCGATGACAAACAGTACCTAACAAAAAGAAACACACATAGTTCAAGTTTCACTACCTACCAACATACTCCAAAAGAGCCATCATTTTTCAAATGAAATAATATCACAGAACAACCAACTCGACTTCATACTCCGCCTATATAATCAGGTGATCCCTAGCAATGATTTCATCTCCGCCAAATTTCCTATTGTGGGCGCGTCTCTGGTTACGAGATTTGGTTTGAATTGTATACAATTTCATTCACACTGGAGTCGAAAATGCCTGTCGGTGCAAACTTCGGGGCCTTACTGTGAACGAACGGCTGGACGTACGACGCTCCGGATGGTCTTAAAAAACTCGCAAGTTCAAGAACTATTTGAAACCGTAAAAATATTCACGTAAAAAAATGGTATAGGCGTTTTGAAAATTTCAACCCCTATTTTGAACCCCTTAGAGATGACTCACAGTAACATCGAGCTTCGAGGACCAACTAGACAGCGAACGGAACCTATAACCCGAATTTCATCAATTTTCTTTCATGGTAACTAAGAAAATTGGCCCGTACGGCGGACAGACAGAAATATTTTTATTGCAGTTTTGGATTCTACATACCTTGAAACGTAAACCATCAAATTTTGAGGGGGGGTAAGAATTTTTTTTTTCATGCTCGATTCCAATGGTTCATTATTGAAAATAATAAACCAAAAAACGTAGTTATTGAAAAAAAACACTAATGAGGTGGGTATAGTCCACACACCTAGTATGTGGACTAAGCAGTGATAAACAGTTTCCTATTTGCAGGATGAACAAGGACACGCAAAAATAAAAATCTTATGTACAAAATATACCTATTATATACGGAAATATGCGCATTATTTATAAGGAAGGGAGGAAGTGACTTTTCAGCTTATTCTTAAAATGCTTCAATTGTGAGCACCCTTTATATTCTACTGGCAGTGCATTGTATAGATTTATACCATCGTAGCGATACATCTTTGTACATCTTTGTACATCTTTAAAAACGTAAATTAAGGCCACTTTACAAGTAATCGCCTTTAAACTTCGGACTTGAAATCATCGAAACAGTCCCCCGGTAGAATGACGGCTGTTCTTCTTCAGAAGGATTTTCATTAAACATTTCTGCATAATGTAAATTAAGCAGTGTAATGTAAATTGGCTCCAATGTCGTCGTTCCGGCATAGCCCCAAGATACGATTCCGTACGACAAAATATACTTTTTTTTAACAGAATAATCTTTATAATAATTGTGATATATATTATTCTTTATTACGTTGTAAACAATTTATAAATAGGTAAAGAATTTAAATGCACGAAAATATAAATAAAAGCACGCCTTCTCACACGCAGAAATACGAAATTCGCTCAGAGGGACATGCTGCACTAATAAATGTGATAGGTACCGATGAGTTATTGTGGGGGGGGGGTTTATCTGGAAATGCTCCGAGTTAGTGAAAAAGGCAGGAAATCGCCTGAGTAACTGGGAAGACGAAGGAAATTTTCGGGAGGATTGTCGTTGGTTAAGTGGGGTTGTGGCGAAACAAAAGAAGAGATAAAGCCCAAGTAGAGAAGAGCTGCCATAATTGGAATTGAAGTTATAATTCGATTTGGAGGGAACCGGCGGTCCATCTGTGAAAATCCGATAAATTGGATGTTTGTCGAGGGGGGTCCCCCCTCCATCACCAGCCTAAGCCGGTTTGTCGATTTCCTTCTTTCTGGGAGTCGGGAGGGCCGGAAATCAGGGCAATCGGCGTCCTGTTCTGTCAGGGTCGTCACGTTCCGGGGCGGTCGAACCATATCGAGCTGGCTGGAGTTTGTTTGGTTGTTCGATGTTCAGCGGGCCATTCACGACCGCTCCAAACTGCCTCGCGCCGCGCCAACCGTTCCATTTTTCAGCCGCTCCATTTTGGTAGGACATTGACGGCAGCGCCGCGCCGATTCAGTCACTGCAAGTCTTCCGCAGTGATTTAATTTAATTTAATATTTTAATTTTCGTTTATTATTTTCAATAATGAACCATTGGAATCGAGCATGAAAAAAAAATTCTTACCCCCCTCAAAATTTGATGTTTTACGTTTCAAGGTATGTAGAATCCAAAACTGCAATAAATATATTTCTGTCTGTCCGCCGTACGCCGTACGGGCCACTTTTCTTAGTTACCATGAAACAAAATTGATGAAATTCGGGTTATAGGTTCCGTTCGGGGTCTAGTTGGTCCTCGAAGCTCGACGTTACTGTCAGTCATCTCTAAGGGGTTCAAAATAGAGGTTGAAATTTTCAGAACGCCGTAGCTCGAAAACTTCCGATAGAAGGGTATGGTTTTTTTTACGTTATTAAATTTGTCTTGAGCTAAACAATTTTTTAAGACCACCCGGACCATTGTACGTCCAGCCGTTCGTGTGCACCAAAAAGCTTCGTCAACACGATCGTGAATCAAACGGTATAAATCCGGCCCGGATATCATCACTAAGGAGCACCTGATTATAATCAAGGATGGCTGTATGAAGTCGAGTTGGTTGTTCTTCGATATTATTTCATTTGACAAGTGATGTACTATTGGATTTTGTTGGTAGGTACTTGTGAAACTTGAACAACCGTTGAAGTATTATTGATGGTTAAATGGCAAATTATTTCACACCGGCAAATTATTACACAACGTTAAATTATTACACCACGGTAAATTATTACAAAACGGTAAATTATTACACAACGGCTCATCTACCCAGAAGGGGCTGGATTTTGTTGATAGGTACTTGTGAAACTTGAACAACCGTTGAAGTATTATTGATGGGTAAATTATTACACAATGGCAAATTAATACACAACGGTAAATTATTACACAACGGCTCATCTACCAAGAAGGGGCTGGATTTTGTTGATAGGCACTTTTGCAACTTGAACAACCGTTGAAGTATTATTGATGGGCAAATTATTACATAACGGTTTAGGTAGGTACCTAGTAACGAGTACGGGGTAGGTACTAACCTAAGGAGGGTCCGCGATCTACATAATATGTGTAGAATAGTACATACCTAATATGTTATACATATACAGGGGTTATCTATACGGAGACCTGTGATCTGTAACAGGAGGGTATTCTGTACAAAATAATAAACCGTAGTGCAGGGATTTGCAGCGTTTTTTGCTTTTTGATCGTTTTTTTGCGCACCAACAATCTTGGCGGATCGGCGGGGCTAGTGATTCGGCGACCAGCCGTTCCGTTTCTGGGGGGGGGGGGGGGGGGGGCAGTCATTTTCAGAACGCTGGACTGAAAGCCTGAAAGCCGTCCATATTCCGGAAGTGGGACTGAAATTTTAGCAGGACGAATACCAGAAGTCGGGCTGTCCCGGTAAAACCGAGACGGTTAGTAGCCTATAATACTGCCGTCCAAAGCAAGAAAGGCGTAGAACAAGGACTAGTTTTGAGAAAAAAACGCACGTAAAGTTTCAAGGCTATAAAATGGGCATTCTTCAATATTTTCCAACAATTTTTTTGCATTTGATCCTAATTTAGTTTCTACGTCTGTAGCAGCAAGGCGCATCAATTTTGGAATAATACGCATGATTTTATGGAAGCAACTGTTTTTCTGCGTTGTAGAAGATGAGGTAAATTTTGCTTCAAACAACGGTAGAGGGTCTGCTACTGCTTTTCTTCGTTGGACAACAACTGGAAACAACGTTGGAAACAACTGTTGTTTCCCACTGTAGTTGCTGGAGTTTTTTCATCTCTTTCCCAAAGAGAAAAATAGTACCTTTATTTTTCCTTGTAAAATACGAATTACCGCGATGTGGAAGCTACCTACGGTCGATTGCTCTACGCTTTTGGTGCCCATCACAGAATTGGTAAACGGTACTGCTCTGACGAATTCAGACAACTGTGAGACGGATACAGCAAAGAAAAACAATACTGTCCCGATGACCATTATTAAATTCACTGTTCATACACCCCAGGGGTGTTATGAGTGAAAATGGGTATACAGATAGGTACTGTTTGTGTTTTAGTAACGTGTTAGTAGCATGAGCTTTTGACGTGTCGTTTTCCATGGTTTTGGGACGAGAAGACCGAATATGAAGTCAATGTTGACCAAAGAGTGGAAAATTGATGTTCTAACGAAGTTTCAGCCTTAAATTTAGGTCAAATTTTGGTCTAAATACGTTCTTCCGCACACAGTTTGGTTCCCCCATTTGGGTCCTAGTTGTGCTCCTAAACACAACAGCCCGATCGGCTTAGTCCTAGGGGTGTTATGGGGGAAAATGACCTAAACTCACAAAGTAGTACACTCCTTTTGGACTTTTTTGTTGTTGTTTAATAAAGAGGGGGGAAATGCTCATGCACGAACTGATAAGATAACCCAGAACAGTGTTGGACTCGTGGTAACGACTACGCACCAGGCCTACCAACTAAAACCCTAACCTCTTTTTCTTCTTTTGAAAACGGTTCTTTTGAAATGGAACTACGCATGCATTTCTTCGGGACAGTCCCTCTTATTGCCTTTTCGGCCTCTTCCTCCTTAGATCTCTTCTTTCTTAGTCTTGGTCTTAATCCTCCTTCCCAAGCTCTGTTGATTTCCTTTTCCGTGAGCACCATCAGCACGAAGGTGCTTATGGCGTCCCAATTCTCCTTTCTATCATCTTCGCGATGACCGTCTCGGGGCTAAATCTCCCACCTCCTGTGCAACGTTGTCTCGAAGCTGCGTGTTCAGCCGATTCCTCCTCACTGCAATACATGCATTGCTCGTCTCTTGCTTTTCCGATTTTCTTAGAGAAACACCGGAAATACCTGTGCCCTGTTAGAAATTGCGTCAGTTAATAGTTGACGTCACCATGTTTCCTTTCTGCCCCGTCCTTCACGTTCCTGATTAGCCTGAGAGTCCATTGTGCTCTGGTTTCGCAGCTCCATCTCTGTTTTGCCATATCCGGAGAGTCTCCTCTCTTTCCCCCTTCTTTACCCATCTCGGTCCATCTTCACTCCTGTGGCGATAGATCCCTACTCCTTTTGGAGTACCTATGGTCACCGTAGTACTAGTAGTAGTAGTATAAGACGGGAAGATGATAGAAACAAAGGAGAATTGGGACGCCATAAGCACCTTCGTGCTGATGGTGCTCAAGGACAAGGAAATCAACAGAGCTTGGAAGGAGGATTAAGACCAAGGGCCGTATTCACAAACCGAACTAAGTGTGACCTTTAGCTAAGTGCAGCTGGTAAGATAAGCCGTACTTGAGAAAAAATCCTTTTCAGGAACCACACTTAACTAAAGTTTAACTAAAGTTACACTTAGAACAAAGTTGGACTTTCGATAAAGTGACACTTTGTTGTAAGTGTGGCTCTTACCACACTTTAGCCGTACTTAGTGCAGCTTCCAGCCCGGTGCCTGACATTCGCGTATATTTCCCTGACGTATATTTCCGTGTTCATTTCCACTTTCTATTCATTTTCATTCATATTATATTCCTAGTTTCTATTCATATTATATTCCATTCAGTTTCTGTTCATATTATATTCCGTTTTATATAATAATGGGTGACGACTACGTCGATTATTTGGTACATCTGCGTGACAGGAGACGGCAGAACGCGCCGAGAAGAAGGAGACTGCTTGTTTCGGTTGACAGCTTATCTGAGAATCAGTTTTTTCAACGCTTCAGGTAAACTCCTTTAAATTATTAATTCAATCAATTAAAATGAAATGGAAATTAGGTATTTTTTAACCAAAATAAATAGGTAGGTAGGTAGGTGATTAATGAGGCCTCATGACGAATCTCGTGGTAATTCCTAAGTCACTTTATCGATGGATCGTATCTCATTTTTTTAAATTCATTTTTTGGAAGAATACCTCGTATCTTATCGACCTGTTGCTCGAATTCGTGTCTCTCCTGTAAATTTTTTTTCGAGATACAAGATTCATGCCATTGTTATGTGAACTGATTTTACGAGTAATTGACGTAATTATGGTACCATTGTTGATCGTCAAATAATTTCACGGTATCTGTTCCCAGGTTCTCAAAAAGGACTGTTTTGGAAGTACTGTACCCTCTGTTACGGAGGACCCTAGAGAGCAGTGGACGAAGAGGGGATCCAATTCCTCCTCTGTACAAGTTGCTCGCTGTTTTACGGTTCTACGCGACTGGTAGTTTTCAAGTTGTCGCCCCAGACGTCATTGGAATCAGCCAGTCTTCACTTTCGAGGCTGATTTCGAAAATTTCGCAACAGCTAGCAATGTTGCTTCCACGGTTCATAAAATACCCAAATGATTTAAGGGTAGTGAAAATAGCCTTCCATGATATGGCGGGGTTTCCTGGCGTGGTAGGGTGCATTGACTGTACTCATGTACCAATTACCAAGCCACCAGGACCAAATGGTGAGCTGTTCAGAAATAGAAAGGGGTACTTCAGTATCAACGTGCAAGTAGTTTGTGGGCCCAACCTGGAAATTTATGATATTGTAAGCAGATGGCCCGGCTCTGCCCACGACAGCAGGATTTTTGATAACAGCAGCATGAAGTTAAGATTGGACAATTCTGAAATCCGGGGAATTATCTTGGGGGATAGTGGATACGCTCAAACGGAGTATTTATTCACTCCAGTAATAAATCCATTACTGGATGCTGAAATGCGGTATAACGCTGCTCAGATCAAAACAAGGATCACAATTGAGAGGTTTTTTGGAGTCTGGAAACGGAGATTTGCGTGCCTATCCAGAAAGTTGGGAACAAAGCTGCGAACAACGACCCTCATCATTACTGCTTGCGCAGTTCTCCATAACATAAGTTTGCAACAAGGAGAGCTCAACATAGAGCAACTAGACTACGAGAATATCTATCATCATGAAGAAGAACAACCGCATGTGCCACCTGCTCCACAGAATAGGGCCCGAGGAAGAGGAGCGGCTATAAAGCAAAGATTCATCGAACAACATTTTTCTCAATGACTCTTTAATTACAACAAATATTACAGTATTTCTACAAAATTGCAATTTCTTCATTGAATGTAATTCATCCCTAGTGTTTTAATTTCCTGTAATATCAGTTTGATTATTTTCAATATAATGCTGTAGGTACACTTTTAACAATAATGCTGACGAGCAGTAGGAACTAGTATTTCATTGCATTACCATGATGAACAAGTAACTTTCAACTGAGATCAGGCTACCATGCAAACTCCAGAAACAAACACATCATAGTAAATTAGTTGAGATAAAAAACCTAATTAATAAAAAATATAAATTGCACAAAGTTACTAATTCAAAACTATAAAATTTAAATAAGATCATTATTGTCAACTGAGATCAGGCTACCATGCATCATAGTAACAGTGCCCGCTCTACCATATAGGCAAACTAGGCAAAGTGAAGGGCGCCGAAATTTGAGGGGCGCCAAAATGGCAAGTGGACAGGAAAAAAATTGGGAAAAAAAGAAAAAAAATTGAAAAAAAAATGCACGATAAAGCTTATCAGCAATGTATTAAGTATTAACAAGATATTAATGATAGAAAGTAAATTATATAAAATGAAATATATAAAATTATGTCATTATAACATAATTAAAGTAATATTTATCCTCTAATAAAAAATGCTTTGTTGTTTATTTGTACCTGTTATGATATCAAAGATAGCAATAACAAAAATTCGCGCGGTCGGCGCCGCAGGCGCCGACCGCGCGAATTTTTTTAGGGGCGCTTTTTTTATCATTTGCCTAGGGCGCCTGTATTACTAGAGCGGTCCCTGCATAGTAAAACGACCTACAAAGCACAACTTCAAAAAGAGCGAAACAAAAACGGATAAAATTGCAAATTTATTTTATCAGCGAAAACCCGAATTTATTTATTTAGTATCAGCGAAAACCCGAAAGGCGCGAACGGAATGAACAGCTGACAAGTGCACGCTGCCGCCGGCCGTTGTCAACGGTTGTCAGGTGCGAAGCCGCCAAAATGCCGTCTTCTTATTGGTTGGCCTGGAGATCAGTAGGCGTGCCGCACTTAGTGCTGGAACCGCACTAAGGGACTAGTCGAACTTCAGCTACACTTAGCCTCAGCCGAACTTTATGGTTTGTGAATAGCGTTTTTTCTCTAAGTGACACTTAGGACGAAAGCTGAACTAAGGCAGGGGAGTCCTAAGAATCCCCTTAGTGAGTGTTTGTGAATACGGCCCCATGACTAAGAAAGAAGAGATCTAAGGAGGAGGAGGCCGAAAAGGCAATAAAAGGGACTGTCCCGAAGAAATGCATGCATAGTACTACATAGTAGTATACTAACTACTATGTAGTAGGTATAGTTCGATGAGTGCCGCAGTGGGATCAGACGCTCGTATAATACGGACGAATACGCGTTGTCGCTTGGTCGCAACTTATAGCTTCCAGTGGAGGACCGGCCTAAGGCCCTGAATTTTGAAACGAAGGGCTTCGTCAACATGAGTGTGAAGCGTACGGTGATATCACTGCTAAGGAACAGCTGATTGTAACCACGCATGGCTTCATGAAATCGAGTTGGTTGTTCCGTGATATTATTTAAATAGCATAATTTTTTGATTGGTTAGTTCCTGTGAAAGCCATTTGGGAAACGGAAGAATGATTTATCTCTCATAGTCGCCTCGTTTGAAATTATACATAATTGCCCGGAGGAATGTGCGGAATCGGGGGATGCAGGTAGAGGTACAATAAACTCCAAAGGTGGGTGAGAACGATACCTTTACCTATAGGTATCTCTATACCTATAGGATTCTCTGTATACTGTGGCAGAGTGTGACAGTGGGGGTGGACCCTCGAGAGAGTCCCCCTCCTAGACTAGCGAGATTATCACGAAGGGATATCGATTAGGCTTCCCCGTCTCCACCGGAAGAAAAAATAACTCGAGAACAGCCACTGTCACAATAATTAGGTTCAAGAAAATCCAAATTGACCGGGTTCGCGAGCTGAAATGGCGTGTTACGTACAGGTGGTGGTGGGGGCCTGTACCCAGTGATGGGCAAAAACCAGTTGCAACTAACAACTAACAACTACAACTAAATTATTCGAAGTCATCCTCAACTACAACTAAAACGTTAGTTGTTAGTTGTAGGGTGCAACTAAATTATTCAACTAACTTGGTTGTAGTTGCACTTACAACTACAACTAAATTAGTTGTAGTTGTAAGTGCAACTACAACTAATTTAGTTGAATAATTTAGTTGCACCCCACAACTAAAACTTTAATTGTTATTCGTAGTTGCACAAATAACAACTAAATGTTTCTCAACGTACCACAAACAATTATGCCTATCTACTATGCCTTTCTGTATAAATATATAAAAGTGAATTTCTATGTGAAACTACTTGACTGATCGGGATGAAACTTTGGGAATATGTTGTGGGAATATTGGGAAAGGTTTCTGACCATTTGAGGGTAACTTTCGTCTGCGCATGCGCAAAAATGTGAAATATTTAAAATGCTCATGACTTACGTAAAAGTGGTCAAAATGTTCTAAAATTTCGATGGGAGATCAATAATAACATCACAGAGCACATGATGAGTTTCGAGGAAATCGGTAATCAACATTCCACTGGGCATGCGCAAAACCAAATTCATGCCAAGTTTATTATAGCGCTTATAACTTCCATTAAGTTAGTGGTAGAAAACAGGAATTTTGCGACAACATGTGGATTACATCTTAAAAAGTCTAATTCCAGTATGATTATAGTTGTACGATGATTGCCTGCGCATGCGCATTCGCGAGTTACCCTCTGAATATAATTAAACTCGTAGGAAATGTTGAGATCCATATTTACAATCTACTATCATAGTTTGGAAACATCCCCATGCTTTTTGGAGGTGTTACAGCCGTTCGGAATGTTTCACATTGGCGCATGCGCAGACGCGATTATAGTAAAATTTTGATGATATTCAAATGGGTTCTTCTACGTTGTGAAACGCAGGTTATCTTAAAATCTCAGTTCCCTACTACCTACTATTTTTACAGAAGTTATAAACAATACAAGATATTTGGAGTGAATTTGGTTTTGCGCATACCCAGTAGAATATTGGGTACTGATTTTGCCAAAACTCATACAGATTCTTCATAATGACATTTCTGATCTCTCATGGAAATTTGGAAACATTTTGACGACTTTTACGGAAGTTACGAGCGTTTTGAGTATTTTACATTTGCGCATGCGCAGGCGAAAGTTACCATAACGATTTCGATATGAGATCATCTGTGGCCCAGCCGCACCTACCTTCAAATTTGGACCACATTCGACCATTTTTACGATAGTTATGGGCGTTACTACCCGTTCAACGGTTTTCAGAATTGTTTGATTTATTCATTTTTGGGAAAATCAAAAATTACACACACCCCCCCCCCCCCCCCCCCCCCCCTCTGGACTACCCATATTGAAATTCTGATTTCACCATCATGTTCAGGGTGAACATGCCTTCAAAATGATATGTCACAGTATGGGAAAATTTTTCCCTTGGACCCCCCCTTAGGTGGTCCGATTGGCACCAAAAACTATACACAAAATTCCGGATACCTAAGGAGTCTACCCTCCAAATTTCAAGTCGATTGGTCCAAAATTGCGCCCTCTATCGGTGAACAAACTCACAAACGGAAAAATGCAGCTCGACTCACTTACGTTCGGCAATCAGTTGTTATTTTTGTGCAACTACGAATAACAACTAAATTTTTAGTTGTGGGGTGCAACTAAATTCTTCAACTAAATTAGTTGTAGTTGCACTTACAACTACAACTAATTTAGTTGTAGTTGTAAGTGCAGTTACAACCAAGTTAGTTGAATAATTTAGTTGCACCATACAACTAACAACTAAACTTTTAGTTGTTACTAACAACTATTAGTTGTTAGTTGGAAATTTAGTTGAACTAAATTTTTAGTTAACTACGCCCATCTCTGCCTGTACCATGCAGCCCGATATCTGTCACTACGGAAACCGTAGAGTGGAAGAGCCGAGTTACGAAACCCGTCGTTTGAATAAGTGCCGTATCACGCATCCGTCGCACATAATTAGCCAAATCGTTACGAAGCGAGGGTCATCGGAAACTAAAGAACTTCGTATATGAATGGTGATTTACGAAACATTATGTTATCACGTCTTTGATTCGAGTAAACCACTGCTGACCTTCAACCTCGAGGCAATCGTCTCCATCATTAAGATTGGAAATCATTCATGTAAGAGGTTTCCGAGACAATCGCATACAGTAATGACCGAGCTATTAGGTTTCTTTCTTCGAATGTTTCTAAACAACGCATGAATGATTTAAGAAGGAAAAAGCCTATCAAGGATCATTCATAACCTCAGCAGTAATTCTCTATCAAATCAAAGCACTATAAAAGGGTTTAATTTTCAAAAGAGAGCGGTTCTTTAAAAGTGCGATAACGAGGTTCGAATTGAATTGCCCGTTTCTGGTATGTAACTGATTACGTACGTGGCATACGGTTGAAACTTTTATCACGTCGTTAACATTCATAGCGTTCGCAATCCGTTTCAAAACCCATTCGAACGAGGAGGACAATTTTCAAGTTTATTAGCCTCTAAAGTGCCTTGTACCCGTCACTCGACAGGAAAACGTCTGCCAATTCGAGTAGGCAGTATAGCTTCCTCACTTGAATCACATGGACGTATAGAATAGTTGGGTTGGTTCATTTTGATAGGGACCATCTGCGATCCAACCGCGTGTACCCTCAAAACTTCAGCTCTCTACGACTATTTTTCGCGTAAGCGGCTACGAGAAAACGGTCAACATTTCATGTTCGCGCATGCGCAGACGAATGAAATTAACATGGAACTATCAAAGTATTATTCCTGATCGACCCTCCAAATCTGAACTCAGTTCAAGGATATTTAAAGTAGTTATGGGCGTTTCAAGTGTTTCACGTTTGCGCATGCGCAGTCGGAATGATTTCCATGATTTTGAAACGGGACCATCTGCGATCAAACCCGCGTGTACCCTCAAAATTTCAGTTCTCTACGACTACTTTTCGCGTAGTTAGAAGAGCGTTACAAGGAAATGGTAACCATTTCATGTTCGCGCATGCGCAGAAGAAAGTTACATTACGATTCCAATGAAATTCATTTAGAACTATCAAACTACTATTCCTATTAGACCCTCCTAGTTTGAACTCATTTCAAAGATATTTAGGGTTGTTATGGGCGTTTCAAGTATTTCACGTTTGCGCATGCGCATACGAAAGTTACAGTACTTTTCCAATGATTTTTGTATGGGACCATCTGTGACCCAATCCGCACCCACCCTCCAAATTTAAGCTCATTTCGACCATTATTTCGGGTAATTATGGGCGTTGCAAGGAATTACCACAGGCATACAGACACGGAACCAAAAATGTTCCTTGATGTCTGAAACGAAAATGGTTGCGGAAATTTTCATTTTGGAGGACACGGGTTTTTTACTCAATCGAAAATCCAAGGCTTCTGCAAAGTCTAATGGCACATAGCTTCCTCGTATCGATAACATGATCTTATAGTATATTAATTCTCGGGTGTCGCCTTTGCGCATGCGCAGTGGCCATATCAATGATAGGATTGTGTTGAAAATCATAGGGGACCATCTAGGAGCTACCCACCGAATTCGGGCCCATCTCGCATGATTTCAAATAAAAACGGAGTTATTGAAAAATAGTCTATTTCCACAAATGGGTACACGAAAAAACGCGAAAAATAAACTGTTATACCGGTTTCGGTGATGAAACCATCGTCACCGAAACCGGTATATCAGTGTGTTTTTCGCGTTTTTTCGTGTATTAGTGGAAATAGGGTATTTTTCAATAACCCAGTTTTTCTTTGAAATGGTTTTCCACGATTTCTTCGCGCGTGATTTACTTTGTCGCATGATTTATTTGAATTTCAGTAAAATTGGATTTTAATTGAGGAAGTTCACGTACACACTGACAGGCACCGAACGAAATTCGTTAAAAAAGCTCTAAACCGTAAAACGCGAGTGAAAATTACCTACCTCATGAGAGAATCTTCTGAATGCCTAACGTATTCACTTGATAACCCTGAAAAAGCGAAAGTGTTGAATGGGACGTCCTCCAAACTTTTTTTGTTCTTGTAATAAATTTCTCAGCTAATAACATCGCTTTCTCCTTCTTATCGTTGATTTTACTGTAATTACATTACAGTACCTACGTAGTTTACAGTCATTACACTTCATAGGTTGGTAGAATTTAATTTTTTATAAGCAGCACATTATGAATTTTTCAGCCATTTTTGACTGTTTTATGATTTTTTATTCGGAAATCTTCGTTATTAATTCCAGCGTAGAGTTGGGAGCTGGCTCACTGACGAGTTTTAATTAAATTTCTGAGTGATTTTCTCCTCGTTCACTGCTACCTGCTACGTCGCGATAGACAAAGATGTTCCTCGATACTCAACACCGAGTGATCGATCTCCACTAGGAAACTCCCCACTGAGTAATACCCTTGAACTTCTCCAAAAACTTAACTTCCAGTGAGAAGAATTCAAACCGCATGTGCAATTTCACATGAATCGTGCACTTGTTAGGTTACTGCATTCACGCTTTTTGAATTTAATTTGATGAAATGTAGGTATATTATAATGTTGGACTTCCCCCTCCTTTTCATAATTAAAAAACCTTCAAAACGTTTTGTTGCAAAATAACTATTGGAGGTATATGCAGTGCCCACTGAACTGCGTGGACCTCTAAGTTGTGCGAAATTCCAGTCGTGCAGCATTTCCATATGAGATAATTTTCTTAGTTGGTGACGAAGCTGCTTTGTTGCGTTTTTAACCCCCAAAGTAGACATTCACCCAAAATTTGATCGTCTATCGACATATTAATTTTTGGTGATATGGCCATTGCTAGCGATTTTTGACCCTCGAAAACTCAAATGTGACCCACGTGATGTGATCAGGCCCATGTGATTTGTGAAATATGCTGATTTTGGAATCTATCCTTTCGTTTGCCATTTTAAACAGTTGGGCAGAATTTTGAATTTTTTATCTCGCAGCCAACGTCATCGCATCTAGTCATTAATCAATCGTGACTGAATACATGTACCTGCCTACGTAGAAATTCATATCGAAAAATTTTTAAAATCTGAGTATTGAATCAAAATGATCTGATGCGGATTAGAGTAAACTAGGAATAAATTCAGATGCTCTGAAACGGAATTGCCTCTAAAAAAATTTCAAAAATTCATGTTCTGAAAATTTTGAACCCATTTCAATAGCGTCGTTTTCGCTGAAAATTTGCGAAAAACGTCCACCTACTATTTTTTGGGCTCATTGCAGTTATTATGCTCGAAGAATTTCTCTTTTACATGAAAATGCGCTAAAAATGTAAGGCTACCTAATTGATTGTGTTTTATCATTGCGTTTCCTGCGTTTACTGGGGACTTGGACGTTGAAGGGACGTTCGAGAAGGCTGATAATAACAACTCAGTGCGCTAACACTCGCCATTAAGGAAATGACTAGTTGGAATAGCTTCCTGGACGGCAGGTCCGCCATCAGTCGATTCAAGTAGGTGATTCATCATTTTAACAGCGAGGCTGAACCGGGTTATCTTCGCGTCTTGAGGAACGTTTTAGGTGGCGAAACCTTCCTGTTCTGCCCGGGTTGAAGCGCGTTCCGATCGACATTATGTATTGAAAATTTGACCTGTAAGAATTATTGAAAATGCTGCAAAGTCCTTGTCACATGGGTTTATTATTCTACTGGAGATACCTACAGAAATGTTGGCTGTTCATTTTATTGTTTCTTTCGTGTGTAATGATTGCAATGGCTATTTTTGATGGTTTCCACCAATTTTGGCCCCCAAAACACGAATTAGGCTCGGCTTTTTTTAAACATATTATTTTTTATCATTGATAGTACCATTTCTGTTGATACTACTTCTAGTGTTAATATACAAATATATGGTGATTTCAGACAATTTCTCATGTTTTTGACTTATAAAAAATAAATTTACGGAGCTTTACCTTCGTTACAACCTTTATTCTTCACTCTTCGGTCAAAATCAACCTAACATTCGGTCTTCTCGCCCTAAAAAAAACGTTGAAAACGAACGTCACAAGCTCGTGTTCACTAAAACCTCAAAAATCCCTCGAAAACCCCTATTTTTACACCAATTTTTCTCCCATAACACCCCTGGGTGTATGTCGATCGGGCTGCCGTGTTTTGGAGCACAACTAGGAGCCAAATGTGTTCCCAAATGGGTACCCGAAGTGTGTGCGGAAGAACGACGATTTTAGACCAAAATTTAAAGTAAATTTAAGGCTGAAACTTCGTTAGAACCTCCATTTTCCACTCAATAGTCAAAATCGGCTTCATATTCGGTCTTCTCTTCCTAAAAAACATGGAAAACTTTTATACCCATACTTTTATACCCATTTTCACTCATAACACTCTTGGGTACATTCCGATCGGGCTGCAAAGACACAACTAGGGCCCAAAACGTGTGTGCGAAAGAACGAATTTTGTAGACCGAAATTGAAGTAGATATGCGTGATATGGCGGACGGCGTATGGCGGACGGACATTGCATTTTTGGAACCTACGCACCTTGTAACGCAAAAGAAAAAATTTTGAGGGGGTGTTATAAAAATTTTTTGCTGAGCGAATACATAATGTGTATAATTATTCGCAGAATAATAACCCTACAGAAATGTTGGCTGTTCATTTATGTTTCTTTCATGTGCAATAACTGAAATAGCTATTTTTGATAGGTTCCACCAATTTTGGCTCCCCGAAAACACGAATTAGTCACTCACCAGTTGATACTGCTTCTAGTGTTATACAAATTTATGGTGATTTCAGACAATTCCCCAGGTTTTTGACTCATAGAAATTGAATTTTGGGAGCTGAACCTTCGTTACAACTTGAATTTTTATATCTTCGGTCAAAATCAACTTCATATTAGGTCCTCTATCTCTGGAAAACATGAAAAATGATACATCATCGTTTTCCAACTCCTGCCAACTAAAAATCTTTGGAAAGGCCCTCGCTGAATAGGTAAACGTATATTGAATAACCCAACGTCTTGAGTCGCCCTCCTCAACAAGACAAACCTGTGAGATTGTCGCGTCGCTACCCAAATAATTCTAATCCCTGGAAACTCAGGGTCAGAAAACTGAGAATAGTAAAACTAAGAAGACCTGTTAGTAAGAGGGTCGAGTGGCCAACTCTCGACACGCTCTTCTCTAGAAACTCATTGTTCGGCAACCCCTTTCAAACTCTTCCAAGTACTTTTTCCGGTACCCAGTATTTCAGCGCAGTGTAATTCTAGAAGAAAGCCAGGGTTAGAATACAATGCTAATTTGTTCCGGGTATTGCTTGGCCCAGGTGTTCTCAAATTCTTGGTACCCATGCCCCCCTTGCAGTACATGGAATACCCTCTAGCCCCTTTTGATAGAATTTGATGGGTACAAGAAAGAATAAAACGACACTTTTTTCTTAATTGAATTCTTTATTTAATAATAACAAATTCAATCCAATAAATAATGTATTCGACATTGAGGTGGAAAGAGTTATATTTTGCTCTTACTATTAGTACTAGACTTTTAGCGAATGTTGAAAGAAAATGAAGCCATTGCAATGGGTTCAAAATTTTCAGAACACGAATTTTTGAAAATTATTTATACACAAATCCGTTTCAGAGTATCCTGAATTCATCCCTAGATTTTAACAATAATTTATAATGTGTTATATATAGTGCGTGTAACAGTGCGGCTGTTCTGGAGTAGTTTTTTGATCCGGTGGAGACGGGATCGGTGGGCGGAAGCCTAATCGATATCCCTTCTTAACCGATGATAATCTCGCTGGTCTAGGAGGGGGACTTGCGAGGTCCACCACCATTGTCAAACTCTGTCATATGTGTCTCTCCAGACAAGATATGTCCTTGGGTACACGATACAAATCCCAAATTTCGTCAAAACGTTCGTATCGCAAAACAAAAAGATGATTTCACGATAAGCATTTTTCAAAAATTCTAAGGGGATCAAATTTGAGTTTTGAGGGGTCAAAAATCGGTTTAAAAAAGGCTTAAATTGCGAACAATTGATAGGAAAATAATGAGAGTGGTACGGAAGGGTGAGCAAAGACAGAAAATGACCATTTTAGTTGTTTTTCATTCAGCATAGGGGGTGAAATTTGGATTTTTGTGGGTAAAAATTGGTATTAACGGCTAAAATCAGTATTAACTCACCTGACGTTGTGTGGGATCGTGATTCATTGCAGAGAGGGAATTCGATGATAAAAATATGTTTCTCAAAAAAGAATGGGTCAAATTTAACTGTATATATGGGTCTAAAATCTGTAAAAATTGCTAAAAATACGGGAAAAGGTTATAAGATTTAACGAAAATCGGTATGGTTTCTAAAATATTTTTAATGAATCTAGAACCCGTTTGACATTGATTGCATGTTCTCCCCGGGGGTCATCATTCATGTCCCATTCAGCAATTTGTCTTCCGCTGTCCAGAGCCTGATGAACCACAAATCAGTGCGCTCTTACAGGATTTTTTTTCCAAACAAAGATCCGTGTGGTAAATAATGTTGATCGTTAATACTCGCATCATGTTTCTCCTTCTCAGCTTCATGACTAACCCTTAGTTAGCTTTATATCTTGTTTCAGAAAACGCATTATGTCGATTAACTTTTTCGCCTTTCAACCAAAATTGGGTTTTGGTTTATTATTATCGATAATGAACCTTTAGAATCTAACGTGGAAAAAAAAATTTAACCTCCCCTCAAAATTTGATGGCGGATTTGGGGTCTAGTTGGTCCGCGAAGCTCAGCGTTACTGTCAGTCATATCTAGGGGTTAAAAATAGGGGTTGAAATTTTCAGAACGCGCCGCGACGCGCCGTGGCTCAAACTTTAGATAGAAGGGTGCCGTTCGTTTGCACTGGAAAGCTTCGTCAACATGATCGTGAATTATATCACGGATGGCTGTATGAAGTCGAGTGGTTGTGATTATTCCGTTTGAAAAATGGTGGCTGTTTTGGATTTTGTACTTCCGCAGCTTGAACAAACGTTATGATTCATGAATAACAACAAATAATTGAATATTGAATCCTGCGCATTTTTATGAAATTGTAATTCCCGGGCGGCTCCGGGATTTGATTTAGGGCTTTGCTGGGGGGGAGCTCGAGGTTAAGCATGAAAACAGTGATCTACGCAGAAGAGGCATCTGTACAGGTAAATAATAAACCGTTGTGTAATAATTTGCAGCTTTTTGATAACTGGATATTTTAGTGAGTTGTCGCAACTAAAAATTGACGATCGAGAGAGAGAACGTAAACGCAATTGTTACGTTCGAGAAGTAAGTTTGTGCTTTTTCAAGACTTGCGCTGTCCAGCACCACGTAACTTTTAGAATGATCCGTAGCGCGCGCGTCTCAGTGCTACGTACTGGGCGTCGCCCCGAATTTCGTAGAAAGACAGGAGGAGCCGGCCTCGGGAAGGTTTTCCTCCGTTTGCGTTCTCTTTATTTTGCGTTCTCTTTAGGTATATTTTTCATAAGCTTGAACTCCATGTGGTTTGTGTACTTATTCGTCTTGAGCATTGCCATCCGAAATCTACGAGCTCGGTGAGTGCCTGATAATTTAAGTATTGTGGGCATTTAAAATTATACAAAGGACCCAAGGTCTCACCATGTCGTGCATACGTTTGTACAGTAAAAGAGCAATTGTTCTTCTTAAAACGCTGCAAATTATTACACAACGGCTTATTATTTACCTGTATAGGTGTCCCTTCAGCTTAGATCACTGTTTTCTGTGGTCAGCACCCTCGAGCTCCTCCCCCAAGGAAAGCCCTAAATCGAGTACTGGAGCCGGCCCCGGAATTGAAGTTTCCTACAAATGCGCGGGATTCAATAATTCAGTCATTAATTATTTTGTAGTTATTCATGAAGCATAAGGAAAATAATAAACCGTTGTGTAATAATTCACCTGTTAAGGTGCCCCTTCTACGTAGATAGTATAATGAACTGTTGAGCAATAATTTACCGTTGTGTAATAATTTGCCCATCAATAATACTTCAACAGTTGTTTAAGTTGCAAATGTATCTACCAACAAACTCCAGGCCCTTCGACGTAGATGGTATAATGAACCGTCGTGTAATTATTTACCGTTGTGTAATAATTTACCATTGTGTAATAATTTACCCATCAATAATGCTTCAACGTTTGTTCAAGTTTAGCTACCCTAGCAATGCTCCCTAGCAATGATTATCTCTGGCCGATTCCCGATTGTTGCCGCCTGTTGAAGAAGCCTGTCGGTACAAACTTCTGGGCCTTACTGTGAAGGAACGGAGGGACGTACAATGCTCCGGGTGGTCTTAAAAAACTCCCAAGTTCGAGAACTATTTGAAACTGTTGAAAAAATCGAGATAACGGCGTCCTGGAGATTTCAGCCCCTATTTTTCACCCCTTAGGGATGACTGACATTAACGCCGAGCTTCGAGGACCAACTAGACCCCGAACGGAACCTATAAACCGAATTTCGTCAATTTTGGTTCATGGTAACTGAGAAAAGTGCAAAGTGCGGCGGACGGAATGAAATTTTTTTTATTGCATTTCGGATTCTAAATACCTTGAAATGGAAACCATTAAATTTTCAGGGGGGGGGGGTTAAAAATTTTGTTTTTCATGCTCGATTCCAAAGGTTCATTATTGAAAATAATAAACCAAAATCACGGAAGTTACGTTGGATAATTAGCATCAGAGTTTTTCGCCCTAGAACAGAGTTGCGTTTTTCGGAAATTGGTTGCAACAGCTTTCTATTATCAACCCTTGCAATCGCAACTAATAACCTTTCCCAGTCTCCGTAACAGATCCTAGTTCATACCCTCCGCTACAGCCAATTCCCACAGTACCGTCGGCGGAAAATATAAAGATCCTTTCCGAAGGCACTTGCCGGCTTCGCCTCCGCATACCCCGGAATAATAATTTTCATTTTTCCGGACCATTTACAAGTAATAGCAACCTTGTAATGGCCGGAAGAAAATGGAAAAGTTCTGGCGGACGGGACATTTTTCCAGCGGTGCCGCTTCTCAAGCCGGTTTATTCGCACTGGCGGAGAGAAAGATGTAATTCCTTCGTGGTGTCGTAAAAACCGTGGCACGGCGAGTGAAAAAATTTGTAATTCCGTGGAACCAACTTCCTGTGACTGACGGTCTCTTGATGAATCTCAGCAGCCTCTCAAACCTCTTCAAGGGCTGCCGATCAAGTTACGGCTACCTTCACCTAAGTTCACTTACAATTTGAACAGTTTGTTTATATAGTCACTTGTAATACATCAGTGCGCTTATATTTTTATTTTATTAGCGATCGTAAAACCTTCCTGTCACGCCCCACGCACTTTGTTTCTACGAGACGTGTTGGAGCTGAAGTGGAAAATTGAATCCGAGCACACACGACGGCTTAGACTAGCATGGCTACCACATGAACTGTAGTAAAATGAAGTGAGCTGGTCGTTTCAAACACCAGTGTTCATCTGGTCAAGAATGAGCCGTGTAAAAATTCTGTAATAATTTACCCATCAATAATACTTCAACGTTTGTTCAAGTTTCAGTACCTACCAACAAACTCCAAAAGAGCCATTGGCCATTGAGCCATTTTGGTTTATTATTCTGCGAATAATAAACCTATGTGATCGCTCAGCAAAAAATTTTTGCAACACCCTTTCAAAATTTGTCTGTCCGCCGTATCACGTGTACCGGCTTCATTTTCGGTCTAAAAAATTCGTTCTTTGGCACACATGCTGCATTACGGCCCTGGTTATCCCGAAACTTTGCAGCCCGATCGGAATAGACCCAGGGGTGTTGTGAGTGAAAATGAGTATAAAAATAGGTACTTTTTGTGTTTTAGTAACATGAGCGTTTGAGGTATCGTTTTCCATGTTTTTTGGTACAAGAAGACCGAATGTGAAGTCAATTTTGACCAAAGAGTGGAAAATTGAGGTTCTACCAATGGTTCGGCTCTCAAAATAGATTTTTTTATGAATCAAAAACCTGCGAAATCGCCTGAAATCACCATCAATTTGAATAATAACAGTAGAAAATGTGTCAACAGGTGAATCAAGACAATTAAATGGCACCACCAGTGATCAAAGATAATTTGAGAAAAAAAGGGGAAAAAAGGCGTACCTAATTCATGTATTGGGTCCAAAATTTGTGGAAACAATCAGAAATATCTATTTGAATTATTTCACATGAAAAAAACTATAAATTAACTGCAAGCATTTCTGTAGGTTTGTCAAATAGAATAATAAACCCATGTGAGGAGGACTTGGCAGCGTTTTTTCAATGAAACAATATCACTGATCAACCAACTCGACTTCATTCATTCTCCGTAAATATAGTAAGTTGTTCCCAGCAATAATGATCGTGGGCCAATTCCCGATTGTTAGTGCGTCCCTAGTGATGCTATTTGGGCTAAATGTATACAATTTCATTCACCCTGCTGTCGAAAATGCCTGTCGGTACAAACTTCTGGGTCTTACTGTGAACCTACGGCTGGACGTACTATGCTCCGGGTGGTCTCAAAAAACTCCCAAGTTCAAGAACTATTTGAAACCGTAAAAAAAATGAGGTAACGGCGTCCTGGATTCTTCAACCCCTATTTTTCACCCCCTAGGGATGACTGACATTAACGCCGAGCTTCGAGAACCAACTAGACCCCAAATGGGACCTATAAACCGAATTTTGTCAATTTTGGTTCATGGTAACTGAAAAAAAGTGCTGCGTACGGCGGACGGACAGACATTTTTGGTTTATTATTTTCAATAATGAACCTTTGGAATCGAGCATGAAGTCCAACCCCCCTCAAAATTTGGGTTTCCGTTTCAAGTTATGTAGAATCCGAAAATACGATTCAAAAAAATCTGTCCGTACGCCGTACTTCGCACTTTTCTTAGTTACCATGAACCAAAATTGACGAAATTTGGTATATAGGTCCCATTTGGAGTCTAGTTGGTCCTCGAAGCTCGGCGTTAATGTCAGTCATCCCTATGGGGTGAAAAATAGGGGTTGAGGTCTCCAGGACGCCGTTATCGCGAATTTTTTAACAGTTTTAAAAAGTTCTCGACCTTGAATTTGGAAGTTTTTTAAGACCACCCGGAGCATTGTACGTCCCTCCGTTCCTTCACAGTAAGGCCCCGAAGTTTGCACCGACAGGCTTTTTCAACGGGAGGGTGAATGAAGTTGTATACATTCATCCCAAATATCATCGCTAGGGACGCGGCATCAATCGGGAATTGGCCCGAGATCATCATTGCTAGGGAGCACCTGATTATATTCATGGAGTATGCAGTCGAGTTGGTTGTTCCGTGATATTATTTCATTTGATGGCTCTTTTGGAGTTTGTTGATAGGTAGTAAAACATTATCAATCGTTGAAGTATTATTGATGGGTAAATTATTACCCAATGGTAAATTATTACTCAAATGCAACTGCAAATTATTACCTAACAGTTCATTATACCATCTACGTAGAAGGGGCTGGTGGTTTGTTGGTTTTGTTGGTCTGGTTGTTTGTTGGTGGAGTTGGTTGGGACTTTTGCAACTTTTTTCACTCCACATCAACGATTTCCCTTCAGAACTTCATTATTTGCTTTTCTTTTTGCCATTTTAGTTACTTTTTGTCATCGATAGAATTATTTTACCAACATTTAACTCGTGATTTAGGTAGGCACCTGGTAACGAGTTCGAGGTTAGGTATTAATCTAGGGAGGATCTGCGATCTACATAATATGTGTAGAATAGTACATAATATATTGTAGAAAGGGTTAGCTATACGGAGAGCTGTGGTCTGTAACAGAAGGGTATTCCGTACAAAATAATAAACCGTTGTGCAGGGATTTGCAGCGTTTTAGCGAATTTTCAAAGAAAATGAAGCTATTGCAATGGCTTCGAAATTTAAATAATATAAATTTTTGGAAATTTTCTTCATAGAAATCCGTTTCAGACCATTCTAAAACGATTCCTGAAATTTAACACTTTTTTATATGTATATATATATTTATATATGTGTCACTCCAGACGATAACTCTCGATAGAATTGAGATAAACAGCTCAAATTTGCACAAAAAATCTATCTTGGCAATCGAAAGGCTAAGTTCGAAGATGGGCGAAATTGGCCTACTCTAAGGAGGGTTTTGGCGCATTTAAAGTGCGCAAAAATTACCCAAAAATCCCCAAAATGTTATTTTCCAACAAGTGACCCCTCATTTTAAAGGTTTTTGCACGCTGAACACGATGGTGGAATCGGATTTTAGATATCTTGATCCGTTCTCAAATTAGAGCATTTAAAGTGCGCAAAAATTACCCAAAAATCCCCAAAATGTTATTTTCTAACAAGTGACCCCTCATTTTAAAGGTTTTTGCACGCTGAACACGATGGTGAAATCGGATTTTAGATATCTTGATCCGTTCTCAAATTAGAGCATTTAAAGTGCGCAAAAATTACCCAAAAATCCCCAAAATGTTATTTTCCAACAAGTGACCCCTCATTTTAAAGGTTTTTGCACGCTGAACACGATGGTGGAATCGGATTTTAGATATCTTGATCCGTTCTCAAATTAGAGCATTTAAAGTGCGCAAAAATTACCCAAAAATCCCCAAAATGTTATTTTCTAACAAGTGACCCCTCATTTTAAAGGTTTTTGCACGCTGAACACGATGGTGAAATCGGATTTTAGATATCTAAATCCGTTCTTAAATTAGAGCATTTAAAGTGCGCAAAAATTACCCAAAACTAGGATAATCTTTAAACTCTTACCCCCCCCCCCACCCCCTTAGAGTGGTCAGATTGAAAAATGTGAGAAGTATTAATTGAAGACGAGAGTTCGAAGCAAAAAAGGGGGAGGCAAACGATTAGTACAACTCCTTGAATTTCCCATTTGACATATAATTGTTATGATACCTTCATAGATAGACAAGTACCGGCCCACGTATTACTAGAAGGAAGACGAAAGAAAAAATCTATTTCAAATTATTCAATTTAGGTACTAACAGTAGGAGGAAGAAGGTTAGGTAGGTATCTTATCAATTTATTATCAGTATCATACGAATATTTGATATTCAAAGGTAGGTAGGTAATTAACATGATAAAAATAATATCAATGAAGAAGGAAGGATCTACCTACCTAGTAGAGCAAATCTTGAACTGGTTTTAGATACCAGGCCTGAAATCGTAGTCAAGAGGAAAGGCCATTCAGAAGGAACAAGGAATCTACTCATAACAAACGGTAGAATCAGGATGGACAAAACGTACAAATTAAAATAAATACGAAGAGAATATACATAGAAAACCAAATTTTAGACCGAAGTTTTCCTTTATTCAAAACCATAGCCATTAATTCGAATATTTCTTTGAAA
Organism: Leptopterna dolabrata; assembly: GCA_954871275.1. Taxonomy (NCBI): domain Eukaryota; kingdom Metazoa; phylum Arthropoda; class Insecta; order Hemiptera; family Miridae; genus Leptopterna; species Leptopterna dolabrata. The sequence continues at coordinate 1,971,569 of OX940982.1, read as the reverse complement.
ATTCGCTCATTAAGTCATGCTGCATGACTGGTTTTTTTTTTTAATTGCATTTTCGGATTCTACATACCTTGAAACGGAAACCATCAAATTTTGAGGGGGGTTAAGCATTTTTTTTTTCTTTTCATGCTCGATTCCAAAGGTTCATTATTGAAAATGATAGAACAGAAGCAAAACATCGGAGGGCGGAGATGACCGTAAAGCCGAAATTCATAGAAGTAAGCTCCCGTGCTTAAGGGAAAGAGGGTTTACACGATAAGAACACGGCCATTGGCATCCGTCCAAACCCCCAGGCCATCTTGTAACTTGTCACTTCATCTTAACGTCTCCCGCCCTCACCATCTTATTTTCTACTGCTGTTCGAGTGAGCGAAGGCCCTATTGAGCTCCTCCGTCTATCCCTTTGAGCGCCTCCTAATGACAGAAAGGTTTTTTTTGTCTCTTGACATAGCTAACATGCAGTTCGAGTGTCGCCAAACTTGTACGGGAGTATTTGAATCTTATGCGACAATTCCAGAACGTGTACGAAAAAACGCTGGAAAGTCCTTGACACATGGGTTTATTATTCTACTGGACATACCTACAGAAATTTTGGCTATTAATTTGTAATATTAATTTTTGATGGTTCCACCAACTTCGGCCTCCAAAAACACGAATTAGGCTCTGGATTTTAGCATGGAACATGCATTAGCCTTGGACTAACTATCCGAAAAATGTCACGCGGAAGTGTCACGAAATTTTAACGATGATTTTCACGTACAACCGAGTAGTTGCTAGGGAAATGAAACTTCTTTCATTTTCATCGGACAAAAATCGTTTTCCATTCGTTGGAAAGCTCTTGATTTATCACGAATTTATTTCGTATTTGTTCTTGGTATTTATTTCGTACTTTCATACTATAACTATATAAATTGATGTTATAAATGGATAGTAAACAATGTCGCTTGTTTGGTTGTCACTTGGTTGTATCCTGGTGACGAAGTGAAATCATAACAGTGCGGCTACAGAATAGTAAAAAGCGCGGCTAAAGCATGTTCCATGTTTCTTGAATTTTAGCTTAGAGCCTACCTAAGCAGTAAGCATCCGGGGGTCCAGGGGGCTTGCCCCCTGGCGAGGCGCCCAGCGCCGAGTTTTCAAACATATTATTTTGATCACTGGTAGTACCACTTAATTGTCTTGATTCACCTGTTGATACTACTTCTAGTGTTATTATACACATTATGGTGATTTCAGACAATTTCCTATGTTTTTGACCTATAAAAAATGAATTTTGGGAGCTTAACCTTCGTTACAACAGCAATTCTTCACTCTTCGGTCAGAATCAACCTAATATTTTTGGCCTTCTCGCCCTTAAAAACATGGAAAACGATACCTCACAAGCCCATTTTTCTCCCTTAACACCCCTGGGTGTATTACGATCGGGCTGACGAGCTTCGGAGCACAACTAGGACCCAGGTGTGTTTCCAAAAGGGAGCCCGAACTGTGTGCGTAAGAACGACGATTTTAGACAAGAAATAACGTAAATTTTAGGCTGAAACTTCCTTAGAACCTCAATCTTCCACTCTTTGGAATTCGGTTCATATTCGGTCTTCTCGTCCCAAAAACATGAAAAACGATACCTCAACAGCTCATGTTACTAAATCACAAAAACGCTGCAAAGTCCTTGTCACATGGGTTTATTATTCTATTGGACAACCTACAGAAAAACGTTGGCTGTTCATTTATAGTTTCTTTCACGTGAAATAATTCGAATAGTTATTCCTGATGGTTTCCACCAATTTTGGCCCCCAAAACACAAAATGGGTAGGCTCCTTTTGGTTTATTATTCTGTGAATAATACACCTATGTAATCGCTCAGCAAAAAATTTTCATAACACTGTTCTCACAAACTGTTTTCTTTTCCGTTTCAAGGCGCGTAGATTCCAAAAATGCAATGTCCGTCCGCCGTCCGCCGTATCACGTGTGCAGGCTTCATTTTCGGTCTAAAAAAGTCGTTCTTTCGCACACATGATCCATTTGGGCCCTAGTTGTGTCCCGAAACTTTTCAGCCCGATCGGAATACACCCAGGGGTGTTATGAGTGAAAATGTGTGTAAAAATAGGTACTTTTGCGTTTTAGCAACATGTTGGTAACATGAGCTTTTGAAGTATCGGTTTCCATGTTTTTTTGGACGAGAAGACCGAATATGAAGTCGATTTTGACCAAGGAGTGGAAAATTGAGGTTGTACCAGATGTTCAGCTCCCAAAATCGATTTTTTATGAGTCAAAAACCTGCGAAATCGTCTGAAATCACCATCAATTTGTAGAATAACATTAGGAAAAGTGTCAACACGTGGATCAAGACAATTAAATGGCACTACCAATGATCAACGATAATAAAAAAAAGAAAAGAAAAAAAGGAGCGTATCACCATTGATGGAAACCAACAGAAATAGCTATTTCAATTATTTTACATGAAAGCAACAATAAATGAACAGCCAGCATTTTTGTAGGTATGTCCATAGAATAATAAACCCATGTGACAAGGACTTTGCAGCGTTTTTTTTTTTTTTTTCAAAAATTATCTCTGTTGGTAGTGCTATTTAATCGTCTTGATCCACGTGTTGAAACTTTTTCTAGTGTTATTATACAAACTGATTGTGATTTCAGACGATTTCCGAGGTTTTTGACTCAAATCAATTTTGGGAGCTGAACATTTGGTAGAGCCTCAATTTTCCACTCTTTGGTCAAAATTGACTTCATATTCGGTCTTCTCGTCCCAAAAACATGGAAAACGATGCCTCAAGAGCTCATGTTACTAATACATAAAAAGTACCTCTTTTTACACATATTTCACTCATAACACCCCTGGGTATATTCCGATCGGGCTGCTAAGTTTCGGGACACAACTAGGGCCGAAATGGAGCATGTGTGCGAAAGAACGAATTTTTCAGACCGAAAATGAAGCCGGAATGCATAATACGGCGTACGGCGGACGGACATTGCATTTTTGGAATCTACGTACCTTGAAACGGAAAAGAAAAAATTTTGAGGGGCTGTTATAAAAAATTTTTGCTGAGCGAATACATAGGTGTATGTATTATTCACAGAATAATAAACCAAAATAGGTGATGTTGTTGTTGGGGGGGGGGGGGGGGGGATTTCATTAGAGGGGCTTTGGGTTTATAAAAATAAGTATGTTGATTTACTAAACTCGCAAATCATAGAAATATTGATTTTCTTTGTGTACCTACCAGGATTATGCCCTCGATTAAATTACTGCGTGTCCAATTGATGTTGCATCAGCGGCGCCCTGGCGCTGCCGTTGTCCATCTGAGGAGGAATCAAATTGGCCCAAAAACTGCACATTCGATTCTATTGTTGTTTCTTATCGTTTTTCACCGTCTGGGTACGTATTGCATTAACTTGAGCCTCGAACCATAAAACTTTTCGACCGTATTGGCATCGGACCTGAATATAATTCAAACGGACGCGGCTTCATCGAGCAAACGAGATAGCAGAAAGGGAACAACCAAATCTTATCAATCCCATCTAATTTTCTTTCGAATAAAACCAACTTTTCCAATCAGTCCGTCTTCACGGGAAAACTTCCTGCTTTTTCTGTTCGGAGTTCTCCTCTGCGTGAAGATGAGCGGATTGCCTGGACGAAGGGCTGGAGGCGAGTTGTAAATAGATTATTCTTTTGAATCACAAAACTCCCTTCTGTTGTCACATTCCGAATGAATTGCAGAAGTCGGATTGACAGGTTTTTTCACGATGCAATAAAAAAGTACCTTATTTTCGGCTTCTCAAACCTCCCCCTTCGCTCTGACTGAGAATAATGAATTCACGCTTGTAAAATACTACGTCGCGAGGAATTTATTTGTATAACCTATCTCGAAAGGTTTTTCGAGAATTTTGGTTTGCCTGCTCCAAGGTACAACTAGTAAATTGCCGGTTGTGACATAGTGTAACAGTGGGGGTGGACCCTCGAGAGTTCCCCTCCCAGACCAGCGAGATTATCACCGGTTAAGAAGGGATATCGATTAGGCTCCCCCGAGCGACCCTGTGTCCACTGGAAGAAAAAATGTATCTAAAACAGCCCACACTGTTACACTTCTCCCCATATTACATACTTCTGGGTAGCAGAATTATGAGAGGGAAAAGGGGGAATGAAAAGTAGTATGAAGTTTGGTTCAGGAAAAAACATTGTCGTGGTGTCCTCCCAGAACCACTCCATGTAAAATAGCTCTTAAAGATCTCGCAAATAAAACCAGGGAATGGAGCGGCAGTCGCCGGAGGCCCAAGGAACCTGGAGGGGATCCCCACCATCCCCCACTAGTATGGAAGATGGAGGGAGATAGTCCCAGGGACTATAAGAACTCGGCTCCTTCGCCTTCCAACTCATTCTACGCTCTCCTTAAGTCGCTGACTTATCTCTCCCACCTCGCTCCTCCTCTCTCCTTACTCTAAAGGAGCCCAGAGTGGTGTTAACCGGGTAGGTAAAACTACCAAGGGTGGTAACCGCTGGGTACACATCCTCCTGACTTCTTAGTGGTGGACACCTTAAAGGTGGTAACCAGGGGCGTCAGGTCCACTGCCTCTTCCTACCTCGCCCCTCACCTATGCCTCCACCACAGGCATCTGAACAACTTCAAGGTGACTAACCTCCATCGTAATCTTACTACCTCAATAATATTCTACCGGAGGAGAACAAGCTCCTAGATACGAGTATTGGCGGATAATGTTGTCAGAGGTTGTCCAGTGAATTGTGCTCTTCTGGGCAACCTCTAGGTGATCAACCTTCATCGTTGGGATGGAACAACTGTTGGGACTTGTCAATGGAACACGGCATCAATCGTCTTAAATGAGCTCAGTATATTTTAATTATACTGACACTCTAAAGGGTGGAAAGGAGGTGGGGAAGCCAATAGATGTATGTATTACCAAAGGGACAGGTTGTTAGTAAAGGAATCCTTCCGGGAAACCTTTGGGCTTATCCTTCTGGTAAGCCTACAAAAAGTGGATGGAGTATTACAACGATGGAGGTTGGTAACCTAGAGGTTGCCCAGATGAGCACAATTCACTGGACAACAACCTCTGACAACATTATCCACCAATACTCGTATGTAGGAGCCTTGTTCTCCACCAGTAAAATATTATTGAGGTAGTACCATCACGATGGAGGTGTGAGTCACCTTGGAGTGCTCAGCGCATACTACCGAACCACGCTCTGCTACCATGTGACATAGTGTAACAGTGGGGGTGGACCCTCGAGAGTCCCCCTCCTAGACCAGCGAGGTTATCACCGGTTAAGAAGGGATATCGATTAGGCTTCGGCTCACCGATCCCGTCTCCACCGGGAGAAAAAAATGTATGGAGAACATCCCACACTGTTACACTGTCTCGGTTGAAATCGAAAGCTCCTTTGACTATAATAACAGTTGAAGCAGGTTTACTTATTAAGGCTTTGCGAAAAGGCTACGAAAAGTTATTTTATTTGGTTAACATTTTTAAATGATTTTCTTCAACTACTGAATGTAGAATGTTTCGTTTTCAACTTTTCAACTTCTAAAGCTGAGCCCACCTCATGTGGGCTCAGCTGCTATAATTATGAAAGGGAGAACGCCTCGCTCATCTGAAGATGAATGACTCGACCCGGTAATGAAGCCAATGATTTCAAGGTAAAACCTCCTCATCCTGATTTTCACGTACTTGAGGTGTTTCTCCTCAGAATCTAGGATTAGAATAAATGATTTGAGGCGTTTATGGTGCAGGTACTTGAGTCGTTTTACCTTTGACTTGAATGAGATGAGGCGTTTTTCCTTTTAACACCACAATTTTCCAGTTTTTCGGGTGAAAATTTCGACTCTTTCGAATTTGAATTTTCAATTTGTGGCTTCTCCAATAGAAAGAGCATGTCAAAATTCGGGGGGGATACGTGAAAACCCCATTTTCGGAAATTTTTGAGATGTGGCGTTCTTCCTTTTGACGGCAGTGTAGGAGGTAGGTGTTTGCTTAGCGGACGTGGCCAAAATATCAGACAGCGATGCCGATTCAATCCAGTTGGTCATTCAGCGTTCTGTGAAGGAGGGGTAGCTCTCCGACATTTCCTCTTTCCAACGGCTGAAAGTGGCATGTTCTCTTGAGTGTATCATTTATTTATTTATTTATTTATTACAGTAAACGTAAATTTCCCTAATTCACCTTTGCTTTTCCGTGTTAGAAGCCCCAATCTCTCGAGCCTCTCTCCAACCAGGTAACAACCGATTTCTTGATGTGCCTGCCACGGTTTATCCAAGTTTAATATGAAAACCGCTAAACAATCGAACTTTACGCCCGCAATAGGCCAGTTTGGTCGAAAAATCGGTTTTTACCTGGTTCGAGGATCTCAGGAGTGTCACACCATTCGACTGAGCGACGAAGTACGAAAAGCCTAACTCATTTTATGGTAAAAATGTCGATTTTCGCGAATTACTTCAATTTCTACTGGAAAGTCCACGGTTTTCGGCTCGGAAACGAAGATCTTGCGTCTCTAGTCGCCTGTAAAACATTTTTTTGATCATGCCGTTGGAAAACTGAGCTTCTGGACGAACTTTAAGGGTTACATAGAGAAGAAAAGGGTGGAAACACCAAGACCCACAAACATTTGAGAAACGCTGCAAAGTCCTTGTCACATGGGTTTATTATTCTATTGGACGTACCTACAGAAGAACTGCTGGAAATACATCTATTGCTTCTTTCATGTCCCTAAACTTTGCAGCCTGATCGGAATATACCCAGATGTGTTATGAGTGAAAAACGCTGCAAAGTCCTTGTCACATGGGTTTATTATTCTATTGGACGTACCTACAGAAGAACTGCTGGAAATACATCTATTGCTTCTTTCATGTCCCTAAACTTTGCAGCCTGATCGGAATATACCCAGATGTGTTATGAGTGAAAAATGTGTTGAAAACAGGAATTTTTTGTGTTTTATTAAAATGAGCTTTGAGGTATCGGAGGTCAAAGTCAATTTTGACCAGAGTGGAGAAAACTGAGGTTCTAACGAAGTTTAATCCTTGAATTTATGTTAAATTTCAGTCTAAGATCGTCGTTCTTCCGCACGCAGTTTGGGCCCCCATTTGTGAACAAATTTGGGTCTTTGGTGTGCGCTGAAGCTCAGCAGCCCGATCGGAAAACACCCAGGGGTGTTGTGGAGGTGAAAATGGGTGTAAAAATAGGGGTCTTCGAGGGATTTTTGGGGTTTTGTGAACATGAGCTTGTAAGGTATCGTTTTCCATGTTTTGTAGGGCGATATGACGCAATTCGAAGTCGATTTCCACCAGAGAGTGAATAATTGGGGTTGTAACGAAGTTTAAGCTCCCAAAATTAATTTTTCTATGAGTCAAAAACCTGGGAAATTGTCTGATGAATTTGTATAATAACACTAGATGTAGCATCATGCGGCGGATTTAAATTTAAACAAAAATCGGTGGAAACCACCAAAAATAGGTAACTATGTATTTCAATTGTTTGGCATGAAAGGAACAATAAATGAACAGACACATTTTCTGTAGGTAAGTCCAATAGAATGATAAACCCATGTGTCAAGGACTTTGTAGCGTTTTTGGAATCTACGCATCTGGAAACGTAAAAGAACAAATTTTGAAGGGTTTTTTAAATATTTTTTGCTGTGCGAATACATAGGTGTATTATTCACAGAACAATAAACCAAAACGGAAAATTTCCAAGGTTGTGCAAAGTTTGATTTTCAGGGTTATTCTGTTGCAGAAGGGTGTTCTACACAGAGCGCTGTGATCTGTAGCAGAAGGGTGTTCTATACAGAGAACTGTGATCTGAAACAGAAGGGTGTTCTGTACAGAGAGCTGTGATCTGTAGCAGAAGGGTGTTCTATACAGAGAGCTGTGATCTGTAACAGACAAGTGTTCTATAAAGAGAGCTGTGATCTGTAACAGAAGGGCGTTCTAAACAGAGTTATAATCTGTAACAGAAGGGTGTTCTATACAGAGCTGTGATCTGTAACAGAAGGGTGTCTGTGCAGAGAGCTGTGATCTTTAGCAGAAGTGTGTTCTGTACAGAGAGCTGTGATCTGTAACAGAAGGGCGTTCTGTACAGAGAGCTGTGATCTGTAACAAAAGGGCGTTCTTTACAGAGAGCTGTGATCTGTAGTAGAAGGGTGTTTTATAAATAGAGCTGTGATCTGTAACAGAAGGGTATTCTATAAAGAGAGCTGTGATCTGTAACAGAAGGGCGTTCTATACAGAGTTGTAATCTGTAACAGAAGGGTGTTCTATACTGAGCTGTGATCTGTAAAGGAAGGGTTTCTGTGCAGAGAGCTGTGATCTGTAGCAGAAGGGCGTTCTGTACAGAGAGCTGTGATCTGTAACAGAAGGGTGTTCTGTACAGAGTTGTAATCTGTAACAGAAGGGTGTTCTATACTGAGCTGTGATCTGTAAAGGAAGGGTTTCTGTGCAGAGAGCTGTGATCTGTAGCAGAAGGGTATACAGAGATGTGATGATTTTAAATTGGCGTATTTCATCACGAGCGGTGTGAGGATATGCCCAGGGGGGTTATGAGCGAATCACCACCGCAACACACGTTCTTTTGAGGGATGCTGCCTAGGAGGTTATGGGCGGACCACCACCATCACTAGGATCTTCTTCTGTACAAGTTCTGCACAAGTTTCTGTACGAGTTCTGTACAGAGAGCTGTGATCTGTAGTAGAAGGGCGTACTGTACAGAGAGCTGTGATCTGTAACAGAAGGGTGTTCTGTACAGAGAGCTGTGATCTGTAGCAGTATAATAAACCGTTGTGTAGTGATATGCAGTTTTTATCTAAAAAAAGTTTTTATCGGGTTAAAAGTACCGGAACTCATCCCGGGTTGGATCGATGCGATCAGAGGGTTCCGACACCAAAAACACCAAACCCATATCTCCCCCCCCCCCCCCCGCCCGCCCCTCCTATCCATATTCACGCAGCATGACCGAATATATTGTGAGCGAATTTATGGATGTTCAGTCATCAAGAAAAAGGAAAAAAACGCTGCAAAGTCCTTGTCACATGGGTTTATTATTCCATTGGAGTTCTAGAGATTTTTGTTGGCTGTTAAATGTATTGTTTCTTTCATGTGGAATGATTGAAATAGCTATTTCTGATGATTTCCACCAATTTTGGCCCCCAAAACATGAAATAGGTACGCTTTTTTTCTTCTTTTTTTTTAAGATCACCTTTGATCATTGGTAGTGGCATTTAATGGTCTTGATTCACCTGTTTAGACTTTTTCCAATGTTATTGTACACATTGATGGTGATTTCAGACAGTTTTCCAGGTTTTTGACTCATAAAAAACCAATTTTGGGAGCTGAACCTTTGGTAAAACCTCAATTTCCGCGTCTTTGGTCAAAATCGACTTCATATTCTTCGGTCTTCTCGTCCTCAAAAACATGGAAAAAGATACCTCAAAAGCTCATGTTACTAACATGTTGTTAAAACGCAAAAAGTACCTATTTTCATACACATTTTCACTCATAACACCCCTGGGTATATTCCGATCGGGCTGAAAAGTTTCGGGACACAACTAGGGCCCAAATGGAGCATGTGTGCGAAAGAACGACTTTTTTAGACCGAAAATGAAGCCTGTACACGTGATACGGCGTACGGCGGACGGATATTGGATTCTGGTTTATTATTCTGTGAATAATACACCTATGTATTCGCTCAGCAAAAAATTTTTATAACACCCCCTCAAAATTTTTTCTTTTCCGTTTCAAGGTGCGTAGATTCCAAAAATGCAATGTCCGTCCGCCGTACGCCGTACGCCGTATCACGTGTACAGGCTTCATTTTCGGTCTAAAAAAGTCGTTCTTTCGCATACGTGTATGCTCCATTTGGGCCCTAGTTGTGTCCCGAAACTTTTCAGCCCGATCGGAATATACCCAGGGGTGTTATGAGTGAAAATGTGTATAAAAATAGGTACTTTTTGCGTTTTAACAACATGTTAGTAACATGAGCTTTTGAGGTATCTTTTTCCATGTTTTTGAGGACGAGAAGACCGAATATGAAGTCGATTTTGACCAAAGACGCGGAAATTGAGGTTTTACCAAAGGTTCAGCTCCCAAAATTGGTTTTTTATGAGTCAAAAACCTGGAAAACTGTCTGAAATCACCATCAATGTGTACAATAACATTGGAAAAAGTCTAAACAGGTGAATCAAGACCATTAAATGCCACTACCAATGATCAAAGGTGATCTTAAAAAAAAAGAAGAAAAAAAGCGTACCTATTTCATGTTTTGGGGGCCAAAATTGGTGGAAATCATCAGAAATAGCTATTTCAATCATTCCACATGAAAGAAACAATACATTTAACAGCCAACAAAAATCTCTAGAACTCCAATAGAATAATAAACCCATGTGACAAGGACTTTGCAGCGTTTTTGAATCTACGCACCTTGAAACGGAAAAGATAAAATTTTGAGGGGGTGTTATAAAAATTTTTTGCTGAGCGAATACATAGGTGTATTATTCACAGAATAATAAACCAAAACGCTGCAAAGTCACATGGGTTTATTATTCTACTGGACATACCTACAGAAATGTTGGCTGTTCATTTATTGTTTCTTGCATGTGTGATAAATGAAATGGCTATTTTTGATGGTTTCCAACAATTTTGGCCCCCAAAAATACGAATTAGGCTCGGCTTATTCTTAGAACAGAATATTTTTGAACATCGATAGTACCATTTAATTGTCTTGATTCACCTGTTCATACAACTTCTAGTGTTATTATACAAATGTATGGTGATTTCAGACAATTTCCCATGTTTTTGACTAATAAAAAATTAATTTCGGGAGCTTAACCTTCTTTGCAACCTCGGGTCTTCACTCTTCGGTCATAACCGAATATTCGGTGGGCCCTAAAAACCATGGAAAGCGATACATCACAAGCTCATGTTCACTAAAACCTCAAAAATCCCTCGAAAACCCCTATTTTTACACTCATTTTTCTCCCTTATCACCCCTGGGTGTATGCCGATCGGGCTGTCATGTTTCTGAGCACAACTAGGGCCCAAATGGGGACCCAAATGTGTGCGGAAGAACGACGATTTTAAACCAAAATTTGACGTAGGTACATTTAAGGCTGAACCTTCGGTAGAGCCTCAATTTTTCACTCTTGGGTCGAAATCAACTTCATATTCTGTCTTCTCGTCCCCAAAACCATGGAAAACGATACCTCAAAAGCTCATGTTGCTAACATGTTACTAAACACATATTTTTATACCCGTTTTCAGTCATAACACCCCTGGGTATATTCCGATCGGGCTGAAAAGTTTCGGGACACAACTAGGGCCCAAAGGGAGCTTGTGTGCGGAAGAACGATATTTTATTAGACCGGTATACGTGATACGGCGTACGGCGGACGGAAGTTGCATTTTCTGAATCTGCGCACCTTGAAGGGTAAAATAAAGAATTTTGTGAGGGGGTGTTATAAAAATCGTTTGCTGAGCGAATACATAGGTGTATTATTCACAGAATAATAAAACATCTGTTTCTTGGGTACTAAGAGCAACAAGAACGTTCAACTGAAGTTGATAAAATTACATGCTGAGGAGAGTGCGGGGTGAAAATGTCTCTTTCGCTGAATTTCCAAAATCTCCGAACTCTAAAACCAGCTTTCTTTTTCAACGAAAGAAACGCGTTGTGCTCGCTGCGCACGGAAGTTTTCTCCTCGGGCTCGGGATTTGTCAGTTTCGCTCGAGGATTTTTTTTTGATTTTCTCCAAGATGGACAGCGAAAGAAGTTCACGTTGAGCGGCAGGTGTCAAGTGTTGGCCGATGTGAAGAACGAACCCGGAGGCGAAAGGCTTATGATTTGGCGATAGGGCACGTGTGCGAAGCCCCCCGAAATATTAGCCGGAATAAGGAGAATTTCCGGTTTTTTGGTTTATTATTTTTCAGTAATAAGGTTTTCAGTAAGTAAAATTAAAAAAAAATAAAATTTAACCCTTTTCCTCAAAACTTGATCGTTTCCGTTTCAAGGTATGTAGAATCCGTAAATGAAATAAAAAACAATGAAAATTGTTACAAAGCGGTTTATTATTTACCTGTATAGGTGCCCCTTCTGCGTAGATCACTGTTGTCTGTGGGCACAAGCAGAAGTAAACCTCAAAAACCCTCCAAAACCCCCATTTTTACACCCATTCTCCACCCATAATACCTAGGGTGTATGCCGATCGGGCTGTCGAGCTTTGTAGCACAACTAGGAGCCAAATGTGTTCCCAAAAGGGGAGCCAAACTGTGTGAGGAAGATTTTAGATCTAATTTTCACGAAGATTTAAGGCCGAAACTTCCTTAGAACTTCAATTTTCCTCTCTTTGGTCAAAATCGATTTAAGATTTGGTGTCCGCGTCCTAAAAAACATAGAAAAGGATACCTCACTAGCTCATGTTACTAGAACACCAAAAACCCTTATTTTTACACCCATTTCCCCCCCATAACACCCCTGGGTGTATGCCGATCGGGCTGCAATGTTTCGGGACACAACTAGGACCCAAAATTTTTAGACAGTTATTAAAGTAGATATGAACGATGCGGCGGACGGACATTGGAGTTTTTGAATCTACGCACCTCGAAACGTAAAAGAAACGCTGCAAAGTCCTTGTCACATGGGTTTATTATTCCATTGGACATACCTACCTACAGAGATGTTGGCTGTTTATTTATTGTTTCTTTCATATAAAATAATTGAAATAGCTATCTCTGGTGGTTTCCACCAATTTTGGCCCCCAAAACTCGAATAAACTACGCTCCTTTTTTTTAAAATAAATTATCTCTGATCATTGGTAGTGCCATTTAATCGTCTTGATCCACCTGTTGACACTTTTTCCAGTGTTATTATACAAATTGATGGTGATTTCAAACGATTTCCCAGGTCTTTGACTCATAAAAAATCAATTTCGGGAGCTGAACATCTGGTAGAACCTCAATTTTCTATTCTTTGGTCAAAATCGACTTCATATTCGGTCTTCTCGTCCCCAAAAACATGAAAAACGATACCTTAAAAGCTCATGTTACCAACATGTTGCTAAAACGCAAAAAGTACCTATTTTTATACACATTTTCACTCATAACACCCCTGGGTATATTCCGATCGGGCTGAAAAGTTTCGGGACACAACTAGGGCCCAAATGGAGCATGTGTGCGAAAGAACGAATTTTTTAGACCGAAAATGAAGCCTGTACACGTGATACGGCGGACGGCGTACGGCGGACGGACATTGCATTTTTGGAATCTACGTACCTTGAAAAAATTTTGAGGGGGTGTTATAAAAATTTTTTGCTGAGCGATTACATAGGTGTATTATTCACAGAATAATAAACCAAAAAATGTAGAAAGTTTTCCTAGGTGTGTTATTCAGAATAATAAACCAGAACGAGGCAGGTAAGTAGGCGATGACGAGTTGGGTGATGGATTAATCAAAATTACGAATATAATCATTGTTGTGAGCCAATATAGATACCACCAATATAGATTGTTTAATTATATATAATTTGCCCTCCCACCACTCACCGCAATCTTCCGCTCGGTGCGGTGAGGGTTTCCGCTTTCGAGCTTTCTCTCTGCCTGCGTGTACTTACCCGAAGTACTTAGTTTCGTTCGTTCAGCTTATAGCTCCTCATACACCTCTGCTTGCCCTCGTCTCCAACGGGTAGATGCGGATTTCTTACGGACTTACCTCCTCATACGCACTGATAAATTTAATAAATTCAAAACAGGCGTATTATGACCTTCTAGTGCAGCAATCTTGTGTTAATATCAATAGTAATATTTCCTATTTGAGCTTACTTCATTAATAGTAATAACAAAATTGTTTAGATCAGTAAATCTTGAATTTTGGAGATCAGTATATCGCCACGTTTTTCGGTTTATTATTTTCTGAATAATACACCCATGAGTTTGCTGAGGAAAAAAATGTTTATAACACCCCGTGAACATTGTTTCTTTTACGTTTCAAGGTGCAATGTCCGTCCACCGTACGCCGTATCTCGCATACCGTCTAAATAGGTCTAAAAAAGTCGTTTTTTCGCACACATGCTCCATTTGGGCCCTAGTTGTGTCCCGAAACTTTGCAACACGATCGTAATGTACCCGAGGGTGTTGTGGGTGAAAAATGGATGTAAAAATTGAGTTTTTTGGGGTTTTAGTAACATGGGCTTGTGAAGGTATCGTTTTCCATGTTTTTTAGGATGAGAAGACATAACGTGAAGTAGATTTTGACCAAGGAGTGAAAAATAGAGGTTCTAACAAAGTTTCGGCCTTGAATTTACGTTAAAATTGGGCCTAAAATAGTCGTTCTTCTGCACACAGTTTGGGTCCAAATTTTGGAATAAATTTGGGTCCTAGTTGTGCTCCGAAGGTCAGCAGCCCGATCGGAATACACCCAGCCGTGTTGGGGGGGGGGGGGGGGGGGGGGTGGGGGGGGTTCGGTCTAAAAATAGGGGTTTTCGAGGTTTTTGTTGAGGTTTTAGTGAACAATCATTTCTGGGACGAGAAGACCGAATATATGAAGTTGACCAACGAGTGACGAATTGAGGTTTTTTTTTTTGTTTTTTTCCTCCCTTTTCTTTCTTTCTTCTAGTGAAAGCCTGGGAAGTTATCTGAAATCACCATAAATTTGTTTAATAAGATTGGAAGTAGTAGCTACTAGCAGGTGGGGGAAGAAGGAAGGGGGGAAAAAACCAGCCTAATTCGTGTTTTTGGGGGCCAAAATTTGTGGAAACCATCAGCAATTACCTACTATTTCAGCTTTCGCACATGAAAGAAACAATAAATTAACATCCGAATTTCTTTACTCATGCCCAATAGAATAATACACCCATGTGACAAGGACTTGACTTCACAAGCGTTTTTTTCTTTGCACGATGTGCGTTGTATTTTCTTCTTCTATTTTTTTAATGAAATTACCAGATACTTCAATTTTGTTTGTAATGTGCTCTTTATGTAAATAAATGGCTTTAAAACTTGGGGAGGGAAGACAAAAAATACTTGTCCTGCGCGTGTCAGGTTTCTGGACGAACAATGCTTCCGGTGCGGGGTAGTCCCGCGGAGCCCGCTCATCTATTCATTGCACTCATCCCGGCTCCAAGTGTCCCGCAGCGGATGTTCCTGTGATGTCTGAGGGCTCAAGCAGGTGCGCCCACATCCGTACGATCAGGATTCTTGGATTTTACTTGATACGTTTTGAAATTGTAACTTGAGGCTGGCAATTTGCCTCCTGTAATTGCAGCCCTTGTCACATGGGTTTATTATTCTACTGCACATACGTACAGAAATTCTGGCTGTTCATTTATTGTTTCGTTCATGTGCAGTTATTGAAATGGCTATTTCTGAAGGTTTCCACCAATTTTGACCCCCAAAAACACGAATTACGCTCGGCTTTTCCTTTCAACAGATTATTTTTGAACATTGATAGTATCATTTCATTGTCTTTATTCACCTGTTCATACAACTTCTAGCGTTATTATACAAATGTATGGTGCTTTCAGACAGTTTCCCATGTTTTTGACTCATAAAAAATGAATTCGGGAGCTTAACCTTCGTTATAACCTCAATTCTTCACTGTTCGGTCAATACCAACCTAATATTCTGTCTTCGTGCCCTAAAAAACATGGAAAACGATACCTCAAAAGCTCATGTTACTAACTTGTTACTAAAATACAGAAAGTACCTATTTTGTATACCAATTTACACTCATAACACCCCTGGGTATATTCCGATCTGGCTGCAAAGTTTCGGGTCACAACTAGGGCCCAAATGGAGCATGTGTGCAAAAGAACGAATTTTTTAGATCGAAAATGAAGCCGGTATGCGTAATGGGCGGACGGCGTACGGCGGACGGACTGTGCATTTTGGTTTATTATTCTGTGAATAATACACCTATTTATGCTCAGCAAAAAAATGTATACCACCCCCTCAAAATTCATTATTTCAATATCCGTCCGCCGTATGCCGTATCATGCATACCAGCTTCATTTTCGATCTAAAAAAGTCGTTCTTTCGCACACCTGCTCCATTTGGGCCCTAGTTGTGTCCCGAAACTTTGCAGCCCGGTCAGAATATACCGAGTGGTTTTATGAGTGAATATGTGTGTACAACGTTTTGTATTTTAGTAATATGTTTGTAACATGAGCTTTTGAGGTATCGTTTTTCATGTTTTTGCGACGAGAAGACCGAATATGAAGTCGATTTTGACCAAACAGTGGAAAATTGAGTTCTACCAATGTTTCAGCTCCTAAAATTGATTTTTTATGTGGGAAAAACCTGGGAAATCGTCTGAAATCACCATCAATTTGTATAATTACACTGGTATCAACGTTGTATCAAGAGGTGTAGGTATAAAAAAAAGGGAGCATATCTTATTTGTGTTTTAGGGGCCAAAATTTATGGAAACCATAAGAAATAGCTATTTCCATTATTACGCATGAAAGAAACATGAAATGAAAAGCCAACATTTCTGTAGGTTTGTCATACAGAATAATAAACCCGTGTGACAAGGACTTTGCAGCGTTTTTGGATTCTACGCACCTCCAAACGGAAAAGAAAAAATTTTGAGGGGGTGTTATAAAAATTTTTTTCTGCTCGAGAATACATAGGTGTATTATTCACAGAATATTAAACCAATACGAACCTCAGCCGCAAAAAGGATTGCTCCCCCAAAAACCGCCTCAGCCGCAAAATGGATTGATATCCATTTTCCCCGCCAATGTAACTTGCTTCAGTAACGAAAATATTTGGGGGCAAATGAGTGTTAAATTTGCGGGAAACCACGAGAAACGTTGGATGTTGTCACGTTACTTTGAAAATTCTCCCATATGGTCATGCTGCACTGGAACTTTGTGATTTTTTAGAAACGCCCTCGGCTCAAAATGGCCGAAATCGGTCTTGAAATGACATCGAATCAGCGACGGTTTTTAGTGTTGATTAGTTCATTCTTAGAACACGTTGCTGCAGTGATTGTGATGATCCTGATTTTCGTGATCCCCTTCATAAGAAATCGCTCCTATAAGATTGTATATGGATTTAACCAAATAAACGAAGGCAATGTTGAGTTGTACCGAAGGAAAGTAGATGGAGGGCCCCTTCCAGACAAACAACCGTCAACTGCCAAAACTGTCCTAACGGCCGATTGTGGACTGAGGACGGGTCCCTATAAATACTAGCCCTTCTGGTACAGCTCTTCATTGGACCGATCTCGCTTTTACCCTCGACTTCTCTTACCCGACTCGCCCTCTTCCTTCCTTTTGCCTGCTGTGGTGAAAACCGCGGGGTACCTCCTCTACCAGTATCTGCTGTGGTGAAAACCGAAGAGTACTACCCTATCCTCTGACACCTGCTGTGGTGAAAATCGCGGGTATCAGATTCCTCTTTCCTAGTGTTTGCTGTGGTGAAAACCGCGGGACACTCCCTTTCCCTTTGTACCTACAGTGGTGAAAACCACGGAGTACTATCGTAGGTGCCTACTGTGGTGAAAACCGCGGGGAGCCTTTCTCCGTAGCGCCTGTTGTGGTGAAAACCGCGGGGTGCTACCTATCCTTCCAAGCTAACTCCTGCTGTGGTGATAACCGCGGGTAGTTAGTGAAAAGACTCCTACGGAGCTCATCCTTCTAACCTCATCCCTCTCTCATTTCCATCCTGTCAACCTCAACCCCACCCTACCTACCTCTACTGGAGTCACAACAGGGATGATGATAGAACATTCATCGAGAGACAGTGGTGTCCTCAACGGAGAATTTTGTGACAGAGAGTAGTAGTTTAACTGTGTTTCGGGCTTGTAGTTATAGAACTCAATCACTCGTGAAGAAATCTTGGAAACCCATTTCAGAGAAAAACGAGTTATTGAAAAGTTGTATGTTTCCACTAATTTGCGGGCTTGTTGCTCTTCCGCATCGCCGTAGAAAAAAAAACCCACTCCTGGAGGAGGAATATAACTCTTTAATGCCATTGGGGTATGAGAATTACGCCTAAACGAGATAATCCGTTTGATATTGAGAAGGCTTCGAGAAATCAAGGAGTTCGAATCGCGTTTCGCTGAGTTTAGTTTAACTCGGATCCCACTTCAGCTCCGTCAACTCCTTTGTTTGAAAGTCCGTAGTTGGGCTTTCTCGGGAGTCCATCCCCCAGTGTCTCAGAAATTTCTCTATTTACATTAATCACCGGGAGGGCGCAAAGGGCCTTCAGAGGCTCGCAGTATTGGACTAATTACTGTTAAGGGTCGTCTTCTCTAATGGGGCGATGAGACGAAGATGGTGGGGAGCTTGGATTATTCAGAAGGTCCAGATTATGGGCACAGGATGCCTCGAAGCACAGCATCGGGTCTACGGATAAGGCGGAAAAAATCATTTATAAAGTTGAAAAGCACTTTGTCCCAGTTCCTTATCACATCCATTAAACGTTACAATTAACGTTAATAGAGATCTCCCAGGCCATAGCCTCCGATCCATCACCTGCTGCGCTCTATTTCTAACTTCTGACTAACAAAATAACAGGGTAACTTCTTACTCCATTTCCCCCCTTCCTTGAAATATTTCTGTAAACCTGAAGTATCTACTTTACAATAAATTTGATGGTTCTGTCAATTGTTCTTGTAGATGGGTATTTTTGGAGTATTACAGTTCTCAGCCGCAGTAATATACATTTCTGGTGCGGCGTAGAGAGTATATTCGTATAGAGAGTAAACTGTACAGCTACTTCGTATTGAGTTACCTGGAACATGCGCAGTCCATCACTCATATACTAATATATTATTATATTTATATACTGAATATATTCTAAATATGAGAACCAAAAAACGCTGCATGGGTTTATTATTCTACTGGACTTACCTACAGATATGTTGGCTGTTCATTTATATTTTCTATCATGTGCAATAGTTGAAATAGCTATTTATGATGGTTTCCACCAATTTTGGCCCCCAGAAACACGAATTAGGATTGGCTTTTTTTCAACAGATTATTTTTGATCATTGGTAGAACCATTTAATTGTCTTGATTCACCTGTTGACACTTTTTCTAGTGTTATTATACAAATCGATGGTGATTTCAGACAATTTCCCAGCTGTACCTTCTTTACAACCTCAATTCTTCACTCTTCGGTCAAAATCAACTTCATATTCGGATTCTGGCCCTAAAAAGCATAGAAAATGATACCTCAGAAGCTCATTTTACTGAAACACCAAAAACCCTATTTTTACACCCATTTTTCACCCAAAACTCCTTGGAGTATATTACGATCGGGCTGCAAAGTTTCGGGACACAACTAAATGAAAATGAAGTAGATGTGCATGGTACGGCGTACGGCGGATGGTACATCGCATTTTTGGAATCTGCGCACCTTGAAACTTAAAAGAAACCATTTTGAGGGGGTGTTATGACAATTTTTTGCTGAGCGAATACGGAGGTACGGCGTACGGAGGACGGAAAGAAATTTTTTTTTGTTCCATTTTCGAATTCGACGTATCTTGAAACGGAAACCGTTAAATTTTGAGCGAGGGTAAACATTTTTCATGCTTGATTTTCCCAAGGGTTTGTTATTGAAAATAATAAACCAAAATCGAGATCGAACGTTCCCTTGCGGGACCGTGAATACACATTGAAATGCTTTCGGTGCCCTCTCATTGGACTCATTCAACGGTATTTCGTCACCACGTGACATGAATTCGTGCTTCCAAGTTCTTTATGAACTGAAAATGTTTACCAATTGTTTTCTTTCTTCTATCTGTTAAAATAGGGATGGAATTGAGTGGTTGGTTTCGATTTCCAAGAGGACGGGCCATTTCTAGATAATAAAATTTGTAATGTACGAGAAAACATGAGTTTTCTCGAGTTGTATGTCCAGTCAAGGAGATACCATATCCCTTCCCCCTAATAGGTACCTTATTTGTTGTTGAGTGTTCGACTACCAATTTGAAATCTCTGGGATCTAAAAAGTTGCTGGAGGCTGGATGACTCGTGAAGACGGGTATTCCACGTATATCCGGTCATTACATACCTACTGTTGGTACCAGTAGCGGTGGGGCACCAAACCAGAACACAAAACCAACAGATTTGTCTACAAAATACCCCAAGGCAACAACAAACCACCCCCCGCACCCTTCCCGTATTTACTGGCTGATATTCAGCAAAGCTTATCTCTTCTAATCAACACTATCGTCGTACGAAAACGTTGAATTAGCCACTGAATTCGTGTGTTACAAAAATATAAACAAAATACAACAGAACAGTGACCCGTCGGCCGGTACCTACTTGAATGGAGAAGCTATTGACCAGAAGCTGGGGGTAGTTATATGTTTGTTAGGACGTCGATCAGTCCGCAAACCACAAGACCACAAAAAAAAAAACAGGATAAAATGTACGTATGTACCACAAATACTAATCTGTCATCGGAACCGGACCGAATGCAAAACGCACAAAATTTGACGCACAAAATTTAAAACTGACAACAGTCTACACAGGGAAAGCGAATGCGATTCACGAGACAACAAAAACTAATCAGGAGACGGAGAAGCATCTCGTATCGAGATGACAAATTGAATCGAACGGATCGAATCGATTGTGAAAAGGAGCGATTTTGGGGTGGAAATCAGATTCTGGGGACTGGGCTCAAAGTGGGCGTGTCGAACAACATTTTTACTCGACTGAGCATGCGCGTTCGGGCCACTTTTGATTTATTATTCTGTGAATAATACACCTATGTATCCGCTCAGCAAAAAATTTTTGTCCGCCGTATCACGTGTACAGGCTTAATTTTCGGTCTAAAAAAGTCGTTCTTTCGCACACATGCTCCATTTGGGCCCTAGTTGTGTCCCGAAACTTTTCAGCCCGATCGGAATATACCCAGGGGTGTTATGAGTGAAAATGTGTATAAAAATAGGTACTTTTTGCGTTTTAGCAACATGTTAGTAACGTGAGCTTTTGAGGTATCGTTTTCCATGTTTTTGGGGACGAGAAGACCGACTGAACAGTGGTTGGAGTTTTTTTACTCCTAGTGTTTTTAGGTGCCAGGGCAGTGGCCAAAGTGGCCTTATCGACGCAACGCTCCTGGTTTGTACTAATTGATAATTTTTGTTTTTCTTTATTGATGTCAATAGGCGCACAAATGTGGCACCCATGTTGCCAGGTATTTACACAACTGAACCTTCATTTACATTTAACTCAGACGACTCAAATGAATTCAAAATGAATTAACTAATCCTTCTTGAGTCCATATTATATTGTTGGATCACTCATATGTCGAAACATCACTTCAACACATTCCAAAAATCGTAGGATCGCCGATCGCGGCTGTTCAGTATGTCCGTTAATGGCGTGTTCATCAGCAGTGGGTATAATAATCGGCGCTGCTCCAAGAACTTCAGGCAGTCGGAAAATATATGTTCAACATCTTCGAGGACATCAAAGTGTTCGCATAGTTGACTGGAGGCATATCCTTATAACCGTCTTTATCGATCTTTCCATACCCAGTTCTAATTCTGATGAGCGTAACGAGCTTTTCCCTGGACATTCTCCAGCTCTTGAACCCTGGGATCGATTTGATTTGATCGCAGACTCTGAAGTGGAATTCCCCTGTGGTTTCCGACCTATTTGCATATGACCTTTGCCATGCGCGAAGCATTTCGGTTTTGCAGATGGCTCTTGCTTCATTTGCAGGGATTTTCATTTCGTTTGTGTTCAGGAGTTGAGTGGCTCTTTTGGCGATCTTGTCGGCCCGTCCATTCCCAGCTGTCCCACAATGGCTACGTACCCATTGGATATTGATGTTGCTTGGGGATTCGATCAGGAGTTTAACGCCTTCGATCACCACAGTGTCGAACTTGTCCGTCCGTAGCACCTGATTGATAATTGATGATAAATAGCGCTTGATTGCAAAACTCACTACCTACTTCTTGGCTGCAGTGAAGATACTGAATTTGTGAAAGCTGAGGGCTTGATATTGCAACGAACTAACAAAGTGGACTGTATTTTAATGAAGAAGAACTGTACTATAACAATAAATAACCACTGACTAGGGAACAATAAATAAATCTGTGATGACTAGGGAAACAAATGGACTTGACAGCCATAAATAACGTTTCACCAAATTTATTGAACAGTGAGTGAGGTAACTTGTTGATATTAAAGATAATTGTGACTAGAATAAATTACTGACTAGTGGCCACTTAGAACAGATAGATATATAGTTGACAGAGGATTTATCACAGGAAAGAAGTTGGTAGGATAATGTATTAATTCCCAGATTGAATCCCAGAAGAAGAAAGTAGGTATAGATGATGATGTGAAGAATGAAGATGATGGGCCCAACTCCAGATAGGTAGAAAGATAAGATATTCATGTGGTAGGTATGGTGATGTACAGCCTGACTAGAAATTGAGATGCATGCGAAGAAAGATGACTAGAAAGAATTATTGGTGTGATATCACCACAGCTACTGGAACCCGCACTGGTTTTCTACCAACAGGTGGTTCACCAACACTGAAAGGTGTCGGATCCAGTGACTCCCCTTGATTTTTCGGAGAAGCTGATGCAGCGCTGAACGATTTGGTACCAAATTTTAATGCAACAACTTATTCTTGACACGGATGACTAGAGATTTTGGTTTATTATTTTCAATAATGAACCATTGGAATCGAGCATGAAAAAAAAAATTCTTACCCCCCTCAAAATTTGATGGTTTACGTTTCAAGGTATGTAGAATCCAAAACTGCAATAAAAATATTTCTGTCTGTCCGCCGTACGCCGTACGGGCCACTTTTCTTAGTTACCATGAAAAAAAATTGATGAAATTCGGGTTATAGGTTCCGTTCGGCGTCTAGTTGGTCCTCGAAGCTCGACGTTACTGTGTCATCTCTAAGGGGTTCAAAATAGGGGTTGAAATTTTCAAAACGCCCATACCATTTTTTTACGTAAATATTTTTACGGTTTTAAATAGTTCTTGAACTTGCGGGTTTTTTAAGACCATCCGGAGCATCGTACGTCCAGCCGTTCGTTCACAGTTAAGGCCCCGAAGTTTGCACCGACAGGCATTTTCGACTCCAGTGTGAATGAAATTGTATACAATTCAAACCAAATCTCGTAACCAGAGACGCGCCCACAATAGGAATTTGTGAATACGGCCAATCATTGGTAGGGATCACCTGATTATATTGGCGGAGTATGAAGTCGAGTTGGTTGTTCTGTGATATTATTTAATTTGAAAAATGATGTCTCTTTTGGAGTTTGTTGGTAGGTAGTGAAACTTGAACAAACGTTGAAGTATTATTGATGGGTAAATTGTTACTACGGTAAATCATTACTCAACGGTAAATTATTACACAACGGTTCATTATACCATCTACGTAGAAGGGGCTGGAGTTTGTTGGTAGGTACTTTTGCAACGTTTTTCACTCCTCATCAACAATTTCTTTTCAGAACTTCATTATGTGTGTTTCTTTTTGTTAGGTACTGTTTGTCATCGGCAGAATTATTTTAGCAACATTTAACTCGTGATTTAGGTAGGTACCTAGTAACGAGTACGGGGTTAGGTACTAACCTACGGAGGGTCTGCGATCTACATAATATGTATAGAATAGTACATATTATATTATATAGACGGGTTATCTATACATAGAGCTGTGATCTGTAACAGAAGGGTATTCTATACAAAATAATAAACCGTTGTGCAGGGATTTGCAGCGTTTTTAAATATAAGGAACAATGCGTGGGAACTTCGTAGATGGCTGACAGTAGGATGACGTTACACACAGATGATAGCCTGGCAATGGTGTCTGACGAGTTGATGCAGATGAATTGTCTCTAGCATTCACATTCTTCTCACTCACAAGCACTTTTGGGGTTTAAATAAATATAGAAAGTCCTACAGTACTATGTAAACAATGGTGAATTAAACGATAGATACAAACAACAAAAACAAAAATTAAAGGTTGAAGATAATCAGAATATAATTACTCTTCTACGGAAATTTTGTGCCGTTCAATTGGCCAGGTACTTGTGATGATTCTCAATTGCACGAGTTGCTGATTTAGGTTGTAGTTTTTCAAACAGCACTCGTCCCTCTGATTGATAAATAATTGATGATAAACAGTGATGTTTGTGACGCTGAGCATAAGCAGTATCATCGGTATGTAATGCTCGGATCCACGTGGACTGCGAGTTGTTCCCGTCTTCACGAGTCACCGAGTCACGTAGCCTCCGGACCGAACTGGGATAGGCCGCCTGCATCCAAAAGGAGCCTCAACTCAACTCTCCAAGGCCGCGAGATTATTGGATGTTACGCGAGGACGGAGATGGGAGTGCTGCGGACCGCAAGCGCTTTTGGTTTGTTATTCTGCGAATAATACACCTATGTATTCGCTCAGCAATAATTTTTTATAACACCCCCTCAAATTTTTTTCTTTTACGTTTCAAGGTGCATAGATTCCAAAACGCTGCAAAGTCCTTGTCACATGGGTTTATTATTCTACCTATTATTTTATTGGTCTACAGAAATGCTGGCTCTTTATTTATTGTTTCTTTCATGTAAAATAATTGAAATAGCTATTTCTGGTGGTTTCTACAAATTTTGGCCCCCAAAACTTGAATTAGGTAGGTACGCTCCTTTTTTTTTTTTTTCAAATTACCTTTGATCATTGATTGTACCATTTACTCGTCTTGATCCACGAGTTGACACTTTTTCTAGTGTTATTATACAAACTGATGGTGATTTCAGACGATTTCGCAGGTTTTTGACTCATAAAAAATCAATTTTGGGAGTTGAACATCTGGTACAACCTCAATTTTCCACTCCTTGGTCAACATCGACTTCATATTCGGTCTTCTCGTCCCCAAAAACATGGAAAACGATACCTCAAAAGCTCATTTTACTACCATGTTACTAAAACACAAAAAGTACCTATTTTTATACACATTTTCACTCATAACACCCCTGGGTATATTCCGATCGGGCTGAAAAGTTTCGGGACACAACTAGGGCCCAAATGGAGCATGTGTGCGAAAGAACGACGTTTTTAGACCGAAAATGAAGCCTGTACACGTGATACGGCGGACGGCGTACGGCGGACGGACATTGCATTTTGGTTTATTATTCTGTGAATAATACACCTATGTATTCGCTCAGCAAAATATTTTTATAACACCCCCTCAAATTTTTTTTTTTTACGTTTCAAGGTGCATAGATTCCAAAAATGCAATGTCCGTCCGCCGTCCGCCGTATCACGTGTACAGGCTTCATTTTCGGTCTAAAAAAATCGTTCTTTCGTACACATGCTCCATTTGGGCCCTAGTTGTGTCCCGAAACTTTTCAGCCCGATCGGAATATACCCAGGGGTGTTATGAGTGAAAATGTGTGTAAAAATAGGTACTTTTTACGTTTTAGCAACATATTGGTAACATGAGCTTCTGAGATATCGTTTTCTATGTTTTTGGGGACGAGAAGACCGAATATGAAGTCGATTTTGACCAAAGAGTGGAAAATTGAGTTCTACCAAATGTTCAGCTCCCAGAATTGATTTTTTATTAGTGAAAAACCTGGGAAATCGTCTGAAATCACCATCAGTTTGTATAATAACACTGGAAAAAGTGTCAAGACGTGGTTCAGGACGATTAAATGGCACTACCAATGATCAAAGATAGTTTAAAGAAAAAAAGAGCGTACCTAATTTGTGTTTTGGGGGCCAAAATTAATGGAAACCATCAGAAGTAGCTATTTCGATTATTACGCATGAAAGAAACAATTAATGAACAGCCAACCTTTCTGTAGGTGTGTCCAATATAATAATAAACCCATGTGACAAGGACTTTGCAGCGTTTTTGGAATCTGCGCACCTTGAGACGGAAAAGAAAAAATTTTGAGGGGGTGTTATAAAAATTTTTTGCTGAGCGAATATATAGGTGTATTATTCACAGAATAATAAACTAAAATGCGCAGGATTCAATAGTTCAATAATTAATTAATTGTTGTTATTCATGAAGCGTAACGTTCATTCAAGTTAAAGAACAACCAACTCGACTTGCAGCTGTAACAGGACACCGTCAGAATCCGTCGCTGGTAATCTGATAGGAGATATCGAAGAACATTTGGACACATCTCTTGAACGTTCGTATCCAGAAGGATGAGTTAGAAGATGAGCAATTTTCAAAATTCCATGGGGGTCAAATCGGAGTTTTTAGGGGTCAAGAGTTAGTAAAAGCGGCTAAAATAGCAAACAATTGATATAAAATCACTGGAAGTGGTACGGAAGGGTGATTAAAGACAGAGAAATACAATTTCAGTGGTTTTTACACAGAATAGGGGTCAAATTTTGTTTTTTGGGGGTAAAAAATTGGTATTACTGGGGGAAAGTGATCTAGATGATAAAACTATTTTGCTAAAAACAAGTGGGTCAAATTTGTGACTTCATTAGGGTCAAACATCTCAAATCACGAAAAATTATATGATTTTAAGTGGTATGGTTTCTCGCTATATCATCTACACAATAGCAGGAATATTTCTTTGAAAATTCGCTCTCTGCATGACAGGAACTTTTTTTCTATTTCCGATCCCCCCCCCCCCCCTTCCCGTCCATTAAACAATCCTGGCTACGCCACTGGATTTATTAAACACATTGGCAGTAGGTGTCATGTAGGTAGCATTTTAGAAGAGTGTAAACTCTTGTTTGTTTCGATAAAAACTAGTATAGGAGGGAATGTTCGTGGTGCGTTGAAATATCCCTGATAGATCTCTAAATAATCACTAGTTCCAAGGAATGGCATCCCTTTTGAGAAGAAAATGCAGGTTTTCAGGGCATTATCGCGTACAGTCATGTGCTACGCAGCTCAGAACTGGGGATATGGGGAACATGATGAGGTGGAGGAGCTGTTAAGGGATTTTGTAAAGAGTGTTTTTAGACTGCCACGAACTACGCCCAACTATTTGATCTACAATGAGCTTAATATGACAAAGATGTATGAGTATACGTTGAAATTACATGGGTAAGGTCCTGGGCCAGCCAGATAGTAGACTAACCACGTTTCTGGCTAAACAGCAAATTGACATGAACTGTGGTTGGTACGCGGTCTGGAGAGGTTTGACGCGGAGGTATGCAGGGGAGGGGAATGTGGCCGAATGTGGCGACGTGCAGGAATTTAAAAAGATTAATAAAGGAAATACTGAATAAATGGAGAACTGTTTTTGTGAGTGAGGTGAAGGAACGATGCAGAAGCTCAGAACACCACTGGTTGTGCGCGCGACTTAACCACGGGTGCACTAGCTATGCGAGAGCGAGCAATGGCTGATGGCTGGAAATATTTTGAGGGCTAAGGGTGAATTAATTGTTCGACCCTCAACACGATGCCGAATAGGGCGGACCGACAGTACGACTGTGCACTGTGTAACATGAGGACTCCAGAAGACACTCGACACTACCTCGCAAGGTGCCCAGTACTGGCAGAATTCAAAGTCAGGTATCTTAATAAGGCGCGGCTGACGGATGAGGAGCTAACTGAGGTCGTACATGGCAAAAACTGGCATCGGCTGCATCTTTATAATGTGAACTCGCAAAGCTATAGGAAGGAATTAGGGTAAAACCCCCCAATAGCCCAGCACTGTTGCGTGCTTTTTCAAGAGTAACAAGCAAACCGTTCGACTTTTAGAATTATCCCATTGGACGAGGGAAATGTAACTGCGCTCGAAAAGTCTGTTGTTTTCATTTTGAGGCCTTCGATGAAGTTCAGTCGGCGTCGGCGTGTTGTGGAGAAGGGGTCTTGTGATTTTGCTAAGCTTCCGCCTCCTCATTTATAGTATAATTTGATATGTTGTAAACCCATTATTTTTAGTATTTTAAGCTTTTAACTTGTTCTATTTAGCTTTCCCTTGGTTTTGATCATCAATATTACATCAAATAATAGTTTTTTGAATTAAAAATAGGCGTGCCGACTACTGATTCCCAAACCACTGAGTTTTTAAATAGTCGGCACAGGGGGGTGCCGAGTATTGATGACGATATTATCAGTTTTGGGCACCCCCTAATTTTAGTTATCAGTACTGTATTCGGCACTATATTCGGCATGCCCATTAATTGTTTTCGTCTTAGCACCATCCTTCACAGAAATTCAGCACATGACGTACCTATAAATCAATTAAATATATAATAACATGAAAAATTGTGTTTCAGTTCGTGTTGAAAAGTTGAATGAACTGAGGTGGGTTGTCCAAATAAGAATTGAACAGAATTTTACTGAATTTAGGAAATGGAAATGAACTAGTTTATATCAATTTACCAATCATTTATGGTCTTTTTTAGACTTTTATAGACCTTTTATACTTTTATAGGTAGATAAAGCAGCCAAAAAAAGTTACCTATGGTGAAGACATGGTTTTTTAATAATTTTAGGATAAGTATTAGTATTTTGATAACTAGATAAGTTAATGTTCCAGTGCGGTGTCGATGAAGTGTTCAGATTTTTTAAATCAATTTTCTATTCAGTTGGCACTTTTTGGTGCCAACTACTGACGAAAAGTATGCCGACTATCGGGGCCAACAGCTTTTTCACGCATTTTCATTTTTCATAAAAATACTAATATGTTTACGTAAATTCGATAAATCTCCAAATTTGGTTTAAAATAACTCAAAACTGGTATTCCTATGGCACTTTTTACGTCAAAAAGTTCTTTAAGAATGCCTACTATTGGGGGTTTTACTCTACTAAGGGAGACATTTAAATGGCCAACTAGACAGACGGCGTTATACCATTGTCGAAGTAATGTTTTGCTTCCGAGTCTGCGAAGCAGCGGAAGCCTTGTGTTCACTTTCGTGAGCCAAAAAATTTTTGTCTTCAGAAATCAAAATTTCCACTTGCATTTTGCGTTTCAAAGCCTACTGAACAAATTTGGTTCCGTGTCTGTCGGTCTGTGAGTCTGTGAGTCTGTGAGTCTGTCCGCATTTCCTTGTTACAGCCATAACTTCCACGATTTTGAATTGATTCAGCTCAAATTTTGAGGGATGGTGCGGATAAGGCCCCTTGAGGTCCCATACAAATTTCAACATGATTGATCCAGCGGTACGCCCTGCGCATGCGCTAACGTTAAATTCAACAAACACGCATAACTTTCACAATTTTGATTCAATTTCGCTCAAATTTTCAAGGGTTGTTTGGACAAGGCCTAGTGAGTTCCAGTATGAATTTCAGCATGATCGGACCCTCGGTGCGCTCTGCGCATGCGCTGGCGTGAAATAGATTCAATTTCCTTGTTACAGCCGTAGTAACCAAAGATTTCACCCAATTTCAATGTAATTCTCAGGGATTAAGCGGGTAGGGCCCATTGAGGTCCCATATAAATTTCAACATGATAGAGCCAGCGGTTCGCCCTGCGCATGCGCTCTGTCTGTCTGTCTGTCCTTCTATGCACGGCCAAACGGCTCGACGGATATCGACCAAATTTGGCACGAATATCCAGTAGGCTCCCAAGTTGTGCAACGTCGCATTTTCAATTCCCTGACCATAGCGGAACTATGGTCGACCATGGTCAACTCCTGAATGGCTTGACGGATATCGACCAAAGTTGGCACGAATATCCAGTAGGCTCCCAAGTTGTGCAACGTCGCATTTTTAATTCCCTGACCATAGCGGAACTATGGTCGACCATGGTCAACTTCGTTAATTGAAATGGTAACCCCTATTTTTTATCGCGTATTCGTAATCTACGTGAAATTCTATCTACGATCGACCCTTCGGACTACTCCCGCGGTCGACCATAGCGCATCCATGGGCCCCTACATGGTCGAATCCCGAATTACTCAACGGATATCGACCAAATTTGGCACCAATATCCAGTAGGCTCCCAAGTTGTGCGACGTCGCATTTTTAATTCCCTGACCATAGCGGAACTATGGTCGACCATGGTCAACTCCTGAATGGCTTGACGGATTTTGATAAAATTGGGCACAAATACCCGGTAGGGTATGGGATTTTTCCGTCGTTTGTTGGTTCCACGATACTGCGTACAGCGAATCTCGGATAGCGAGCGAAGCGAGCGGTCAGGCTAGTTATGTATAATGGACGTAATGTATTATGGAAGTCATGTTATGTATAATATGTATATTTCATGTAATGTTATGTTATGTAATTTAATGTTATGTAATTTAATGTTATGTAATATGTATATTTAACGTTATGTAATGTAATGTAATGTAACGTAATGTTATGTTATTTTGCTTCCGAGTCTGTTCTATTTTATAATGGGTCACTCTGATTGTGACGAGGAAGCTCCTGTGCCATCACCTTGGCAGTGTATTTTTTCCTTGGTTTTTATCATAATGGTTTTTTGTTATAATAAACATTTATTCTTCTTCTTCTTCTTCTTCTTCTTCTATTCACAACCAGAATGACGAGTAACGTGTTGGGATGGGAAAATGAAATATAGCGCGAGGATTAACCAGGCTGATGCACCCACGGACCTCAGTGAAACCACTTGATGATTCCGGACACGTCCCGACGTTTTGTGAGGGGACATCCCCCCCCCCCCCCTCCAACATCCATTCTATTCCCATCGTTATATTGACCGATCACAAGGGAAGGATGCTGTGTATTGAAATGAACTGGTGGTGGGGGTCTTCCCTTCTCCCCTCGCTTTTCGCGATTGTTCGTTACATATCTTGAATATTGATTGTACAATTTTGGCGCGTTTAGACAATTGACCCTTTCCTACTTCTCCCACCGCTGTCCGCAGCCCGCCGGTAACGCGATCCGTCATTCAGGGCAGGATCGCTTGCCAAGAAAACGTCCTCCTGCCGTCCATGTGGGTCGGACATGAGACAGGTACCTAACTCCGGTAACGACCTGCCGGATTTATTTTAGGTTCGTCTTTTACCATAGGTACTGTCGGAGCGGAATGGACTAGACGATCAGATTTATTCTTCCTAAGTTCCAAATTAAAAGCCCAGAAAAGTTGCTTCATAAAAAAAAGAAGAAAAAAAGATTTTGCCAATCCGAGTAGGCAGTATAGCTTCCTCACTTGCATCACATGAACGTATAAGAATAGTTGGGTAGGTTCACTTTGATACGGGACCGTCTGCGATCCAACCCGCGTGTACCCTCTAAATTTCAGCTCTCTACGACTATTTTTCGCGTAGTTAAAAGCGTTACAAGGAAACGTTCAATATTTGATGTTCGCGCGTGCGCAGACGGATGAAATTCATATGCAATTATCAAAGTTTTATTCCTGATCGACCCTCCAAGTTTAAACTCATTTCAACGATATTTAAGGTAGTTATGGGCGTTTCAAGTATTTCACGTTTGCGCATGCGCAGTCGAGACTTACTATATTTTTTCACTGATTCTTGTACGGGACCATATGTGACCTAAGCTGCACCTACCCTCCGAATTTCAGCTACTTCGACCATCATTTCGGGTAGTTATGAGCGTTACAAGGAATTACCACAGACA
Organism: Leptopterna dolabrata; assembly: GCA_954871275.1. Taxonomy (NCBI): domain Eukaryota; kingdom Metazoa; phylum Arthropoda; class Insecta; order Hemiptera; family Miridae; genus Leptopterna; species Leptopterna dolabrata. The sequence goes on along the minus strand of OX940982.1, from coordinate 1,940,123 downwards.
GGCAGACACAACCAAAAACGTTCCTCGATGTCTGAAACCCAAAATGGTTGTGGCAATTTTCATTTTGGAGGACATACATTTTTTTCTATATTCACGAAAGGCTTCCCTACCTTCGGTAGTCAGGAAGCAAAAAAAATCAAAGATGATTTTAAACAACTTTGGGTATCACCAATAAGATTAATATGAGTTTGCGACAGTTTCTGAGGAGAGCTAAACTATTTTTCACCCCTCAGACATGACTGACAGTAGCGCCGAGCTTCGCGAACCAACTAGACCCAAACGGGCCGTATTAACCAAATTTAATTAATTACCTTTAACGGAAACCATCAAATTTTGAAGGTGGCGGTGGTGGTTGGTGGTGGTGGGGGGGGGGGGGGGGGGTTCAAACGTTTTTATCCATGCTCGATTCCAAAAGTTCATTATTGAAAATAATAAACAAACAGTGGGGAATTTGAGGTCCCGTGTGGATTATTTAATTGTTGGTAATCGGCGCAAATGAAGGATTTCGCTCTTATCGTGGTTCCCGCCGCGGGTTATTGATTCGGGAAGCCATAGGGTTCCGATCGCCGGCGTACCGGGTTTCGTGCTCCATCCGTCCGTAACTTCATCCCAATCCACTTTGAGGGAGGCACCAGAAGTCTATGCAGCCTTCAGGGCAGCCAGTATTTCTAATCCTGACGAACGAGTGAGCTTACCCGTTCTTGCCAGATGTTTTTGCGGCTGCGGATGTTCGACAGGCGGGGTTTCTGTGTTATTACGAAAAAAGCTGAAAATTACTACACAAAAGTTTATTATTTACCTGTATAGATGCCCCTTCTGCGTAGATCACGGTTTTCTGTGGTCAGTACCCTCGAGCTCCCCCCCAGGAAAGCCCTAAATCGAGTACTGGAGAATTAGTCTCCTAGAAATGCGCTGGATTCAATAATTCAATAATTATTTATTTGGTAGTTATTCATGAAGCATAAGACAAATAACAAACGTTGTGTAATAATTTACCTGTATAGGTGTCCCTTCCACGTAGATAGTGTAATGGCCCGTTGTGCAATAATTTAAGTCTGAGTAATAATTTACCGTTGTGTAATAATTTGCCCATTAGTAATAATTCAACGGTTGTTTAGGTTGCAAAAGTACCTACCAACTAAATCCAGCCCCTTCTACGTAGATGCTATAATGAACTGTTGTGTAATAATTTACCCATCAACGTTTGTTCAAGTTTAGCTACCTATCAACAAACTCCAAAAGAGCCATCATTTTTAAATGAAATAATATCACCGAAAACCAACTCTACTTCATACTCCGTGAATATAATCAGGTGCTCCCTAGTAATGATGATCTCGCGCCAATTCCCGATTGTTGCCGCGTCCCTAGTGATGATATTTGAGCTGAATGTATACAATTTCATTCACCCTGCTGTTGAAAATGCCTGTCGGTAAAAATTTTTGGGCCTTAATGTGAACGAACGGCTGGACGTACAATGCTCCAGGTGGTCTTAAACTCCCAAGTTCGAGAACTATGTGAAACCGTAAAAAAATGCGAGATAACGGCATCCTGGAGCTTTCAACCCCTATTTTTCACCCCTTAGGGATGACTGACATTAACACCGAGCTTCGAGGACCAACTAGACCCCAAGTGGGACCTATAAACCGAATTTCGTCAAGTTTGGCTCATTGTAACTAAGAAAAGTGCTGCGCACGGCGGACTGACAGAAATTTTTTTCTTGCATTTTCGGATTCTACATACCTTGAGACTGAAACCATCAAAGAGTGTGTGTGGGGGGGGGGGTTAAAAATGTTCATGCTCGATTCCAAAGGTTCATTATTGAAAATAATGAACAAAAATAAACCAAAAAACGCTGCAAATCCCTGCACAACGGTTTATTATTTTGTACAGAATACCCTCCTGTTACAGATCACAGGTCTCCGTATAGATATAACCCTTCTATATAACATAATGTACTATTCTACACATATTATGTAGATCGCGGACCCTCCGTAGGTTAGTACCTAACCCCGTACTCGTTACTAGGTAATATAATAATAATTTACCTGTATAGGTTCCCCTTCTACGGAGATAGAATAATGAACCGTTGTGTAATAATTTGCCCATCAATAATACTTATACGGTTGTTCAAGTTGCAAAAGTACCTATCAACAAAATCCAGCCCCCTTCTTGGTAGATGAGCCGTTGTGTAATAATTTACAGTTTTTTAATGATTTACCGTTGTGTAATAATTTGCCATTGTGTAATAATTTACCCATCAATAATACGTCAACAGTTGTTCAAGTTGCAAAAGTACCTATCTACAAAATCCAGCCCCTTCTGGGTAGATGAGCCCGTTGTGTAATAATTTACCGTTGTGTGATAATTTACCGTTATGAAATCTTTTACCGTTGTGTAATAATTTACCGTTGTGTAATAATTTGCCATTGTTTAATAATTTACCCATCAATAATACTTCAACGTTTGTTCAAGTTTCAGAAGTACCTACCAACAAAATCCAATAGTCCATCACTTGTCAAATGAAATATTAACGCAGAACAAACAACTCGACTTCATACAGCCATCCTTGATTGTAATCAGATGATCAGTAGTTATGATATACAGGCCGGATTTATACCGTTTGATTCACGATCTTGTTGACGAAGCTTTTGGGTGCACACGAACGGCTGGACGTACGATGCTCCGGGTGGTCTCAAAAAATTGTTTAGCTCAAGACAAATTTAATAACGTAAAAAAACCATACCCTTCTATCGGAAGTTTTCGAGCTACGGTGTTCTGAAAATTTCAACCCCTATTTTGAACCCCTTAGAAATGACTGACAGTAACGTCGAGCTTCGAGGACCAACTAGACCCCGAACGGAACCTACCTATAACCCGAATTTCATCAATTTTGTTTCATGGTAACTAAGAAAAGTGGCCCGTACGGCGTACGGCGGACAGACAGAAATATTTTTATTGCAGTTTTGGATTCTACATACCTTGAAACGTAAACCATCAAATTTGGTGATGGGGGGGGGGGGGGGATATGATTTTTTTTTCTTGCTCGATTCCAATGGTTCATTATTGAAAATAATAAACCAAAAGATACAGATACTTCGGGGAGGAATTTTCTTGACAGCTCTTCCATGGCCCTGTGGTGAATGATTTTAAATATTTGCTAACGTTCCTGGAAACCAAAAGACTAAGTACCTGATGAGCACCAGCCATTGAGCATTTCAGCAGAATGGATGGTGTAGATTGTAGAGACGTATTCCAGGCCTACCTAGTGTTTAACTGGAAGCTGGGACAAACCCCGTTCCTGAATGGTTTTATTGATAGTTAGAAGGGTTGGTGTCGAAGGGGGGTTTCCCAGGGGGGATTGCAGAGTATAAAAAATGTAGCTCTGCATGCATGGACTTCCATTATGGGCATCCATGGGCTCCCAGTAGTGAATCGTTTTACAGAAGGGTTGAACAGCGTTCCCAAACAAAGCCACTGGCTCTCCACCTATAGGTTTGAATGCCCTGTTTTTGTATTCTGTTTTTCTTCATCGTAGTTCGAAATGAAAGGTTTGGTAGAAATGGCTGTTTGGTATCAGGACTAGATTGCTAAGCTTCAATGTTCTGAAGATTGCTTGTTTTAGGCCTGAACTGCCCTGCAGGTTCCCATGCTTTCACCTGTGATTGTATGGCTTAACGTTTGTGTCGTTGCCGAGGATGGAAAAATGACGCATAGTTCGCCAAATCTTCGAAAAATGTTTCGTTACGTATTGTTGTGATATCCTCCCAGAACATGTCTCCTTATTATTAAGATCTCACAAATAAACCAGGGAATGTAGTGGCAGACGCAGGTGCCCCAGAGACCTGGAGGGGATCCCCACCATCCTCCACCAGTATGGGGGATGGAGGGAGCATAGTCCCAGGACTATAAAAACTCGACTCCTTCGCCTTCCAACTCATTCTACGCTCACATCAAGTCGCTGGCTTATCTCTTACCTCGCTCCTCCTTATATAAGATCCCAGAAGTGGTGGCTGCCTTCCAGGCTGTAACCAACTGGGCATACTCACCCTAACGCCTCAGTGGTGGATACCCTTCGGGTATTAACCAGCGGTGGGGGCGCTAGTTCCTCCTTACACCTCATTGGTGGCCACCTTCGGGCGGTAACGAAGGGTGTTAGGTCCTGACGCTACCGTGGTGGACACCTTCTAGTTTTTAACCCGGGGCCTCTAGTACCTCTTCCTACCTCGCCCCCTCACTTATGCATCCACCACACGTATATTTGAACGATTGCCTACAATTTTGTGGACACATAGGGCGGGTTTCACCAACTACAGTTGAAGTGCGAGTTGTGCTAACTTTTAGTTACAGAGAAAAATGAATATTTGAAGTGCCTAATTTTCTGTAACGCCAAGTTAACGTAACTGGCACTTTTATTCTGGGAGGTGAAACCCGCCCCAGAAATGTTGTCAACAGCCTGGTGCTCCGATTTGTTGGCGGGGGGGGGGGGGGGGGGGGGGAAGCTCTTCAGTCTTCAGGTAGTGGAGTATTGAATGTTCCCGCTAAACATTCAACACCTGGTTTTTTTTTGGTTTATTATTCTGTGAATAATACACCCATGTATTCGCTGAACAAAATTTTTTTACAACACCCTCAAAATTGTTTCTTTTACTGTGGTATAGGTGTGTAGAATCCAAAAATGCAATGCCCGTCCACCGTACGCCGCACGCCGTATCACGTGTACCGGCTTCATTTTCGGTCTACATAATGCGTTCTTTCGCACACATACTCCATTTAGGCCCTAGTTGTGTCCCGAAACTGCAGTCCGATTGGAATATACCCATGGATGTTATGAGTGAAAATGTGTATAAAACTAGTTAATTTTTGTGTCTTAGTAACATGAGCTTTTGAGGTATCGTTTTCCATGTTTTTTGGGACGAGAAGACCGAGTATGAAGTCAATTTTGACCAGAGAGTGGGAAATTGAGATTCTAAAGAAATTTCGGCCTTAAATTTACGTTAACTTTTGGTCTAAGATGTCGTTCTTCCGTACACAGTTTGGGTCCCCATTTGGGAACACATTTGGGTCCTAGTTGTGCTCCGAAACACGGCAGCCCGATCGGCATACACGGCAGGGGTGTTATGAGAGAAAAATGGGTGTACGGGTTTTCGAGAGATTTTTGAGGTTTTAGTGAACATGTGCTTGAGATGTATGGTTTTCCATGTTTTTTAGGGCGGGAAGACCGAATTGTAGGTTGATTTTGACCGACGAGTGAAGAATTGAGGTTGTAACGAATGTTAAGCTCCCGAAATTAATTTTTTATTAGTCAAAAACAAGAGAAATTGTCTGAAATCACCGTACATTTGCGTAATAACACTAGGAGTATCAACAGGTGAATCAAGACAATTAAATGGTACTACCAATGATCAACGATAATCTGTTAAAGATTAAGCCGAGCCTAATTCGTGTTTTTGGTGGCCAAAATTGGTGGAAACATAAAAATTAGCCATTTCTATAAGTGCACATGAAAGACACAATAAATGAACAGCCAAAATTTCCGTACGTATAATAGAATAATAAACCCATGTGACAAGGACTTTGCAGCGTTTTTTAATCAGTGAATGGATCTGGGGGATTGTTTGGTTTTCTTGATGGACGGGGCGCTACCGCGTCCATAGATAGGACCTATTAGGGAACGGAAGTCAAATGGAACGGAACACACATCGGCGTGTAGCGGAGCAGAGCGGATTTTTCGCTCTTTGGCAGGTTTTTCACGCGCCCGCTCCGCGCCGGATTCCCGTCGGACGACGGAAAAAAACGCGCGGAATTTCAAGCTGAAGTTTGATAGGTCAATAGCCCACCTTCATCCCCTCCACTTCCCAGCTACGAGCGACGGCGGGATAAAAACGCTGTTGTGTGTCACCTAGTCGCGTGCGTGCGATGGATTTTTCTCTGCTCGCGTTGTTCTTGGAAGTCCGCGTCCGCATGGAAAATAAAAGCTATGTGTGTCCCCAGCCTGAGCTGACCGTTTAAAATGCAGCCCGCGATGTACTATTGCCGACTGTACCTACGTCCCCACTACACCCTATCGTGTAATTCGCGAGTTTGTGTGTGACCGTATCAGGGCCAAACGGCTCAACGGCTTTTCATGAGGGTGGTCTTATTATGATCAGCGAGTTCCATGCCATTTTATAGGCTGTCGCTAGATCCTTCACACTTTCTCTTCGATCGTCCCTAACGACTGCGCCCGAGTTCGTATTTTGGTTGCTACGTTCGAACCCGAATCACGAACCATTTTCGACCTACAGCCAGAATAAGGTGGGTGCTGTCGGAAAGCGCTGCAAATTATTACACAGCGGTTTATTATTTTCCCTGTAGTCATCTTTTTTTTTCTCATGGTAACTAAGAAAAGTGCTAAGTACGGAGTACGGCGGACAGACAGAATTTTTTTTATTGCATTTTCGGATTCTACATACCTTGAAACGTAAACCATCAAATTTTAAGGGGGGGGGTTAGATTTTTTTTCCATGCTCGATTCCAAAGTTTCATTATTGAAAATGATAAACCAAAAAGTTTTCATTTCGGCGGTTTTCGACGGTACTGGAACGATTTTTGTGGGACATGCCGTTCAGCATTTATTTGACGATCGATATTTCATCGTCAGAATAATAATAATCGCGTAGTTTGTAGGTAATTGCCCTCATGTTTTTAACTATCCCATATGATTCATAATTATGATGTGAGAATTTGTGTCCGATATTGAGAATGGAGTTGCTGGGGTGGTACTTTATTAGAAGCGGAGTTGAGATTCATCGTCAGACTCTTGAGTATTAATCGACCCACAGTTTTCTACGTTTTTCAATTAACATTTAAATATGACATGAACACGGAATATGAAACAGGTTTGTATCTATGAGAAATTTGTGAAACTGTCATTGTCAAATGCGAATTTTTCGTGGCTTCTTTTCGATGCCAGGAAGAAAGTTAATGTAGTTACGTACAACTCTTGTTGTAATTAGTACAACGGGTTTTTCCTGCTAGTTGTCTATTATGCACAACATGTGTGATGAAATTCTCAATTATTGTATTGTACCATCCGTCACACAATAATAATTATTGTGCTTGTTGGCAATAATAGTAAATTCTACAAATATTGTAGAATTTACTATTATTATTTTGCTAGTAGTATCTTTCAATATATTATTATGCAATTGGGCTTATACCCTTGTTACTGAGCAGGGCGTAAATAAATAAATAAATAAACCGTAGAGCTAAGCAAACAGTTCAGATGGAACGTGAGGGCTAGTGGTATAGTTTTAGATAGCACAATTAACAAATCAACAGGGGTTTGAAGTTGTTTGACAGTAGTTCGACTTACACCACTTATTTACCGAAGGAATTTTGTGTTACCCTGCAACGTAATTTTCCATAACCTGCATAATTATAATTATGCGACCTTTGTGCTGATGATAGGAAGGATTCTAGTAATGTGAGTGTGAGTTGAACTCTAAAAACTTGTGTTCTTTCTGAAGAACCTTAAACTACTTCCCGGTTGGTGATGTGGATGCATAATTATTGAGAGGGAGGCTTTGACGTCACAGCGTTCATCGCTCTGTATAATACGAGACAATGAGAACTGCCCGCGTTACCATTCATCTTGGAGGCGAAGGACGCTCTGATATTTATTGTCCAATTAGTATTGTTTGACGCTGTTGAAGAATCACTTGTGCCAACGCACTTTCTATGAGTTCTGTCTCACATTCCATCATTCGGTTATTCGTTCGATTTCACTTCTTCACATTAAAAATGAAATAAAGTTGCAAACCTCTTTCTTTCTGAGATGAGCCGTTCTTCAGAAAATGCGAAAAACTGCTCACAATCTCCAAAACGCTCAATTTCGACCCGTTATTTTTGGTTTATTATTCTGTGAATAATACACCTATGTAATCGCTCAGCAAAAAATTTTTATAACACCCCTTCAAAATTTTTTCTTTTCCGTTTCAAGGTACGTAGATTCCAAAAATGCAATGTCCGTCCGCCGTATCACGTGTACAGGCTTCATTTTCGGTCTAAAAAAATCGTTCTTTCGCACACATGCTCCATTTGGGACCTAGTTGTGTCCCGAAACTTTTCAGCCCGATCGGAATATACCCAGGGGTGTTATGAGTGAAAATGTGTATAAAAATAGGTACTTTTTGCGTTTTAGCAACATGTTGGTAACATGAGGTTTTGAGGTATCCTTTTCCATGTTTTTGGGGACGAGAAGACCGAATATGAAGTCAATTTTGACCAAAGACGCGGAAATTGAGGTTTTACCAAAGGTTCAGCTCCCAAAATGGTATTTTTATGAGTCAAAAACCTGGAAAACTGTCTGAAATCACCATCAATGTGTATAATAACTTTAGAAAATGTGTAAACATGTGAATCAAGACCATTAAATGGCACTACCAATGATCAAAGATGATCTGGAAAAAAAAGCGTACCTATTTCATGTTTTGGGGGCCAAAATTGGTGGAAATCATCATAAATAGCTATTTCAATCATTCCACATGAAAGAAACAATAAATTTAACAGCCAACAAGAATCTCTAGAACTCCAATAGAATAATAAACCCATGTGACAAGGACTTTGCAGCGTTTTTCATTAGGTAGGATTCAAAACGCATATCCTTGATCTCAAGGGAAAAATAACGTTCTTCGCGTGAACAGGAGCAGGAACCCTTTTTATTCTAGAAAGAACCGGTTTTGCAATGATTCGCCAGAAAGAAGCAGTTTTGCGACTTCCTGTTCAGTAAACACCCAGCTTTGACGCTAATCATCCAGCACCCTGGTGCTGGATATTGTAGAAGGAAAAAGAAAAGTCCACGAATTTTATGATAAACAATATCTTGCGATAAACCGAACTAGAAACACGTAGGTAATAACTTGGAACAGTAATCACAGAATTTCTCTTAAGACTCATTATTTAAAATTTTCCTGGTAACGTTATTACCAAGCGGGCATAAAATAAGTCATTGCAAAACTCAAGGAGAAATCTTTACAATCTATGAAGATACAATATAATGACACAATTATTGTTAATAATGACTAATTGACAAGTTTTGTGACTATTCATTGGTGGGTGTTTTGAAAGGATTAGGTACTTCTAGTAACGGAGTTCATCCGACTACTCGAAGAACTCAGGTCCGCCTTCCTCATAATTTTCAGTAACATCAATCATTTCATTATTGTTTATCACATTTTTGTAGAAGGCTATAAGCGTTCTAGATCAATCCAATCACTACCAAAATGTTTTTCCAATAATGCCCTCACATCATTCAATTTGGCTTCCTTAACACTCTCGCGGTCAGGTAGGACATCAGGGTGAATGTTACTGGCTAATTTTTCTATCTTATAAATAATTTTGAAGTCACGTGCATCATTCTTACATGGGGCTTCACCAGCGACCAGTATGGTTCCTCTTGCAGTTTTCTGAAGAATGATTCGTTTTGAGGGAGCGAAACGGAAGTGGAGTTGAGAAGTGGTTTTTTATCGCAGAAGCCACTGCTTTCTTCCAGTCGTGCATAGTCGTGCATTTCAGCGAATTTTCGAAGAAAAGGAAGCAATCGACAGGCTAAGTTCGTAGATGGGCAGATTCGGGTCACTCTAAGGGGGAGTTTTAGGGGGGTAAAATTACCCATAAATTCCCAAAATGAAACAGTCTGACAAGTGATACCTCATTTTAAAGGTTTTTGTACGCTGAACACGATGGTGAAATCAGAATTGTGATATCTCATTCCGTTCTCAAACTGGAGCACTTTGAAGATGAAGGAACGTGGTTATTTCTTGAGATGTTCTTCCTGGTCTGTCTGCTCTAATCTGATAACGGAATGGGATATCGCAATTATGACTTCACCATCGTGTTCAGCGTTGGAAAATGTACAAACCGAGGTGTTACTCGGCAAAAAATGGAACAAAAAATTGTTAACGGGAATTAGAAGAACCTTTTCTTTCCAAGATGACAAGTAACTATTAAGAAGACTATTGTAAGTACCTATCGATCTTTAGTCAGAGAGCACCACACCTGATGCATACCGAATTAATCGAATAGCGTCATACTTGAATACCTATAATTACCCAATAAGTTTAAGATTGCCCATATTTGAATAAGATATCCAAAACATCACATTTTACATAAAATCAGTTATTTCTTCGAAAATTCGCTCTTATAGCCATGCTGCATGACTGTGGTTTTATTATTAAATTTAAATGGTTGTTTCCGCCAGTGTAAGAAGTAGTATTACCATACCTTACGGAGGAGTCCGTCGTCACTAGCTGGTTGAGTAGGTACTACTGGTGGCGAGCGCTTTCGATGTAAGGACATCGTCATCAGGCCATAGAGATAATACTGGAGTCATTTCGTCCCTATTTATGTGCAGGTGGAAGTGAGAGGTGTCTAGGAGAACAAAGGAAGTAAAAGGTGTTTAGGCGGTAGTATAATACATCGATGGTTCCGTATGAAATGCATTGGAATCTTACTGTAATTTCTCTCTCCGCATGCGCTAACATGAAATGTTGACCGTTTACTTATAACGCTTCTAACTGCGCGAAAAATAGTCGTAGAGAGATGAAATTTTGAGGGTACACGCGGGGTTGGATCGCAGATGGCCCCGTATCATAACGAAGCTACCCAACTAGTCTATACGTTCATGTGATTCAAGTGAGGAAGCTATAGTGCCTACTCGAATTGGCAGACGTTTTTCTACATATCTCCGTATCCTCTGTTATCATGTACCTATTCGAAAAACATGTTCCATGTTTCCTTGCTTTTATCCTTGATCTAAACTGTTATAATCCGGGGGTCTGGGGGTGACCCCCAGATTCATTCGACAATAAACGTGCCGTCATGAACACAAACCACTGGCGGCTAGACGTCCCCTACGGCAACGCATTTTTTTCTTTCCAAATCATCTTTCATCATTGGTAGTGCCATTTAATCGTCTTGATTCACCTGTTTACACTTTTTCTAGTGTTATACACATTGATGGTGATTTCAGACAATTTTCCAGGTTTTTGACTCAGAAAAAACCAATTTTGGGAGCTGAACCTTTGGTAAAACCTCAATTTCCGTGTTTTTGGTCAAAATTGACATCGTGTTCGGTCTTCTCGTCCCAAGAACCATGGAAAACGATATACCTCAAGAGCTCATGTTACCAACATGTTACTAAAACACAAAAAGTACCTATTTTTATACAAATTTTCACTCATAACTCCCCTGGGTATATTCCGATCAGGCTGAAAAGTTTCGGAACACAACTAGAGCCCAAATGGAGCATGTGTGCGAAAGAACGACTTTTTTAGGCCGAAAATGAAGCTGGTACGCGTGATACGGCGGACGGACATCGGATTTTTGGAATCTACGCACCTTGAAACGTAAAAGGAAAAAATTTGAGGGGGTGTTATAAACATTCTTTGCGAAGCGATTACATAGGTGTATCATTCGCAGAATAATAAACCAAAAAAGTAGGTAATGATGATAAGTTGTTGAATGATGGTGGACAACTCAAACAGATTGATTATTCATGCTCAGGATATCGTAGAAGCGTATCCAAGTGAAGGTGGCGCTGAACGTTCTTGGCGAAACTCAAATGCAGAAACTCACTGATTCAGGATTGGGCGCAATGCTCAGCCAGTGTTGTGCCCAACGTGCTCAGTATATATGCCCTGAGAACTCGTCTATAAAGGAAGCAGCACAAAGGCAACCGAGTCACGGTTGAACCGCTTGACTTGCAAGCAAGTAATTGGGATTTTCCTGTCTGCTGTTATAGTTCTTCGATCATCCGTTTGGTGGTGGTGGGGGGTGCGTTGTTTGCTACTTAATTCCGTAATGACCATTCCAACACGTGCAATTAGTCTTCACTCCGTCCTTATACAATATCATCTCGCTTGACTTGAGAAAACTTGGCTGTGGGTGATATAATTAACCTTCATCCATTACCCTTGACTAACCTATTATCAAGTTAACCGTCGGATCTTGTGAAAGTATCAACGCTTCGTGAAGTGATCATCAGCTTTGTTGTTAGAAAGCACTTGAATAATTAACTAAGAGCCAGTTATCAGTATCTATTCAATACGAATATTCAATATCGCAGTACCTGGTTGAGCTGCGGAGATATCTTACGTGTATCCCAGTGTTTGTCACCTACCATCTGGTATGAATAGTGCATAGGAAACAGCAAACTACGAATTGAAATTTCCAATGTAGAAATCAGCCGCTAGAAGGCAAATTTGTTGATTATGGCAACTTTACCATGTAGTTTATTCGCTGTCGAATGTACCTATCCAAACGAGCCTTACAGCAGATCACCAGTTTCTATCTCAACCTGAATAGCATGCGAAGAAACCAAATACCAGTAACTTTGCCTGCCCTAGTCGTCTGTGGTAAAAGCATTTTAAATATCATCACTGCAAGTCTATCAGTGTGCCACAACTGGTTTTCCAGATGTTACAAAAGAAGTAGTTTTGCTCTTCCAGAGAGCGTCGTTTGACACCAATAACAGTCTTCAATGTTTCCTAACGGGCAAAAGATTTTGCCGCTTTTGACCCTTAGATTTATGCCTATGTACTGTTTGCAAGGAACTCGGATTTTGCAGTGTTAGGGCTTATAATTTCCTTCCGTTGATCCCTCCGTGCTGCAGAATAAGTGCGAAGGGCCCAAGGTGGAGTGTTAGATCATAACGTTACTCCGTGAAGCTCCGTTAACGCGTTTTTAGAGCATTATCGCTACCGTTCTCCGCACATAGGGAATGGAATGGAGTGTTAGATATACAGTCCCCCAGAGACTTGGCTCCCTTAAGTCTTCTAAAACTACGTGTGTGAAAGTGGCTTTCCCAAACGGTATCCTTCACTTTTCTTTGCTGTGCTAATATCGGGACAGCCCAGTAGATGGTCACTTTTGAGGATCCAAAAATTATTTCAACTAAGTCCTTATGCAGTGCGAACTTTCTTGGTAAAAATAACTTGCCTGATTGATTTATTGTAGCCACTAATGAACCCTTGGAATCGAGCATGGTGTTACCGCAAAAAACCACCCTCCTATCAGGGCGTTACACTAACAGGAGCTCAGTGATCTACACAGAAGGGGTTTCTATACAGGAAAACAATATTGTGTAATAATTTGCGGCATTTTCTTATGGAATTTGTTGGGAAGGTAAGTCGTGGGGCAGTCCTTCCCCTTCCACAACCTTCTCCCTTCGTCATACCTCTGTATCATTCTCGCATGCTGATCCCATGACCACTTAATCGCATCATTATCATGTGACCACTTTATTACTAACAAGTCGAATTTCAATGCTGGTTGATGGGGAGTTTGAAAGGACGATTGAGATCCAGGTATTTTTTTGGAACCGTTATAATGAAAAACACAGATTTCAACTGCTCTGACAGTCATATTAATGTATGGTTATCTTTCAATGAATATTCTGCTAAGGCAGTTGTATTTTTCTTTTTTTTTTTGTTCGTATTGATGTTGGTACAGTCTTCTCTTACACAGTTGTCCTGTTTCCCCTACATAATATATGATGATTCGCAGTTATTACAATAATTGATTTTGTATACTGCACCGCTTTTCTTGTCCCTTTCTATCCTATCTTTCAGAGGAGTAAAGAAATTCGAGCTTGTTTTTGCTACTATGTCCTAATCTGAGAGTGAGGTCCAGGGTTCTGAGTGATTTTTCAATTTTGTAACTTGTCTCTCAAAGGTGTGGGAATGGGAAATATTTAGGTGAGCTATTGTTATGGTTTAGTGGCGAGGGTAAGTTATTATTTGTAGTGGTGGTGGGTTGTGATTGTCAGCAATTTGTGGATTAGTTAGTTGTACTGGTTATCTATTATCGAGTAGGATATTTTTTGTTTGTGTGATGAGCGAAGGGTGAAATCGGGAATCAGAAAGGTTCATAGATCTATAATTTATAAGGTTTCTGGCACAGTTAATTTTGAAAGTGTGGTTGGTTGCTGAAGAAACTTAGAAATCTTCCTGAATAAGATACCAGTTAATAAAGGAAAAATGGGAGAAAAATTATGTATATTAGACTAAATAACACGTCAACGATTTATTATGAATAACTAACCTATTGTCGACAATAAAGGAAAGCTTGTATATAGATTGTACATTTTTAATTTTATTATTTTAATTTTTTTTAATTTTTATATCATATTAGTTTTAAGGAATTGAAAATTACAACTTCGGAAACTGACGATTTTATACCTTATGTTTAAGTTAATCCCTATCCCTACTATATTATAAAAACGAATCTCTGTCTGTCCGTGTGTCTGTGTGTCTGTCCTTCTATGCACGGCCAAACGGCTCGACGGATATCGACCAAATTTGGCACGAATATCCAGTAGGCTCCCAAGTTGTGCAACGTCGCATTTTTAATTCCCTCACCATAGCGGAACTATGGTCGACCATGGTCAACTTCGTTAATTGAAATGGTAACCCCTATTTTTTATCGCGTATTCGTAATCTAGGTGAAATTCTATCTACGATCGACCCTTCGGACTACCCCCGCGGTCGACCATAGCGCATCCATGGGCCCCTCCATGGTCGAATCCCGAATTGCTTTTCACGGCCAAACGGCTCGACGGATATCGACCAAATTTGGCACCAATATCCGGTAGCCTCCCAAGTCGAACGTAGGCGCATTTTCGATTCCCTGACCATAGCGGAACTATGGTCGACCATGGTCAACTCCTGAATGGCTTGACGGATATCGACCAAATTTGGCACGAATATCCAGTAGGCTCCCAAGTTGTGCAACGTCGCATTTTTAATTCCCTGACCATAGCGGAACTATGGTCAACCATGGTCAACTCCTGAATGGCTTGACGGATATCGACCAAATTTGGCACGAATATCCAGTAGGCTCCCAAGTTGTGCAACGTCGCATTTTTAATTCCCTGACCATAGCGGAACTATGGTCGACCATGGTCAACTCCTGAATGGCTTGACGGATATCGACCAAATTTGGCACGAATATCCAGTAGGCTCCCAAGTTGTGCAACGTCGCATTTTTAATTCCCTGACCATAGCGGAACTATGGTCAACCATGGTCAACTCCTGAATGGCTTGACGGATATCGACCAAATTTGGCACGAATATCCAGTAGGCTCCCAAGTTGTGCAACGTCGCATTTTTAATTCCCTGACCATAGCGGAACTATGGTCGACCATGGTCAACTCCTGAATGGCTTGACGGATATCGACCAAATTTGGCACGAATATCCAGTAGGCTCCCAAGTTGTGCAACGTCGCATTTTTAATTCCCTGACCATAGTGGAACTATGGTCGACCATGGTCAACTTCGTTAATTGAAATGGTAACCCCTATTTTTTATTGCGTATTCGTAATCTACGTGAGATTCTATCTACGATCGACCCTTCGGACTACCCCCGCGGTCGACCATAGCGCATCCATGGGCCCCTCCATGGTCGAATCCCGAATTGCTTTTCACGGACAAACGGCTCGACGGATATCGACCAAATTTGGCACCAATATCCGGTAGCCTCCCAAGTCGAACGTAGGCGCATTTTCGATTCCCTGACCATAGCGGAACTATGGTCGACCATGGTCAACTCCTGACTGGCTTGACGGATATCGACCAAATTTGGCAAAAATATCCAGTAGGCTCCCAAGTTGTGCAACGTCGCATTTTTAATTCCCTGACCATAGCGGAACTATGGTCAACCATGGTCAACTCCTGAATGGCTTGACGGATATCGACCAAATTTGACACGAATATCCAGTAGGCTCCCAAGTTGTGCAACGTCGCATTTTTAATTCCCTGACCATAGCGGAACTATGGTCGACCATGGTCAACTCCTGAATGGCTTGACGGATATCGACCAAATTTGACACGAATATCCAGTAGGCTCCCAAGTTGTGCAATGTCGCATTTTTAATTCCCTGACCATAGCGGAACTATGGTCGACCATGGTCAACTTCGTTAATTGAAAGGGTAACCCCTATTTTTTATCGCGTATTCGTAATCTACGTGAAATTCTATCTACGATCGACCCTTCGGACTACCCCCGCGGTCGACCATAGCGCATCCATGGGCCCCTCCATGGTCGAATCCCGAATTGCTCAACGGATATCGACCAAATTCGGCACGAATATCCAGTAGGCTCCCAAGTTGGGCAACGTCGGAATTTTTCGGTCCCCTTCACCATAGCGGAACTATGGTGGACCATGGTCAACTCCTGAATGGCTGGACGGATATCGACCAAATTTGGCACGAATATCCAGTAGGCTCCCAAGTTCTGCAACGTCGCATTTTTAATTCCCTCACCATAGCGGAACTATGGTCGACCATGGTCAACTCCTGAATGGCTCGACGGATATCGACCAAATTTGGCACGAATATCCAGTAGGCTCCCAAGTTGGGCAACGTCGGAATTTTTCGGTCCCCTTCACCATAGCGGAACTATGGTCGACCATGGTCAACTCCTGAATGGCTGGACGGATATCGACCAAATTTGGCACGAATATCCAGTAGGCTCCCAAGTTGTGCAACGTCGCATTTTTAATTCCCTCACCATAGCGGAACTATGGTCGACCATGGTCAACTTCGTTAATGGAAATGGTAACCCCTATTTTTTATCGCTTATTCGTAATCTACGTGAAATTCTATCTACGATCGACCCTTCGGACTACCCCCTGCGGTCGACCATAGCGCATCCATGGGCCCCTCCATGGTCGAATCCCGAATTGCTCAACGGATATCGACCAAATTTGGCACCAATATCCGGTAGCCTCCTAAGTTGAACGTAGGCGCATTTTTAATTCCCTGATCATAGCGGAAATATGGTCGACCATGGTCAACTCCTGAATGGCTCGACGGATATCGACCAAATTTGGCACGAATATCCAGTAGGCTCCCAAGTTGGGCAACGTCGGAATTTTTCGGTCCCCTTCACCATAGCGGAAATATGGTCGACCATGGTCAACTCCTGAATGGCTCGACGGATATCGACCAAATTTGGCACCAATATCCAGTGGGCTCCCAAGTTGTGCAACGTCGGAATTAAGTACGATACTGCGTACAGCGAATCTCGGATAGCGAGCGAAGCGAGCGGTCATGCTAGTTTCTCTATAAATAGGAAGAGTGGGCCGGGAGGCCTAATTTTTGTACAGATTTATAAATAAAAGTCCGTCAAGTCAAGCCAATATGTAGGTTTTGTGTAATGACACGTATCAATAGAGTGATCTGAATTTCTGATAATTTTAACATCAAGAAAAGGGATGGTGTTATTGCTGTCTTGTTCTTCAGAAGTGATATTTAATCTTCCTTGGTTAATACGTCCTGGGGTGCCATCAATTTTTAAGCCTATACTTGGGATTGCTCAACATAACATCTGAGGATGTTACAAATACTTGGATAGTCGATTTTATAGGTAAGATTACTCGGTTGCCTACTTCTAATAGTCGAAATTCCATATTTCTAAATCATTACTGTATATCTGGATGGAAGGAGTTGAATTTGGTTTTAATGAGCTCTATTTTAGTACCATCAGTACCTTATCATCTACGTATTTAACAGCAAATTGAACTTGATCTGTGACTTTAGGTACGATAGGATCAAAATGAGAATCGAAAACAAGGTCGGCAATAATTGGGCTGAGCGGAGATCCCATTGCTAATGAAGACTGATTATAGAATTTATTGTTGTATGAATAATAGGCTGTCTCTAGGCAGAACCGTAAAATATCTTTGAAAAGATGAAGATCTATTGTTGTGTGGGTTTTAGTTTTGTCCCATTTTGTAACAATAACTTCCATAGCAAGTGAGATGGTTATTTTGGTAAATAATGAAACTGCATCTAGAGAAATAAGATTGAACCCTGCCTTGATGGTTTTCCCTTTGATGAAATATCTAAATTCGTATGAGTTTTTAATGTTATACGTACAACATTAATATAAAGTCGAATTTCCTGAAGATTTTTGTGAATACGTCTGTAACAGTGCAGTATAAAGTTCTTCACTTGAATGTTTCAGTAAAATCTGGCCTCACAATGCCCCCTTGACCCACCCACTTTCCCCAATATTTGCCCTTCTTGTTCTCTGTTGCCCATTCCGTTGCTATAAAACACCCCGTGGGTGGTAGCGCTCCCTCCAGGAACAACGTTATTGATAACAAGCCAATAGAATAACAATGTTACAACAAGAAGGAATACTAATCATCGCCAAATAAGTGTTTATCATGTCTTAAAAAATCTGAGAGGAAATGAACGGGAGAAAATATTTTCTCCCCGCCGCTGGAGAAAACCACAATAGCGGCGAAAAAAAGGGCGTTGAGAAGAAAGCGTCCTATAGAAAACTTGATATCGCAGACATCGCTCAGGCAACCCTAGTTGAAAGAACGGAATGGAAAAGTGATGGGAGATGCCGTCACTTCCGATCTGCCCTTCGCTTCTAAAATATTTCTACCCATTGGAACAATGCGCTTTGGTATTTCTTACAAAACCGATCGCCGTGTTATCGATTAACGATGTGGCAACCTTCTCGGAACGAACAAAAGAATTTTAGTAGATTCCTCTGGATATATTTAATATTTTAGGGTATAACATTATAATGAATGTGTACCATGTGGAAGGATTAGGTACTATAGTTATATACAGGTTGTAGCAAACCTTTTCAGCCAAAATCCCTGGATGAACCTTAACCATCGAATTTAACGTTTTAGGAAATTGAATTATTCGTCTATTTAGAATTTTAGTTGTTTTTCGCTCGATTATCATGGAAAAGAGATTTCTTGTGCAAAGCTCGTAAAATTTCCTTGGGGACTTGGCATAGGTGTTGACCTATATACAGGGTGTCCCAGTTCCTTCTGGAGAAACTCAGGGAATCGATTCTACTCTCCATTTGGAAAAAAAAGCTCCGTAGAAATTTTTCGAAAAGTTCTTCATTTTAAAGATAACCGACAATTTGTGTTTTCCAACTTTTCATTCCCTTACCACATAAAAACGCAAATAAATTCGAAAATATTGCGGCTACAACAAATCCAATTACACCGTTTGAAAGAATGTTAAATTTCCTGTAAGATTCTTCCGTTTTCAATGGAGTTACTTAAAATGGCGGCCAATATCAGTTGAAACATTTGAAAATTTAAAATTTTGAAAAAGATGGTTCGTTCTACTGAGGTTACAAAAAATACCTACAGCTTGTCAAATTTCACAAAAAATTCTTCATCTAATAGGCTTTACAAGTATTGTACTGCTACAGTTACAGTATCCATACATGAGCAGCATATCTCGGTACTCGTGATTTGAAAAATAAAGCGGCATACCTACCTTTCCACGAGACACGTTTAATTGAACTGGTGGAAGAGAAGCGTTCTCTCGCAGTTCGATTATTAATAAATACTTGTGCAAACAAATCACGTTCTAGTGACACCTCCCTGTCCACTCTCGTTGAATGTTGGAATTAATCATTCGTTGTTGTTTGAACTTCTTCATATTCCAGCATTATTTTAATTCAACCAGTCAAGGAAGCGTTGGTTTTATTTTAAGAGTTCTAATTAACCCCCCCCCCCATTCACCTCTGCTCATGTTTTCAAACGTTCAATGATCATTTTTTAACTCTACCACAATGTTATTTTTAAATCTAAGTATATCAATGTAAAGCCTATTAGATGGAGAAGTTTTTGTGAAATTTGGCAAGTTGTACGTATTTTTTTGTAACCTCAGCAGAATGTACAATCTTTTTCAATTTTAAATTTTGAAATATTCAAAAGTTCCAACTGATATTGGCCAATTCGTTCAATTAACTCCATTGAAAACAGAAGAATCTTACATGAAATTTAACGTTCTTTCAAACGGTGCAATTGGATTTGTTTTAGTCTCAATATTTTAGAATTTATTAGCGTTTTTATGTGGTAAGGTAATGAAAAGTTGGAAAAACACAAACTGTCGGATATCTTTAAAACGAAGAACTTTTCGAAAAATTTCTCTTGAGCATTTTTTGTTCCAAATGAAGAGTAGAATCGTTTCCCAGAGTTTCTCCAGAAGGAACTGGGACACACTGTATAGATATAGATGATTCGTGACACTCTGATTGTTCGCCAGACACACGGATTTGGTTATAAACAGGATGTTCGATATGAGAAAGGATGAGGTTTGCGAAGATAGGTTGAAAGTCAGTGAAGTTAATCTCGTATTCCGCTAACTAACTAAATAAATTGTGCAGAGGAGGAAAGGAAAAGCAGAGAAAATGTCGCTAATATTAATCAGGAACCCTCAAAGACAAACTGAAGGCTCTTACGAGAGGGGCGGTGGGGGGGGGGGGGGGACTTGTGTTAATTATTGAAATACCTCAGTGGGAGAGAGAGAGTTCGGATGGAAAGCGGCAATAACTTAATGAGTTATGCTACCTTCAAGTCGTATATATGAATCCTTCCCTTGGAAATTTATCGGCTGGAAGTCGAAAGCCAGTGGATTAGATTCAAGCAGTGCGATAAACATCTGTTCCATACAAATTAAGAAAACTTCTGAAACGCTGCAATTTCTTCCACAACGGTTTATAATGTTTTGTGCGCAGATCCCGAATTGAGCCCCGTCACCGACCAAAACGTACCTACGAAGTGAGACCCGTCTGAAAACTAGAAAAACATCGAAATGAGCCCTGTCAAAGAATTTTAGAAAGAACGAAGTGAGTCGTTGACGGATGGCTACTTGACTCTGATCATTGGTCATCGATAAGAGAGTGTTATCGTTCATCGGCCAATCTTCGTTCAGTCGGGCCACGGCGTTGGTTGCATCTGCATCGTGAACTTCTGTGTTATTCACATAGTTTATTCACAAATCAAGTTTTCTGACTGTTTTTATATTATACATCCCATACATTTTATATTGTATTTTACGCTCATTTCGTACATTATGTTTGATTTTCATGTATTTTACGCTCATTTCGTTAGTTGCCTGAGGTTTCGACCTGGAAATGTGGGGCTCATTTCGTACTTTCCTTCTGAAAAAATGGGGCTCGATTCGTTAGTTGTCTGAACATTGTTTTACACTCTGAGGCTCAATCCGTTTACATTCGTTTTGTGTGTACCTAGATAACCATTCTGTCATGGTATCCTCCCAGAACCACTCCCTGTAAATATTAGATCTCGCAAATAAACTCACAGAAGTGGGGACGAAAGAAGCAGGAGCACGGAGGAACCCAGTGGGGATCCCCTCCATCATCCACTAGCTGGGGAATGGAAAGTGTTGAAACCAGCCGGGCACAACCTCCCATCCTAAAAGATCCCAGATAAAATGGTGACATCCTTTAGTGTTGGAACCAGGCTGGGCACATCCTCACACCGCTAGTAGTGAATAAGCGCTACATCATATCACTACAGCTTCTTCTATGTCACCGTTCTGTGGTAATAACCTTGCGGCCTCATTAAGGAGGAAAAACGCTGCAAATCCCTACACAAAGGTTTATTGTTTTGTATAGAACACCCTTCTGGTACAGATGACGCTTTTCTGTATAGAACACCCTTCTGTTACAGATGACGCTTTTCTGTATAGAACACCATTCTGTTACAGATGACGCTTTTCTGTATAGAACACCATTCTGTTACAGATGACCCTTTTCTGTATAGAATAACCTTCTGTTACACATCACAGCTCTCTGTATAGATAACCCTTCCATATGTATGTAGATCGCAAACCCTCCGTTGCTTAGTACCTAACCCGTACTCGTTACTAGTTACCTACCTAAATCGTGATAAATTTTGCTAAAATAATTCTATCAATGATAAACAGTAGCTAAAATGGCAAAAAGAAACACACATGAAGTTGTGAAGGGAACTTGTTGATATTAAGTGAAAGACGCGGCAAATATTACACAACGGTTTATTATTTACCTGTATAGATGCCCCTTCTGCGCAGATCAGTTTTCTATGCTCAATACCCTCCAGCTCCACCAAGGAAAGCCCAGAATCGAGTACTGGAGCCGACGAGGGAATTACGATTTGATGAAAATGCGCTGGATTCAATCATTCAATAATTATTTATTTTTGGTTATTCATGAAGCATAATTAAATAATAAACCGTTGTGTAATAAAAAGTTGTGTGAGAAACCGTTGTGTGATAATTTACCCTTATACTCGTAGATGCCCCTTCTGCGAAGATCAGTTTTCTTCAATACCTTCAGTACCCATCCTCGAGCTCCCCCCGGGAAAGCCCTAAATCGAGAAATGGAGCTAGTCCGGGAATTGCATTTCATAAAAATTCGCGGGATTCATCAATTCAGTCATTAATTATATGTTGCTGTTCATGAAGCGTAGCGTTTGTTCAAGTTGAAAAAGTACCTCTCAACAAAATCCAAAAGATCCATCATTTTTCAAATGGAATAATATCACAGAACAACCAACTCGACTTCATACAGCCATCCTTTATTATAATCAGGTGATCCCTAGCAAACCATGAAATTTTGTGTGTTCTGGTGGGGGGGTTGCAACCGTTATTATTATTATTTTTTTTTTCGTGGTCGATTCCAGGGGTTCATTATTGAAAGTAATAAAAAAAATTCTGAGTGTATGTGCAGGTTTGTGTTCGTAATATTAATTAAAATTAGATTTGTAGGATTCGTCCGAGCATGTGCCCAATTTTCCCTGAAAACGCTGTCATTGTGACTGAAAGTAGAGGGTAGTTGGAAACAGGCGTGTTTAAACAGTTTAATTTTTAAATTTTTATTCTTATTCAAATTAATTTGAATGAATGTTAGGATTCGTCCATTCTTGTTGACACTTGCCAGACTTTTAACTTACGTCTTCTGAAAACTATTTGCGTAGTTACATGACTACTACTGTTTTTGCCCTCTGGTGCTATCAAGGTGAAGCGATGTTTTCAATGGGATATGATGGAGGGACCGAGTATTCCGAGCTATTAATTGACTATTCCCTCCACGGTAATTTCATTCCGTCGATGGTCGTCTGCATCGCCTGTCACAGGCCAATTTGTGATCTTCCTCCCGCGTTCTGTCCATTTATCCTAAAACGCCAGTTTCCCATGTTTTGTTGAACTCAAACGCTCGTGTTCAGGAAGCGAAGATTGAAAAAACAGTCAACCCACCGTATTTCCGTAATTTTCCCGGTGTACCATCCGAATGTTATTTTAAAATGTTGCGAGGAGTAGGATCATTGCTCATTACTCATAATAAATTGGGCATTATCTCTCCCGTGTAGACGCAAGTAGATAGAAAATGTATGTTCTGGCGCAGGGGTTACCCTGCAAGACATGTGATACTAAACCCGCACGACACAAAACCCACATTACAAATTTTTTGAAACATTTACGAAATTTTCGAAAGAAATTTATGAAAATATAGTTGTTTTTCGAAAATTTTGGAAATTAACAGCATTTTCGAAACATTTAGGGAATTTTTTAAAATGTTTGTTGTTGGGTACCTACCTACCTTCGAAAACTTTCAAAAATTTCGTTACCTTCTAAATGTTTCAAAACAATTTACGAAAGTTTCGATGATTTTTTTCTCCAAAAGCAATATCGAACCAATACTGAAACAACAATTGAAAAAAAAAAAAAAAAATCAGCTAACTTTTCGCAAATGTTTTTAATCATTTTGAAGGCAACCAAATTTGCGAAGAAAATTTTTTGAATATTTCCGAAGGTAATGACCCAAAATTTCGTAAATTTTTCAAGAATTCCGTAAATTTTTCTTCGAAAAACCAACGATATTTTCGTAAAAATTTTTCGAAAAGTTCTGAAGTTAAATTTTGTAATGTACTATTCGAAAAATTCATAGTGTTGCGGGTTTTTTGTCGTGCGGTTTTAGTATCACATGTCTTGAAGGGTGACCCCTGCGCCAGAACATACCTTTTCTATCTACTGACGCAGAATTCATTTATAATTATAGGGTTTCGCCTAATAAGGCGAAAGGGCATCAAATCACGAGTTGGTCTCCGTTATATTGGCGAGTAGGTGTACTTAGACTGAGATGATAGGCTTATTGATTTCTTGTGGCTGACATCACAGCGTGTCAATGTGAAGTGTCACTGTACAAAATTAATTCGTGACAAGAAATCATTTCAGTTTTTCATCGCCTCTTCATGTTTTGGTTTATTATTCTACGAATAATACATCTATGTATTCGCTCAGCAAAAAAATTTTATTACACCACCTCAAACTTTCTTCTTTTACGTTTCAAGGTGCGTAGATTCCAAAAATGCAATGGCCGTCCGCCGTACGCCTTCCGCCGTCCGCCGTATCACGTGTACCGGCTTCATTTTCGGTCTAAAAAATTCGTCTTTCGCGCATACGCTCCATTTGGGCCCTAGTTGTGTCCCGAAACTTTGTAGCCCGATCGGAATATATCCAGGGGTGTTATGGGTGAAAAATGACTGTAAAAATAGGTATTTTCTGTGTTTTAGTAACATGAGCTATTGAGGTATCGTTTTTCATGGTTTTTAGTACGAGAAGGCCAAATATGAAGTCGATTTTGACCAAAGAGTGGAAAATTGAGGTTCTAACGAACTTTCAGCCTTAATTTTACGTTAAATTTTGGTCTAAAATCGTCGTTCTTCCGCTCACAGTTTGGGTCACCATTTGGGAACAAATTTGGGTCCTAGTTATGCTCCAAAGCTCGGCATCCCCGATCGGAATACATACACCCAGGGGTGTCATGGGAGAAAAATAGGGGTTTACGAGGTTTTTACTTGAGGTTTTAGTGAACACGAGCTTGTGATGTATCGTTCTCCATGTTTTTTAGGGCGAGAAGACCGAAGAATTGAAGTTGTAACGAAGGTTAAGCTCCCGAAATTAATTTTTTATTGGTCAAAAACCTGGGAAATAATCTGAAATCACTCTACATTTTGTATAATAAAACTAGATGTAGTATTAGCAGGTGAATCAAGATAATTAAACGGCACTATCAATGATCAATGATAATCTGTAAAAAACAAGAAAAGGACAAAAAGGAAAAAAGAAGATGCAGAGATCTTGTTTTTGGGGGCCAAAATTAGTGGAAACCATCACAAATAGCTATTTCATCAATTATTGCGCATGAAAGGAACAAATAATGAACAGCCAAAATTTCTTTACGTATGTCCAGTAGAATCATAAACCCATGTGACAGCGTTTTCTGTCTCCTTCTTCTGTCTTTTCCTGATGCGATGGAAACTGTGGGTAGCAGACCGATCTTTACCAAGGCACGAGATAAAAACCGTTTCTCCGACATCGACATCTTCGGCTGACGGGTTACGAGAGCTTGTCATGTGGACACCATGTGCGACATCGTACACCAAACGCAGGTGGATTCCTTCACCAGAACAGTTCTGTTTCACCATCACAACCTCTCGTACCCTTCAATCTTCATCGGCGTCCGCCGTCCCGCCTCTTAGATTTCTCGTTTCCTCAAGTTTATTTTAAGACCGCCGTACGATGCGATAAAGTTGTTCATCTGGAACGTTCTTGGAGTCCCCGCCGTTACCGCACTCAAACGGCGTACTTCAAAACCACCGACCTGCCCATAAAAATAAATCTAAAATAATAATTTACAACAATAATTTGGACAAATAAACTGTCAATCGTCACTGTTTACCGTTGACTTTGTGAATACTACATTACACCTTAATAGTTACTAAGATTTTCTTACGGTACATCCTGACTGCTGAAGCCCATGGTCAGTTCCTAGTAGTACAATCGTAGTGAGAAATTTCATATAAGTTCTCATCTGTGACGTTACGTGAGAATCACGCGCATTGAAGGTGGTGGTGGTGGTGGTGGTGGGGGGGCTCTGGGTTATTGGGTGCTAACAGGTTTTAGTAAATTGTTGGGCCGATGATATTCTACGAGACGGTGCTCGAGGCAGGGTTGGTTCAAATTTCGAGGTATTCAAAAGTAGGCAAAAAAAGCTGCGAAGTCCTTGTCACATGGGTTTATTATTCTATTGGACATACCTACAGAAATTTTAGCTGTTCATTTATTGCTTCTTTCATGTGCAATTATTGAAATAGCTATTTCTGAAGGTTTCCACCAATTTTGGCCCCCAAAAACACGAATTAGGCTCAGTTTTGGTTTATTATTCTGTGAATAATACACCTATGTATTCGCTCAGCAAAAAATTTTTATAACACCCCCTCAAAATTTTTTCTTTTCCGTTTCAAGGTGCGTAGATTCAAAAAATGCAATGTCCGTCCGCCGTACGCCGTCCGCCGTATCACGTGTACAGGCTTCATTTTTGGTCTAAAAAATTCGCTCTTTCGCACACATGCTCCATTTGGGCCCTAGTTGTGTCCCGAAACTTTTCAGCCCGATCGGAATATACCCAGGGGTGTTATGAGTGAAAATGTGTGTAAAAATAGGTACTTTTTGCGTTTTAGCAACATGTTAGTAACATGAGCTTTTAAGGTATCGTTTTTCATGTTTTTGGGGACGAGAAGACCGAATATGAAGTCGATTTTGACCAAAGAGTGGAAAATTGAGGTTGTACCAGATGTTCAGCTCCCAAAATTGATTTTTTATAAGTCAAAAACCTGGAAAATCGTCTGAAATCACCATCAATTTGTAGAATAACACTAGAAAAAGTATCAAGAGGTGGATCAAGACTATTAAATGGCACTACCAATGATCAAAGATAGTTGTAATGATCAAGGACTTTGCAGCGTTTTTGCGTTTTAGCAACATGTTGGTAACATGAGCTTCTGAGATATCTTTTTCCATGTTTTTGGGGACGAGAAGACCAAATATGAAGTCGATTTTGACCAAAGAGTGGAAAATTGAGTTCTAACAAATGTTCAGCTCCCAAAATTGATTTTTTATGAGTGAATAACCTGGGAAATCGTCTGAAATCACCATCAGTTTGTATAATAACACCGGAAAAAGTGTCAACACGTGGATCAAGACTATTAAATGGCACTACCAATGATCAAAGATAGTTGTAATGATTGTGTGGGGGGGGGGGGGGGGTACCTAATTTGTGTTTTAGGGCCCAAAATTAATGGAAACCATCTGAAATAGCTATTTCGATTATTACGCATGAAAGAAACAATAAATGAACAGCCAACATTCTGTAGGTATGTCCAATAGAATAATAAACCCATGTGACAAGGACTTTGCAGCGTTTTTGCTGAGCGATCACATAGGTTCACAGAATAATAAACCCCTCCTATCATAATAATAAGCGGAATTTCGGTAAGACGTTTTATTAATTCGAATAATTTTCTGCTGATGGATTGAGAGGCACAATAAAAGCGTGGAGAACGTGGGAGCATCCAGGAAAAAAACCTCGCTCGTTCATTTCACGGATCGTGCTGTAGCTAGTTCCCATTCACTAATTGCACCATTACAGCTGTAACAGGACACCGTCGGAATTTGTCGCTGGTAATCTGATAGGAGATATCGAAGAACATTTGTCCACATCCCTTGAACGTTACTTAGTTCGTTGCATCGTTGGTATCGAGGTCTGTTGTTACAAGAAATATATTCTTTCATGTAGTCACATGAGCAAAAATATAAAGTTCATCAAAAGTACCATTTACTGTCTGTAGTATCTTTTTGCCCTAGATGAAAAAAAAAAGAGTGCAGAACAAGTAGAGTACATAGAATTCTAGTATAATTGTTGGTAAAATCTAGTGATAATATTGCGTTGAGCGGATCAATTTTCATAAAGAAAATTTCCAAAAACTAGTGTAACAACCTAGGCAGGTACTGCAAATGTTGCATCCTGTGCAACAGAATAATTTATTAAAAAACGCTACAAAGTCCTTGTCACATGGGTTTATTATTCTATTGGACATACCTACAGAAACGTTGGCTGTTCATTTATTGTTTCTTTTATGCGTAATAATCGAAACAGCTATTTCTGATGGTTTCCGTTAATTTTGGCCCCTAAAACACAAATTAGGTACTTTTTTTCCCCCCTTCTAATAACTATCTTTGATCATTGCTAGTGCCATTTAATCGTTCGTCTTGATCCACGTTTTGACACTTCTTCCAGTGTTGTTATACAAAATGATGGTGATTTCATACGATTTCCCAGGTTTTTCACTCATAAAAAATCAATTTTGGGAGCTGAACATTTGGTAGAACTCAATTTTCCACTCTTTGGCCAAAATCGACTTCATATTCGGTTTTCTCGTCCCCATAAACATGGAAAACGATATTTCAGAAGCTCATGTTACCAACATGTTGCTAAACACGCAAAAAGTACC
Organism: Leptopterna dolabrata; assembly: GCA_954871275.1. Taxonomy (NCBI): domain Eukaryota; kingdom Metazoa; phylum Arthropoda; class Insecta; order Hemiptera; family Miridae; genus Leptopterna; species Leptopterna dolabrata. The sequence continues at coordinate 1,911,955 of OX940982.1, read as the reverse complement.
TATTTTTACACACATTTTCACTCATAACACCCCTGGTTATATTCCGATCGGGCTGAAAAGTTTCGGGACACAACTAGGGCCCAAATGGAGCATGACGGCGGACGGCGGACGGCGTACGGCGAACGGCGGACGGACATTGCATTTTTGGAATCTACGCACCTTGAAACGGAAAAGAAGAAAGTTTGAGGGGGTGTTATAAAAATTTTTTGCTGAGCGTATAGGTATATTATTCACAGAATAATAAACCAAACCGCTGCAAATCCCTGCACAACGGTTTATTATTTTGTACAGAATACCCTCCTGTTACAGATCACAGGTCTCCGTATAGATAACCCTTCTATATAACATATGTACTATTCTACACATATTATGTAGATCGCGGACCTCCGTAGGTTAGTACCTAACCCCGTACTCGTTACTAGGTACCTCCCTAAACCGTTGTGTAATAATTTACCTGTGTAGGGTCCACTTCTACGGAGATAGAATAATGAACCGTTGTGTAATAATTTGCCCATCAATAATACTTACACGGTTGTTCAAGTTGCAAAAGTACCTATCAACAAAATCCAGCCCCTTCTTGGTAGATTAGCCGTTGTGTAATAATTTACCGTGGTGTAATAATTTACCGTTGTGTAATAATTTACCTTTGTGTAATAATTTGTCGTTGTGTAATAATTTGCCATTATGTAATAATTTACCCATCAATAATACTTCAACGGTTGTTCAAGTTGCAAAAGTACCTATCAACAAAATCCAGCCCCTTCTGGGTAGATGAGCCGTTGTGTAATAATTTGCCATTGTGTAATAATTTACCCATCAATAATACTTCATCGGTTGTTCAAGTTGCAAATGTACCTATCAACAAAATCCAGCCCTTTCTGGGTAGATGAGCCGTTGTGTAATAATTAGCCATTGTGTAATAATTTACCCATCATTTTTCAAATGAAATAATATCACAGAACAACCAACTCGACTTCATAGGTACCCCACCAATAAAATCGGTTTCACTACCTATCAACAAACTCCAATAGAGCCATCATTTTTCAAATGAAATAATATCACAGAACAACCAACTCGACCTCTTAGGTACCCCACCAATAAAATCGGCGCGTCCCTGGTGACGAGATTTCGTCTGTTGTAAACAATTTCATTCACACTGGAGTCGAAAATGCCTGTCGGTGCAAACTTCGGGGCCTTACTGTGAACGAACGGCTGGACGTACGATGCCCCGGGTGGTCTTAAAAAAAAGTTCAAGAAATATTTAAAACCGTAAAAAAATTCACGTAAAACAAAGGTACCTATAGGCGTTTTGAAAATTTCAACCCCTATTTTGAACCCCTTAGAGATGACTCACAGTAACGTCGAGCTTCGAGGGCCAACTAGACCCCGAACGGAACCTATAACCCGAATTTCATCAATTTTTTTTCATGGTAACTAAGAAAAGTGGCCCGTACGGCGGACAGAAAGAAATATTTTTATTGCAGTTTTGGATTCTACATACCTTGAAACGTAAACCATCAAATTTTGAGGGGGGGTAAGAATTTTTTGTCATGCTCGATTCCAATGGTTCATTATTGAAAATAATAAACCAAAATTCGCGAAAAAAGCTGCAAATTATTACATAACGGTTTAATTTACCTGTATAGATGCTACTTGTTCATAGATCACTGTTTTCTGTGGTGTATACCTACCCTCGAGCTCCCCTTGGAAAGCCCTAAATCGATTACTGGAGCCGGAATTATAGTTTAATAAAAATGCGTGGGATTCAGTGATTCGATAATTAATTATTTAAAAACGTAAAAAAAAAACCCCTTCTACTGAAAGTCTTCGAGCTACGGCGTGCTGAAAATGTCGACCCCTACTTTTCACTCTTTAGAGATGACTGAGAATGCCGGGCTTCGCGAAGCGACTAGACCCCTAACGGGACCTACAAACCAAATTTCATTAATTTTGGTTCATGGTAACTAAGAAAAGTGCGAAGTGCGGTGTACGGCGGACGGGCAGAAATTGTTTTGTTCCATGTTCAGATTTTACGTACCTTGAATCGGAATCCATTAAATTTGGAGGGGAGTTAAAACAGTTTTTTCATGCTCGGTTCCGAAAATAAAATCCAAAAGACCACATATCAATCCATCAAGGGACGTCTAACTAGATAAATCAAGTAACGTAGGTAACTATTTTTGGGTTGTAATGTACAACTCTTGCGTAGGATAACGGACGAGAATGGCCTGTTAAAGCTCTTTTGATATCCACCTGTTTCTGCTAGGTTGACGTAAGAGGCGAGACGGGGTGACGCAGAGATCTTGGCCGGCGAGCCAAGTGGATTTGGGGGCGAGCGATGACGCTTGTTTGTCTCTCGGGATATCAGCCCGTCACTTGAGCGGCAATCCCGATCCCATTGTTGGGTAACCCCCTCAATTCACATGAGGAATCCCTTGAATACCGTGGCAACTAAAGGCGATTGAATACGAACAGGAGGGAAAGGTTGAAAGCTACGTTATTATGCTTTATACAGGTTGGTCTTGTATCGGACGGAATCTCTGATTCCATTCTCGTGCTCGGCTATGTCAGTATAATAGCCCTTTCGCCGAGAATAAAGATCCTGTATTTCAGGGTACTACAACAGAGCCGGTAAATTTGAAATAAACTTGGACTCCCTTGGCAAACCCTTCTCAAAAAACGCTGCAAAGCCCTTGTCACATGGGTTTATTATTCTATTGGACATACGTACAGAAATTTTGGCTGTTCATTTATTGTTTCTTTCATGTGCAATTATTGAAATGGCTATTTTTGATGACTTCCACCAGTTTTGGCCCCCAAAAACACGAACTAGGCTCGGCTTTTCCTTTCAACAGATTATTTTTGATCATCGATAGTACCATTTAATTGTCTTGATTCACCTGTTGATACTACTTCTACTCGCTTGTTATTTTTGGTTCAATAAGTGATAACACATAGTTGAACTGTTCAGTATTTAACCGGAAAAACTTCCTGAACACTGTTGCATCCTTCAGAAGGTGCCTCTTTATAAGAATGTTCTGAAACCCCTCGGTTTCTCTCGCTAAGTACATTGGGTGAGGATTACGCCTGTTTTTCATAAGGTCCAGCAGCAATAGCTCTTCTTCTTCCTCTTACTGGACAAACGACGACACCAACTGCAGCGATGTGCCAACTGCGGCTAGAATCGCGAGATTGGAAGTCATATATACGCGTCTCTGGGTCGTGCGGCTGGAGTCGCGCGGCTACAGTCGTTCCAGCCGCGTCATTTGAATCCCACCTTTAGAGATGACTGTAAGTAACGCCGAGCTTCGCGGACGAATTGGACGCCAAATGGGACCTACAAACCAAAAAAAATGTCATGAATTTTGGTTCATGATAACTTAGAAAAGTGCAAATTACGGCGGACGGACCGAAATTTGTTTAAAATTCCATTTTCGGATTCCACCTACCTTGAAACAGAAACCATCACATTTTGAGGGATGGTTGCTTTTTTTTCCGTGCTCTATTCAAAAGGTTTATTATTGATAATCGTTCACCGTACTTTGCACTTTCACTAGTTAGGTACAATGAACCGAAATTAATGAAATTTGGTTTGTAGGTCCCATAGAAGAGTGTGAAATTTGATTCAATAGATGGGTATGGTTTTTTACGCTTTTAAATTGATCTTGAACTTTGTAAACATGATTGCGAATGAAACGGTATACATCCAGCCCAGGTATCATTGCTAGGGAACACTGATTATAATCACGCATTGCTGAATGAGATCAAGTTGATTGTTCCGTGATATTATTTGATTTGAAGAATGATGGTTATTTACGTACATTTATCGCCGGAATTTGGTTGTTAGGCGTTCGGCCCTGGAATCAGTTTTGCACAGTGCTGACGCAGGTTTAGGTCACAACTCCTCACACGATTCTAATGCTGAAACCTTTGAAAATGACTAATGCCTGCTGCTGACCAAGATATAGTCTTACTGCAATCTGCAGACCATGAGATGTCTTTTACTGGTCTATGATAGAACGATGTTACTGAGGTATGAACATATATTAGGAAAGTACTGTAAGTTACAGTGACAGGGGACCACGAGGTTTAGTAAAAGCTATGGACAATCATTGTAACAATTAAGTAAAATTATCAAGTTACTCGGGACTCTAATACAATGAAGCAACAGGACAGATAAGTGTAAGTGAATTTAATACAAAGCAAGTATGGTTTGGGAAATGTGTCGTTGAAATGGTGGCACCAGAGTCGGGGTTCTAGGATCGGAATGGGTTCAGATTGGGTGTCAATGCTGGATCTAACATGTGGAATGGGGCCACTTTTGGGGCCAAGGCTCGGGGTGGACGCAAGTTCTATTTTGGAGGTTCTGTTACAGAACGGAACAATCCTCTGTTACCTGAAACAAGATATTGTGAATACTGGATGCCTGAAGGGCACTACTAGTGTGAAGGGTACTGAAAAAATGTCGCAACAAAGGAGAAATTGAAAGGTAATGGGTTTAGGTCCTACCTCACCTGGAAGATGTGGCAGCTCCTAGCTCTGGCAGCCTCTTAAGCTGTACTCTTCTCCAGCTCCTTCTGATCCTCTGCTAGGACGTCAAACCAAGGCGAAGGGGTATCGTCTGTAACAGGGAGGGCTTCGCGGCAGAAGTGGGTTTTTTGGCTGGCAATGGATCCCCTGCTTCCTGGTTGACGTTTTCTTGGACAACTAATCTCAACTTTCTATTACTCCTGGTCTCTGGCTATTGCTACTGCTGTTTCCAAATCGTAATCAACTCAGACATGTCCAAGACACACTGTCTACTCTACTACTGGGGTCACCTTAGCTGGGTTCTCAAAATACTGGGTCCAAGATGGTGGCTGAAGGCTTCACAAGGGTGCTCTGGATACTCGGGGGTACTGAATGCTAACACAGGTTGATCACGGTTCAAGCCTCAGGGGAAGGTGGTATCATGGCGGCCGCTGAGTGTTTATATACACATCCCTACTCCTCTCATTCTGCCCCTTCACTGACGAGGGGAAAGAGCATAGGCAGTCCACCTCTACCACCCCTCCAACCACCAAAGTCAAATCGTCGATACTGCCCGAGTCAAATCGCAGCACCTTTTTGATTTTGATTACACAGCCATCCCAGGCTGGGGATTTTCGTCCGACTGCCCTGCCAGTGCCGCCCACGTTATCAGCTGTCCTCCGATGAGTGGATCAGAACTCTACGTGATAATTTCGCTCTTTACTTGGCTACTCATTGCTTCGTTGAGTGGAGAGAGGTTCGCCGAACAGCTACATGGGTCATACTTGGACGAGTCACCACGTCAAGCTAGGTTCACATGGAGACGCAATTCCTGACGGCAGTCCGGCACGGCTATGCGTTCTGCAATGCTATTGGCCAACGCAAAATGGATTATTGCAACGCAATGTCTTGGATACTATATCAAAATCTCCAGATATTTGCCGCTGTCGGATCCGTGACCGTATCTGTGAAGAGGTTACTGCGCACACCTCTCCTGTTTGGCCATATTGAAATTCGACATTTTCGGTTAATTTTGCGGTTTCGAGTTCGAGCAATATTGTTTGTTTTTCGCGTTTGTGGTTTGTTATGATTCCGCTGCCATGTGAACGCATCTGCGGCAAAAATTCCGGCAAACGCGTTGCCGTGCCGGATTCCATGTGAACCTAGCTTCAGGGTGGTCACCCATCCAAGTACCAACCACGCTTGAGGTAGGTATCTTAACTTCGGTGATCTCACGAGAACCGGTTTATTCCATCTGATAAGACCACTGGGCACTCGAAAGTAAAGAAATAGCATCACTAATGCAAATAATGATGACAATAAATACGTTATAATGATGACAATAAATAAGCTCGTAATCTAACAAACGGAATGATACGACGTGATTAGATGCGAGTGAATGGGAAAAGGTCTATTCCATGGCACTGGTTCATCACATTCCTAGTTGGCCTAGTTCTCTTGGAAGTCGGGACAGTGGACGGTGGTACATGTAGTTCGTTGGTGAGAATGGGATACAGAGACTGTGGGCGTGGAACCAGGAAATTCAGCTCAGCCGAATGCGGCGGAGCGTCAGCTCGACCCAGCTATAACATACCTATTCTACTAAGTACCTATTCTGCTACTAATAGGAACTACATGTACCCTATCTATCCTATAATGTACCTTCCTGAGCAGGATGAATGCGTTGCGACAACAGGCAGACAAGTTAGGTAGTGTCTAAGTATCAGCGATACAAATTTGGCAAGCTTTTCCTAATAGTAGGTAGGTGTAATCCATGGACCGCCTTCATAATGACAATTCTGTAATTAGTTGATTTATTGGCCAAACCCCAACACAACATTATCGATTTCGGGTAATTCAAAATCGGATTGTATGACATTAAATTATTTTGTTTCAAACAAGTCTTGAACACCGCAGCAACCCATGTTATTTCCGAGATCAAGGTTTGAAGAAAACGACTAGGTAGGCCTAAACTGACTGCTGTAAACGAATATTTGTACAAAATAAGAGATAGAAAGATCGAAGAAGATCGAAACATCGAATTGGCAGTGAGAAATTTGATTTGTAACGATTTTTGACGACCTGCTTGATTGATAATTGATCCATTATTTAACCCCTTCTTCACAGACATTGGACTATATTCAGGTGGTTGATTACGATTCAAAGATGAACCTGTATTGTATTTTCTTAACAAATAAAAATACCACAACCCTCTTCGTTGCGGTATTTCTCACATAACTGTAACAACTGCCGTTTTCTTGCCTCCGGGGTTGCTTTTGTTTGTACTGTGCGGAAAGCCGGACTTACGGTATTGGATTACCAATGCGGCGGGGTCGAGAGTGAGGGGCTTTAGTCTTTTTCCCCATTCCCTTCTCTTTGCTGTTTGCATAGACGTCGTTATTCCACACTAGCCGAACGTTTCTCGAGGATGGAAACATCCTCATGGGTTTGGTCCCTTTATCTCTTAGTGTTTTTTTTTTTCCCCCTTTCTTGTTCTTCTCTATTGTACCGCCTCCCTCGTCTTGTATACTATTCGAGCCAGTTCGCTATTGCCATTTCTGTTTGTCCTCCTCAGCCGACTGCGTTGGAATCAGAATGGAGCTGTATGCTAAGAAGTGTAGCAATCGGCGCTCGTAATCCCAAGGCAGATAAGTCGAGATGAGTTGACAGCGGATGTTGTTCCTCCTTGGGTTACCATTCGAGGTGTGTACTTGGTAAATTTGATAGTCTCAATAGTCGAGGTACGCTTAGGGGAAAGTGACCTAATATGAGATACTTTTTTTTGGAAGGCGCTAAAGACCACTCAAATGCAATTTAGAAATTTTATTTTTTAATAATTTCGTTCATTAACATCCCCTATTCAAAAACATGTATTCAAATTTCCATTAGGTACCTGTCATTGAAAAGCTCGAATAAATCTAGTTACCGAAAATTCAGTGTTTACCTGTTCGGACAATATGTTGCCCAATATGAGATACTTACTAAGCGTTCTCAATTTATGAGACTGTCTCATATTAGGTCAACCTTCATCAACAACCCGAAAATAAGACATTTGAAGCAAAAATTTCATAACGAACATTTTCCCCTAGTTGAAAAAACACTAACCTGACGGCCTGTAGGTCCCTGAGAAGATGGAGAAAAAACCTTTCAGTTAGAAGGTGGCGGCCGTATTGGTAACTGACATGCCCACGATGGATGAGGTTAGCTTGTTCCCATCTCCCTCACTCAAGGCCAACTCTAGGAGTTGGTTCATAACAAATCTGGTCGGAAGCAGCTCCACATAAACGCAATACAGGGCTATCTCATATTAGGAATGTATCTCATATTAGGTCACTTTCCCCTATGTGCTTCCCAACGCTCAACGAAACTCAACCACTCGGCAAATATCCCGCTACGTGGTCACGAAGAAGATTCCTAAACGGGAGAATTCCATTTTGGTTTATTATTTTCAATAATAAACCTTTAGAATCGAACGTGAAAAAAAGCTGCAAATTATTACGCAAAGGTTTATTATTTACCTGTATGGACGTTTTCACTGTTTTCTGTGTTCAATACCCTCGTGCTCCCCCCAGGAAAGCCCTAAATCGAGTACTGGGACTGGCCCGGGGATTAAAGATTCATAAAAATGAGATGAATTCAATAATTAATTATATGTTGCTATTTGTGAAGCATAAGGTAAAATAGTAATCCGTTGTGTGACACAAACCGTTGTGTAATAAAACTTTGTGTAATAATTTACCGGGACAGATGCCCCTTCTGCGTAGTCACGGTTTTCTGTGGTCAATACACTCGAGCCCCCCCCCCCCCCTCACCAGGAAAGCCTTAAATCGAGTACTGGAGCCCTGGGGTACTCTAGTACATGCCCTGGGCACATGGAGTGCTGGAATTAAAGTTTGAAATGATTATTTGTAGATGGCCCTTCTGCGTAGATAGTATAATAAACTGTTGCGTAATAATTTACGCAAAGATACTTCATTCAGCGTTTGTTCAAGTTGCAAAAGTACCTACCAACAAAATCCAAAACAGCCATCATTTTCCAAATTAAATAGGATCACAAAACAACCAGTTCGACTTAATCAGCCATCCATGATTATAATCAGGTGATCCCTAGCAATGATATTATCTGGGCCGGATTTATACCGTTTGATTTACGATCACGTTGCCGAAGCTGGTCGTACAATGCTTCGGGAGGTCTAAACAATTTTGGTTTATTATTTTCAATAATGAACCATTGGAGTCGAGCTTGAAAAAAAAATTCTTACCCCCCCTCAAAATTTGATGGTTTACGTTTCAAGGTATGTAGAATCCAAAACTGCAATAAAAACGCTGCAAATCCCTGCACAACGGTTTATTATTTTGTATAGAATACCCTTCTGTTACAGATCACAGCTCTATGTATAGATAACCCGTCTATATAATATAATATGTACTATTCTATGCATAATTATGTAGATCGCAGACCCTCCGTAGGTTAGTACCTAACCCCGTACTCGTTACTAGGTACCTACCTAAATCACGAGTTAAATGTTGCTAAAATAATTCTGCCGATGACAAACAGTACCTAACAAAAAGAAACACACATAATGAAGTTCTGAAAAGAAATTGTTGATGAGGAGTGAAAAAAGTTGCAAAAGTACCTACCAACAAACTCCAGCCCCTTCTACGTAGATGGTATAATGAACCGTTGTGTAATAATTTACCGTTGAGTAATGATTTACCGTAGTAATAATTTACCCATCAATAATACTTCAACGTTTGTTCAAGTTTCACTACCTACCAACAAACTCCAAAAGAGCCATCATTTTTCAAATTAAATAATATCACAGAACAACCAACTCGACTTCATACTCCGCCAATATAATCAGGTGATCCCTACCAATGATTGGCCGTATTCACAAATTCCTATTGTGGGCGCGTCTCTGGTTACGAGATTTGGTTTGAATTGTATACAATTTCATTCACACTGGAGTCGAAAATGCCTGTCGGTGCAAACTTCGGGGCCTTACTGTGAACGAACGGCTGGACGTACGATGCTCCGGATGGTCTTAAAAAACTCGCAAGTTCAAGAACTATTTAAAACCGTAAAAATATTTACGTAAAAAAATAGTATAGGCGTTTTGAAAATTTCAACCCCTATTTTGAACCCCTTAGAGATGACTCACAGTAACGTCGAGCTTCGAGGACCAACTAGACGCCGAACGGAACCTATAACCCGAATTTCATCAATTTTTTTTCATGGTAACTAAGAAAAGTGGCCCGTACGGCATACGGCGTACGGCGTACGGCGGACAGACAGAAATATTTTTATTGCAGTTTTGGATTCTACATACCTTGAAACGTAAACCATCAAATTTTGAGGGGGGGTAAGAATTTTTTTTTTCATGCTCGATTCCAATGGTTCATTATTGAAAATAATAAACCAAAATATTTCTGTCTGTCCGCCGTACGCCGTACGGGCCACTTTTCTTAGTTACCATGAAACAAAATTGATGAAATTCGGGTTATAGGTTCCGTTCGGGGTCTAGTTGGTCCTCGAAGCTCGACGTTACTGTGAGTCATCTCTAAGGGGTTCAAAATAGGGGTTGAAATTTTCAAAACGCCTATGCCATTTTTATACGTGAATGTTTTTACGGTTTTAAATAGTTCTTGAACTTGCGAGTTTTTTAAGACCATCCGGAGCATCGTACGTCCCTCCGTTCGTTCACAGTGAGGCCCCGAAGTTTGCACCGACAGGCATTTTCGATTCCAGTGTGAATGAAATTGTATACAATTCAAACCAAATCTCGTAACCAGAGACGCGCCCACAATAGGAAATTTGGCGGAGATAAAATCATTGGTAGGGATCACCTGATTATATTGGCGGAGTATGAAGTCGAGTTGGTTGTTCTGTGATATTATTTCATTTGAAAAATGATGGCTCTTTTGGAGTTTGTTGGTAGGTAGTGAAACTTGAACAAACGTTGAAGTATTATTGATGGGTAAATTATTACTACGGTAAATCATTACTCAACGGTAAATTATTACACAACGGTTCATTATACCAACTACGTAGAAGGGGCTGGAGTTTGTTGGTAGGTACTTTTGCAACTTTTTTCACTCCTCGTCAACAATTTCTTTTCAGAACTTCATTATGTGTGTTTCTTTTTGTTAGGTACTGTTTGTCATCGGCAGAATTATTTTAGCAACATTTAACTCGTGATTTAGGTAGGAACCTAGTAACGCGTACGGGGTTAGGTACTAACCTACGGAGGGTCTGCGATCTACATAATATTGTGGTGAACCCACTAAAATTTACAGGTGTTTGTGTAGTTACGTGGGTGTGTTTTCCCGAAAATGTGGTTGTTGTGTTATGGTTCTGGTTGTGTTTGAGTTGTGCAATAAAATTGGAGAAAGTTGAATAATTACGTTGGGGTTATTACAGTCATTACTCCGGGAGTATTACATTTGGGGGCCCGTCCGCACTTCTCGTTCCGAGGGAGGTGAGCTATGCCACGAACCCGAGCGACAGCACGCAGTGAATCCGATGCTACCAGTACCCCGCGTCCGCCGTCACCATCGGAGGCACCACCTAGGCGTTCCACGCTAACCCAACGAGTCGCCACGCTGGAAGCCCTGCTGTCAGGAATCCATGAGCAGCTGACTTCCATCAGCCAACAACAGCTCGCTAATGGGCCCACTCAAGGTACACCCCAAGGACCGCATCCCCAGGTCTGTCAACTGTCTACACAGCCTGAGCCTGCACGTTCTGGCCTCATGGCGCATGAGGGCAGCTTGATGCCTTATGATGGTAAACTTCCCTGGGAGGAGTATTTGGTACATTTAGAGGTGACCGCGGCAGCAAACGAATGGACGGTTGCGCGAAGAGGGGAAAAGTTAGCGAGTATGCTCAGGGGCCCCGCTCCCACTGTTCTCGCAGACTTACCAGAACACGAGCGGACAAGCTACTCCCATGTAACCCTGGCCATGGCAAGTAGGTTCGGTCAGCGTAACCAAGCATTCTAGTTGAGGATGATTCTCCAAGAGAGACGGCAGGGTACAAATGAGGAGCTTGGGGAGCTGGCCACCGACATCGAGAGATTGATCCGTGGAGCTTACTCGGAGGAGACAAGGGCGTATCGAGATAGGGCAGGGGTAAGAGCATTTCTTCAGGCCATACGGGATCAAGATCTGAGTCGGACCCTGACTTTGGCCATGCCACAGACAATCCAAGAAGCCCTTGCAAAAGCGCAACTCGTTGAAGGATTGAGGCCACAAGCACACACTGTCCCTCCACATGCAAGAACTGAGGCTATGCGCTGCTGGGGGTGTAATGGAGTTGGCCATGTACGTGCCCAATGCCCAAATGCTATAAGTGCCGGCACTAACGCTATTCCGCACAATAATAATCGTATGCCGGAAAACTAGTTCAGGCTGAGGCAACGGACCCTGTTTCAGCCCATCAAGTCGACTGCGGTCCAAAGTTTGATTTATATTCTGTTAGGACAGGGCAAGCAGCACTGTTTGTAGACATCCGCATTAATGAGAAAGTCTGCTCGTTTCTAGTTGACACTGGGGCCACGGTTTCCGTTATCCGGCCAGATACGGTCAAAACGTTCCATCTCCGTGTCTTGCCAACAAACTGCGTGCAACTACAGACTGCTGGAGAAGGAGAACTCAAGATTTTGGGTCAATGTATGGTCACAATGACTATAGGAAGGAAAGCCATAACACATAACTTTCTTATAGTGAAGATTAGGGATAAAGGCATAATGGGGCTAGACATTCTGCAGCGATTACAAGCCCAGCTGAGTATCCCCCGGGCCTTGGTGTTGGATGGAGGAGACTCCGTCCCCTTAAAGAAGCGGTGGCAATGCTTTGAACGTGTCGTACAGGCCGCTATGAATGGACAGGCAACAGATTGGATTACCGCAGCCCTGAAGGCATCAGCTCTAGTGGAAGGCTCTGAAGAGTATCGGGCAGCAAAGTCTGTGTTCCTCAAGTATCGCCACATATTTGCCGATGGGGGACAGTCATGTTGTTGAGCACTCAATTGACACTGGAACTGCTTGCCCAATTAAACAACAACCCAGGCGAATTCCCTTCACACAACTAAAAGATGTAGACAAAATGTTGCGAGACATGATAGAGCAAGACGTTATTGAACCGTCCAGCAGTCCCTGGGCATCTCCAATTGTACTGGTGCCCAAAAAGGACGGCACAACACGATTCTGTGTCGATTACAGGAGACTTAATGCTGTCACTAAGAAGGATTCATACGCCTTGCGCTGTGTTCAGACCCTGCTGGACACTCTGGGAGGTTCTAGCTGGTTCTGCACCCTGGACCTACCTAGCGGTTACTGGCAAGTTGCTCTGAAGGACCAGGACAAGGAAAAGACGGCCTTCACGTTGTACCAGAAGGGGCTGTGGCAATTTAAAGTTTTACCCTTTGGGCTTTGTAATGCCCCAGCTACGTTCCAGAGACTAATGGAGGCGGTCATCCCGTCAGAGCTGGCCTTAGTCTATCTCGATGACATCATTGTCTATGGGCCAGATTTCTGGTCAGTCTTGATGAAGCTTGACAAGGTACTGGACCGATTAGCTAATGCAGGACTGCAAGTACGACCGGATAAGTGTGCATTTTTCATGAGGGAAACTAAGTACCTTGGGCACATTATCTCGAGCAGTGGAATCAGCACCGACCCAAAGAAAACCGAAGCAGTAGAGCAATGGCCAACCCCTGAGAACAAAAGGCAAGTTCGTGCATTCCTGGGAATGTGTTCTTACTATTGACGGTTTGTGAAGGGTTTCTCAGGTATTGCGCGACCCCTCCATCGGCTAACGGAGTCTTACACCCCTTTTGTTTGGTCAAGCGCCTGTGAAAGTAGCTTTGCACGGTTAAAGACAGCTATGATAACCGTGCCTATTCTCATCTACCCCGACCTCAACAAGCCTTTTGTACTTGATTGTGATGCGAGTGCTCATGCCATCGGAGCAGTTCTCTCGCAGGAGGTCGACGGGCATGAGCGAGTGGTAGCCTATTTCAGCAGAGTATTGAGTAAGGCAGAGCAAAACTATTGTGCAACGAGGCGGGAGCTACTAGCGGTTGTTCGAGGTGTGGAACATTTCCAGGAATCCCTGCAGACCTATAATTTCGCAATCATTCACAGAGCGGGAAAGAGGCACGGCAATGGGGATGGATTATCAAGGCGCCCATGCTCAGGACATTGCAGGTACTGTGAAAAACGGGAGCAGGCAGATGAAGTTAACCTGCTGCAGTTCTGCCCTCTGAATGCGGAGCCGTTACAGGCAAAGGATGGCGGAATTCAGTGGATAATTGCCAAGCTGGAAGCCGGGGAGAAGCCGGAGTTGACAACGGCCCTGAGCCCAAGTATTCGCCGATTGATCGCTCGGTGGGACTCACTCCTAGTACGAGGTGAGCAATTATTCCACAAGTGGGAAAACGTTGGGGGAGGGCATCACTTGCAGTGGGTTGTGCCCTCAGCGGATGTAGATAAAGTGTTGACCCAGTGCCATACTAGCCCTGCCGGAGGACATTTTGGTTACTGGAAAACCCTTGCTAAAATTAGATTGTCCTATTTTTGGCCTGGTATGGCACATGATGTTAAGGCTTGGTGTAACACTTGCGTTGAGTGCCACAAAGTGAAAGGGCCGAGCAAGCGCCAGCCAGCACCGCTGCAGCAGTCGGTTGTGGGGGGCCCATTTGACAGAATGGGCTTGGACATTTTGGGCCCATTCCCACTATCAAAGAGGGGCAACCGTTTTGTCTTGGTGTCAGTGGATTATTTTACTAAATGGCCCGAAGTGGTAGCAATTCCAAATCAGGAGGCTCAGACGGTGGCAACGGCCCTGGTTGAACAAATCTTCAGTCGCAATGGGGTGCCTTGGGAAATACATACGGACCAGGGCAGAAACTTTGAACCGAAGTTGATGGAGGAAGTCACCACTATCCTGGGAGCCCGGAAGACAAGGACGACGCCGCTGCACCCTCAGTCGAATGGAATGGTGGAACGCATGAACCGGTCAATCACAAAGTTTCTGGCAATGTTTGTCAAGGAAGAGCAGACTGGGACGAGAAGCTGCCACTGTTTTTATTGGCCTACCGCTCAGCACCCCACTCTACGACTGGATTCTCGCCTGATTCTCTCCTGTTTGGTAGAGACCTGCACCTTCCTGACTCCCTGGTGCGACCTCCGGCTACAGAACCACCGTTACCGACTACATCCTACGGCCTTAAGCTCCGTGGCCACTTGGAGAGGGTTCGGGAGTTTGCCCAAGGAAATGCGGGAATCAAGATGAGAGCACAAAAGGAAAGCTACGACCGGCGAGCGAAAGTGCCTCCCTTTGCCATAGGGGATTGGGTGTGGGTCCACGACCCGAAGCGGGTGAGGGGTCGCTGCCCGAAGCTCCAGCCGCAGTGGACGGGGCCCTGGGTGGTGGCGAAGAAAAGGAGTGACGTGCTATTCCTAGTGCAGTTGAAGAGGAAACGTCGCCTCATCCATGCCAATAGACTGGCACCAGCGGACGTCAAGCCCGGGGTCGGGCTATTCAAGGAAGGAAAAGGGGGGTAGTGTGGTGAACCCACTAAAATTTACAGGTGTTTGTGTAGTTACGTGGGTGTTTTCCCGAAAATGTGGTTGTTGTGTTATGGTTCTGGTTGTGTTTCAGTAGTGCAATTACGTTGGGGTTATTACAGTCATTACTCCGGGAGTATTACAATATGTATAGAATAGTACATATCAGATTATATAGACGGGTTATCTATACATAGAGCTGTGATCTGTAACAGAAGGGTATTCTATACAAAATAATAAACCGTTGTGCAGGGATTTGCAGCGTTTTTGGTTTATTATTCTGTGAATAATACACCTATGTATTCGCTCAGCAAAAATTTTTATAACACCCCCTCAAAATTTTTTCTTTTCCGTTTCAAGGTGCGTAGATTCCAAAAATGCAATGTCCGTCCGCCGTACGCCGTACGCCGTATCACGTTTACAGGCTTCATTTTCGGTCTAAAAAAGTCGTTCTTTCGCACACATGCTCCATTTGGGCCCTAGTTGTGTCCCGAAACTTTTCAGCCCGATCGGAATGTACCCAGGGGTGTTATGAGTGAAAATGTGTATAAAAATAGGTACTTTTTGCGTTTTAACAACATGTTAGTAACATGAGCTTTTGAGGTATCTTTTTCCATGTTTTTGAGGACGAGAAGACCGAATCTGAAGTCGATTTTGACCAAAGACGCCGAAATTGAGGTTTTACCAAAGGTTCAGCTCCCAAAATTGGTTTTTTATGAGTCAAAACCTGGAAAACTGTCTGAAATCACCATCAATGTGTACAATAACATTGGAAAAAGTGTAAACAGGTGAATCAAGACCATTAAATGCCACTACCAATGATCAAAGATGATCTTAAAAAAAAAGAAAGAAAAAAGCGTAACTATTTCATGTTTTGGGGGCCAGAATTGGTGGAAATCATCAGAAATAGCTATTTCAATCATTCCACATGAAAGAAACAATACATTTAACAGCCAACAAAAATCTCTAGAACTCCAATAGAATAATAAACCCATGTGACAAGGACTTTGCAGCGTTTTTTAGTTCAAGATCAATGTAAAAACTTTAAAAAAACGCTGCAAAGTCCTTGTCACATGGGTTTATTATTCTATTGGACATAGCTACAGGAATGTTGGCTGTTCATTTATTGCTTCTTTCATGCGTAATAATCGAAATAGCTATTTCTGATGGTTTCCGTTAATTTTGGCCCCTAAAACACAAATTAGACCTACTTTTTTTTTTTTTTTTTAACTATCTTTGATCATTGGTAGTGCCATACAAACAGATGGTGATTTCAGACGATTTCCCAGGTTTTTCACCCATAAAAAATCAATTTCGGGAGCTGAACATCTGGTAGAACCTCAATTTTCTATTCTTTGGTCAAAATCGAGTTCATATTCGGTCATCTCGTCCCCAAAAACATGAAAAACGATACCTTAAAAGCTCATGTTACCAACATGTTGCTAAAACGCAAAAAGTACCTATTTTTACACACATTTTCACTCATAACACCCCTGGGTATATTCCGATCGGGCTGAAAAGTTTCGGGACACAACTAGGGCCCAAATGGAGCATGTGTGCGAAAGAACGACTTTTTTAGACCGAAAATGAAGCCTGTACACGTGATACGGCGGACGGCGTACGGCGTACGGTGGACGGCGTACGGCGGACGGCGGACGGACATTGCATTTTTTGAATCTAGGCACCTTGAAACGGAAAACAAAAAATTTTGAGGGGGTGTTATAAAAATTTTTTGCTGACCGAATACATAGGTGTATTATTCACGGAATAATAAACCAAAATCCATACCCTTCTATTGAAAGTTTTCGAGCTACGGCGTTTTGGAAATTTCAACCCCTGTTTCACCCCCTTGAGATGACTGAGAGTAACGCCGAGCTTCGAGGACCAACTAGACCCCAAACGGGACTTAAAAACAAAATTTAATTAATTTTGGTTCATGGTAATTGAGAAAAGTGCGAAGTACGGCGGACGGACAGCAATTTTTTGGTTTATTATTCTGTGAATAATACACCTATGTATTCGGTTAGCAAAAAATTTATATAACACCCCCTCAAAATTTTTTCTTTTCCGTTTCAAGGTGCGTAGATTCCAAAAATGCAATGTCCGTACGCCGTACGCCGTCCGCCGTATCACGTGTACCGGCTTCATTTTCGGTCTGAAAAAGTCGTTCTTTCGCACACATGCTCCATTTGGGCCCTAGTTGTGTCCCGAAACTTTTCAGCCCGATCGGAATATACCCAGGGGTGTTATGAGTGAAAATGTGCACAAAAATAGGTACTTTTTGTGTTTTAGTAACATATTAGTAACATGAGCTTTTGAAGTATCGTTTTCCATGTTTTTGGGGACGAGAAGACCGAATATGAAGTCCATTTTGACCAAAGAGTGGAAAATCGAGGTTCTACCAAATGTTCAGCTCCCAAAATTGATTTTTTATCAGTCAAAAACCTGGGAAATCGTCTGAAATCACCTTCAATTTGTATAATACCACTGGAAGTAGTATCAACACGTGGATCATGACGGTTAAATGGCACTACCAATGAGCAAAGATAAATTGAAAAACGCTGCAAAGTCCTTGTCACGGGTTTATTATTCTACTGGACATACCTACGGAAATGTTGGCTGTCCATTTCTGTTTCTTTCATGTGAAATAATTGAAATAGCCAAAATAGCTATTTCTGATGGTTTCCACCATTTTTGGCCTCTAAAACACGAATTAGGTACGCTCTTGTAGCGAATTTTCGAAGAAAAGGAAGCTATTGTTCGCGGTCCAAAATTTTTAAAACTCGAATTTCCGAAAGATTTTTATACCAAAATCCGTTTCAGACCATCCTGAATTCACTGCCGAAAGACACCAAAAATTATATGTATATATATTTATGTATAACTCTCGAAAGAATTGAGATGAAAAGTTCAAATTTGCACGAAAAATCTGTCTTGGCAATTGACAGGGTAAGTTCGTAGATGGGCAGAATCGGGTCACTCTAAGAGGGAGTTTTGGGGAGTTTTAGGGGGGAAAAATTACCCATAAATTCCCAAAATGAAACAGTCTGACAAGTGACACCTCATTTTAAAGGTTTTTGTACGCCGAACACGATGGTGAAATCAGAATTGCGATATCTCATTCCGTTCTCAAACTGGATCACTTTGAAGATGAAGGAACGTGGTTATTTCTTGAGATGTTCTTCCTGGTTCGTCTGCTCTAATCTGATAACGGAATGGGATATCGCAATTCTGACTTCACCATCGTGTTCAGCGTTGGAAAATCTACAAACCGAGGTGTTACTCGTCAAAAAATGGAACAAAAAATTTGTTACGTATGCCCATATTTTTTATGCATACCGAATTAACCGAATAGCGTCATACTTGAATACCTATAATTACCCAATAAGTTTAAGATTGCCCATATTTGAATGGGATATCCCAAACATCACATTTTACATAAAATCATTTATTTCTTCGATGGCCGCTGGTGGTAACTAGCTTGTTTGAGTTGCTCTCCCAAGTTATTCAATATTCTAGTGATTTCGTCAATCTTTTTCGCCAAATTTTGTACCTCGTGGCTACTAAACAAGTTCTGAACGTACTGAAGTATGTTTTGTGACAAGTTTGATGTGTGATAAAGAGAAGAACATGTCTTCGGTCAACACACAGCCCAGGGGTACACATCGCCGGTTGGCGTTGGATACTACTTGTTCTCGCATTGGTTCCAGCAAGGGTTTCTTATCCGGAGATCTGAGTAAGATTATTGCGGCTGCTATGAACAAATCGTTATCTTCAGGTGAGCTCCTTACTCCCGAATTGATAGACAATGCAATTGACCATGTCACCGACGCAGTTTCCGAGGTTGTAGATTCAATTGTTGGCAAAGTTTTGTCTGATACCAAAGCGGAATTTGATGTTTTTACTTTAAAGCTCGACAATATGGATCAATCTCAGAGGAAATTGAACCTCTTGTTTCACGGAATTCCCGAGTTAAATGGTGAAAACGCTTCGGATACGGTGGTCGACATCGTCAACAAACACTTGGAATTGAAAATCGAGCCAACCGACATCATCCATGCTCGACGAGTTGGTGTCCCTCACGCTCCACAACCACGCACCTCGGCTACTGGCGATAAGGCATTGTCTCAATCCGACAGCAGATCAAAACAAAGTCGACCGCTCTTGGTGTCTCTTTCTCGCTTTGAAATGAAGGCAGCGATCTTTTCTAACAAAAGAAAACTTCGTGGAACTAAATTTTTGATCACCGAAGATCCATCTCCACTCCGTCGTCTCCTGTATAAAGCTTCAGCCGAAAAATTTGGAGTGAGGAATGCTTGGACCATCAATGGAGTTGTCAAAATCAAAGTAAGGGACAAAATCATCGCAGTCAAGTCTATGGACCATCTCGCATCTCTTGCCCCAACTGATGAGTGATTACACTGTTCCACCTCTTCACGCAAGTACACTACTTCATTGATGTGATATACTTTAAATGTAAATATTTCCCGCCAGCCTTATTTTCTTGATAACGTATTCCTGATACTGTTCTTTTCATGGTATATACCATTTCACAATTTGAATCAATTATACCTTACATTTCCTGTTAGGTACTTGGGAGTCATTGTCATAGATTATTTAGTACCTAGTATTCTACCTCACCTTGAATTTTTTCGAACTTCTGAGCTTATGTTTTAGTGGTGCAATAGGCTAGGAGGTTATTTTTTTTTTCCTTTTGGAACATTTTGATATTATAATACCTATCTGTTTAGTTGTGATGATTTTATTTGATAAAGGGTCCATTTTTTTGTTCTTTAGGTAAATAATGATATTTTTTGTACCGTATTTTTTTTAATACATTTTACTTAGGTACTGCTTAGGTATATCCCTTTGTTTGATTAGTGGAGAGCGCTTCTCGCTCAATCTGAGTTGGCCAATCTTGATATTCTAATTTTGTGTGCAACGCAAATGTTTTTTATAATATTTTCTTTCTGTCTTTTGACTTCAATGTGGGTATTCCACATCCTCTTCTTATTCTTTTCATCATTTCTCAATTCTATCTTTCTTTCCCTTCCTTTCTATTTTTCTTTCCCCTTCTTTCCCTTCTTCTTTCTTCCTGTTGGCTTCGTATTGGGTAATTGTGTATGTTTCCATTTCCGTGAGTGGTGGGGGTACGACCATCATGTCAGCTGATGGGTCGGGCGGTTCCTTGCCTTGCAGTCTGCTCAACATTTCTTTAAATTCTACCTTTGAATCTCAGCTTAATTTGTCTAGAGATGAGGTCCCGCCCAATTCTGAAATTTCGAAATTCGCCAACCAATTTGATAAGCACTTTTTTGTCGGTGGGCATTTTAATGCAAGCAGTTTGACCCATAATATTGATGACATTAGGATGTATATTCATGAGTGCAACTTCAAGGTAATAGCTATTTCTGAGACTTGGCTCAAGCCATGTGTTCCTTATAGGTTAGTGGCTCTTCCTGGCTACAAAATTGTCCGTAATGATCGTAACAAAAGTTTAGGGAAATCTAGGGGGGGGGGGGGGGGGGTGGCGTTGCGATGTATATCCGTGAGGGTCTTCAATTTAAAATAATCTTAACTTCTGATAAGTCTCCAGTTGAATATCTGTTTGTTGAGATAAACATGAAAGGATTCAAAATGTTGGTTGGTGTTGTGTATCGACCTCCTGATCGTTCTATAGACATCTTGGACTTAGAACTTCCTCTTAGCTCTCTCATTTCATCGTATGAACCCCCTTGGACCTACTCATTTTTCTGGTAACTCATGCAGTTCTATCGACTTAATTATTGTAAAGAATCCTAACAAGATTGCTGCCTCTTCAGTTTTTTCGGTGCCAGGGGTGTCCCATCATGGTTTCATTGCAGTATCTCTCCGTACACCACCTATGGCTCTACCAAAAGTATTTATCAACACTCGTAACATGAAAACCATAAAGAAAGAAACTTTGCTTGAGGCTGCAACCCAGTTAGCGTGGAGTGCGATTTACAGGATGTACAATATTGATGACATGGTTGCCCATGTTCACTCCCTTCTTTTGAAATTGTTGGATAGATTTGCACCATTCAAAAAGGTTAGAGTGAAACACCCCCTGACACCGTGGTTAATCCTGTTATTAAAAGGGCAATCAAATTGAGGGATAGGCTGCATGGACGTTGGAAAAAGTCTGGTCTTGCTTCAGACTGAAGCCTTAGAGTTATAGGGGTTGAACCAGGGTTGAGGTTAGGAACGCCAAGAAAAACCACATTTCTCAGATTCTGGTTCCTAAGCTGCATCCTAAACAGTTATGGAAAAATGTTAGTAGTTTGGGAATGAGGGTGAAGTCAAACTCTGAAGCTTTAGACTTTCTCCCTGATGACATTAATAATCATTTCTGCTGCACTCAACCAACGTTATCCAGGTTTAATCTCAACTCGACTTGGGACGGATTTTCATTTCGAAATGTGACTGAAGCTGAGGTATTGACTGCGGTCTCACTTATAAAATATGATGCTGTGGGAGCTGATGGGATACCTCTGAGCTTTGTCAAACTGTTATTACCTCACATCCTCCCTTTTGTTACGCACCTTTATAATTTCTGTTTCACCTCATCATTATTTCCCAGTAGTTGGAAAACTGCCACTGTCATTCCTTTGAACAAAACTGCTAATCCTAAATCTTTAAATGAATTAAGACCTATCTCAATTCTACCAGCTACCTCTAAACCTCTTGAAGTACTATTCAATAATCAAATTCTATCTCACATTGCCACCAATAACCTACTCAATCCCTTGAAATCTGGGTTCAGGGAAGGTCACAGTTGTGTTTCTGCACTTGCAAGGGTTACTGAGGATATCCGGGAGGGTTTTGAGCGGGGGGAGGTGACCATTCTTGTTCTGATTGATTTTAGTAATGCTTTTGGCTCGTTGGATTTTAGTATACTCTTGGAAAAGTGTCGATCTGAATTTGCTTTTAGCTCTAGTGCTTGTAAGCTCATTTATTCATTTCTATCAGGCCGTTCACAATGCGTCAAAGTTGGATCCTGTACTTCGTCTTCTCTTCCCCTCTATTGGTGCTATTATATAAATTGATGGTGATTTCAGACGATTTTCCAGGTTTTTGCCTCATAAAAAATCAATTTTGGCAGCTGAACCTTTGGTAGAACCTCAATGTTCCTCTCTTTGGTCAAAATCGACTTCATATTCGGCCTTCTCGTCCCCAAAAACATGGAAAAAGATACCTCAGCAGCTCATGTTACTAATATGTTACTAAAACACAAAAAAGTACCTATTTTTATACACATTTTCACTCATAACACCCCCTGGGTATATTCCGATCAGGCGGAAAAGTTTCGGGACACAACTAGGGCCCAAATGGAGCATGTGTGCGAAAGAACGACTTTTTTAGACCGAAAATGAAGCCGGTACACGTGATACGGCGTACGGCGGACGGACATTGCATTTTTGGAATCTACGCACCTTGAAACGGAAAAGAAAAAATTTTGAGGGGGTGTTATAAATATTTTTTGCTGACCGAATACATAGGTGTATTATTCACAGAATAATAAACCAAAATGCAATGTCCTTCCGCCGTACGCTGTCCGCCGTATCACGTGTACCGGCTTCATTTTCGGTCTAAAAAAGTCGTTCTTTCGCACACATGCTCCATTTGGGCCCTAGTAGTTGTGTCCCGAAACTTTTCAGCCCGATCGGAATATACCCAGGGGTGTTATGAGTGAAAATGTGTGTAAAAATAGGTACTTTTTGCTTTTTAGCAACATGTTAGTAACATGAGCTTTTGAGGTATCTATTTCCATGTTTTTGGGGACGAGAAGACCGTATATGAAGTCGATTTCGACCAAAGACGAGGAAATTGAGGTTTTACCAAAGGTTCAGCTCCCAAAATTGGTTTTTTATGAGTCAAAAACCTGGAAAACTGTCTGAAATCACCATCAATGTGTATAATAACATTATAAAAAGTGTAAACCGGTGAATCAAGACCATTCAATGGCACTACCAATGATCAAAGATGATCTGAAAAAAAAAGCGTACCTATTTCATGTTTTCGGGGTCCAAAATTGGTGGAAATCATCAGAAATAGCTGTTTCAATCATTCCACATGAAATAAACAATAAATTTAACAGCCAAGAAGAATCTCTAGAACTTCAATAGAATAATAAACCCATGTGACAAGGACTTTGCAGCGTTTTTTCTGAATTTTTTAGACCATCCGGAGCATTCTGCGATGCTGCCATCATAAAATTTGCTATACAATTTGCCGTAACCAGTAGGTGCATGCAGGCAACGTTGAGGGCGCGCATCACTGGTTTCTTGGCTAGCGGGGATCTATAGCACACCTGACGTTGTGATACGCCGAAGTTCCCGAGGTCGAAACCCCACCGGGACCGGATATTTTTTCACTCCACGTCACCGAACTATCAACTTCTCTCGCTCGCTTATCAGTGATTTGTTTTCATCAACACACCGATAGGTGAGGCAACTCTAAACCTTTACCGACTTTTGTTCGATTCTCGCTACGCAGCAAGGGTCCGACGGAATAAGTGTAGATCTTCCTGGAGGACAAACCACTGCGGACTTCATAGCCCCCTCTAAATGGCACACCAATCGAAGCAGCTGCCAATAAATATGGGCTAATTCTGAGAAAGGTGCTAGGCAAAGGAGGCCCGATTCTGGAGCGCTGTGAACGTATTTTGAAATGTACTGCGATGTAGAAATTTGTCTGTGTTTAAGGTTTTTGCATAAAATTACACATGCAGCTAATTCTTGATTTGATTTCCTTTGAGGGGCTTTTCTTTTCTTTTCTTTTAGGAGTAGCTTCACACTTAAGGGATTTAATTTTATTTTGCGATTCAACCGACAGACCACAGAACAGAAATGGAGTTAACTCGCCAGTAATAACACAAAAAATTTGCAGCTCTGTCTGAGGAGGAAGGACACTACTGGGCAGATATATAATAAAACAGTCAACCAAACTACTGATAAAACAACATCTAACGATACATCACCTATGGATACAAGTGTCACTGACAAGTTTCTAATAAACTGGGTCTTCCAATCACCTGTACATACAGTGGCAGTCTCTCTATAGATAAATTCATTGAATATCTCTCTATCAATACAGAGAGCTGTGATCTGTAACAGAAGGGTGTTCTGTACAAAATAATAAACCGTTGTGTAGGGATTTTCATCGTGTTTGGAGAAATGGATGTCGTGAAGTGTTGATAGAATATTAGTATTCTTCATCGCTTTTGGGGTCGATTAATTTTGGCTTTGCAGAGCAGAATTTTTTTACAAGCCATGCAATTTAGCCGTCTGAATTTCCAAGGAATGGAAAATTACGGAGTGAGAAAGAAAAAAAAAACCCACCGGTTCGTGTAGTACGGGATTAGTCGGTTGAGGAATGGCGAACGGGAAGAAGGTTGGCCTCAGAATAGCAATGTTGTCTGGCTACTCGCTTTAACATGCGAGATCTCAATTGCTTCCTTTTCACTGGCGTCCATCCTCGCTCCACATTCAGTCAAGAGTAGAGAAGACTCACGACTTTCAGACTTCTCAAATAATTATTTATTATAAAATTGCAACGATCAGTATTTTAGTATCCGCTTGCTCCAAACATCGGGTAGGTTCCTAATAACATCTGCAGACAATAGATTGATATTCCTACAGTACCTGCTTTTACACTGATCGTAAACTGTCGGGTCCACTGACCCAGAAAGGACTTAGGGGTTATTTTTACTGATAGCAGGCCATGAGTTTTTTACTGATCGTAAGCTTGTCAAAACAATCAATGATTCCGAAATCTAGAGAATACAACACCCTGCTAACACTTACTATTTAGTGTTATAAAACTTTTTTGCTGAGCGAATACATAGGAATTGGTGTATTATTCGCAGAATAATAAACCTAAATGTCTGTCCGCCGTACGCCAACCGCCGTATCACGCATACCGGCTTCATCTTCGGTCTAAAAAATTCGTTCTTTCGCACACATGCTCCATTTGGGCCCTAGTTGTGTCCCGAAACGTTGCAGCCCGATCGGAATATACCCAGGTGTGTTATGAGTGAAAATGGGTATCAAAATAGGTACTTTTTGTGTTTTATGAACATGTTATTAACATGAGTGTTTGAGGTATCGTTTTCCATGTTTTTTGGGACAACAAGACCGAATATGAAGTCAATTTTGACCAACGAGTGGATTTACTACTCGATTTTTTATTAGTCAAAAACCTCGGAAATTGTCTGAAACCACTATAAATTTGTATAATAACACTAGAAAAAGTGTCAATAGGTGAATCAAGACAATTAAAAATGATCAATGATAATTTGAGGGAAAAAACAAAAACAAAAAAAACTACCTAATTCTGATTGGTGGAAACAATCAGAAATATCTATTTAAATTATTTCACATGAAAGAAACAATAAATGAACAGCCAACATTTCTGTAGGTATGTCCAATAGAATAATAAACCCATGTGACAAGGACTTGGCAGCGTTTTTTCTTTAATTAGAAAAAGATTTTGGAAGACAGTATGAACAAAAGAAGGTAGCAAGAATAAATTTTTTTAGATGTTTTAAAACTTCGACAACAATAACGAAAATAAATAAAATAACCACAGTCATGCAGCATGGCTATAAGAGCGAATTTTCGAAGTTTTCGGCATCTTCCTCCTCCGCCTAAAATTTTCTGAAAATTAATTTTCGGTCAATGTTTTCCCAACTTGATACCATACAAAATTAAAACAGGAGTAGTTTTACGCAAAGTAAAATTTGGGGTGGAAGGAGGGGGAGGGGGAAATCAAAAATGTTTTGAATACCAGAAGAGTAGGTATTGGGTACATAACAAATTTTTTGTTCCATTTTTTGCCGAGTAACACCTCGGTTTGTAGATTTTCCAACGCTGAACACGATGGTGAAGTCAGAATTGCGATATCCCATTCCGTTATCAGATTAGAGCAGACGAACCAGGAAGAACATCTCAAGAAATAACCACGTTCCTTCATCTTCAAAGTGCTCCAGTTTGAGAATGAATGAGATATCGCAATTCTGATTTCACCATCGTGTTCAGCGTACAAAAACCTTTAAAATGAGGTGTCACTTGTCAGACTTTTTCATTTTGGGAATTTATGGGTAATTTTCCCCCCCTAAAACTCCCCAAAACTCCCCCTTAGGGTGACCCGATTCTGCTCATCTTCGAACTTAGCCTGTCGATTGCCAAGACAGATTTTTCGTGCAAATTTGAACTTTTTATCTCAATTCTTTCGAGAGTTATCGTCTGGAATGACACATACATATATAAATATATAAATATATATATAAATATATAAATATATAAATATATAAATATATATATATATATATATATACATATAATTTTTGGTGTCTTTCGGCAGGGAATTCAGGATGGTCTGAAACGGATTTTGGTATAAAAATCTTTCGGAAATTCGAGTTTTAAAAATTTTGGACTGAGAACAATAGCTTCCTTTTCTTCGAAAATTCGCTAATAACGATAACAAGTTACACCTTTTACGAATGTCAATAACAATAAAAAAAATGCATGCAATAGCGATAATAACAATAAAAATGTTCAATAATCGTAACAATAATAAGAAGAAATTAAATCATAACAACGAAAAATATAATGAAAATAACAAGAATAAACCAAAAACCCTTTGGGTGGGGGAGGGGGTTAAAATGATGTGATGAATTTGATTTTGGCGTGAGCTTCATCACGAGTGGCGTTTGGATATGCCCAGGGGGGTTATGAGCGAATCACCACCTCAACACCTGGGATCTTTTTGGATTGGTTGGCTGGGGTTATGAGCGAATCACCACCTCAACCCAGCATCTTTTTGGATATGCCCAGGGGGGTTATGAGCGAATCACCACCTCAACACAGCATCTTTTAGGAGAGGAGAGAGAGAGAGGTAAGGAGAGAGTAAGAGTAGCCAGCGGCTAGAGGAAGCGTAGAATGGTTGGAAAGAGGCAGGCGCCAGGGTTTTATACACCCCAGTGGCTGTCTCCCTCCATCCCCTAGTTGTAGGGGATGGTGGGGAACCAGGCTGGGCCTCTACCTCCTGCGTCTCTCGTCCCCACTCTTACCGTTTATAGGTGAGAACTAAAGTTGGTTGTAAAAGGTTTGCGAGAACTTAAGTATGCTAGTGTTGTAGTTCTGGGAGGAACTCACGACAAATGACAATAAACATAACAAAAATAAATAACTGACATCAATCTCATCTTTCTCCCCTGATAGCTTCCTATACTTCCTGTCTGTCGGCCAGCGCATTACCAATACCTACTGCTGAGAATAATTTGACGGCATTAGATCAGAAATGTCAGTTTACCTTGTTGAAAAAAGTCCAGCAATTAGATATAATGCACCTGGATATCCACTAACTCCCCAGACCCCTGGTTCTAGGAAACTTCCCCAGGACCCTGGTAGACTCGCACAAGGTGGAAGTAGAAAGTCAAGGACACCAGCCTAGGGGTGGAGCCCTCCCCAGAGGGTTAGAGGGCTAACAATAGTGCCCCATTGTTATAGTGATTTTCCCAGATGCCGTTCGATCTAATATCTGAAAGCGGATTTGAATTCTTCAATTTTTTTCCTTCAAAAGTACTAGTTGCTTTTTTAAAAAAGGTTGAAATTAAGTAAAATAATTTCGTGAACTCCATGAAAAAAATTTTTAAAATTCAAAACTGAATGTCCGCACTTGTGGTTGTTTATAACGATTACAGAACAGTTTACAGATTGAAAATCGGTTGACCCTTTCAAGAGATAAACCGAATATTGGATTGCCCCCGACGGTGCAGCCATCTATTGAAAATATTTCGTACTAAAATCCGCGACATTTACCCTTAACCTTTCCTTGGTGCCGCTGGAGGGTGGCGGGGGGGGGGGGGGGGGGGGTCGTGGGTATGTATTGGCCACAGAAAACAGCGATTTACGCAGAAGGGGCAGCTATAATTAATAATAAACCGCTGTGTAATAATTTGCAGCGTTTTATTCTGCGTAGATCACTCTTACGTTATGTTTACTATTCGTTCATAATTGGCGTTGTGGAAATAGACAGCACCTTCTCATCTGTACTTATCCACCTTGTACCATCTGTTTTCAGCTTGAGTTCCATTAACAGCCTCTCGCCTCTATATTATTCTAAGCGGTATTGACTACACGGCCTGACAACACACAAGACGGAAACACAACTTGGATTGACGAGCTCTCAAGAAAAAAGAGCAAATGATGACTGATGCTGAATTCTCAGTGCAGTCGTCTTTCATGAAGGTGCCGATAAAAAGTAAATTGAAAAAAAAGGAATAAAGAAGAAACGCACATAGGAAGTGATGAGAAAGGACGTAAAAGAAATCCGTGTTTCTTTTTAGAAATGGCTGGCACATGGAGGACGAAGTGGATAGGAGGTGGGTTCGAGAGGGTTACGCCAGTAGAATCAAAGAAGATATCCCACGTTTAGGTGATGGAGACAAATGCAGATGTGTCCCTGGAGTGCTTCTAATGGGAAGGGTCTGACACTGAGAGTGTTCTCTCCTGGTAAGGCAATTGATAAGCCCACCGAACTGACTCTTCCAGTCGACTTTTACCTCTTTCACCAATCCCTCCCTCCCCTCAAAGTAAGACTATTTCACACCCCCTCCCCTCCCCAAGCTTTCCCTCCAGCGTGCGTCCCCCCTGCATTTCTTCTACCACCATCAGCTGACAAAAGCCTGGGATGCACTACGAGCAACTCCTTAGCAAAGAGACGCATGTTCATTGCACTTTTCTCGTCCTTATACGAGCGATGTGGGCTATGTGGACATCTCGTTGTACCTCAGTCCCATCCACATACACATCTTTTCCTCGTAGCTCCCCTCTTTTCTGTACTGTCGCAGTTTTTCCTCTCCAGCTCTCTGAGCCTCGGAATACCTCGTCCAATATATGAGGGTATTCAACGTGCAACACTTCTGTTTTCCTTGCACCGTAAAACGAGCTAGCGCCTGTTCTCGATAACAAACTCGATCCCTACTGGTGGATTCAATAAACATCAAAGTCAAGATGGTGAAACAAATTTGCCCTCCCCTACCTTTTTGCTTCCTCACTACCGGAGGTAAGGAAGCCTTGGATTCGTGATTGAGTTTAAAAAAAAGTATGTCCTCCAAAATAATTTCCACAACCATTTTGCGTTTTACACATCCAGGAACATTTTTGGTTCCGTGTCTGACTGTCTGTGACAATTCATGTAACGCGGGTGAAGATGAAAGGGATATGTACACTGCCCGAGGAGGATGGTGAAACTGTAACTGAAAAGTTCCGCCTACAGTTTTCCCATTCACACCCATACTAAGCTTTAGGCTGCTCTGAAATCAATCCAAAGGCGTAAAATCACGCCCCGGACGATCTATAATCTTGGCTTGAACAGTGTATTTGAAGACCAGCATTTTTCTGTCACGGAAACTGTTGAAATTCGAGAAAACCGTAAAAAACGTGCCTAGATGACCATAAACCATTTGAGGTGGTATGACACAGAAAATGTCATTTTAACGGTACAAATTTGTTCTAAAATCAAGTTTATAGTTGCTTAAAGTTCTTTTTAGTTGTTGAACTTTATAGTTTTTAAAGTGTTAAAGTTTATAGTTGTTCAAAGTTGTTCGAAATCAAGTTGGTAGTTGCTTATAAAATTGCCCAAGGCTTGTTTCATCTATCCTATCAACTGCTATTCATCCAGTGTTAACTGAGTAACGTCATAGTTTTGTTAGGAAGGTATCAACTGTTTATAGGTTTTGATTGAAACCTTTCGTTTCGTGCAAAGCCAGTTTTCCTACAATTTTGATCAATACGAGTTGGAGCTCCGAAATGATTGCGAGCTTTTGAATAATTCATTTCCCTTCTTTCCTCCAAACGCACGCTTTTAGGCCTGCTGTAAACCTAACTCACACATTTCATCTGCCCCCGTGAAGGGTACCGGACTTTTTTATGGCTTGAATTTCCACTGTATCATGATCCTTAGAGGTTGATACCGGCCATTTTGCCCGTAACACCCCTGGGTGTACTCCGATTGGGCTACCGACCTTCGAAGCACAACTAGGACCCAAATGGGGACCCAAACCGCGTGTGGAAGAACAACCGTTTTAGACCAATATTTAACGTGAATTTAAGGCTGAAACTTCGTTAAAACCTCAATTTTCTACTGTTTGGACAAAATCGACTTCAAATTCGGTCTCCTCGTAATAAAAAATATGGCAAACGAAACCTCACAATCATTTTACTAAAACCTTTTAAAAAAACAAACTCAAAACCCCTACTTTTCACCCAAACTTGGACCCAAAAGTGTTCCAATGTTTTGACCCGAGCTGTGTGCAGAAGGGCGACGGTTTTAGACCACATTTTAACGTAAATTTAAGGCTGACACTTTGTTAGAACCTCAAGTTTCCACTTTTGGTCAAAATCGACTTCATATATTATATTATGGTCTTCTCGTCTTAAAAAAAAAACATGGAAAACGATACCTCACAAGCTCATGTTACTAAAACACCAAAAACCCTATTTTTACACCTATTTGTCACCCATAACCCTAAAAGTAGCTGTTTCAATTATTGCAAATTAATGAACTACAGCCAACATTTCTGTAGGTATGTCCAGGAGAATAAACCCATGTGACGAAGCCTTTGCAGCGTTTTGAAATCCACGCACTTTGAAAAGTAGAAGAAAAATACACTGCCAAGGTGATGGCACAGGAGCTTCCTCGTCACAATCAGAGTGACCCATTATAAAATAGAACAGACTCGGAAGCAAAATAACATAACATTACATTACATTACAACATTACATAACATTATATAACGTGAAATATACATATTACATAACATTACATTACATAACATTACGTGAATATACATATTACATAACATTACGTCCATAATACATTACGTCCATTATACATAATTGCGAAAGTTATGCGTGTTTGAAGAATTTCACGTTAGCGCATGCGCAGGGCGAACCGCTGGCTCTATCATGTTGAAATTTATATGGGGCCTCAATGGGCCCTACCCGCTTAATCCCTGAGAATTGCATTGAAATTGAGTGAAATCTTTGGTTACTACGCATGAACAAGGAAATTGAATCTATTTCACGCCAGCGCATGCGCAGAGCGCACCGAGGGTCCGATCATGCTGAAATTCATACTGGAACTCACTAGGCCTTGTCCAAACAACCCTTGAAAATTTGAGCGAAATTGAATCAACATTGTGAAAGTTATGCGTGTTTGTTGAATGTAACGTTAGCGCATGCGCAGGGCGTACCGCTGGATCAATCATGTTGAAATTTGTATGGGACCTCAAGGGGCCTTATCCGCACCATCCTCAAAATGTGAGCTGAATCAATTCAAAATCGTGGAAGTTATGGCTGTAACAAGGAAATGCGGACAGACTCACAGACTCACAGACCACAGACCGACAGACACGGAACCAAATTTGTTCAGTAGGCTTTGAAACGAAAAATTGCAAGTGGAAATTTTGATTTCTGATGACAAAAATTTTTTGGCTCAAGAAAGTGAACACAAGGCTTCCGCTGCTTCGCAGACTCGGAAGCAAAATTTGAAGGGGTATCATGCAAATTGTTTGCTGAGCGAATACATGGGTGTTTTGTTAACTGAATAATGAACAAAACCCTGAACCGAACCAGGGCATTTTTCCGCCGGGGTTCGACCCGTCCGGCCCGGCACTATCCCCGGGGAGTGGGAGTGGGAGGTGGAGGGGGAGGGAGAGGGGAGAGGGGAGAGAGAGAGAGGGATAGGGAGGAGGGATGGAGGGAGGGAGGGAGGGAGGGAGAGAGAGAGGGAGAGAGAGAGAGAGAGAGAGAGAGAGAGAGAGAGAGAAGAGAGAGAGAGAGAGAGAGAGAGAGAGAGAGAGAGAGAGGATGGGAGGGAGAGAGTGGGAGGAGGGAGGGAGGGAGGGAGAGAGAGAGAGAGAGAGAGATAGAGAGAGAGAGAGAGAGAGAAGAGAGAGAGAGAGAGAGAGAGAGAGAGAGAGAGAGAGAGAGAGAGAGAGAGAGAGAGAGAGAGAGAGAGAGAGAGAGAGAGAGATTGATTGATTGATTGAAATTTTTTATTTAACAACCAGGGATGATTAGGGCCTTATGGCCCTCTCTTCCATCATCCCTGGATAAGAATAAACATGTACATTCTCTCACAATCGTAGAAATTCAAAATAAATAATATTAAAAAATCAAAGTTCCTGCTCCTTCACTTTACATGAGGTTACTTTGAAAATAATATATTCTATAATAAAGTATTTTTAGTAATATGTATAATACTATTATTACATCTTTAATTTAACAAAAATAAATTGAAAATATCTTCAGATAAACAAAACATCATAAATATCTCATTAATATGTTTCCAATAACAATTTCTTCATGTTATTTTTGAAAGTTTCAGTTTTCTCACATCCATCAAACATATTTGCATATTCATTATAGATTTTTATTCCCTGCACAACAAATGACCGATTAAAAATTGTGGTTCTATGCAGTGGAATCTGCAAAGCTTTTTCTCTGTTGCGGGTATCTCTACTGTGGATTTGGGACATCCATGTGAAACTGTCAGCCAGGTATCGAGGTCGCTTGGATTTGAGGATCTTAAACATAGTGGTTGCTATCGACATCTTCTTCCTTTCAGCAATCTTCAGCCAACCGAGAGCCCTATAGTGAGGAGTTACATGTTCGTCGCTTTTAAGTCGTAGAACGAATCTCAATACTGCATTCTGTGACTTCTGGAGCAATTCTACATCCTCACCTTTCAAATCACATAAGGCTGCCGGGGCATA
The DNA here is from genome assembly GCA_954871275.1 of Leptopterna dolabrata. Classification (NCBI taxonomy): domain Eukaryota; kingdom Metazoa; phylum Arthropoda; class Insecta; order Hemiptera; family Miridae; genus Leptopterna; species Leptopterna dolabrata. The sequence goes on along the minus strand of OX940982.1, from coordinate 1,879,069 downwards.
ATCGAAGAAAGGAAGAAGAAGTGACTGGGCAAGTTGTTTTCTCACTTGCATTGGGAAATCCGCTGCGATCCGTCGAAGTTGATACAAGCTCTTAAAAACTTGATTGCTTGTATTTGTCACTTGAGTCTCCCAGGAAAGCGAGTTCCGAACCCAAATGCCAAGATTTCTAAAACTCTGGACGTACTCTATGTCAATGAAATTGTACTTAAGTTTCGGAATACAAGAGAAATCAAGTTGGGCTAGGATTTTTGAGTACCCGAATATCATGGCTTTTGTTTTGCGCTCATTAACTTTCATACCGTGATCGTGACACCAACTCGCCAATGAACTCATGGTATCATTCAAGCGACTGATCGTCTGATTGACCTCATGAATGTAGCAAGATTGGTAGAATTGCAAATCATCGGCATACATCATATACTTGGTTTCATGAGCGAAAATCTCGGGCAGTGTCCTGGTGTAAATGATGAACATGAGGGCAGAGAGTACAGACCCTTGAGGACTTCCCAGATGAATTTCCTTCCAGGACGAAAAACTTTCATCAGGCCCCTTGACTCTCTGCACTCTGCTCGATAGATATGAATCAAACCAGGAAAGTGATGTCCCTTGAATACCAATGGAGCTAAGAACGGCCAAAAGAATGTCCTTCCTAAGCATATCAAATGCGGAGGAAAAATCGACCATGACCATTATGGTAACCTTCTTCTCGTCCATCCCTTTACGCACGTCGTCAAGCACCTTGATTAGTGCCGTCTCGGTGCTGAAACCTCTTCTGTATCCAGATTGGTATGGGTCAAGAAAACCATGATTTTCCACATACGTATTAAGCTCTTTGTACACAAGTTTGTCCAGAATTTTGCCTGTTGTGCATAAGAGTGAGATCGCTCGATAATCACAAGCTGTTGAAGGTTTTCTGGTTTTTGGTATTGGTTTTATCAATGCCTGCTTCCAAACATTGGGGTAAATTCCGGATGTCAGGGAATAATTGTAAATGTGAGTGAGTACAGGGACTACGATACAGGACAACATATTTAGCAAAGTACTCGAAACACCATCTGCACCAACCGATTTTGATTTTACCTCTCGCATTCCCCTTTCTACTACCTCATCTGTCAATACAGGCATTTTAAAAGGCTTCACTTCAGGTGACATATCAGCATATTTTCTTATAACTTCTGGGTTTGTGCGTTCTTCGACCTTCTTGCAGAAATGTAAATTGAGGTCATCTAACGAAACAGCGAGTGAAGCATCAGCTGGTCCAGATTTGGTGATACCGAGACTTCTTATAACTTTCCAAAATTCGCTAGGCTGCTTATTCTCACTAAATAATTTGTAATAATATCTTGCCTTTGCGTTACGTATCATTTGCTTAACCTTATTTCGAAGTTGTTTGTATCTGTTATATATTTCCCGACTTTTATTATTCTTGATATATTCTTTGTAAGTGGCATCCCTATCTTTCATCAAATTTCTTATCCCGTCATCGATCCAAGGAGCACGTTGGTATTTTGTTTTAATTACAACCCATGGACAATGTTTGTCGTACAGATTCAAAATCATTGCATTGAAAATTTCGACTTTCTTATTAAGATTAGGTTCATTGTACACAGGACTCCAATCCAGAAAAGTTGCGTCGTTCATAAAAGCCTTCCTGTCAAAATTCCTCATATCACGAATACTTATACTTTTTCGGCTTACTTTGGTTGATTTCAAATATAGCGAACAGTAAATCAAGTCATGTTTGGAAATGCCACTTGCATGACATTGTCCAAATTTTGAAACAATTTCTATATCGTTCACTATGATGAGATCTAGCAGAGAACTGGAACTAGCAACGTGATGAGTGGCTTGAAACGGTAAATACGATAAGCCTTGAGCATTCAAGATTGTAGTAAATTGACGACTGAGGCTATTTTCAGTTAATAAATCGGTGTTAAAGTCTCCGAGAACAACAATATATTGATAGAGCGTAATAAAGTTACTAATTAAATCAAAGACCTCTCGAATTTTGCCAATTTTAGGTGGTCGATAAACTACGCCAATTACAATTTTGTGTTTTCTACATTCAAGTTCTAGGAATAAGAATTCAGGTCTCTTAGAGTATAAAGACGGAGACATGTTGAGAATCTTATAATTCAGGCTTGAGTTCACTAGTAGGGCAACTCCTCCTCTACCGAGCCCTGTGCGGTCGTTCCGAACCCATTCGTAATTTGGAATTTTAATCGATTCAGAGCTAATGTTTGGTTTTAGGAAAGTCTCGCTTATTGCTAAGACATCAACAAGACCTTTTTTAGTGATTTCCTGGATTTCGTCGAAGTGAGCTACAACTGACTCGGCGTTAATATGTGCAAAATTAACGAATTTTTGGCGGTTCCCGATTTGGGAACTAATAAATTGGCTTAGCGATACCATGGCAAGTTACAGTTTATGAAAATCTCTCGGAAAGCTGTACAGTTATCATTTTGAGACATGGGACATACATATACATACTCAATAGAAAGTCTGTTGCGGATGTGGAAACTGAAGAGTAGAAAATTTATGGAAAAATATGATGATTCAAGACGAGTGCAGATGCGAAGCTGAGCAGAGTAGGTAGTCTTGAGTAGAAGGCCAATCACTAGGTTGCAGAAGATCTCATCGCGGGAGGATCGTTTTTTGACAAGTCCTGGACCGTTTTAATCAATCGGGGCTGAGAGTCTTCATTTTTCTTCATAAAGATGTTCCCATTTTTTATCCATACAAACTTGAAATTATTTTCTCTTTTGTACGTCTTGACGGCATTCAACAGTTTCCTCTTCGCGTAGGTTAGGCTATGATTCATATAAATTTTGGTGGAATCGCCCTCAATAAAACCCAAATTCCTGGATGTAAGGTTTTGCCTCTTCCGCGAGGCCTCCATGAGTGCATCCTTCTCGAGTTTTCGTACAAAGGAAACAAAAACAGAGCCCCCGTTGGAGGTACCTGGAATAGGGCGACGTTTGAAACAATTATTAATCATTGTATCATTAATGTCGACGTTCAGCGCTGATCCAACTAGTTTCACAAGGTCAAGGGCGCTTTTATTGTCAGTCTGAGGAATACCACTTATCTCAATGCAGTTGATAAGCGAGGATTGTTCGGTGTCGGCAAGCTGAGTCTCAAGTTCACTCACGCGATTCTCCAATGATACGCATCTGTCATTCAACAATCCAAACAAATCCGAGATGGACGAGAGTTCGGCGGTTAAAGTTTGAATTTTCTCAGTGTTTTTCTCGATGGCGTCAGAGTATCTGTTCAGGTGTTCTTTTACATCTTTCATATCATCTTTGAGATCCGCATATCTCTTATCAAACATAATATTTGCGGACTTTACCTCTGAACGTAAATTGTTGATTGCTTGGAGCAGGTCTGCAGAACTGGCTTCACTCATTGTTGTACTTCCCGAGGGCGAAGGAGAACCCTTACCGTACGACGGCGACGTAAGTTCCTCACCTGACCCCGTTGACTCTTGAAATGATAAGGAGCCTCTACGAGATTTCACGCAGTTCAAACAAGTGAAGGTTTTTTTCTGTTCACGAAGATACAGAAAATCGTCTTTCTTCAATTTTTGACAAGGCAAATGAAAAACTCCGGCACAGACTACACAAGTAACCCTGAAAGCGTTATTCAAAAAACCTTTGGAGCAAGTAGCACATACACTCATAATAAGTAGGATGAATAATGTTGTTGATACACGTGAACTGACACGAAAGGAGATCTTGACTCGACGAGAGCGAGAGCTAAACTGAGAGAGAGAGAGAGAGAGAGAGAGAGAGAGAGAGAGAGAGAGAGAGAGAGGGAGGGAGGGAGGGAGAGAGAGGGTGGGAGGGAGAGGGTGGGAAGGAGGGAGAGAGAGGGTGGGAGATGGAGGGAGAGAGAGGGAGGGAGAGGGAGGGGTAGAGGGATGGAGGGAGAGGGAGGGAGGGAGGGAGGGAGGGAGAGAGAGTGATTGATTGATTGATTGAAGTTTTTATTTAAACAATCAGGGTTAGAGAGAGAGAGAGAGAGAGAGAGAGAGATAAGTCATCGACTTGAGGAGAGCATAGAATGAGGTGACAAGTGCAGCCGGCGAGTTTTTATAGTCACCTGTCCACTCTCCCCCAGTCCATGGGGACTGGTTGGGAGCTTTCAGGTCTCTGTGACTCTGGTCACATACGCCACCTCACTCGTTGTGCTAATATTATTTACGCAATCTTAATATACAAGAGTTGATGTTCTGGGAGGATCACGACAATTACACCATAATATGATTAACACTCAGGCTGACAAAGATTTTCTGCAGTTCAAACTTAAGGGCCTTACCGTTAACGAAAGGCAAAAATCAATTTAATCAGTTCGAAAACAATTTGAAAAGTCATTGTTGGATTAGGAGCCACAAGAGAATTTCGAGGAATGAAGCCTTGGATCTCCTCGAAAGAAGGGCAGTCACTTGGCCAGAGCCAGCGCCATCTAGTTTTTACCCTCACTCAGACATAAAACGGACCACCGCAATAAAATGCTGTAAAACGGGGATAGAAGAGTATGTAAATTATACTTAGAGAAGCTGCATCGAAACCCCCCCCCCCCCCCTTCCCTCCAATCATGGGATACCTCTTTTTATGGCGGAGATTACAGGATTAACCCTCCTCAATTCCCATAACCTGACTGCCTCCACTGCATCACGACTCCAGAGACAATGGTCCACATAGTAATGGTTTGTCCCGAATGCGCAGCAGCACGGGATCGTCTCATTAACAAAATCGCTTTCCAATCACGAGGCCATTCAACCTAGACATACACTCACTCCTAATATATGTCAATCGCACTGCGTACAAGGCACTATTCAACTTTTTTATTGACATAAATGTTCATATTTCATAAAAGGACTTTTCATTTTATTAATTTCATGGTCTGTTTCGGTTAAATAATAAATAATGTGTGATTTAAAAGTATGTAACGGCTGTATGATGTTTCGAAGCCAATTAATTAATTGGTGGATTTAAATGAAAAACTATTTTGCATCCCTTAGAGATTGATGACTGACAGTAACGCTTCGCAGACCAACTAGACCCCTCTCATGAGATGAAGAGGAGGGGGGAGGGAGGGATTTACAAGGGAATGAAGAAGTCTTGATGATACAAACTATCTCCAGTGAGGCTGAGCTCCTAAAATGTTTCCTAAATAGAAACAGATGTCGTGTAGATATAGATGTCCTGAGATCGTAATAGATCCATACGACAGATGTTCGTCAATAATGGTTTGGCATATGAAACATGATTCGGGTCCCGATCGCTCTGAATTACTGATGTAGAACAACCGGAGAGACACTGACGATTCGAGCTTGTCTGACATACCGCGTGTATTCTACCACCTTGTCGTTTACTCATTCTGAAAATTGAATAAGGGCGCTACGTCGTAATAGAAGACCATAAATCAACATTTTAATATCCCAATTAGTCTGCAGCTGTGAGTCCAATGCTGCTCGCTTTGCAGCATCCTACACACTAGAGACACACACAACATACACACACACACGCGCGCGCGCACGCACGCACGCACACAACACACCAACACACGCATGCACGCACGCTCTTACTAGGGAAACACTATAGGGGTACAATTGCATTAGGGAAATTTGATTCCGTGTGGCAGTGCCGATAGGTGCTGCTATTGTCAGCTGATCATGCGGAATTTGTACGCAATTTGGTCTACCCACTTATATAAATAAGCGCTTGAGGATTAGAGATGCTGTATTGTGAGAGTTTGCTGTATTTTTGGTTGCTGGTGTGTGATTAGCGCTGGATTTTGTTGGATCGCTGGATTGGATTTCTTCATCTTCTAAGGTGCCGTAGACGAATCCATCCATAGGCGACCGTCAAAATATTCTGTTTGTTGGCACATCAAGGGATCTGGCGTTGTTCCGAAGGGTTGCTTGGTCATGGATTCGAGTCCATCGGCCGATATCTCGGAGCCACGTTCCGATTCCTCTTCTTCGTTCTATCTTCGCTTCCAAAACAAGACTGGAATTCATATAGCGATCTCCTCCAAGAATGTGTCCAATGTACCCTATTTTGCGCTTCTTCACTTCTCGGATGAGCTCACGACTGGATTTGCCCTAGGAAAAGTGCTGTGTTGGTCAGTGGGTTAGCCAGTTTGATCAGCTTACATGATTCGCCCACTTTTGACTGTACAAACCAGCTTACACAATAAACGTACCTTCCAATCCTGTCGGTGTCCCCTGTAAGATGTGCGCAAGTCAGTTTTCATGTGAACGAATGAAAACTAATCATGCAGGTGAGCCATTCAGGACATTGTGTCCGGATTGTTAATTCCAGATTCTAGGGGTATCCCACTTTGAGAGATATCCTTAGTTCTTACGGTAGTCTGTATGTAATACATTTTAATATTGTATATATCAATTTACTGGCTTGTCTCTCTAATCATTTTAATTTGTGGAGGTTTGGCTTTGTGAAGACGTGTACCAGACCCTTACCAAAAACCTAAACTCAAACTGTTTAAATAGCAGTAAATTGGTTTCTATTGTTTGTCAGGATGATCGTCAATGGCGTAATTACAAGAAAGTCGTAACAATACCTAATTGGTTTCTCCAACATAATCGTACTACTCCACCTCGCCGGGTCACAATAACTCGCACTAAGCTCGGCAATTGTCAGCTGCGGTTGATTCTTCCTAATTCCATTTGTCACCTTCTGTTGGATCAGCTTTGGACAAAGCGGTTTCGACCTGAGTCCCTTCGGGTTGTCTCTAATCAGAGCTGCCCTTTGATCAGCGCCAAATAGAGAAGCAGCTGCCCTAATCAGCTCCCTCTGACGCGGAACCGGCACCATGACTCGATTCGTCCGTTTCCCCGTTTTACCAGCTCGACTCGACTGCTGCTGCCGACGTGGGTAGTGAGTGGGGTTGGAAAGAATTTCCAAGGAAGGAGGAAACGAGCCGCCTGAATTCATTTTGGTGCAGTTTTTCGTGAAGTTGACCGAATTTGAATGCCGATTCGAAGTATCATGCGCATACGCACCAATTGCAGACGAAACTTACAGTCGGATTTGATTCATTTTATGTTAGACCACATCTCCTTCTCAAACCCGCCCGTGACTGTCCATTAGCGAGTAGTAATATCAAGGAGATTGCGTAAAGATCAGTAGGGATGTGGCGTTCAGCGCTACGGATCGTTCAGTTGAACGTATCCCAAATGATCCTTAACCTCACTATATCTTCACAACTCCTCATATCAGTTCAACCAGTTCATCCGTTCACCAACCCCCCTCTACGCCCTTCTACGTTTTTACCGTTCTTCCCTTCCCCCCTTGCCGTTCCTGTCGTTCTTCCCTTCCCCGCTCGCCGTTCCTCCATTTTCACGACTCTTCAGTTCACTCGTTCAGCCGTTCTTCCGCCTCGCCAACGTTCCTAACTCCTCGCGTTCCCCACCAATTCCTCACAACTCAATTCCTCCCTCCTCAATTCCCCACCAATTCCTCCCTTCTCCACTCATTGTTGATCGTCATTGAGGCTTCTTACTTATTAGATTCCCAGCGACATTTGCGACATTTTTTATTGTGATGAATTTTCCAAACCATAGTGATTTTGTATGCAAATATAATGTATTATTAAACTATTAAACGTGTATAACTATTTATTGAATCAAACCTATCAAAACCCCGTGTTGTGGTACCCACCTATACCATTCAGACCTGTATATTAGATTACGCTCAATAAACCAAGTGGAAGGAAGAGGTCTACCTGAGACGGGAAATGTTCACAGCCCACTCCCCCCACCAGTCTCTAAGGACTGTAGGTGGGCCGGAGGAGGGTGGAGCAAGCCCTATATAACCCGTGCTTCCAACCGCAGATTTCTTCATTCTACGCACTCCTCTAAGTCAATGACTTATCTCTCTCTCCCTACCTTCCTTCCCTCAAAAAGACCTCGTAGAGTGGTGGAACCTGCCTGGCGAGGCCCTAGTGGTATAACCGGTGTGGTGGAACCTTCCGAGCACCTCCTTCCTAAAAGATCTCCTAGAGTGGTGTAACCTGCCTGGTGAAGCCTTCGGGTATAAACGGTGTGGTGGAAACCTTCCGAGCACGTCGTCCGATACCTCACCCTCCATCACACCCTCTCCTATCCGAGGCGCCAAAACCACTCACAACAAGTGGTGACCCCAAAACATTCACCACAAAGTGCTGACCCCAAAGATTCCAATCACGACACCCCGTTTTCGTGATTTTTAGGTTGGGATAATTAGAATTTGGATTAGGGACTCGTTGAACTGGTGAACAAGTCCAAAAGAACGCATCTCAGAACTGAGTGAACTGGTTGGAGTTGACTCCTGGAACTGAACGCATCTTACACATCTCTACAGAACAGTGAACCAGGCCTATTCACTAAAATAGATAGTGGAAAGAGATTATCTATTTTGAAAATCTCCCGCGAGAGATAGTCTCCCCTGGGAGACAGTAGTCTCTTCCAATGTCTCCCGGGTTCATCTATTTTACAGAATAGCTCCAGAGACCTTGAGAAAGAGATATGGATCCTAATACACTAAAATGCCATAGTATCCATGAAGTGTGAGATGTTTGTGCCCCCGGGAGTTCAATTCCTTAATAATGAACGCATTTCTTAGTAATACCTATTCAATGGGTACCTACCTACCTCAACCCGTACTTGGACGTTTTTACTCATGAATCGGATAAAAGTTTAAATGAAATTGAAAAAAGTCTCAATTATAAACAGAAAAAGTCGAATTAGGGGGCTTAATGCTTGTATTATATCAACACCTAATGAACGGCCACTCTTAGGTAGGTAGGTACCTACCTCAACCCGTACTTGGACGTTTTTACTCATGAATCAATAATTATGTATATATTTTAAATTAAAATTGAAATGAAAAATTTAATCTTTATGAAATGAAAAACTTTATGAAATGAAAAAAATACATGATCAAAATTACCGATGTGGTTGCGGATGAACGAGGATATTACACGATCAGTGTGAAACAAACGAGAAATAGACTCTCTCTTTCGAGGAAAGACACCTAATTAGCTGTCTCTCTGAAAGAGATCGAGAATGCCAAGATGGCCGCCAACTCTCTCTTTTAAAGGTTACTGAATAACCTGTCGTGGATACTATAAAAATCTATTTTGCCAAAAGAGAGAGTCGGACCTGAAAGAGATGTCTCTTTGGCTTAGTGAATAGGCCCCCAGATAGAACAAGTTGTACCTATAGGAAGTTTATGTCAATGATTGCGACTCTTGAGAGGAACAAGGGGCAATCTGTTTTCACCTTTTCATGTTGAAATAAACCTAAATTGAGAGTCGATATATCACGCTTCCTGCTGACATAATATGTATATATATTATATACAGCTGACAATATATATGTGACCATGGGAACCGGTATAACTGGTTGAATTCTTGGGGCTATCAATAACAATTTTATGATTATGGGAAATGATGAGGTTAGTAGTAAATTCGACCACACATGTCCGAATTTAAGAAATTGACGGAAAAACGCTTTAAATCATCACTTCCTTCTCCCCTCCCCCCCCCCCCTACTTTGGGTTTCACGTAATTATATAAAATAATTATCCAAAATGAGATTGTGCCTTCCTTCTCGCTGAAGCGTCGATAGGATTTCAGGCAAAGTTTATTCACATTATGGTTCAAGCCGGGAGTACGAACAGAAATAAAGTGTTGTATCGTGATACTCTTAATTGTTTCCACTGCGCTACCCTACCACGAAGTTCGGAACCTCGCGTCCCTGGCAGTGTACGATGGTTTTTGTTTTCGTTGAAGTTAATATTGCTTCCTCACTACCGGAGGTAGGGAAGTCTTGGATTCGTAAATAAGTGAAAAAAAATGAATGACCTCTAAAATGAAAATTTCCACATACATTTTGCGTTTCGAACATCCAGGAACGTTTTTGGTTCCTGTCTGTCTGTCTGTGGTAATTCCTTGTAACGCCCATAACTACCCGAAATAGTCAGTGGGCTGAAATTTGGAGAGTAGGTGCGGGTTGGGTCACAGATGGTCCCATACAAAAATCATCAAAAAAGTGCAGTAACTTTCGTCTGCGCATGCGCGAACGTGAAATACTTGAAACACCCATAATAACCCTAAATATCGTTGAAATGAGTACAAACATGAAGGGTTAATCAGGAATTATCCTTTGATAGTTTCAAATGAATTTCATTGGAATCGCGATGTAGCTTTAGTCTGCGCATTCGCGAACATGAAATGTTGACTATTTCCTTGTAACGGTTCCAACTACGCGAAAAATAGTCGTAGAAAACTGAAATTTTCAGGGTACACGCGGGTTTGATCGCAGATGGTCCCGTTTCAAAATCATGGAAAGCATTCCGACTGCGCATGCGCAAACTTGGAATGCTTGAAACGCCCGTAACTACCTTGAATATCGTTGAAATGAGTTAAAATTTGGAGGGTCGATCAGGAATAACACTTTGATAATTGCATATGAATTTCATCCGTCTGCGCATGCGCGAACAAGAAATGTTGACCGTTTCCTTGTAACGCTTCTACCTACGCGAAAAATAGTCGTAGAGCTGAAATTTTGAGGGTACACGTGGGTTAATCACAGATGGTCCCGGATCAAAACGAACTTGCCCAACTACTCTACACGTTCATGTGATTCAAGTGGGGAAGCTGCCTACTCGAATTAGCACACTTTTTTTGTTGGTGTTGAATCCGTTGATCTTGTGGTAGGTACTCAAGGGTTTTGACGCATTGAAGTGCGAATAGTCTCTGGGATCGGAGCGTGGCGAGCAATAAACGGTAGGTTTGTGAGGATTGTTATAGATGAACTAGTTGGCGGGAAGGCAGTAAAAGCAGAACTCTATCCTGACCCCTCCCCCTCCCATTCAACGTCTATTCCTCTCATTTTCTAGATGGCTCCATTATCTCACCACCCAATTAACTGGAATCATCAGCCGCAAACGCAAGGCTCTTGCGGCGACCCTAACAGCCTGGATTCAAATCATCCCATCTCTGTATCCGTGTCATTATCTTCTTTTTTCCGTATTTTAGAGACTAATAGGCAACTTAAACGAGTGGGAAATATAATTAGAATGACGAACGAAACTACTTGTAGTACACCAAACGCTTAGGTAAGCGAGTTGTATGAGTGTTAGTTCATTCTGAATGTTATTCCCGTAGTGTCGGAACCATTTGGGACTCGTCGCTACAGTTCACGGTTCATTGACGCTACAGTTGACTATTCACTGGTGTACAGTTAGAGAATTTGCAAAGAAACCAAGCTATTGCAATGGGTCCAAAATTTTCCGAACATGAATTTTGAAATGTTTTTTGTAGACAAATCCGTTTTAGAGCATCCTGATTTCATCCATAGATTTTATAAAAAATGCGTGGAATTCAATAATTATAATTATTTACTTGTAGTTATTCATGAAGCATAATGTAAATAATAAACCGTTGTGTAATAACTCACCTGTATTGATGCCCCCAGGAAAGCCCTAAATCGAGTACTGAAGCCGGCCCGGGAATTGAAGTTTCATAAAAATGCGCGGGATTAAATAATTCAATCATTAATTAAATGTTGTTTTCATGAAGCGTAAGGAAAATAATAAACCGTTGTGTAATAAAACGGTATGTATGAAACCGTTGTGTAATAATTTACCTGTATAGATGCCCCTTCTGCGTAGATCACGGTTTCCTGTGGTCAATACCTACCATTGTGTTCCCCCCAGGAAAGCTCTAAATCGAGTACTGGAGCCGGCCCGGCAATTATAGTTACATAGATACGCACGGGATTCAATTATTCCATCATTAATTATTTGTAGTACCGCTGTGGAAGCAAGAAACCGTTGTGTAATGAACAGTTGTGTAATAATTTACCTGTATAGATCTGCGTAGATCACTATTTTCTGTGGTCAGTATCTACCCTCATGCTCCTCCCAGGAAAGCCCTAAATCGAGTATTAGAGCCAGCATGGGAATTACATTCCATAAAAATGCGCGGGATTCAATCATTCGACCATCTAATAAATTATTTGTTGTTATTCATGAAGCATAACGTTTGTTCAAGTTCCAAAAGAACCTATCAACATAATCCAAAAGATGCATGATTTTTAAAATGAAATAATATCACAGAACCAAACGGGACCTACAAACCAAATTTCATTAATTTTGGTTCATGTTAATTAAGAAACGTGCGAAGTACGGCTTACGGCTATTCCATTTTCGGATTCTGCATACCTTGAACAGAAACCATAAATTTTGAGGGGACGGCCGGGGGGGGGGGGGGGGGCTAATTTTTTGTATTTTGTTATTTTAGCGAATTTTCAAAGAAAATGAAGCTATTGCAATGGCTTCGAAATTTAAATAATATAAATTTTTGGAAATTTTCTTCATAGAAATCCGTTTCAGACCATTCTAAAACGATTCCTGAAATTTAACACTTTTTTATATGTATATATATATATGTGTCACTCCAGACGATAACTCTCGATAGAATTGAGATAAACAGCTCAAATTTGCACAAAAAATCTATCTTGGCAATCGAAAGGCTAAGTTCGAAGATGGGCGAAATTGGCCTACTCTAAGGAGGGTTTTGGCGCATTTAAAGTGCGCAAAAATTACCCAAAAATCCCCAAAATGTTATTTTCTAACAAGTGACCCCTCATTTTAAAGGTTTTTGCACGCTGAACACGATGGTGAAATCGGATTTTAGATATCTAAACCCGTTCTTAAATTAGAGCATTTAAAGTGCGCAAAAATTACCCAAAACTAGGATAATCTTTAAACTCTTACCCCCCCCCCCCCCCACCCCCTTAGAGTGGTCAGATTGAAAAATGTGAGAAGTATTAATTGAAGACGAGAGTTCGAAGCAAAAAAGGGGGAGGCAAACGATTAGTACAACTCCTTGAATTTCCCATTTGACATATAATTGTTATGATACCTTCATAGATAGACAAGTACCGGCCCACGTATTACTAGAAGGAAGACGAAAGAAAAAATCTATTTCAAATTATTCAATTTAGGTACTAACAGTAGGAGGAAGAAGGTTAGGTAGGTATCTTATCAATTTATTATCAGTATCATACGAATATTTGATATTCAAAGGTAGGTAGGTACTTAACATGATAAAAATAATATCAATGAAGAAGGAAGGATCTACCTACCTAGTAGAGCAAATCTTGAACTGGTTTTAGATACCAGGCCTGAAATCGTAGTCAAGAGGAAAGGCCATTCAGAAGGAACAAGGAATCTACTCATAACAAACGGTAGAATCAGGATGGACAAAACGTACAAATTAAAATAAATACGAAGAGAATATACATAGAAAACCAAATTTTAGACCGAAGTTTTCCTTTATTCAAAACCATAGCCATTAATTCGAATATTTCTTTGAAAATTCGCTCATTATGTCATGCTGCATGACTGGTTTTTTTGTTTTATTTCGTGCTCGATTCCAAAGGTTCATTGATGAAAATAATAAACCAAAAGAAAGGAAGTCTGGTTAAGTGTGGCACGATGCTCCTTCCATGTAACCAATACTCAGGTTCGTAATTACGATTTTTGCCCTGCAACGGTAGCCTGTCCATTTAAAATTTCACGCAAGTTGCTTATTATTCAAAAAGATTTTTACGGGTGATGAAAGTCTCAACGATGGCGTTTGTGCAGAAGCTACTATGAGTCCGATGACCGAAAGTTACAATCCGATCTTGGCTTTAAACCACTCTGGCACTCGTTTACGGCACACATCTATGTCCCACCACGTAAGCTGTAGGAACTAAATCACTCGCTAAGGAACCGTGGAAACCCATTTCAAAGAAAAACGGAGTTATCGAAAAAAATAGTCTATTTCCACTACTACACGAATAAACGCGAAAAACACTTGTTATACCGGTTTCGGTGATCAAACCATTGTCAGTAACGAACAATAACACTATTGTTTGTTACTGTTATTGAGTTAATGTTTGTTACTGGTTGTTACTGAGTTATTGTTTGTTACTGACGATGGTTTGATCACCGGGACCGGTATAACAGTGTTTGCGTTTTTTCATGTATTAGTGGAAATAGACTATATTTTCAACAATTCCGTTTTTCTTTGACGCAAGCTATCCCGACCACATAACCTCAGACAGTACTAATGAGATTCAACACCTCCACAGTTGCCTTAGTGATTTGCTATGGGTTTGAGTTGTTGTGGGAAAAGTGAATGAATTTATAATTATTGTAAGGAGAATTTTGTATTACCAACATTTACCCTATTGTTGCAGTGAAATAATAATATATTGTGTACTGGAAAGTAGGTTATATTTATGTTCTATATTTACCTAGTTAAAATATCTACTGAAACTTGATTGATCCAAATTATCCCAATGAACCCCTTGACGATTTGTGCTTAGAGCTTTATGGCGTACCTACTCTTCGTTTTGGTTTGTTATTCCCTGAATAATACACCTATTTACTCGGACCTTAATTTTCGGTCTGAAAAAATCGTTCTTTCGCACAAAGGCTGCACTTGGGCCCCAATCGTGTCCCCTATCTCGGCATCCCGAGAAAAAAAAAACGAAAAATTGAGTGAAAAAACGCTGCGAATTATTACACAAAGGTTTATTATTTACCTGTATCGATACACCTTCTGTTGTCAATACCCTCGAGCTCCCTCCAGGAAAGCCCTAAATCGAGTGCTGGAGCCGGCTCGGGAATTTAAGTTCCCTACAAAAGCGCGGGATTCAGTAAGTCAGTCATAGGTATTTGTAGTTATTCATGAAGTATGAGGCAAATAATAAACCGTTGTGTAATAATTTACCTGTATAGGTGCCCCTTCTACTTAGATAGTATAATGAAACGTTTTGTAATAATTTGCCAATAATACTCCAACGGTTGTTCAAATTGCAAAAGTACCTATCAACAAAATCCAGACCCTTCTACGTAGAGGGTATAATGAACCGTTGTGTAATAATTTACCGGTGTGTAATAATTTACCGTTCTGTAATAATTTACCGTTCTGTAATAATTTACCGTTCTGTAATAATTTACCGTTCTGTAGTAGGTAATTCACCGTTGTGTAATAATTTACCATTGTGTAATAATTTACCCATCAATAATACTTCAACGTTTGCTGAAGTTTCAAAAGTACCTACCACTATTCGAGTTTAAAACCGCCAAATAGAGCTTTGTGGGTCTCTTCACTGAGGTCCCAATCGTGCCGTATTCAGTCGAGAATAATAAACCCATGTTACAAGGACTTCGCAGTTTTGGTACCCGGGTTGGTTTACTTATTCCCGAACTAGGAGTTTTGTGAACTTTCGCCTCGTTATTCGAGCGTTATCGGTTGTCACCGAAAGTGGCTTGTGCCAAGCCAATTTGTAGTTATTCATGAAGCCTAAGGCAAATAATAAACCGTTGTGTAATAATTTACAGTTTTGTAATAATTTACCATTGTGTAATCATTTACCCTTCAATAATACTTACACGTTTGTTCAAGTTTCAAAAGTACCTACCAACAAAATCCAATAGATCCATCATTTTCAAATGAAATAATATCGCAGAACTACCAACTCGCTTCATACAGTGAAAAATCATCAATGCAATACAGAAATTAGACCTCTTCCCCTGAGATAGGTACACCAAAACGGGCTTCAACAATCCGCCCAGGGCGGTACCTACCAACTCCTAAATTGGTAATCGTACTTGTACGATTCTGAAATCTGAAACAAAATAATGTTTTTAGTGCACTATGGATAGGGGCAGATAGCTAGGCGTTCTTGCGGTCCCACCCTTCTTCGGCACCAAAATATATTTGAAATAAATTGATCAGAGGAAGAAAAAACCCTTTCAATAGCGCCCATAGCTAAAAGTCAATAAATCTCTGCCGATAATGATGATATCTCCTTGGAAGACCAGGGAATTAGGAGGAGAAACCTGTACAGGTTCCTGTAGGAAAGGCAGTTTTACGCCCGACACATAAGACAGTACCATCTTATCGCTAGTGATCGAACTCCAGGCACTACGGATTTTCAGGAATAGACCAGATTCGTGATTGTGTCGACGAGGTTGATTGAGGTGCTGGTGAGCCTTACGTTTCTGATGCTTTTGCGTATATAACATTGACCATTACAAATGCTCCTTTTGTTTATGGTGCATTCAAGACACACACACCTTCACTCACAGGATATACCTGTACTTCGAATACATTTACTGAACCTAGGGGGTCAAACTTTGTAACATTGAGACTGTTCTCGATACATTTTTTCTTCCGGTGGAGACGGGATCGGTGAGCGGAAGCCTAATCGATATCCCTTCTTAACCGGTGACAATCTCGCTGATCTAGGAGGGGGACTCTGAGGGTCCACCCCCAATGTCCCACTCTGTCACATGGTAGCAGAGCGTGGTTGGGTAGTATGCGCCGAGAAACTCTCCATACTCCATCCACTTTTGTGGGCTTACCAGAAGGATAAGCCCAAAGGTTTCCCAGAAGGATTCCTTTAATAAAAACTAGTCCCTTTGATAATACATCTATTGGCTTCCCCACCCCCTTTCCACCATTTAGAGTGTCATTATTATTAAAATATACTGAGCTCATCAGAAGGCGATTGATGCCATGTCCCAATACTTGTTCCATCCTAACGATGGAGGTTAATCACAATAATCACCTAGAGGTTACCCAGATGAGCACAATTCACTGGACAACAACCTCTGACAACATTATCCGCCAATAATCGTATGTAGGAGCTTTGTTCTCCACCAGTAATGGAAGTTAGTTCTGCTACCCAGAAGTATGTCATGTGGGGAGGAGTGTGACATTGCGGCTGTTCTCGATACATTTTTTCTTCCGGTGGAGACGGGATCGGTGAGCGGAAACCTAATCGATATCCCTTCTTAACCGGTGATAATCTCGCTGGTCTAGGAGGGGGACTTTCGAGGGTCCACCCCCACTGTTATACTCTGTCACAACTTTGAAGCTATGAAGGCTAATTAGGTAATAACTTTTATTTGGCTGATACAATAATTATTTTGAAGAAGGAAAACCATTGTACATCAGTACTGTGAAAAACGCACTCATACCGAGTCAGCGGCCAAGGAAGTGATTGAGTAAAAGGCGAAAGAAGATATCAGAGCGTAACCATTAATGAACGAAGCACCGATTTTGCAGTTTGTATATTAGCCGAGCAGCCCGGAATTTATCAACTTCTTAAATATGCATGGGAAGCGGTTAGCGGTTGAGTGATCACGTTTCTACCACTTTATTGTGCGACTGGCTTCCTGAAACCAACTCGGATTGAACATAATATTGTCTGGCCCGGTGCCCGCCCTTGGACCGTAATTTTACTTATAAATCCAGCAAGTTTCCAAACATGAGTCTGATGCGCGAAGGCAAGGGAGAGTAAAGTCAAGACGCTTTGCGCTTTCTTAAATTTTATGATCAAATATTGCATTCCTTCCCTGCGAGGTTGCCAGTTTATCTTTGTGCAATGTTTACAGTTCGTTCTGAATGTTTCAACACGAGAGGTCGTACGTGTGGGGGTCTCGGAAGGTATAAACACCGCATTTTTCTTGGCACATGCCACGTTCGGTGACAACTGATAACGCTCGAATAACGAGGCGAAAGTTCACAATGAGTTCTAAGGAACTCCTAGTTCGGGAATAAGTAAAGAACTACACAGGTACCAAAACTACGAAGGTCACATGGGTTTATTATTCTCGACTGAATACGGCACGATTGGGACCTCAGTGAAGAGACCCACAAAGCTCTATTTGGCGGTTTTAAACTGGAATATGAGGTTGCCATTTTTGGCAAATCATTTTCGATCAATGACATTCTCATTGAATTGTCTTGATTCATCTGTTAATACTAGTCATGCGTTATTATACAAATTTCTGGTGATTAACAGAAATCTTGACAGGTTTTTTCACGGGTTTTTGACCCATGAATATTGAATTTTGAGAGTTAAAACTCCGTTAGAACCTCAATCGTTCACTCATTGGTCAAAGTCAACTTGTTATTCGGTCTCCTCACCCTGAAAAAACATGGAAAACAATACCTCACTAGCGTAAGTTAACTAAAACCTCAAAAATACCTAAGTTTGCACCCATTTTGGTTTATTATTTTCAATAATGAACCTTTGGAATCGAGCATGAAAAAGAAAAAAATTCTAACCCCCCGTCAAAATTTTATGTTTTACGTTTCAAGGTATGTAAAATCCAAAAATTCAATAAAAAAATTTCCGTACTGGCCACTTTTCTTAGTTACCATGAAAAAAAATTGATGAAATTCGGGTTATAGGTTCCGTTCGGGGTCTAGTTGGTCCTCGAAGCTCGGCGTTACTGTCAGTCATCTCTAAGGGGTTAAAAGTAAGAGTTGCAATTTTCAGAACGCCGTAGCTCGAAAACTTACGATAGAAGGGTATGGTTTTTTTGCGTTATTAAATTTGTCTTGAGCTAAACAATTTTTTGAGACAACCCGGAGCATTGTACGTCCTGCCGTTCGTGAGCACCAAAAAGTTTCGTCAACACGATCGTGAATAAACCGGTATAAATCCGGCCCGGATATCATATCATAACTACGGAGCATCTGATTTATAATCAATGTATGAAGTCGAGTTGGTTCTGCGATTATTTCATTTGATAAGTGATGGACTATTCGATTTTGTTGGTAGGTATTTGTGAAACTTGAACAAACGTTGAAGTATTATTGATGGGTATAAATTATTACACAATGGTAAATTATTACACAACTGTAAATTTTTACACAACGGTTCATCTACCAAGAAGGGGCTGGATTTTGTTGAGCGGTACTTTTGCAACGTGAAAAACCGTTGAAGTGTTATTGATGGGCAAGTTATTACACAACGGTTCATTATACTTGACCACGAAGGTGGGTATTGACCACAGAACACAGTAATCTACACAGCAGGGGCATCTATTTCACTCCACATCAACAATTTTCCTTTAGAACTTCATTATTTACGTTTCTTTTTGCCGTTTTAGTTACTGTTTGTCATCGGCTGTATAATTTTAGCAACATTTAACTCGTGATTTAGATAAGTACCTAGTAACGAGTACGGGGTTAGGTACAAACCTATACAGGGAGCTGTGATCTGTAACAGAAGGGTATTCTGTACAAAATAATAAACCGTTGTGCAGGGATTTGCAGCGTTTTTGATAATTCATGGACTATTGGATTTTGTTGGAGGTACTTCTGAAACTTGAACAAACTTTGAAGTATTATTGATGGGTAAATTATTACACTATGTTAAATTATTACACAAAAGCAAATTATACAAAATAATAAGCCGTTGTGCAGGGTTTTGCAGCGTTTTTATATTATGATTTCAGTTTGTGCGGATGCTTAACGCACTGTTTGTGGTGGTGGCGTAGTGTTGTGGTGGGTGGGGGGGGTGGGGGGGCTGTGTTGGTTCCCAAAGGGCCCAGGGTTTCTGGTCTCATGAGGAAAAAACGCTGCAAATTATTACACAAAGGTTTATTATTTACCTGTATAAGATGCCCCTTCTGCGTAGATCACTGTTTTCTTTGGTCATTACTCATTACCCTCGAGCTCCCTCCAGGAAAGCTCTAAATGGCGTACTGGAGCCGGTCCCGGAATGAAAGTTTGATACAAATGCGAGGTGCATCTGCGGGACTTGATATCTTTATATTTGCTTCCTACATAAAATCATTAGCGATGAAGCAACGGGGGTGGTTGTAGTTCTTCTTTTCCGTGGTACCCCTTTTCCCTTCTTTGTCGACCGATGAACCTATGGTTTTTTCCCAAGTAATGAGTTACTTCCTTCCCCTGACAGACTGCCGCACCCGCAGTGGAAGAAACTTACCTTGGAGGCAGGCTGCTTGTCATACAAGGCTCCATATTGAATAGAATGTCGGAAGATGCTGCCAAGATCTTTTGTTACGGCATCCATCGCGTCTGCACCAATGTACGCCACTGCATGGAACCCACAAATTGTATTTGACCATCTAATAAATAGCATCAACGAATCTATGTCCTAGCATTATCTTGCTGGTAAACTGGCAACCTTATTGACTTTTGAGTACAGCACAATGGGTTCAAGGTGTTTCATTGATAGATGTATGGGATATTGATAGATTCCTAGATGGGGTTGGAATAAAAATCCCAAAACGGAACACAACTGGTACTGAAGCTGCTTTATCTCAAGAAATATCCTTCCATTTGTGTAGTTAGGACCTTGGATGATTATCTCAAACCAACGTCAGCTTTTAGGTAAAATATTAACGGCCTTTTTTATAACTTCCCGTAAACCTTTTATCCAAGCAACTAGCCAGACACTTAGTCGTTGGATTAAAGGCGTCCTTGACACCCAGGTATTTTCTGCTCGCAGCACGAGACATGCCTCAACTTCAGCAGCAGCCAGGGAAGGTATTAGTCTTGACTCCATTCGAAGAGCTACAAGATGGACAGTAAATTCCTCAACATTTGCAAATTTGCATAACCTACATAGCAAAATCAGAGGATTTTGCCATGACTATTTTGGATGCCTGAACTTAGCATGATTGAACAATTTTTTTTCGTTTTTGTTACAACTCGCTTTGAACAACTACTCTTTCAGTTACGGGGCGAGACCTAAATGTAATTTGAAGATCAAACGAATTATTATGAAGGTCTCGTCGAAGTAAATAGCTCCCACCCAATGCCACGGTCTTAACTTGAAACCCCTGTCAAGTTGCATCGACTGATGTATTGATCCAATTTATTTATGAGCTTTGAAATAGACTGAAGAGATCAAATAGAGCAGGTGGATCATGGACAATACCAAACCTCTTCTTCCGGTTTCTACTTTTTTGGCTTTGAATGTGTGTTTCTTCGCGGGCAAAGTGAGGGTAGGTAGTACTACTTTTTGCTTCCTCACTACGGAATATAGGGAAGCGTTGGATTCGCGATTGAGTAAAAAAAAAAAATCCTCCAGAATGAAAACTTTCTATTTTGCGTTTCAGACATGAAGGAACATTTTTGGTTCCGTGTCTGTCTGTCTGTCTGTGGTAATTCCTTGTAACGCCCATAACTATCGGAAATAATGGTCGAAATGGGCTTAAGCTTCGATATTGGGTGCGGTTTGGGTCACAGATGGTCCCATACGAAAATCATGGAAAAAGTACATGCACTTTCGTCTGCGCATGCACTAACCTGAAATACGCGTAACGCCCATATAACTACCTTAAATATCGTTGAAATGAGTTCAAACTTGGAGGGTCAATCATGAATAATACTTTGATAGTTCCATACGAATTTCATTGGAATCGTACTGTAACTTTCGTCTGCGCATGCACGAAAATGAAATGTTGACTGTTTCCTTGTAACGCTGTTAACTACGCGAAAAATAGTCGTAGAGAGCTGAAATTCTGATGTATACGCGGGTTGGATCGCAGATAGTTTCTTATCAAAATCATTGAAATTGTACCGTAACTTTTTTCTTCGCATGCGCAAACGTGAAATACCTGAAACGCCCGTAACTACCTTAAATATAGTTGAAATAATGCTTTTTGGTGCATCCTACCATACCAACATTAGCTGGAGCGTTCGCATTGACAATTACCTGATTAGCACAATATTGTTCGTTCAGTATATTATTATTTATTATATTGAGTGTGGATGGGTCGTTGCCTTATTATTTCACTGGGTATACGTACAATAGAGTAGCGCCGGATTTAGGTTTGTTGCAGCCCTGGGCCTATATCTGTAAGCGGCCCCCTGGGTATAATAAATTCAATTATTTTATATTCTTATTACAAATGTTTATTTTATAATGCATAACCATTAACATTCTTGAATTTTACAAGTTAACTTTTCTTGCTTTCTGAAACGAAAATTCTTCAATTAATTAATCAAAATGTAACGATTTAAAAAGCTCCGCGTTGGCTGCAAAACTGGCTAGTTAAGCTGGATAGTCTTGAATCTGAGCATGTATTTCTCAAGTAATTATGAATTCTTTTTAAAATGCTGATCTTTCGCCAGATGCATTTGATGTCCATATATGACCATATTTCTTTCGTTCAAAACCCTACATGTCAAAATAACATGTACTAGCCGTTGTATATATGTATGCGTTTCGTAAGCCAGATTTTAACATGGAACATGTTTTTACGGGAGAAAAACAAGGCTGCAAAACGTCCAGTCCAGTCGAGGGGAACTCTGCTTCCCTCCCTGTCGCCCGCACAGTTCTCCCTCTACCTCACTCCTGCCACCCAACTCCGAGGAGAGCCAGACCTCACTCCGCCGAAAACTGCCGAGGGGGTTCTACCTACCCGAAAAACGCCAAAGGCAGCTGAGGACGTGTATTGCATGACATTGCGTTAGGTCGCTGGTCCGAGGCTTGGAAATCCCACGATGTTTTTTTGCTTCCTCACTACAGAAGGCAGGGAAGCCTTGGATTCGTGATTGAGTTGAAAAAAGTTCATGTCCTCCAAAATGAAAATTTCCAATACCATTTTCCGTTTCAGACATCGAGGAACATATTTGGTTCCGTGTCTGTGTCTGTGGTCAATTCCTTGCAACACCCATAACACCCATAACTACCCTAAATATCGTTGATCAATTCGAACTTGGAGGGTCGGTCAGGAATAATACTTTGGTACTTCCAAATCAATTTCATTGGAATGGTAATGTAACTTTGATCTACGAATGCGCAAACATGAAATGTTGTCCATTTCCTTGTAACGTTTCTAAGTACGCGATAAATTGGATCGCAGTTGGTCCCGTATCATAACGAACCTACCCAACTAGTCTATACGTTCATGTGATTCAAGTGAGGAAGGTATAGTGCGTACTCGATTTGGCAGACGTTTTTCTACATAATTATCTCCGTATCCTCTGTTATCATGTACCTATTCGAAAAACATGTTCCATATTTCCTTGCTTTGATCCTTGATCTAAACTGTTATAATCCGGGGGTCCCCAGATTTCATTCGACAATAAACGTACCGTCATGAACACAAACCACTGGCGGCTAGACGCCCCCTAAGGCAACGCATTTTTTTAAATTTATATCCTTGATTTAAAAAATCAGAAGAAAACTCACTCAGCCTTGCGGCCCATTCGGCCCAGTGGTAAATCCGCCGCTGCAAAAGAGTGCTATAATCACACTGGAACAGGTCAGATAGTTTTTGTGCACTGCACTTCGCTATGCTCGCTGGCCCTGGGTCTTGAGGAAGTCAGTGAACCCCAGAAACCTCTCGGTGGCCTTGGGAGTCAGCAGTAGGTGCAGTCTTGGTCGTCTGATTCCTCTTAGTGACCCTGACCCTCACTCAGCCTGTGTACCTCGGCTCGCCCTGCGGTTCCTCGAGGTTTCCTATCCCACAGACTTGATCCTGTGGGACTTGATCCTTGTTCTTCCGTACCTGCGTTTATAAAATTCACTGAAATATTGATGTAAAAAAATCACTGAAATATTACTGTGGAATCACTGAAACATTACTTCGGAAAACGCTGCGAAGTCCTTGTCACATGGGTTTATTATTCTATTGGACATACCTACAGAAATTTTGGCTGCTCATATGTTTGTTGTGTTGTTTGTTTCATGTGCAATGTACGGTGATTTCAAACAATTTCCCATGTTTTTGACTTATAAAAAATGAATTTCGGGAGAATAACCTTCGTTACAACCTCAATTCTTCACTCTTCGATCAAAATCAACCTAATATTTGGTTTTCTCGCCCTAAAAAACATGTTCACTAAAACCTCAAAAATCCCTGGAAAACCTTTATTTTTACACCCATTTTTCTCCCATAACACCCCTCGGTGTATTCCGATCAGGCAGCCGTGTTTCGGAGCACAACTAGGACCCAAATGTGTTCCCAAATGGGGAACCAAACTGTGTGCGGAAGAACGACGATTTTAGGCCAAAATGTGACCGTAAATTTAAGGCTGACCTTAGAACCCCAATTTTCCACTCTTTGGTCAAAATCGACTTCATATTCGGTCTTCTCGTCCCAAAAACATGGAAAACGATACCTCCAAACAAATGGTCTCAACATAGTGGGGAATCTGCAGGGATTCTCCGTGTTCTACTCTGTAGGTGAGGAAGCTCTGTACCCAACTTGGCAGACTTTTGGTTTATTATTAATACACCTATGTAATCGCTCAGGAAATTTTTTTCATAACATCCACTCAAACTTTTTTCTTTCATGTTTCAAGGTGCGCAGATTCCAAAAATGCAACTTCCGCCCGCCGTATCCCGCATACCGGCTCAATATTGAGTACAATACTTAAGGTTTTCGTTAAATTATTTCTCGGATGAATAATATCGAAAAGTAACACTAATATAGAAACGCTGCAAATTATTACCAAATGAATATGCAAATTATTACGATGCAATTACGAATTATTACGAAATTATTATGTAAATTATTACGAATTTATAGTGTAGAATATTACGAAACGGTTTATTAGTTAACAGTATTATTGACTGTTTTCTGTGGTCAATATACATACTCTCATACTTTTGGTTTATTATTTTCAATAATGAACCATTGGAATCGAGCATGAAAAAAAAAAAAATTCTTACCCCCCCACAAAATTTGATGGTTTACGTTTCAAGGTATGTAGAATCCAAAACTGCAATAAAAATATTTCTGTCTGTCCACCGTACGCCGGTACGGGCCACTTTTCTTAGTTACCATGAAAAAAACGCTGCAAATCCCTGCACAACGGTTTATTATTTTGTATAGAATACCCTTCCGTTACAGATCACAGCTCTATGTATAGATAATCCGTCTATATAATTTATGATATGTACTACTCTATACATATAATGTAGATCGCAGACCCTCCGTAGGTTAGTACCTAACCCCGTACACGTTACTAGGTACCTACCTAAATCACGAGTTAAATGTTGCTAAAATAATTCTGCCGATGACAAACAGTACCTAACAAAAAGAAACACACATAATGAAGTTCTGAAAAGAAATTTTTGATGAGGAGTGAAAAAAGTTGCAAAAGTACCTACCAACAAACTCCAGCCCCTTCTACGTAGATGGTATAATGAACCGTTGTGTAATAATTTACCGTTGAGTAATGATTTACCGTAGTAATAATTTACCCATCAATAATACTTCAACGTTTGTTCAAGTTTCACTACCTACCAACAAACTCCAACAGAGCCATCATTTTTCAAATGAAATAATATCACAGAACAACCAACTCGACTTCATACTCCGCCAATATAATCAGGTGATCCCTACCAATGATTGGCCGTATTCACAAATTCCTATTGTGGGCGCGTCTCTGGTTACGAGATTTGGTTTGAATTGTATACAATTTCATTCACACTGGAGTCGAAAATGCCTGTCGGTGCAAACTTCGGGGCCTTACTGTGAACGAACGGCTGGACGTACGACGCTCCGGATGGTCTTAAAAAACTCGCAAGTTCAAGAACTATTTAAAACCGTAAAAATATTCACGTAAAAAAATGGTATAGGCGTTTTGAAAATTTCAACCCCTATTTTGAACCCCTTAGAGATGACTCACAGTAACGTCGAGCTTCGAGGACCAACTAGACAGCGAACGGAACCTATAACCCGAATTTCATCAATTTTCTTTCATGGTAACTAAGAAAAGTGGCCCGTACGGCGTACGGCGTACGGTGTACGGCGTACGGCGGACAGACAGAAATATTTTTATTGCAGTTTTGGATTCTACATACCTTGAAACGTAAACCATCAAATTTTGAGGGGGGGTAAGAATTTTTTTTTTCATGCTCGATTCCAATGGTTCATTATTGAAAATAATAAACCAAAATTGATGAAATTCGGGTTATAGGTTCCGTTCGGCGTCCAGTTGGTCCTCGAAGCTCGACGTTACTGTGAGTCATCTCTAAGGGGTTCAAAGTAGGGGTTGAAATTTTCAAAACGCCTATACCATTTTTTGGTTTATTATTTTCAATAATGAACCATTGGAATCGAGCATGAAAAAAAAAATTCTTACCCCCCCTCAAAATTTGATGGTTTACGTTTCAAGGTATGTAGAATCCAAAACTGCAATAAAAATATTTCTGTCTGTCCGCCGTTCGCCGTACACCGTACGCCGTACGCCGTACGGGCCACTTTTCTTAGTTACCATGAAAAAAAATTGATGAAATTCGGGTTATAGGTTCCGTTCGGCGTCTAGTCGGTCCTCGAAGCTCGACGTTACTGTGAGTCATCTCTAAGGGGTTCAAAATAGGGGTTGAAATTTTCAAAACGCCTATACCATTTTTTTACGTAAATATTTTTACGGTTTTAAATAGTTCTTGAACTTGCGAGTTTTATAAGACCATCCGGAGCATCGTACGTCCAGCCGTTCGTTCACAGTAAGGCCCCGAAGTTTGCACCGACAGGCATTTTCGACTCCAGTGTGAATGAAATTGTATACAATTCAAACCAAATCTCGTAACCAGAGACGCGCCCACAATAGGAATTTGTGAATACGGCCAATCATTGGTAGGGATCACATGATTATATTGGCGGAGTATGAAGTCGAGTTGGTTGTTCTGTGATATTATTTAATTTGAAAAATGATGGCTCTTTTGGAGTTTGTTGGTAGTTAGTGAAACTTGAACAAACGTTGAAGTATTATTGATGGGTAAATTATTACTACGGTAAATCATTACTCAACAATAAATTATTACACAACGGTTCATTATACCATCTACGTAGAAGGGGCTGGAGTTTGTTGGTAGGTACTTTTGCAACTATTTTCACTCCTCATCAACAATTTCTTTTCAGAACTTCATTATGTGTGTTTCTTTTTGTTAGGTACTGTTTGTCATCGGCAGAATTATTTTAGCAACATTTAACTCGTGATTTAGGTAGGTACCTAGTAACGAGTACGGGGTTAGGTACTAACCTACGGAGGGTCTGCGATCTACATAATTATGCATAGAATAGTACATATATTATAACATATAGACGGGTTATCTATACATAGAGCTGTGATCTGTAACAGAAGGGTATTCTATACAAAATAATAAACCGTTGTGCAGGGATTTGCAGCGTTTTTACGTAAATATTCTTACGGTTTTAAATAGTTCTTGAACTTGCGAGTTTTTTAAGACCATCCGGAGCATCGTACGTCCAGCCGTTCGTTCACAGTAAGGCCCCGAAGTTTGCACCGACAGGCATTTTCGACTCCAGTGTGAATGAAATTGTATACAATTCAAACCAAATCTCGTAACCAGAGACGCGCCCACAATAGGAAATTTGGCGGAGATAAAATCATTGGTAGGGATCACCTGATTATATTGGCGGAGTATGAATTCGAGTTGGTTGTTCTGTGATATTATTTAATTTGAAAAATGATGGCTCTTTTGGAGTTTGTTGGTAGGTAGTGAAACTTGAACAAACGTTTGAAGTATTAAATTATTACTACGGTAAATCATTACTCAACGGTAAATTATTACACAACGGTTCATTATACCATCTACGTAGAAGGGGCTGGAGTTTGTTGGTAGGTACTTTTGCAACTTTTTTCACTCCTCATCAACTATTTCTTTTCAGAACTTCATTATGTGTGTTTCTTTTTGTTAGGTACTGTTTGTCATCGGCAGAATTATTTTAGCAACATTTAACTCGTGATTTAGGTAGGTACCTAGTAACGAGTACGGGGTTACATATCACATTATATAGTACATATCATATTATATAGACGGGTTATCTATACATAGAGCTGTGATCTGTAACAGAAGGGTATTCTATACAAAATAATAAACCGTTGTGCAGGGATTTGCAGCGTTTTTTGAATTCAAATAAAGCCTATATTCACCAGAAGAGAAGACTTATACATAGAATAATAAGTTATAAGTATTTGATGCTATACATTAAAAGCAGTAGGAATATTGGCATTATTATTATTTTATTTATATTTCTGATCTCCAAAATTTAGAAAATTCTCCGGAGATCAGGAGTTGCTAATTGAAGAGCCTAGTTACAAAACTTTTCATCATAATACATATATATTATTCTACTGACAGAGATGACCCTTAAATTAAGGAAAGGATTTACAATGAAAGACAGGGACAGGGCATTTAGTTATTAAAGCAGCTAAGTGTGGACACGATCATTTTCCGCGTATTGCTTGGTAAGGAAGTCATTCAAGCCTCTCTTAAATTTAGAAAACGATTGAGTGATTCTAAGGTGCGGTGGTAGTTCCATGAACGAACTTCCCCCTGCAATTACAGTTTCAATCAAAATATGCGGCGAATTCAACAGTTCTGCCCACAGTTACAATATTTCCGAGCGTTTTCAAGATCATAGAGTACCATTTAGAAGCTACTTCCCTAATACCCACCAAATTTGAGCAAAATGGGGCCATTTATTCTTAAGAAATTGATTACCACGTATTTAGCGTTTGCGCGTACGCAGTGGTCATACCAGTGGTCTGAGCGTTTTGAAATTCGTAGGGACAATCTAGAAGCTACACCCCAACCACCCACCGAATATGATGGAAATCGGACTTTTGATTCACGAGAAATTTAGTACCTGGTATTCGAATTTGCGACTGCGCAATGGCCGTACCAATGGTCCATACTTCTGTAATTCATACGACTGTGGCAAGGATTGCGGACACACAAACGGACAGACCGCCACCAAATCAAATTGGTTCAAAAACGCTGTAAATTATTACAGAAAGATTTATTATGTACCTGTATAGATGCCTCTTCTGCGCAGATCACTGCTTTATGTGGTCAATACCTACCTTATATATAGGAAAATTCCTTTTGATGTGGCCTCGTGAAGGAAATATCGCTTTTTTCGCGAGCTAAAGAGCTACCAGGGAGAGGTTTATACAAGCCGTGTTTTACACGCTGCAAGCAGGTCTAGGTCACTTGTTTCATTCGAATTTATGGAGAGGCCTGCGCTCAACAGCCATGGGATGTCCCGTAAGTCTAAACTGCTCCTGCTTCCCGGGGTTATAATTTCGACCTCACAATTCTCGAACAACTCACATCCGTGTGAGAAATAAATGGAGAGAAGATAAATTTCTTTGAGCGCATCCCTTGGAAATTGCTGTGCTGACGACAGTTATAGCATAATAGAGTTTTCTCCACCAGGTAGGTAGATATTAAAAAATATACCAATTTTCATTCCTTAGGTACTCATTTACCTAAATATAGGTAGTCGAACGGTTGGATGAGCAAAACGCTTCACATCCAGTACAGTGACGGAAGGACGTACCTACTAAAAGTTCCAGTCATGGAGCACGACCAAATTTTTTATATTAACTTTTAATATATAATTAAGTTGTACACACAGTTCCAACGACTCTTCTAAAGACCCCCAACACGTATCTATCTATCCGTCGTCTGGTCTAGCTCACAAACCCTCATGAGTACTACTAACCTTCCCGTGTGTACAACTTACACTTAATGTACCTACTTACAATAACGTAGAAATACGCGTGGTACCAATGTATTTCTCATTCTGTTGATGGTATGATATTATGATTGTTATTTTTATTATGATTGACTTATGAAAAATAAAAAATAATTTTATTATCTTCTTTGTTTCAGGTATGTTTGGAAGTAATCAACTCTGGAGTGCTGGAAAATGGTAGGTTAGACATGATTGCGTTTTATTCTGATCATTTTTGTCTTTCTGTTCGTTCGTGAGGCTGTCTCCGAACTTAAGACCAACTGGAAATTCGGAAGATCCATCAGGAAATGATTTCCGATGGTTTTGTGCGAATTTCATCAGAAGTCATTTCACCTAAAAGTTTGATTGGCTATCCATATAAGCAAATGATAATTTAGATCTCCGATGCATGGAACGGATTTTGGAGGGGTTTCCGGTTCACGGGCATCTGAAATTTTAGAACGAGCCAAGTAGGCTACTTTTGGTTTATTATTTTCAATAATGAACCATTGGAATCGAGCATGAAAAAAAAAATGTCTTACCCCCCCTCAAAATTTGATGGTTTACGTTTCAAGGTATGTAGAATCCAAAACTGCAATAAAAATATTTCTGTCTGTCCGCCGTACGCCGTACGGGCCACTTTTCTTAGTTACCATGAAAAAAAATTGATGAAATTCGGGTTATAGGTTCCGTTCGGCGTCTAGTTGGTCCTCGAAGCTCGACGTTACTGTGAGTCATCTCTAAGGGGTTCAAAATAGGGGTTGAAATTTTCAAAACGCCTATACCATTTTTTTACGTAAATATTTTTACGGTTTTAAATAGTTCTTGAACTTGCGAGTTTTTTAAGACCATCCGGAGCATCGTACGTCCAGCCGTTCGTTCACAGTAAGGCCCCGAAGTTTGCACCGACAGGCATTTTCGACTCCAGTCTGAATGAAATTGTATACAATTCAAACCAAATCTCGTAACCAGAGACGCGCCCTCAATAGGAATTTGTGAATACGGCCAATCATTGGTAGGGATCACCTGATTATATTGGCGGAGTATGAAGTCGAGTTGGTTGTTCTGTGATATTATTTAATTTGAAAAATGATGGCTCTTTTGGAGTTTGTTGGTAGGTAGTGAAACTTGAACAAACGTTGAAGTATTATTGATGGGTAAATTATTACTACGGTAAATCATTACTCAACGAAAAATTATTAAACAACGGTTCATTATACCATCTACGTAGAAGGGGCTGGAGTTTGTTGGTATGTACTTTTGCAACTTTTTTCACTCCTCATCAACAATTTCTTTTCAGAACTTCATTATGTGTGTTTCTTTTTGTTAGGTACTGTTTGTCATCGGCAGAATTATTTTAGCAACATTTAACTCGTGATTTAGGTAGGTACCTAGTAACGAGTACGGGGTTAGGTACTAACCTACGGAGGGTCTGCGATCTACATAATTATGCATAGAATAGTACATATTATATTATACAGACGGGTTATCTATACATAGAGCTGTGATCTGTAACAGAAGGGTATTCTATACAAAATAATAAACCGTTGTGCAGGGATTTGCAGCGTTTTCTTTGAAAATTCGCTCTCTACCCAAGAAATACAGGACAATCACATAAATAAAACACGCTGCACATAAAACCTGTTTATTATTTGCCCGTATAGATGCCCCTTCTGCATATACAGGGTGTCTCACTTATGATCCGATAACTTTTAACCACGTGTTCTACAACTAATTTCCAACAAAAAGTGTCCTATAAAGTTTTTTTTGTAAACCTCTAAAAACCTGAGTTTTTTCACTGTCTGCCTTTTGTCACTGAAAAGGCGATTACTTCCTTAATATGAAGAGTAAAACAAAATCTGAGTACACCGTTGGAAAGAGCGTTAAATTTCCCGTCGTTTCAGCCTTTTACAAAAATTTTTTGAAGGGAACTTGAGGGTGAAAAATGAGCCCGAAAAGTTAATTTCGTCAAATCTTGAAAACTGCCTGTTTTCAAACGCTCATTAGTCCTCCATAATTCTGGTGATAAGTTCTAGCCTGTAAGCCTAAAAAATGCGCAAAAACCTCAGCTTTCCAACGGTATACTTAGTCAATTTTTATTTTTTAGAGGGAACGTCTTGAGAAAATTGAGTTTGTATGCGAAAAAACGTGTGTTTTCAGGCACATTTGAGGGGTTTTTCTCGAGAAAAAAAGTACTGCATGACTAACAGGATTTGGAGGTGGATTTACGTGATTTTTTGCGCTGAATCTAATGGTGACATACCCAGACCTTCCTAGCAACGTCGCTCGTCTGTCGATGGGACTGTATGCGAAAAAACATGTGTTAAACACAGTGAGGTTTTTTTCTGTTGTTTGTTGTGATGTCCTCTTCTTAGCGTTGACAAGAAAATCGTCATGAGGAAAACATCTGCGTACAAAGTTGTCTCTCTATTCGACAACACACTCTATTCACAACAGAAACAAACCTCACTCTTTTTAACACACGTTTTTTCTCATACAGTCCCATCGACAGACGAGCGACGTTACTGGGAAGGTCTGGGTATGTCACCATTAGATTCACCGTAAAAAATTACGTAAACCCGTCTCCAAATCCTGTTTGTCATGCAGTAGGTACTTTTGGTTCATTATTCTGTGAATAATACACCTTTGTATTCGTTCAGCAAAACAATTTTATAACACCCCCCTCAGAATTTTTTCTTTTCCTTTTCAAGGTGTGTAGATTCCAAAAATTCAATTCCGTCCGCCGTACCACGCATACCGGCTTCATTTTCGGTCTAAAAAATTCGTTCTTTCGCATTTGGGCCCTAGTTGTGTCCCGAAACTTTGCAGCCCGATCGGAATATACCCAGGGGTGTTATGAGTGAAAATGTGTACAAAAATAGGTACTTTTGTGTTTTAGTAACATGAGCTTCTGAGGTATTGTTTTCCATGATTTTGGGGACGAGAAGACCGAATATGAAGTCGATTTTCACCAAAGAGTGGAAAATTGAGGTTCTACCAAATGTTAGCTCCCAAAATTGATTTTTTTTATGAGCCAAAAACCTGGAAAATCGTCTAAAATGTCCATCAATTTGTATAATTACACTAGAAAAAGTGTCAACACGTGGGCAAGACGATTAAGTGGATCAAGATGATCAAAGATAATTTGGAAAAAAAGGGAGCGTACCAATTCGTGATTCGGGGGCCAAAATTGGTGGAAACCATCAGAAATGGCTATTTCAATTATTTCACATGAAAGAAACAATAAATGAACAGCCAACATTTCTGTCGGTATGTCCAGCAGAATAATAAACTCATGTGACAAGGACTTTGCAGCGTTTTTTTCCCCAAGAAAAAAAAAAAACCCTCAAATGTGCCTGAAAACACGTTTTTTGCATACTAACTCAATTTTCTCAAAAAAGTTCCCTCTAAAAAATGAAAACTGACTATACCGTTGGAATGGTGAGGTTTTTGCGCATTTTTTAGGCTCACAGGCTATAACTTATCGCCAGAATTATGGGGGACTAATGAGCCTTTGAAAAACAGGCAGTTTTCATGATTTGACGAAATTAACTTTTCGGGCTCATTTTTCACCCTCAAGTTCCCTTCAAAAAATTATTGTTTGAAGCGGAAAAGACGGGAAATTTAACGCTCTTTCCAACGGTATACTCAGATTTGGTTTTACTCTTCATATTAAGGAAGTAATGGCCTTTTCAGTGACCAAAGGTCGAAAAAACGAAAAAAAATCTTAACAGTGAAAAAACTCAGGTTTTTAGTGGTTTACAAAAAAAACTTTATAGGACACTTTTTGTTGGAAATTAGTTGTAGAACACGTGGGTGAAGTTTTTCGGATCATAAGTGAGACACCCTGTATAACTGTATTCTGTGGTCAGTACCCACCCTCGTGCTCCAAAGGTTGATTATTGAACATAATGAACTGAAACTGAAAATAATAAAACAAAACTGAGTTTATTACTGAAAGGGCTCATTTTTATTAAATTTGGAAGCAAAACCTGGCATGCCCAATTTGGCTAAATAAATTCCCGTTGGCTTTAATTGGGCTAATAATCTTTTCATCTGAATTGCCAAATCAGAGATGCATTGGAGATACATTTTCTGCAGGACGATACACCTTGTAGATTCGATTAAAAGACGCATGGTTTCACAGTAACACGACCCATCGTAATCCTGTTTAAACACAAACATCTTTTAGCGATGTCGCATGTGAGTAATTCATTTTATAACCGTAATATATAGGCTCCATAAGATAGGATGGAGTGTGTATTAACCTCTATTCCTGTTGTTAAGTTCGTTCCTCAAACTACTACTTGACAATCAAATTGTAGCATTCTCAGTGGAACGTGAAGAATTCTTCCACTAAAACGTGTGACAGTGCGGCTGTTCTCGAGTAAGTTTTTGGTCCGGTGGAGACGGGGTCGCTTGGGGAAGCCTAATCGATATGCCTTCTTAACCGGTGACAATCTCGCTGATCTAGTAGGGGGACTCTCTAGGGTTCACCCTCACTGTCACACTCTGTCACATGGTAGCAGAGCGTGGTTCGGTAGTATGCGCAAAGCAAACTCACCATACTCCGTCCACTTTTCGTGGGCTTACCAGAAGGATAAGTCCAAAGGTTTCCCAGAAGGGTTCCTTTACTAACACCTATCCCTTTGATAATACATACATCTGTTGGCTTCCCCACCCCTTTCCCCCCCTTTAGAATGTCAGTATAATTAAAATACAGTGACTTCATTTGAAGGCGATTAATGTCATGCCCCAAAATACAAGCCCCAATCGTTGTTCCATCTAACGATGGAGGTTAATCACATAGAGGTTGCCCAGATGAACACAATTCACTGGACCTCTGACAATATTATCCACCAATACTCGTATTTAGGAGCTTGTTCTCCACCAGTAAATATTAATGAGGTAGTACCATTGCGGTGGAGGTTAGTCACCCTGAACCAGAACTTCATACTACTTTTCATTCCCCCTTTTCCCTATTATACTTCCGCTACCTAGACGTATGTCATGTGGGGAGGAGTGTGACAGTGCGGTTGTTCTCGAGTCGTTTTTTTGTCCGGTGGAGACGGGATTGCTTGGGGAAGCCTAATCGATATACCTTCTTAACCGGTGATAACCTCGCTGGTCTAGGAGGGGGACTCGTGGTCCACCACCACTGTCTCACTCTGTCACAAACGTCTGTAACACATTACTATAGCCGCATCTGTTTCGCTTATAGCTCTCCGAATTATGAGCAATTTATTACCGAGTTCTTTTCTAGGAGGAGCTTTGTGTGAAGTACCGGGCGGTTGATTTACCTTGTCCGCTTTTGAGCGCCCTGGCCGTTAGGTTGTTGGATGCACGGCTATCCTAGTTTTCTCACAATACGTGTGAGCTACCGCCCTCTCCATGTTACAATGTGTTAGGAGACGGTGAAAAGGGGAAAACAATTAATTACACCCGGGGCACCTCTTTCCCCTGTACCCGTACCCCGCAACTGTTGGACGGAAATGGGAAACGTCGCAAGGACAGAGAAACGAGAGTAATAGGGTCGAATTTGAGAACAAAGGAGGTTTTGGACTAATGTTTAAACGCGGAGCATGTGACTTAAGTGCCCGAAAGGGCTGGGGCTATGCAGAAAATATAATGCGAAGTCATTAAGGGGAAGATTTAGTGGTAGAGGGGGGCGGCATGTCGGATTTATTATGTGGGGGGAAGGAGAAATGGTGGCGAGGGGAGAACGTGAAATATGATTCGTGAAAAAGGGAGAAAAGAGAAGGAATGAGAAAAAGCGCAGAAAGGCCCACGAGCCAATTCACGTGAAAAGTCGTTTTGAAGTTAAGTGGAAGATTCGGTTTCACCATGTACAGCTTTGAAGGAGCACAATTTATTAGGACACACAGGAGACGTCAAATACGGGTTTCGATTGTTTCATGTTCGTGTAAATTAATTTCTGTCATTACTAGCAGTTATAGTTGTATCCATGAGAAAACAGAAGCTCTTGTAGCATTTCCCACTATATGAGTGAAATTTCGAATTTGGTAAGATTGAAGTATTTTGAAGGTTGACTAAAAACTCATTTTTTGACGCCATTTTCTCTGAAAAGCTTTTTTGAATTTTAGTTATCTTTAATTGTGAGAAGACCGAATATGAAGTCTATTTTGACCAAAGAGTGAAGAATTTAGGTTGTAACGGATGTCCAGCTGCCAAAATTCATTCTTTATGAATCGAAAACGCTGCAATGTCCTTGTCACATGGGTTCATTATTCTATTTGACATACTTTCATTGAAATAATTGAAATAGCTATTTCTGAAGGTTTCCACCAATTTTGGCCCCCAAAACACGGATTACGCTCCCTTTTTTTCTAAATTATCTTTGATCATTGATAGTGCCATTTAATTGTCTTGATTCACCTGTTGACACTTTTTCTAGTGTTATTATACAAAAATGTATGATGGTTTCAGACAATTTTCCAGTTTTTGACTCGTAAAAAATGAATTTTGGGAGCTGAAGCTTCGTTACAACCTCAATGTTGGTGAAAGTCGACTTCGTACTCAGTCTTCTCGCCCTAAAAAAAAAAAAAAAAAAAAATGGAAAAAGATACCTCAAAAGCTCGTTTCAAATGAACACCAAAAAAATCCTATTTTACGCCCATTTTTCACCCATAACACTCCTGGGTAGGTACATTCTGATCGGGCTGCAAAGTTTCGAAACACAACTAGGGCCCAAATGGAGCATGTGTGCAAAGAACGAATTTTTTAGTGCGAAGGTGAAGTATGTGCATGAGGCGGCGGAATGCGTACGGCGGACGCACGTTGCATATTTGGAATCTATGCAACTTTAAACGTGAAAGAAACAAATTTTGAGGTGGTGTTATAAAATATTTTTGATTTTTGCTGAGCGAATACATAGGTGTATTATTAACAGAATATGGAACCAAACTAGGTTCATTAACATGCGAATTACTATCGTCATATCCATGGGACAGATTTTATGTGGTACCTATTTCTGCGTATTCGTTAAATGCATCTGGTAGGCTCCTAAAAACCATGTTTAAACCTGCACACCAAATTGTGAAGAGACAAACAATGCAGCATGACCGTACGAACGAATTTTCGATGTTGGTCATTTCTTAATTGTTATCGATTTGTGATGCTTTTTTGAGGAAAAAATAGTGTCCACTGGGACAATCTCTTTGCGCTTTGAGTCAATATTCTATATTCATCTTCAGTAACCGTACGTAGTGTAGTTCAGATGAATGCAGTACCTAGTGACTTCTGATTTTGACCCACTTGAGATTGTATATTTCTGAAAATTACTGTCATATTTCTCTAAATTGCTGTCATATTTTTCTCTTGAGCCGCTGTTCTGTACCACTTTTGGTGAGTCGGTGATCTCAAATGAACTCATCTTTTCTCTTTCCAATGCTCGAACATTTTGCCGAAATTTGGCATTTTGGTTTCAATAATAAACCTTCGGGATCGAGCATGAAAAAAAAAATGGTTTCCATTTAAAGGTACATACATAGAATACGAAAATTGAATAAAAATCGCTGCATATTATTGTAAAGCGGTTCATTTTTTGCCTACCTGTATAGATGCACCTTCGGTGGGCGATTAGTTTCATAATTATGCGACGGATATAATTCTGAGGATGTATTCAGAATGCAGATTGTTAATACGTCTACGTACAACAAACATTTTAGATCCATTGCAGTATTTCCTTCGGAAAATTGCAAAAACGATTTATAACAACAAACGCCTTGGGAGGAGAAAATTAGATTTGTTTGTAGGAAGGAGCCGCAGCGCTGGTGACTACGAAATTGCGTCCATTGCTCTCATTTACCGACCGATTGTGTTTGGCCCTCTACAACCAATATCCCTTAGTTGTTAGAGGGAAGTTATCTTTGAAGAAGGTGGAGAAGCTCTTCGCTCGTGTACGTGTTTTGAAATTACAATATCCCCCAACTGTAGGGGGATGGCCTGCGTCCTCAGGAGGTTCCGAGGTCTTACATTATGCCACGTGCCTGTTTTATCTAATGTTTATGAAGGAAGGGTTTCGGGATGGGGTTTTCGGCGCCAGTCAGGAACCTGGGCCGGTTGTTCAATACACCGAAACCTCGGAAGATGGCACCGAGTGCTCCATTTACTGGCTTGCACGTGGATTAAAGACTAATGACCTGAAATACTTGGAAATTCAAACGCATGGGAACTTTCTCGATTATTTTGGTTTAGAATCAACCATGAAAACCATTTTTTTTACCCCCCCCCCCCCCTTCAAAATTTGATGGCTTATGTTTTAAAGGAACGTAGAATACAAATATCGAAATGCGAAATCCACGAACCAAATTTCACTTCCTTAGTTGCCAAGAACCAAAATTCACAAAAATTTTTTCCTCACTCCCAAGAACCAAAATTCACAAAATTTGGTATCGGGTCCCGTTTGGGTTCTAGTTGGACCTCGAATATAGGGGTTTGAATGTCTATAGTATAGGTACCTATCTCGGAAAATTATATTTTGAGGTGTGGGTTTTCTCGTATTTTTAAATAGTTCGATTTTCTCTGAATTTTTTAGACCATCCGGAGCTATGCCGTTATCTCGAAGTTTCTTGGCGTCAAATATCCTGCTGGTTTTCACGGCCGTCATTTTTCATTTCCGAGAGGTTTTGAGGTTTTTCTGTTTTAAGATAGCTGTAACTCTTCAGCATGGGTAACGAAAAACCGATTGAGGAAGTGCGGACATATCCCCCGCTCCAATCCAAAATGGACACTTATTTCAAGAACAACATCTGGAATAAAATAAATTGGAGAGGAGTGTATCTGGTATTGTTGTATTTGTTTCTATTACTTTTGTGATGGTTATCATTCTTGAAAATTTAATTTTTGATGCAGTTTTCGAGCCAATGGGTCATACCCCCTCCCCCCGGCTACACCACTGCTACCACACCTACTTATTATTTCTGATTTTCCATATTTAAACTCCGGTTTCTCGCTATCTCATCTTTTTACACAATAGTACGAATATTTCTTTGAAAATTCGCTCTTATAGCCATGCTGCATGACTGGAACTTGCCCTTCTCAACGCTTGCCCGGATGGAATTTCGAGTGAAAATCGGTACCCTAA
Organism: Leptopterna dolabrata; assembly: GCA_954871275.1. Taxonomy (NCBI): domain Eukaryota; kingdom Metazoa; phylum Arthropoda; class Insecta; order Hemiptera; family Miridae; genus Leptopterna; species Leptopterna dolabrata. The sequence goes on along the minus strand of OX940982.1, from coordinate 1,840,612 downwards.
TGTTTTTACAGGTGGTGAATCCAATTTTTCGATCGAAACTGCGGAATTCTGAGTCTTGCAAGTTCTTCAGCATATGTTCAGAATTCAGCATACATAGGTATTAACAGTGAAAGTAAGCAGACGATTTGGGTTATGCTGAAGCCGTTGACATTGATGGAAAGGCTTTGGAATTTTAGGTTGAATAGCCTTAACTGATGCGCTCCAGTAGCACCAAAAAATTTAAAATTCAGAATTTAAAATTTCTCTGTACAAGTGTTGAAAAAATGTGTGTGGTGACCCTGATGAGAGATGAACATTTGCCCTTCGCCGTTTCAAAGCGAGAAAAAAAAACTTCCGAAGACGTCGACCTCTCATTCGCATCAGCGAAATTCTTCCCTCTACGTTGTAAACTGGACTTGAGTCCGTGCTACGCTAATGAGCTTTCTTTTAATTAAAGAGGCCTCTCAGATTACGAGTCTCATTACCGGCAAGTTCCCGCCTTTCGTTCATACCATCTCATTTTATTCCGCTGGAATAATTTCTGACGTTCCTCCCTTGGGATATCACAGCCTGAAATTAATTCTGCGGGACCAGTCAACTGTTGTCTTTGAGCTCGGTAGGAGTCAGGGCGAGAGAAAATAATCGTGTGCCAAAAGAGTGGGCACTACGAGTTTCCTCGCATCGTTAGTAAGATTCGTATAATTAGGTGGTACATCCACAGTTTTTATTAAAGAAGGTCGAGCGAATGAACAAATCGCTCTTCAGCTAGTCGCACTTCAAATTTCAAAATGGATTTCAAATGGAATTCAAGATTTTGCTTGCACAAATCCTATCTTTAAGCAATTTATTAAAGAAATTTATACACATATTTTATAACCTCCGATCAGTGCTATCCCCGTCTAACATGAAAATTATATATTTGGTCCTATCCATAATTCAACATGGGATTATTGCGTGGTGGTACATACTTCACAACATTGAAACCTCTAAATATTTTACAGAAATGCACATTGAAGGTCTTAAATACGCCGAAAACATTTAGTTCGATGGAGATATTCAGTGTCAGCAAGTCCTCCAGTATCAGACAGTTGTTTGTAAAAAACCTGCTGCTGTACTATTTCAGACATCCGGAAATAATTTCTAATGAAATATCACATGGATATCCAACAAGATTCCGCTTGGAAGGAAATGTTAGAAATACGAACCAGAACTACTCTATACACCCTCGCTACATAATGTCGCCAAAGGGCACGTTGGGGTCCTTCGGTAGAGTTCACTTCAATGATTAAATACTCACTGAGTAAGTTTGGTGGGATTTACAATCGCCCGGTATAAGTAGGCCCCAGCCCGCCTCATTGTGAGAAGCTCCAGTTGATAAGGCTGCGTAAACAAAGAGTGGGAGGTTATGCAATGGACGGAGGGACATTATATAACACTGTCTACTCCTTCCTCCTTACTTCGGTGATTTACCGTCCAAGGTCCTCACCCCTCTTATCGGGAACATCATTCACGAAACTACGAAAGCCTCCCTCTTCACTTGCACTGTAGAGTTTCAGAAATTGAGTGGCATTCGTATTTGTAGTTTGTATTTGTTTATTATCATGCTTTACATACATGAGTATATAGCAATCGTTTATATTTCGTAAGTAGCACAAAGCAGTAGTCGAAGTATAAAGTAGTCAAGTATAGTTACGAATTTTCTTACATGCTAATTTATTTTTAAAATGTCCCGTGAATTCAAAATCTAAAAATTCTTCAATTGAATAAAGGCTTCTTTCTTTAATAACAACTTATTTACACATGCGGTAAATCGTTTCAATGGCATATCTTTGAGTCGGTAATTTATTGTAAAATTCTCTCATAATAACTGTGGGCGTTATCCTATTTTTTAAGCTTACTGAATGGGACTACATAATCATCATTTCTTCTTGTAAAGTGCCCATGTAACATCACTTATTTTATTCCACTGGCTTTTTTGGAGGTGCGCATATTACAAGCATTCTTTAGCATAAATACATCGCAGGGTTAGAATCTCTAAATTTATAAATGTACGTCTTCGTTGCGAAGAAAATACACTGCCAAGGACATGCATGGAAGCTTCCTCGTGGCCTTCACAGTATGTCACCATTAAATTTTCAGAAAACTAGAAATGCCATGCTCATGGCGATAGAATGCTGAGCAACCAAAAATTAAAAAAATCGTTATTTTTGGGCAATACAAAGCACGGGGGCAAAAGATTTAAACGTTATTATGGAATTCCGTAGCCATAGAGAGCCATAGAGATGGTGGACAGGAATGCTCGATGTTTGGAATGTACGCGGTGCCAGTGCCACGTGCCACTGCCACCTCTGATTCAATCATGATGAATTTCGTATGGTATCTCAAGGGATCTTACCCGCATCATCCCTGAAAATCTGACCAAAATCCGTTCAAAATTGATGAAGTTATGGCAGTAACAAGAAAATCTCGTTAGCGCATGCGCAGAGGCTACCGTTGAGTCGATCATGATGGAACTGATAGGGGACCATCTAGCGCTAAACCCACACAATCCCTGAAAATTTGATAGAAATCGGATCAAAATTGTGAAAGTTACGGCTGTGGCAAGGAAATGTGGACAGGCAGACGGACAGACACGAAACCAAATTTGTTCAGACGCCCTGAAACGCAAAATGCAAGTGGAAATTTTGATATTGGAGCACCAAAAAATATTTCATTTTGAAAGTGAAAACAAAGCTTCCGCTGCCTTGCAGACTCGGAAGCAAAATCTTTTTAGCAGAAGAGCAATGACCATGACCCCTTGCTAGTATGGCATACGACAAAATAATGCGAGTGAAAGCATCCAAAATAGAGTTTTCTCAGGCTATTTGTAGAGACACTGTCAGTTAGGCTACGAATCAGGAATATGTTTGTACTTACCTAGTTTTTTTGCTGTGTATTCGCAGTGTTCATTCCAGCTAAGTCTTGAATCTAGCATAACCCCAAGAAACTTCACGGGTTCGTTACATCCTAGGCAGCAGGGCGTAGAGTGGCATAAAGTTGGAGCTTGATAATGTATGTAGAACATAATATTATTATTATTATCTATAGCATTTGGGTCATGAAGGCCACGATTAGCACTAACTTTATCTGTGCGCGGAACTGTGGGATCTTTAGGACATTCAATCCAGCAGCAAATTGAAATAAAAATTCCGAGCTTTATTTGTTTCAGTCACAGCTGTGTCCCCATGAATAAGTACATCATCAGTACACCTACACCACCAGCATATTACGTATTTAAGAAACCAAGGTTTCATAACTACCCCATTTACCATCTCATAAGCAATTATGAGGCGTTTCACATGAACTAACAGGTAACTGTTCAAACCCGTGATACACAGTGTTCAAAACGGAAGGGAATAACGGGGTGCTCGGTTGCTAGATTTTGCTGTCCCGGCGTGCTAGACCCTGATGGGGTATGTGGAACACGCGCTAAATGCTGGAGTGGATGTCCAGGAACTACTGAGGCCCTGTTCACTTCTGAATTACAGAATCCCAAGTGCGACCGCTTTCAGTACTATGAACGCTGCTTGAGCGCTTCTACAGTGGATTGATTCCATGGAGTAATCGCCATCAGTGGATTCTTTCAAGTGTACACCAAAGTGTTCACCAATAATTGCAGTGAATCAGAAAGTTTGAAAATGAGAAGACGTTTTGGTTCATTATTTTCAAAAATAACCCTTTGGAATCAAGAATGAAAAAAATGAAAAAAAAAAAAAAAATTAACCCCTCCCTCAAAATTTGATGGTGTACGTTTCAAGGTATGTAGAATCCGAAAATGCGATAAAAAAATTTCTGTCTGTCCGCCGTACCCGTATTTAGCACTTTCCATAGTTATCCTGAACCAAAATTGACGAAGTCCCGTTCGGGGTCTAGTTTTGGTCCTCGAAGCTCGGCGTTAGGTACTGTCACTCATCTCTAAGGGGTTAAAAATAGGGGTTGAAATTTTCAGAACCCCGTAGCTCGAAAACTTTCAATAGGAGGGTATGGTTTTTATAACGTTTTTGAATTGATCTTGAACTAAAGAATTTTTTGAGACACCCCGGAGCGTTGTACGACCAGACGTTCGTTTGCAGCAAAAAGCTTCGTCGACATGATCGTGAATCAAACTGTATAAATCAGGCCCAGATATCATCACCAGGGAGCACCTGATTATAATCACGGAGGGCTGTATGAAGTCGAGTCGGTTGTTCTGTGATATTATTTCATTTGAAAAATGATGGATCTTCTGGATTTTGTTGATAGGTTGGTACTTTTGAAACTTGAACAAACGCTGAAGTACTATTGGTGTGTAAATTATTACATAACGGTAAATTATTGCACAATGTTAAATTATTACACAACGGTTCATTATATCATCAACTTAGAAGGGGCTGGATTTTTTTGATAGGTACTTTTGCAACTTGAACAACCGTTGAGGTATTATTGATGAACAAATTATTACACAACGGTACATTATGCTGTCTACGTTGAAGGGGCACCTATACAGGTAAATTATTGCACAACGGTTTATTATTTTCCTTTTGCTTCATGAATAACTACAAAATAATTAATTATTGAATCCCGCGCATTCGTAGGAAACTTTAATTCCGAGGCCGGCTCCAGTACTCAATTTAGGGCTTTCCTGGGGGGAGCTCGAGGGTACTGACTACAGAAAACATTGATCTACGCAGAAGGGGCATCTATACCGTTGAATAATAAAGCTTTGTGTAATAATTTGCAGCGTTTTCTCAGCTTCGTTACAGAATGATTCTTGTTTTCTAATACTCCTTGTAAAAAATTAGAAACGTTCGAGTTGGCGGTTTGGCATAATAATGTTTGAGGGAAGCGCGCTCCTTGGCTGGTCGGATGACGCAAGATGAATGATCTTGTAACTGCCTAATGGAACACCTTGCGATTCTCATGGCTGAAACATCTCGCACTCAACAAGCGAGGAGAAATGGAGCGACAATGGCGAAGGGAGAGAATATTGGCTGAGTGTGTTCAGCGATACCCTCCTTAAGTAACGGGTTTTGGGTTTTTCTTTTTTCGTAAAAGTACAGTATTACCCTTCGTCCTGCTCAATTACCTACCTCAATTTTTGCTGCCATAAAGCTATTTTCTGGTAGAGGTACATATCAGTTTTAAATTTACGAGGACTGGAGGTAATTTCAAGCCTATCGTTCCCTGCACTCAGCTAATCCTCCTTTTATGTGAAATAAAGAACAACTTCAAGAATTCCTCCCTCAAAATCATGATATTTGAGAAACAACGTTTAAGCAGCGTGGTTCATGTAATATACAAACTAGAAAAAAAACCTGAAATCTGTCATGAAATCTAAAATAAATCGAGTTGATCTCAACGTCTTGATACGACGATATACGACGACGAGATAACAACCCTGCCAAAAAATTCGTTTGTTGAAATTTGATGTGCGCGAAGTTTTGTTCATTTCGGCAGCTGCGAATGGGAAGTAAGTGAGTTCAAACATTTTTCTCCTTTATTCAGGATGTTGGCTTGATGATTTGCCTTTGATTTTCGTTGTTGCTCTTGTTTCTGTTGAGCAAAGAGGTGTTTAAATTTACCCCATACATTTTTGTCCTATGGGGTAAATGTAAACAAATAATTTGCATGCACATTCAATGATTTCTGAGCCGTAAAATACGAAAATTTCCCCTGGTTTTCGATGATTTACGTCTCTATGAAATTCACGAAAGAAGGCAGGAACCGACACATGCTTGAAACATCAGACCTACGGAGACTTGCTCATTATAGATGATGTTGTGGATAGACGGAAAGAAGCTGAAGAAAAGATGGCTAAGAAAGTTACGAAAAGGAAGAAAGGCAAGAGAATTGAGAATCCAAAAAATAGCGAAGAGCCAAAGAACTGATGATGATGAAGAAGCCATGAATAGTTAGTTATGCAGTCACCTGCAAAATCTAGAGACGGAACTGTTGAAAGATATTACCTATACGGACCCATTTGGCAGCATTAGACCTAATACGTTTGTTCTAGATGAATTATGGTGCAAAACCAAAAATATCTGTATTTTTGTAGAGTGGGCGAGAAATGCAGATTGTATCTTTAAAGTGACTATTCTGAGTTATCGAGCAAGGTAAAAAAAGGGATCTCATTTTATTTTACCACTATCTTACGCAAGTGCAACGATTTTTAAGACATTTTGATACCGATTTTAGTACTAATGTCTACTGTACTGTGATTTCTTGGTGCTATTTATTGAAAATTTTCAAGTTTATGCCTTCCTACTCAAAAATTGGAAAATTTGGCAAATGGAACTTGCTCTCAGTCACTCCCCAATTCAGTGCAAATTTTCGTCTTCTCCCACTCAGTAGATATTACTGGTTGACATGAAGATCAAAATTTGTCTTTCTGAATTAGCCGAAGAAGTGGAGGAGAAATTGAATGTGAAAAATGGAAACTATGCTGTATGGCCGGCTGGTTTCATTCCTTCTTCCCCGACCGACATCATTCTATTTTATTATACGTAGGTATCTAGTGACGACCTGATACTTCAAAGGTGTCACACAACCGCAAGTATGCATGTCACAGCTGCCTACATCGTCTTTCCCAGCTCTGCCCTTCCCATAGCTCCTATGGGAAAATTAGTTGCGCAACGTCGTTGCGCAATGCTCACTCAATTATCCGGTTTCCTCATCAGTTCTTATATTTCACCTTTTATGAATAACGGTGTGTGTTCTTGCTGACCTTCAGTTCTTGCTCTTGACTGCCTAATCTGCACACCATAACATCACGTTTCCCACATAATTTTTCTGTGGTGATCCGTTATTGTGACCTGAAAGTGCAGTTGCATTGAAATATTAGGTGAAACGTTCTTCATTGATCACATTGTCTAATAGACTGTTTTTAGTAGTGAATCGAGTTACTCGATGTAGTAGTGAAGCGACTCGCTATTAAGTCGAGTAGTGAATCGATTCACACTAAACTAGTGAATCAAGGTACCTGCTAATCGATTCACTATTTAAGTATTGAATCGATAGTAGGTACTCGATTTATTATTGAATCGAGGTACTCTATTTAGTGTGAAGCGATTCACTTAGATTCGGCGGTTTCTGATCGGCCCAGTCTGAAAATATTTGTTTCAAATAAGTGTTTTATCAACTCATGTAATTTGATTATATATATATATATAAGAGAGATATATATCTGTTTCTTTTTTCAAAATTATTCTGCGCATGTTCCGAATAGTTGCGACGTCTAACGTTTGGTTACACGCAAGACGACAGAATTTCACAACTTTTACATATTTAAATTGTATACCTACTTACGTACGTTTATATATATATTGTCCATAGTTATCTTGTGTGGCGATCTCAAGCTAAAAATGATTATACTGTTTAGTTTGTGTTAAAAAAGTTCCAGAGGAACAATATATTCTTCGCAGATGTGCAACGAAAAATAGAGACAGATATAACGATTTTTACATTAAAGACTTACTGTTGGTATTTCGGCGTGTGCGTTTTCCAAAACGAACAGTAGCAAGTAGAAAGAGTCTACTCTTCGTTTTGAAAAACGCTGCAAATCCCTGCACAACGGTTTATTATTTTGTACAGAATACCCTCCTGTTACAGATCACAGGTCTTCGTATAGATAACCCTTCTATATAACATATGTACTATTCTACACATTATGTAGATCGCGGACCCCCGTACTCGTTACTAGGTACTTACCTAAACCGTTTTGTAATAATTTACCTGTATAGGTTCCCCTTCTACGGAGATAGAATAATGAACCGTTGTGTAATAATTTGCCCATCAATAATACTTCAACGGTTGTTCAAGTTGCAAAAGTACTTACCTATCAACAAAATCCAGCCCCTTGGTAGATGAGCCGTTGTGTAATATTTTACCGTTGTGTAGTAATTTACCGTTGTGTAATGATTTACCGTTGTGTAATAATTTTCCGTTGTGTAATAATTTGCCATTGTGTAATAATTTACCCATCAATAATACTTCAACGTTTGTTCAAGTTTCAGAAGTACCTACCAACAAAATCCAATAGTCCATCACTTGACAAATGAAATAATATCGCAGAACAAACAACTCGACTTCATACAGCCATCCTTGATTATAATCAGATGCTCCGTAGTTAAGATATCCGGGCAGGATTTATACCGTTTGATTCACGATCATTTTGACGAAGCTTTTTGGTGCACACGAACGGCTGGACGTACGATGCTCCGGGTGGTCTCAAAAAATTGTTTAGCTCAAGACAAATTTAATAACGTAAAAAAAACCATAGGTACTTACCCTTCTATTGGAAGTTTTCGAGCTACGGCGTTCTGAAAATTTCAACCCCTATTTTGAGCCCCTTAGAGATGACTGACAGTAACGTCGAGCTTCGAGGACCAACTAGACCCCCAACGGAACCTATAACCCGAATTTCATCAATTTTTTTTCACGGTAACTAAGAGAAGTGGCCCGTACGGCGGACAGACAGAAATATTTTTATTGCAGTTTTGGATTCTACATACCTTGAAACGTAAACCATCAAATTTTGAGGGGGGTAAGAATTTTTTTTTCTTGCTCGATTCCAATGGTTCATTATTGAAAATAATAAAACAAAAAGGCACTCGCCGAAATATCAGCAGAGTAAGTCTTTCGTGTAAAAATCTTTATATATCCGTCTATCGTGGAGAATGGAGACATAAGGGATAAATACAGTTCCCCAAGCCGTCTTTCCTCTTCGTCTACCAGAGTACATTCACAGGAGTGCAATAGCGATAACTCGGTTTGTAAGACGGTGAAATTTTGCGGTTGTGGCCGCTGTGCAAACGTACCGTTCGTACGACTTGAGCTCTGTTTGCCCGACAAACATCGTTCTTGAGCGAAACAAGATCCCTTTGGCTGTATAACACGGTCCACAACTCATCCCGTATAATGTTCCCAGTCTGTTCTCGATTCGTTTATTGTTCCGGCGAATATCGGGTCGTTTTGGCTGTAGCCTAATCGATATCCCTTCTTAACCGGTGATAATCTCGCTGGTCTAGGAGGGGGACTCCCGATGGTCCACCCCCACTGTCACACTCTGTCATATGGTAGCAGAGCGTGGTTTGGTAGTATGCACTGAGCAACTCACCTTACTCCTTCCACTTTTTATGGGCTTTCCAGAAGGATAAGCCCAAAGGTTTCCCAGACGGATTCCATTACTAAACAACCTGTCCCTTTGATAATACATACATCTATTGACTTCCCCACCCCATTTCCCCCCTTTAGAGTGTCAATGTATGTTATTCAATATATTTTAATTATATTGAAGGCGAGTAATGCCGTGTCCCAATTTACAAATCCCAATAGTTAGAGGTTGCCCAGATGAGCACAATTCACTGGACAATAACCTCTGACAACATTTTTTCTCGACCAATACTCGTATGTAGGAGCCTTGTTCTCCACCAGTAAATATTATTGAGGCATTACGATGGAGGTTAGCCACCTTGAAATTATTCGGTACTTTTCATTCCCCCTTTTCCCTCATATACTTGCTACCCAGGAGTATGTCATGTGGGGAGTAGCGTGACGGTGGCTGTACCCGAGTCTTTTATTGTTCCGGTGAAGGTGGGGTCGTTTTGGCTGAGGCCTAATCGATATCCCTTCTTACCTGGTGATAGTCTCTCTGGTTTAGGAGGGGGACTATCGAGGGTCCACTGTCACACTCTGTCACCGACTATCTGCCATTGTCTTCGAAGGTATTGAGGTTCATTTTATTTTCCAACACAACACGTCAGAATGATGTTGAGTTAAGGGTACGTAGGTGTTTAATATGAGTGGGTGGTTTTGGCTTTCTAGTTGGACCTTCCGGAACACAGTATGCCATTTTAGGATTTTAGTAGAACAATTTCATAACTTTTTTCTGAAAGACTATTTGAAATAGCCTATCAGCTATTTGAAATAGCCTTTCTGCAAGTTCGTCCCAGAAATGACATTTGTTTTGAGTATAAATGCATATATTGGTTTATTATTTTCAATAATGAACCATTGGAATCGAGCATGAAAAAAAAATTCTTACCCCCCCTCAAAATTTGATGGTTTACGTTTCAAGGTATGTAGAATCCAAAACTGCAATAAAAATATTTCTGTCTGTCCGCCGTACGCCGTACGGGCCACTTTTCTTAGTTACCATGAAAGAAAATTGATGAAATTCGGGTTATAGGTTCCGTTCGGGGTCTAGTTGGTCCTCGAAGCTCGACGTTACTGTCAGTCATCTCTAAGGGGTTCTAAATAGGGGTTGAAATTTTCAAAACGCCTATACAATTTTTTTTTACGTGAATATTTTTACGGTTTTAAATAGTTCTTGAACTTGCGAGTTTTTTAAGACCATCCCGGAGCATCGTACGTCCAGCCGTTCGTTCACAGTAAGGCCCCGAAGTTTGCACCGACAGGCATTTTCGACTCCAGTGTGAATGAAATTGTATACAATTCAAACCAAATCTCGTAACCAGAGACGCGCCCACAATAGGAAATTTGGCGGAGATAAAATCATTGGTAGGGATCACCTGATTATATTGGCGGAGTATGAAGTCGAGTTGGTTGTTCTGTGATATTATTTAATTTGAAAAATGATGGCTCTTTTGGAGTTTGTTGGTAGGTAGTGAAACTTGAACAAACGTTGAAGTATTATTGATGGGTAAATTATTACTACGGTAAATCATTACTCAACGGTAAATTATTACACAACGGTTCATTATACCATCTACGTAGAAGGGGCTGGAGTTTGTTGGTAGGTACTTTTGCAACTTTTTTCACTCCTCATCAACAATTTCTTTTCAGAACTTCATTATGTGTGTTTCTTTTTGTTAGGTACTGTTTGTCATCGGCAGAATTATTTTAGCAACATTTAACTCGTGATTTAGTTAGGTACCTAGTAACGAGTACGGGGTTAGGTACTAACCTACGGAGGGTCTGCGATCTACATAATATGTATAGAATAGTACTGGACTCATAGACTAGTAGACTCATATTGATAGGGACTTTTGCAACTTGAACAACTGATGAAGTATTATTGATGGGTAAATGATTACACAATGGCAAATTATTACACAACGGCTCATCTACCCAGAAGGGGCTGGATTTTGTTGATAGGTACTTTTGCAACTTGAACAACCGATGAAGTATTATTGATGGGTAAATTATTACACAATGGCAAATTATTACACAATGGCAAATTATTACACAATGGCAAATTATTACACAATGGCAAATTATTACACAACGGCTCATCTAGACCCAGAAGGGGCTGGATTTTGTTGATATGTACTTTTGCAACTTGAACAAACTTTGAAGTATTATTGATGGGTAAATTATTACATAAAGGCAAATTATTACACAACGACAAATTATTACACAACGGTAAATTATTACACCACGTTAAATTATTACACAACGGCTAATCGACCAAGAAGGGGCTGGATTTTGTTGATAGGTACTTTTGCAACTTGAACAACCGTTGAAGTATTATTGATGGGTAAATTATTACACACCGGTTCATTATTCTACCTCCGTAGAAGTGGAACCTATACAGGTAATTATTACACAACGGTTTAGGGAGGTACCTAGTAACGAGTACGGGGTTAGGTACTAACCTACGGAGGTCCGCGATCTACATAATATGTGTAGAATAGTACATATATGTTATATAGAACGGTTATCTATACGGAGACCTGTGATCTGTAACAGGAGGGTATTCTGTACAAAATAATAAACCGTTGTGCAGGGATTTGCAGCGTTCTTTGAAATCTAAGGATGAAATCAGGATGATCTGAAACGGATTTGCCTATGAAATAATTTCAAAAATGTATGTTCTGAAAATGTTCGACCCATTGCAATACCTTCATTTTCCTATTGTTACCAAATAAATGTTTTATTCAGTTTATCTTACCTAACGTTACCTGTAACGTTTAGTGCTTTGTTAAATTTAATTTGAATTCAGCTTTGTTTTTAATGTCAAACCTTGGCGAATTTTCAAAGAAAATAAAGCTATTGCAATGGGTAACATTTTCAGAACATGAATTTTTGAAATATTGTTATAGGCGAATCCGTTTCAGAGCATCCTCAGCTCATCCCTAGATTTTGACAAAAATTTATGTATTATGGATATTTATGTGCCACTCCAGATGATATCTGTCTTTGATGGTAAATAGTCCAGATTTCTCCAAAACGTTTGTATTGCCAAACGAAAGGATGAGTTCGAAGATGAGCAATATTCAAATTCCAAGGGGTCAAATTGGAGTTTTTAGGCGTTAAAAGTCGGTAAAAACGGCTAAAATTGCAAACAATTGCTATAAAATCACTGGAAGTGGTATGGAAGGTTGAGTAAAGACAGAAAAATACCATTTCAGTTGTTTTTCACTCAGAATAGAGGTCAGATTTTGACTTTTGTGGGTAAAAATTGGTATTAATGGTGAAATCAATATTAACTCACCTGACGTTGTGTGAGATGATTAATCGCGACGGAGGGACTACCTCGACGATATAACTATTTTTCTCAAAAGCAAGTGGGTCAAATTTGACTTTATTAGGGTCAAACGTCGGTAAAAATGGCTAAAATCACGAAATATTATATAATTTTAAGAAACGTGGTATACCTATGGTTTCTCGCTATATCATATTTTTACACAAGATCAAGAATATTTCTTTGAAAATTCGCTTTTATAGCCATGCTACATGATATGAATTGTTTCTATTTCCTATAAACCCCCCCATTCAACTATCCTGGCTACGCCACTGACACAGATGCCTTTCTATCAAACTAAAAGAGAAGACGCTCAATGAGGAGTTTTCTTTATTCAAAACGTTCTAATGACTGAAATAGGAAAGTGTGCTTCACTTGAATACGTGGACCTGTAAATTAGTCCACTGTTGAGAGCAGTCTCTTAATAAAGAATAAAAATTAAATTTACCTTTCGATTCTGTCACTATGTAGACTGAGGCAAATGCAGTTTCCCTTTGTGATGAATTGGTGGAATTCTGCCGGGACCACTGGATCTTCCTCCCCTCTCATCAGGAGGGAGTCCGCTATTCATAGGTCTACTTATAGGGACTAGGTTGTCACATATCATTCGACGAACAATTATTGTTCAAAATTCAATGAATAAATTATCAATATTCAGTAAAATAATTTAACTATCACTTCATTGTCCAACACTTTATTGATCTACATTGTTCAGTTACATTCGTTTAGAAAGTTCACATGTTTATAGTTAACATTTTTGATCTACCTTGATCGTAAAATAATTCAACTATCATGGTTTTAACGATGATTTGAGTCCTGGGGTTGTGTGACTGTCAGAAATCAGGATAGAGATTGGAAGTTTTCGATCACACGGTTTATTAAGTATGCAGTTAGGGACCGGTTTCGGGTCTTGGCCCATCATCAGCCTCTGCAAATTTACAAAAAACACGTGTCAAAATCGGTCCTATATTTGAACAATATTATTTAGGTATGCTTACGTGACTGGATACTTATGTGATTTTAATTTAAGTGAATGCAGTGAAGTAAATTCAAGTGATTGTAATGAGGTCAAAATAGGTTAATAATATCTAAATACAAAAATTCCTTACTTTTCGGTGGAGTACCTACTACAAACGGATCGCTCGTTCACCCACTGTAGAGTAAAGGTTGTCAAGGCGGAATTAGGAATTGTACTGAAGCGAAAGGCTTATTGTGCGAAAAATGCTCTTAGGTAGGGTGGTTTGTCGGTGGGGGGGGGGGGGGGGGGGAGAGATTTTGAAATTTGATCGAAAAGATTGAGAAGCGTTGAATGGGTTACATCTGTTTGCTTGTTGAGACAGTTTGAAGTTTGGAAAGAACGATTAATTTCTATAATTATTTTCTAAATAGTTCAGTGCCAGGCCCTTTGAAGGGTGAATTTTCTTCAATCAAATTAATGTTGGGAGTATGGAGATCTCCCGTTTTGGAGTCTAAAAGCTCGCTCATGTTCCTCTGCCCTCACGGAAAAAGACCTATATGTGCGGCCTATATAATGTTTCTGATGGCAAGGACATTCGTGTTCATAGGAGGGGATGGGGTCCTTATTCCTGACTAGTTGTCGTCCTAAATTCGATATCGTTTTGAAAGGGACATTAATGTGTTTGTAAAGTGATTTTCCTACACGATCCGATGAATTATGGAAAAATGATATAGAGCCGAATATTTTTGGGGGATCAGGGGGGCCTATTCACTAAGCCAAAGAGACATCTCTTTCAGGTCCGACTCTCTCTTTGGGCCAAATAGATTTTTATAGTATCCATGACAGGGTTATTCAGTAACTTTTCAAAGAGAGAGTTGGCGGCCATCTTGGCATTCTCGATCTCTTTCAGAGAGACACCTAATTAGGTGTCTTCCCTCGAAAGAGAGAGTCTATTTCTCGTTTGTTTCACAGTGATCGTGTAATATCCTCCTTCATCCGTGTAATATCCTCCTTCATCCGCAACCACATCGGTACTTTTGATCGTGTATTCTTTCATTTCATAAAGGTAAGTCAATTTAAATTAAAAATATATACATAATCATTGATTCATGAGTAAAAACGTCCAAGTACGGGTTGAGGCAGGTACCTACCTACCTAAGAGGTTCATTAGGTGTAGATAAATATAACACAAGCATTAAAAGCCCCCTAATTCGACTTTTTCTGTTTATAATTGAGACTTTTTGGTTTATTATTTTCAATAATGAACCATTGGAATCGAGCATGAAAAAAAAAATTCTTACCCCCCCTCAAAATTTGATGGTTTACGTTTCAAGGTATGTAGAATCCAAAACTGCAATAAAAATATTTCTGTCTGTCCGCCGTACGCCGTACGGGCCACTTTTCTTAGTTACCATGAAAAAAAATTGATGAAATTCGGGTTATAGGTTCCGTTCGGCGTCTAGTTGGTCCTCGAAGCTCGACGTTACTGTGAGTCATCTCTAAGGGGTTCAAAATAGGGGTTGAAATTTTCAAAACGCCTATACCATTTTTTTACGTAAATATTTTTACGGTTTTAAATAGTTCTTGAACTTGCGAGTTTTTTAAGACCATCCGGAGCATCGTACGTCCAGCCGTTCGTTCACAGTAAGGCCCCGAAGTTTGCACCGACAGGCATTTTCGACTCCAGTGTGAACGAAATTGTATACAATTCAAACCAAATCTCGTAACCAGAGACGCGCCCACAATAGGAATTTGTGAATACGGCCAATCATTGGTAGGGATCACCTGATTATATTGGCGGAGTATGAAGTCAAGTTGGTTGTTCTGTGATATTATTTCGCTTGAAAAAAAATCAGTCATGCAGCATGACTTAATGAGCGAATTTTCAAAGAAATATTCGAATTAATGGCTATGGTTTTGAATAAAGGAAAACTTCGGTCTAAAATTTGGTTTTCTATGTATATTCTCTTCGTATTTATTTTAATTTGTACGTTTTGTCCATCCTGATTCTACCGTTTGTTTATTACGTAATTGTACTAAGTGCTTATTTATTTGATCGCTGTGGGTAAATTCAAGGAGTTGTACTAATCGTTTGCCTCCCCCTTTTTTGCTTCGAACTCTCGTCTTCAATTAATACTTCTCACATTTTTCAATCTGACCACTCTAAGGGGGTGGGGGTAAGAGTTTAAAGATTATCCTAGTTTTGGGTAATTTTTGCGCACTTTAAATGCTCTAATTTAAGAACGGATTTAGATATCTAAAATCCGATTTCACTATCGTGTTCAGCGTGCAAAAACCTTTAAAATGAGGGGTCACTTGTTAGAAAATAACATTTTGGGGATTTTTGGGTAATTTTTGCGCACTTTAAATGCTCTAATTTGAGAACGGATCAAGATATCTAAAATCCGATTCCACCATCGTGTTCAGCGTGCAAAAACCTTTAAAATGAGGGGTCACTTGTTGGAAAATAACATTTTGGGGATTTTTGGGTAATTTTTGCGCACTTTAAATGCTCTAATTTGAGAACGGATCAAGATATCTAAAATCCGATTCCACCATCGTGTTCAGCGTGCAAAAACCTTTAAAATGAGGGGTCACTTGTTAGAAAATAACATTTTGGGGATTTTTAGGTAATTTTTGCGCACTTTAAATGCTCTAATTTGAGAACGGATCAAGATATCTAAAATCCGATTCCACCATCGTGTTCAGCGTGCAAAAACCTTTAAAATGAGGGGTCACTTGTTGGAAAATAACATTTTGGGGATTTTTGGGTAATTTTTGCGCACTTTAAATCCGCCAAAACCCTCCTTAGAGTAGGCCAATTTCGCCCATCTTCGAACTTAGCCTTTCGATTGCCAAGATAGATTTTTTGTGCAAATTTGAGCTGTTTATCTCAATTCTATCGAGAGTTATCGTCTGGAGTGACACATATATAAATAAATATATATATATATATATATATATACATATAAAAAAGTGTTAAATTTCAGGAATCGTTTTAGAATGGTCTGAAACGGATTTCTATGAAGAAAATTTCCAAAAATTTATATTATTTAAATTTCGAAGCCATTGCAATAGCTTCATTTTCTTTGAAAATTCGCTAAAATGATGGCTCTTTTGGAGTTTGTTGGTAGGTAGTGAAACTTGAACAAACGTTGAAGTATTATTGATGGGTAAATTATTACTACGGTAAATCATTACTCAACGGTAAATTATTACACAACGGTTCATTATACCATCTACGTAGAAGGGGCTGGAGTTTGTTGGTAGGAACTTTTGCAACTTTTTTCACTCCTCATCAACAATTTCTTTTCAGAACTTCATTATGTGTGTTTCTTTTTGTTAGGTACTGTTTGTCATCGGCAGAATTATTTTAGCAACATTTAACTCGTGATTTAGGTAGGTACCTAGTAACGAGTACGGGGTTAGGTACTAACCTACGGAGGGTCTGCGCTCTACATAATATGCATAGAATAGTACATATCATATTATATAGATGGGTTATCTATACATAGAGCTGTGATCTGTAACAGAAGGGTATTCTATACAAAATAATAAACCGTTGTGCAGGGATTTGCAGCGTTTTTCAATTTCATTTAAACTTTTATCCGATTCGTGAGTAAAAACGTCCAAGTATGGATTGAGGTAGGTAGGTACCCATTGAATAGGTATTACTAAGAAATGCGTTCATTATTAAGGAATTGAACTCCCGGGGGCACAAACATCTCGCACTTCATGGATACTATGGCATTTTCGTGTATTAGGATCCATATCTCTTTCTCAACGTCTCTAGTGCTATTCTGTAAAATAGACGAACCCGGAGACATTGGAAGAGACTGTCTCCCCGGGGGAGACTATCTCTCGCGGGAGATTTTCAAAATAGATAATCTCTTTCCACTGTCTATTTTAGTGAATAGGCCCCCTGAGGTCGATGGTGGTGGGAATGTGGATGTTATTGCTGATTTAACGTCCTTCTTATGAATCAAACGATCTACAATACCGTCCTATCCATTATTATAGGCAATGGTTTTGACTTGCCCAACACTTTATTGATCTACATCGTTCAGTTACTTCGTTTAGAAAAGTTCAAATTTTTCGTGAGTGTCGAAATGTCGAGGCCGGAGCTTTATAACGAAACAAAGTCAAAACTTTCTCATGTTACCCATTTACATTGTCCCGTTGACCCCCGGGTGAGGTCGCTCGAAGTTGTGAGCCATTCATTAAAATAGTCCCTGAACATTAATGTTTTAACATGTGGGAAAACTCAATTTCACCGGATGTTCAGGAGGCCAAGAGTTGTGTAGCGGGGCGGTTTTTATTCCGTAAGAACAATTATGTCGTTTCCGCTCCTAACCGTGAGAAAAGATGATGTAGTGGAAGGGGCTTCTTGGTGCTTTTAAATCACACAGGGCACGCAAATGTCGAAAAAGCGTCTTCGGCGAGCTAAACGATGCTGTTGTCGGTGGTTTAGGGCGTGGCAGGGAACAGCTAATTTGGAGCTGTTTCTCAGAATGGATTTAGCTCTATTCCTAACCTCATTCACTGCCTTCGCAGACCTCTTTATTGACTTTCAGAAAAAGGGGAATTATTCGTTATTTGTTTACCTGCCTATCGCGGAACGGCCGAGCACGATTTGTGAGTCATCCGTGGGCGCGAGAAAACGTTTTAAATGAGCTCAGTAGCGAAACAACGTTCCATGGTGTTGAACTCTGCAACAAAAGCGGCTTGACGAGACGTGGACCAGTGCAAATGGTTCATGAAACTCAAGCCCGTAGTAAGGATTCGGAGGGGTTGAAGTAATGGCCAGAAATGATGTAGAGCAGGATTCGAAATTTGAAAATTTACTCGCAATTTGTAGCTTATATTTTGCTTCTTAACTACTAAAGTTAGGGAAGCCTTGGATTCATGATTGAGTAGTCCTCCAAAATGAAAATTTCCACTACCATTTTGCGTTTTATAAACATCCAGGAACATTTTTGGTCCCGTGTGTCTGTCTGTCTGTGGTCAATTATTCCTTGTAACGCCCATAACTACCCGAAATAATGGTCGAAATGGGCTGAAATTTGGAGGGTAGGTGCGGGTTGTGTCACAAATGATCCCATACCAAAATCATTGAAAAAGTACGCTAACTCTCGCCTGCGGATGCGCAAACGTGGAATAATTGAAACGCCCATAACTGCCTTAAGTATCGTTGAAATGAGTTCAGATCTGGAGGGCTGATCTGGAATAATACTTTGACAGTTCCGTATAAATTTCAATGGAATCGTAATGTAACTTTCGTCTGCGCATGCGCGAACATGAAATGTTGTCAGTTTCCTTGTAACGCTTCTAACTACCCGAAAAATAGTACACGCGGGTTGGATCGCAGATGGTCCCGTATCCGAACCCAACTATTCTTATACGTTGATGTGATTCAAGTGAGTAAGCTATACTGCCTACTCGAATTGGCAGACGTTTTTCCGTCGTAGTTCTGACCGCATCCTGCAGTTATTTGGAATTCAAATCGTCGTACGAACTGAGGGAAACTCGTGAATGGAATATCAAGTGGAGCTCTCTCTAGCCCCATTTCCGGGACTCATTCGCTTTACGCTTCCGCCTAAAGATGCCACTGAGCTAAGTATTAGCCGGACGTCATCAATTTACGTGATAATAGGTTTTGGCGTCTGAATATCGCCTCAGTGCGGGAGTTAATAGGCATTTACGGGCTTTTATAGTAGCTATCACATAATTTTGTATGTTGCTTATGTAAAAACCAATCTTTATGCTCCGGTATAGATGCGAAGGTCTTGTGGCCGAAGAACCGTAGACCTAGACTTTATTGGCGCAGGGAGGAGGGGGAAAATGATACTATCAATCAGTCTGATCGTTGTATCAGCTCCAATGAACTTTATGAAATAATGATAATGGAAAATTGAAATTGCCACTTCTATTTCTCCATCCCCATCTGATGAGTAAGCACTAAATGGACCTTGAAACCCAACTCCACAACCTAGTTGATTAGATGACTATAAATGCAATATAGTTCCTTGTTTGGCTTCTAATTACTTGGCAATTACTTGAATCTCCCACTGCCCTTGTGATTTACAAGTCATCATAAGACTGCTTCATGCAACAATTATAAGGAAGTTCTTTCCGAAATGAAGTTTTTAGTTGAGTGGGATTCAGGAGCTACCTGTCGATCAGGATTGGTTTTATTGTCTGCCGTTTCTTAACTATTTCGCATAATGTAATTAATTAAACAAACTTTTATCGGATATTGAAAAATTTCCAGACTTCCCAAGGACCTACATTTGAATGAAATGAAAAATCTGATTAGAACCATCATCAGAATAACGAAGTACTTTAATATTTCCAGATATAGTCGAACGAAGTGAACAAGCAGGTTTCAGGTAGTAAATGAACAATGGTGATCCATCATACTATCATACCACTCACTATCACACATACCACACCACACTCAGTATACCACACAGCGATAGAGATAGTGTGATATCACTATTGTTTGCTGTGGAAAGGGTGTAACAAACCACCAATTTTCTAGCATAACAACCCAAATAATTATCATCAACTGTTATTATTATTAATTATTATTATTATTAACTGTATTCATGTTATATTCCCTACCTATCAACGAATAATTCTGTTGTCAAATGGTAAAATAATTATGATGTCGCTTTTTTTGAATTTTACGTGGGAGAAAATTTAAAGTTGTTCTACCCCATGATAACTCGGCTATTACGTTTAACTGATACGTGTTTTCGCAGTTATTTAGGTAATTTACTTGGGAATTAAATGGCGGTCAGCATAACTCCCCATCTCGCCGCCAGCAGTGGTATTTTCAGAACTCCTGAAGGGTATCCTGACATATTGGCATCTTCTTCTTCCCAAATGTTTTCCATTATGCAGAGGCAATGTGGATTCATCAATTTAACAGAGCTAATTAAGTTCAAAACTTACTATCTTGTTTTTGGTATATTATTTTCAATAATGAACCATTGGAATCGAGCATGAAAAAAAAAATTCTTACCCCCCCTCAAAATTTGATGGTTTACGTTTCAAGGTATGTAGAATCCAAAACTGCAATAAAAATATTTCTGTCTGTCCGCCGTACGCCGTACGCCGTACGGGCCACTTTTCTTAGTTACCATGAAAAAAAATTGATGAAATTCGGGTTATAGGTTCCGTTCGGCGTCTAGTTGGTCCTCGAAGCTCGACGTTACTGTGAGTCATCTCTAAGGGGTTCAAAATAGGGGTTGAAATTTTCAAAACGCCTATACCATTTTTTTACGTAAATATTTTTACGGTTTTAAATAGTTCTTGAACTTGCGAGTTTTTTAAGACCATCCGGAGCATCGTACGTCCAGCCGTTCGTTCACAGTAAGGCCCCGAAGTTTGCACCGACAGGCATTTTCGACTCCAGTGTGAATGAAATTGTATACAATTCAAACCAAATCTCGTAACCAGAGACGCGCCCACAATAGGAATTTGTGAATACGGCCAATCATTGGTAGGGATCACCTGATTATATTGGCGGAGTATGAAGTCGAGTTGGTTGTTCTGTGATATTATTTCGCTTGAAAAATGATGGCTCTTTTGGAGTTTGATGGTAGGTAGTGAAACTTGAACAAACGTTGAAGTATTATTGATGGGTAAATTATTACTACGGTAAATCATTACTCAACGGTAAATTATTACACAACGGTTCATTATACCATCTACGTAGAAGGGGCTGGAGTTTGTTGGTAGGTACTTTTGTAACTTTTTTCACTCCTCATCAACAATTTATTTTCAGAACTTCATTATGTTTGTTTCTTTTTGTTAGATACTGTTTGTCATCGGCAGAATTATTTTAGCAACATTTAACTCGTGATTTAGGTAGGTACCTAGTAACGAGTACGGGGTTAGGTACTCACCTACGGAGGGTCGGCGATCTACATAATATGTATAGAATAGTACATATCATATTATATAGATGGGTTATCTATACATAGAGCTGTGATCTGTAACAGAAGGGTATTCTATACAAAAATAATAAACCGTTGTGCAGGGATTTGCAGCGTTTTTTAATTTTTGTACCAAGATGATTGTTGTGGAGGTGGAAATGAGTAGTTTGTTTACATTTTGGTTTATTATTTTCAATAATGAACCATTGGAATCGAGCATGAAAAAAAAAAATTCTTACCCCCCCTCAAAATTTGATGGTTTACGTTTCAAGGTATGTAGAATCCAAAACTGCAATAAAAATATTTCTGTCTGTCCGCCGTACGCCGTACGGGCCACTTTTCTTAGTTACCATGAAAAAAAATTGATGAAATTCGGGTTATAGGTTCCGTTCGGCGTCTAGTTGGTCCTCGAAGCTCGACGTTAGTGTCAGTCATCTCTAAGGGGTTCAAAATAGGGGTTGAAATTTTCAAAACGCCTATACATTTTTTTTGCGTAAATATTTTTACGGTTTTAAATAGTTCTTGAACTTGCGAGTTTTTTAAGACCATCCGGAGCATCGTACGTCCAGCCGTTCGTTCACAGTAAGGCCCCGAAGTTTGCACCGACAGGCATTTTCGACTCCAGTGTGAATGAAATTGTATACAATTCAAACCAAATCTCGTAACCATAGACGCGCCCACAATAGGAAATTTGGCGGAGATGAAATCATTGCTAGGGATCACCTGATTATATTGGCGGAGTATGGAGTCGAGTTGGTTGTTCTGTGATATTATTTCATTTGAAAAATGATGGCTCTTTTGGAGTTTGTTGGTAGGTAGTGAAACTTGAACAAACGTTGAAGTATTATTGATGGGTAAATTATTACTACGGTAAATCATTACTCAACGGTAAATTATTACACAACGGTTATTATACCATCTACGTAGAAGGGGCTGGAGTTTGTTGGTAGGTACTTTTGCAACTTTTTTCACTCCTCATCAACAATTTCTTTTCAGAACTTCATTATGTGTGTTTCTTTTTCTTTAACTCGTGATTTAGGTAGGTACCTAGTAACGAGTACGGGGTTAGGTACTAACCTACGGAGGGTCTGCGATCTACATAATATGTATAGAATAGTACATATCATATTATATAGACGGGTTATCTATACATAGAGCTGTGATCTGTAACAGAAGGGTATTCTATACAAAATAATAAACCGTTGTGCAGGGATTTGCAGCGTTTTTACAACCGAATATGAAGTCGATTTTGACCAAGCAGTGGAAAATTGAGGTTCTAACGAAATTTTAGCCTTAAATTTACGTTAAAATTTGGCCTAAAATCGTCATTCTTCCTCACACAGTTTGGGTCCCCATTTGGGAACACATTGGCGTCTTAGTTGTGCTCCGAAGCCCGATCAGAATACACCCAGGGGTGTTACGCATGAAAAATGGGTGTCAAGATAGGGGTTTTTAGGTTTTAGTGAACATGAGCTTGTGAGGTATCGTTTTCCATGTTTTTTAGGGTGAGAAGACCAAATTTGAAGTTGTTTTTGACCAATGACTGAAGAACTGAGATAGTAACGAAGGTTCAGCTCCCAAAATTCAGTTTTTATGAGTCAAAAACCTCAGAAATTGTCTGAAATCACCATAAATTTATATAATAACGCTAAAAGTAGTATCAACAGGTGAATCAAGACAAATGACACTATAAATTATCAAATATCATTTGTCGAAAATTGGAGCCTGTTTCGTGTTTGGTGGGGGGGGGGGGGGGGGGGTGGAACTATCAAAAACAGGTATTTCAGTTATTGTACATGAAAGAAACAATAAGTGAACAGCCGAAATTTCTGTACGTATGCCCACTAGAATAATAAACCCATGTGACAAGGACTTTGCAGCGTTTTTTTCAACATTTCTTCGTTCTTACAGATGGCTATAGAGCACAATATGTCTACTTATGACATTTTGCCATCTTCATGTTCAGGAAAGAACATACCTACCTTCTGCACTGATGGCAGAACAATATTTGACATGTGGCAAGCTGCCCTTTATTATTTTTTTGACATAATGCCACATCTCATATCTCCGGAACTAAATGTCGTAGGGTTACAATAACTTGACAGTAGCTAGACCTTGATGTGATGATTCCAAACCCACGAGAAACTCGATATCACCAAAAAAGTGACATAATGACATTTTGCCATCTGACGACAGAATTTTATTAAATATTAACTATCGGCATGAGCTTCTAAATGAAAGTCTGCGTAGGTAGAGTCCTCTTGTAGGTGCTTAACGTGATGCGCAGACTGATGTGGTGAAGGCAGTGTCGAATGTAAATAACTGATGGTTATGGGGGGGGGGGGGGGCGAATTGGGTGTAATGACTCAATCCACAAAATCCATTGCAGTCTTTATCCTGTCCAAATGAGCTGAGGGTTGGTGAGGTGAATTATTACACACTACACTGGTGGCCACTAGATTTTACAGCACTACAGGTAGGTACTGAAAAACGCTGCAAAGTCCTTGTCAGATGGGTTTATTATTCTATTTGACATATCTACAGAGATGTTGGCTGTTTATTTATTGTTTCTTTCATATAAAATAATTGAAATGGCTATCTCTGGTGGTTTCCACCAATTTTGGCTTTTTGGCCCCCAAAACACGAATAAGGTACTTTTTTTTTAAATTATCTCTGATCATTGATAGTACCATTCAATCGTTTTGATCCACCTGTTGACACTTTTTCCAGTGTTATTCTACAAATTTATGGTGATTTCAGACGATTTCCCAGGTTTTTGACTCATAAAAAATCAATTTTGGGAGCTGAACATCTAGTAGAACCTCAATTTTCTATTCTTTGGTCAAAATCGACTTTATATTCGGTCTTCTCGTCCAAAAAAACATGGAAACCTGTGATGAATTTAAAATTGGCTTATATTCATCACGGTGGTTTGAGGGAATTGCCCAGGCGGTTATGAGCGAGTCACCACCGACATCTGAGATCTTTTTGGATGAGGTTTTGCCTAGGCGGTTATGAGCGAGTCACCACCGACATCTAGGATCTTTTTGGTTGTGTCCAGGCGGTTATGAGCGAATCACCACCGTCATCTGGAATCTTTTGGGAGAATTTGCCTAGGCGGTTAAGCTAGGGATTCAGTGGGAGCGTATGCATCCGCATCTCGCGTTCGCGTCCGAACCACCGCTTCCAGACGCCGGCAGGGTTGTATTCGGTAGGAGCGTCCACGTTTGCGTCCACTAGTGTTGTGCCTACATCGATTTTAGTAGTGTTCACCATGCTGAAGAGGAAGGTAGCACTTCTGTTATTGTTGGAAGACGAAGAGGATGAGGATTTTTAACACTCATTGAAGAGATTACTATAACGTTTTATTCGATATTGCCAAAGATATACATGGCGCTTTTTCCACATTTCGTTCTTATAAGCATCATATTTACACTGTGAAAATGAATAAAAAATGTTTAACGTCGAATGACGAAAAAAGAATAATTCTAGACAATTGTATTCCCTTATACATCCTACTACGTACCTACCTACCTACCTACGGGAGGTGGGCCTTGGTGATCCGTCAGAACTACCTATGGTCACCGTGGATACATGATCAACTGGTCCCCCGAAATTTTTCATATACAAGCTATACACCATACTGTACCGTACACTTATACGTTGAGAGATAAAAATCTTCGAATCATCGAAGGGCGGTTTTATAAAGAAGAACTACAGCCAGTCCGTCATGACGAAATATATTTAATTGAAAAATTTTTACGTAAACAGAGAGATAAAATATTCGTAAAATATCTCGGATTTGATGAAAAGGGATGGCTTCCTCGGACGTCAGTTGTCGACAATTGAGCACTTCCCTTTTCCGTAATGTGATTAGCTCGTGATTGAGCCCCCCTCTTGGCCTCTGCCCTGGCTGTAACCCCCCTCCCCCTCTTAGCCCCCTCTGAGCTCCCTCCTGGCGTCTGATTGGTCTAGCCCGTGCCGTGCCGTGTGCCGTGCCAACTCCGCCTCAAGCCCCATATTACTACAACAAGTATTAAAAAATGCGGCAAATTTTATTACAACGGTTTTAGAAGCAGTTGAATTCACATTTTTTTCGGATTTTTGAATAATTGATTCAATGTTTTTTGGATGCCGGTCGTGGGGCTCTGAAGTTTGAAGTAGTTACAGGTCTGGAAGGCGAATTTGTCGACATTTGTAGCTATCTGTGTGAGGATATGTAGGATTATCTGTTTCTTAATGTAAACAGTCAACAGAAAATGACATTAAACAGTGCTCCGTTAGCCTGTGCTCAGATCACCTGTTACTTTATAATAAATAGCCTACAAGGATTAGACAGGTCATAGTGTGCTCAGTTCACCATCACCCGGAGCATCAGCCTTCCACTGGGCACATTCTTGGCTGTTGGGGATGAACCCCTTGAACTCTTGAGAATCTTGCCATCAGGAGCTAAGTATACAGGGTACACATTTGCACCATAATTATTTTAATTTTCCAACTTCTAGAATAGGTAGGTAACGGTTTAGTCAATGCCTGTGTTACTTGAAACTAGTTTCTGTGTACATATGCAGGTAGTAGTAGATTATAATTTAGTATGTAAGGATAAGACCATTAGAAAATATAGTTCATTAGTTTGAATGTAAAATACTTGTATTTATAATTTTCCTGATTTTTAATTAGTGGGCTGATTTCACTTAAATTTAAAATTTTAGGTTTCGTTTGTGAGTTTAAGGTCTAAGGCCTATTTTATTAGTTTTGGTTGAACGTGGCCAAAGCAACTGTCATAATATAGATAGATAGATAGAAATAATGTGTATTAATCATACCTTTTAAATATACAATACAATCAACAGATGCATCAAACATTGCAGGGCACGAACTGAATGCCATCTTTCCAGAGAGTCGACGATCAAATCTACAATTAAAAAGGTCCATAAGTTATTATTCATTAATACTCAGTCGATTCACATTCATTATTACATTCCTACTATTACACTTTTCACTAAGATTTACACTAACTTTTTAATTGCAGCTATTGTTAATTTTTCAGTATGTACACTGAATATACATACACTAACTATCATACATTATTTATTTTTACTATGCCAGTATCTCCCAGTTTGTTAACAAGTCTGACCTAAGAAGGGTTGGGAAGGATGCGAATGCCTATCAGTGTTATTGACTGTACTTGCCAATGAGAACATGGAATATTTTAGGTATTTTACTTTAATTCTGAATGAGTTTTAGAAGTTTACAGAACAGAAACAATGAAAATTTGCAGGCAGCTAGACAACTTGAAACGCTCTGGGAAGGGACTAGCAAACTGGGGCTAGGTTACTCGAGGGCTTCCGAGGGCGAGTGATTAATAGAAGGGCGAAGGGCGAACTACCAGGTGGAAAACGGACGTCCGAACACAACCTTTCCCGAAGAGGGAAAGGGACCTTTTTCACGGAAGGGTAGAAATCGATTCTGTGCATTTGGTTTCCAGAGTGAAAGGGTTGGGAATTAAAAAGTATTGGGTGGGGGGGGGGGGGGGGTAGCATGAGAAAGTTGGAGAACATATTGAGTTCTTCGAATCCGTATTTTTACTGACAATCCCCTCAATCTTTCCCCGGTGAAATCAGCGCTCGATAGACCGGATTTAATTTCGGATGGACCCCCCCCCCCCCCCTTTTTTTTTTAAACCTACACAAGATTGCGGCCTTGAATCCATTTTTCCTCGCGCAAGCCAATTATAATGCTGCAAGTAGGTGGTGGCTTTGCAGCTGCTGCTCACCTGGCAGTCTTCTTTCCTGCTCGAGCTGTGGGCAGGTCTCCAGATGGCTCACATCCATGTCACCCTTGGAACAGAAAGGGCATGCAGGAGAAGCTGACAGCCCTAGCCTATTGAAGTGCTTATTTGTGCTTATTTAGGAAGTCGTGCCCAGTTGCAGCTCGGAAGATGCTACGGAAAAGCGCCTTGGCAAGATCGGTGGTGCCCTTCCGTCCCTCAGGGACTCCCATTGCTATCGGCCTGTTGTGCATGGGATGGAAATATAACTTGGAGCATTAAATAAAACTGAACATATGGCAGTATGTAGTGTTGAATCAATAGCTCATTTATTTATTTTTTATACACGGGCGGATGCCCAATTTACAAGAAAAAAATAGGTACCCAATGAAAAATGAAAACAACAAAAACAAAAACAAAAAACCTGATAAACCGATAGGTCTCAGCGCTGCCAGGACCTTGCGACGGAAGGAAGAAGGCACGAACTGAACAGGTCCACATCCAATTGTCTGAAATCTCTCTAAATTCGGGTCATTGGTGATTCAGCTAGTAGTTGGTTGTAGAAGCCTACGTGTAGAATGTGGGTATATTACGGGTTGTATAGGGTGGAACGTCAGAGCTTGTAGCTCGACAGCTTATACAGGAACAGTGTGTACATGAGTTTTGTTCGTTTCTGTAGAAGCACCAACACACTCATGGCGATGCTCGTTTTAAATCCGGATTTGAATGCAGAGAAATGCAGGAACCTTCAACGAACTACCGCAGTTTTGTTATTTGCATAGTAGGGAGACCATACGGAAGAACAGTTACTCCAGGCTGGGACGCACCAGCGCGCTGAACAACAGCCGCAAGATGCCGAAGTCTGTGAAGTCGCGAGATGGTCTCATGACAGAACCAAGCGTCTTCATCGCCTGACTAGTTACGCGATCAAGGTGGTAAAAAAACCATAGTTACTGTCAAAATAAACCCCTAGACCACAGATCGCCAGGGGGCGAAGCAACACCTGGCCTCCAAGGCATAATCTTAGGGCGGGCGCACACGGGCGACTTTTTGTTGCCCAACTGTTTCGTGTTTCCGACGAGGCCTGTGCATTTGAACCAAGGCGCGCACGCGGAGCGACGCGACAGACGCGAGCACACGGGCGACAGTTTTGTTGCCGTCTAGGATTATATCTATACATATAATAAAACAGTGTCTGTTTGTTTGTCTGTGTTTGTTTGTTTGTCTCGGCATCAATTGAGAACGGCTGAACGTAGAAAGTTGCGGCTGGTACCATTTGACGCAGAATTTATCTGGGAAGGTTTATGAAAAATCCGCATTTGAATCTGTCCATCCGTTGAAACGCTATGAATGAAATACTACTAAAAAACATGTTATAATCACTTCTATGAGGACGTTTATGCTTATAATAACTTTGAACGGTTGGACGTAAATCCGATTGTAATTAGATTCTGGATTCAGCTCGACGAGTACATTCAAGTGGTACTTCAATCAGGATGTTAGTGGGAGGGGGGGTACAGGTTATGAGAGGGGGGGGGGGGGGTCTACAGAAATTTCAAAACTACTTGACCAATTGGAGTGCAACTTTGGGAATTTGTTGTGAGAACATTGAGGAATGTTTCTAACCAGGTAGGGAGGGTTCATAGGATACGGGGGGGGGGGGGGGGTTAAAGGCAGTTAGGGTTGGCATTGGGGAAGGTGGTATCTGTTATGAGTGGGGCCTGTCCTAAAGGGGGTGTCTGTTCTACCGTTGCGAAGCGCGGGTACACAGCTAGTCTAGAAATAATATCTAGTGCCTAGTTTAAAAGTGGTACATATTTTTCCCTATTTTTGGCAAAATGGCAGTGACATCAGCGGGTGAACCCAATATTTTCGTTTCCTTTTATTTTTCCTGAGTCGTAAAGCACAAACCACTGCAGTCTGTACTAAATCCATGTTCACTGTACTACGAAATCAATGAAAATGAATCTGCTGTAAGGCAACAGTTGCCCATCGTGTTGAGCAACTGTTGCCTTGACAGCAGATTCATTTTCGTTGATTTCGTAGTACAGTGAACATGGATTTAGTACAGACTGCAGT
This sequence comes from Leptopterna dolabrata, assembly GCA_954871275.1. Classification (NCBI taxonomy): domain Eukaryota; kingdom Metazoa; phylum Arthropoda; class Insecta; order Hemiptera; family Miridae; genus Leptopterna; species Leptopterna dolabrata. The sequence goes on along the minus strand of OX940982.1, from coordinate 1,811,381 downwards.
GATTTGTGCTTTAATTATACGACGCAGGAAAAATAAAAGGAAAAGAAAATATTGGGTTCACCCGCTGATGTCTGAAAGATTAAATAAAGGGAAATTCCCGTTGATATTTGAAGAACTACAATGTAATAACCCATTATATCTAATGTTGTGTTAGATATACTAATGTTATGTTGATTATATCTAATGTTATTACATAATAACTTAGTTGTGTTTTACTAATTTAAAATAAACTTTCTTGTGTTTTACTCTTTCTATATTAATAAAAACCACTAAATACAAAACTTACCTGCATGTTTTCTTTGGTCTTTAGAGAGCTACCCCCATCGTAGACAACACATTTGTGCAAGCTTCTTCCCACATTTTGCCTTTCAAACTGGCATCCGAATAATCCTTTAAAGTTTTATTGAACAACGCCGGCCTCTTTTCAACTTCACTTATAACTAAATCACTGTCGATATCTCCATCCCTCCCTGCCATTTTGCCAACAATAGAGAAAATATGTACCACTTTTGCACTAGGCACTAGATATTAATTCTAGATATAATCCTAGACGGCAACAAAACTGTCGCTCGTGTGCGCGCGTAGATCAAAACTATGGTAGGGGCGAAGAGACTGAGACAGTTTTGTCGCCCTACTGTCGGGGCCGAGTTGAGAACCCTGCGGCACTCCCTGAGGCGTGAAAAGGACAGGAAAAGACCGACGTCCCTCACTCGAACTCTCAGAGAAATCGGTGGGATAGAACCATGTCAGGATGGAACCGAAAAGCTCAAATTTAATCAGCAGTAAGGGGTAAGACACTCGGTCAAAGGCCTTGCAAAATTCCGCGTAAACAGCATCGACCTGAAGACCGTTACCGAAGGCATCCATCGCGTACTGCTGGAAGATAAAAATAAAGGTTGTGATGAATTTAAATGTATCATCACGGTGGCGTGAAGGAGTTAATAGATGAGAGCGAGGGAATTTCACCTAGGCGGCGGTAATCCACCGATGTAGGTGAGAGGAAGGAAATTCACCTAGGCGGCGGTAATCCACCGATGTAGGTGAGTGGAAGGAATCTCGTCTAGGCGGCGGTAATCCACCGATGTAGGCGAGAGGAAGGAAATTCACCCAGGCGGCGGTAATCCACCGATGTGGGTGAAGGAAGGAAGGTGCTTGTCTAGGCGGCGGATATCCACCGATGTAGACAAGAGGAGAAGGTAGGAGGTGAATTCCCAGAGCGGCGGATACCACCAGGCATCTGGGAGGAGGAAGGTAGAGAGAGAAGAGAGAGCTGGTTAGAGGAAGTGTCGAATGAAGCTAAAGCTCCAGGATCCGGGATTATATAGGACTTGGAGTCCTCTCCCTCCAGCTCCCTGCTGGGAGCTGGTAGTGGGGCACCAGGTTGTGTCCCCCGGATTCTGTCGCCTGTCTCCCCACTCAGATGTTTATTGACGGAAGGTAATTTTTACATCGGAATATTGGTGAGAGCTTTAAGGTTGTAGTGGAGTGTTCCCGGGAGGGACTCACGACAGAGGTCCCCCCAGTTCGAACCAATGATTGAGGTAGCTGAAGGCTCAAGTTGACAGTGGCTGAGGGCTGCGGAAACAAAAAGGGGAGCTGAAGGCGCAAGGATACAGGAGCTGAAGGCTGAAACAAACAATTGTAGTGCTGAAGGCAGAAGAGTGACCGGAGGTGTCTTAAAGCTAGGGTGACATACAATTAGTAGAATAAGTAGGCATAAGTTGACATAAGTAGACAAAAGTAGACATAAGGAGACATAAGTAGCTAAGTAGATGTAAGTAGATGTAAGTAGATGTAAGACATAGGTAGATGTAAGTAGATGTAAGACGATGATGGGAACATATGTACAAAGAGGGTGTGATGAAAAATTTGATGAGGTGACAACATTTACAAAGGTGATGAGTTCGATGATGATGAGGATAGTATGTTAGATATTTACATTAGATGTTTACAGGTGCAAGGTATTTACAGGAAACATTTACAGGTATGTACAGGTATTTACAGGTATGTACAAATTTTTGGTACGGTGTCAGGGGAGACAAAATTGAGCGGGGTTGCGAGATCCGCCGTTCCCTGGGTGTGGGTTGTGTGTGGTTTAGTGTGTTGAGTGTGTGTGTGTTGTGAAAAGGTGGGTGTGGTGTGTGGGGGGGTGTTGATGATGCCCGCTGCGACGAAGTGGCCACGGCGGGGCTGTGAGGTTCGGTACAGTGTCTGTGGGATAAAGGAACACAAACACTGTCCCGAAATCTCAAGGCCCCGCCGTGATTTCTCAGAGCGGGGCGGGGGACTTGGCCGCCGGGACGCGGGGCGAGGGACGCTCCCGTCGTCTGTTGCGGCGCCCGGACCTTTTCGTCCCGGCGGAGGCTATTTCGGATATCCCCGGCGGTGGTGGGGGAAGAGGGGGTGTTGTAGGTTTGGTGGGCTGGGGTGTTTTTGGGGTTGAATCTACAATTGGGGGGTCGAAAATGGAGAAAAATGGGGGAGCGAGAGGGGGCTGAAATTTGGGGGGCGGGGGTTGTTGAAATTTGGGGGGCGGGGGTTCGTTGAGGACGGGGGTTTTGATGTTTGGAAGGGGCGGTGGGGGTGGCATAAGTAGGGTTAAATGAAGTTGGTGGAGGAGCGGATCTATAAGGGGGTCGGACGGGATGTAGGGGGGATGTACCCCGGTGGCTTTTGCTGCGCGAAATTCGCGCAGTATGCGCCACTGGGGGTACTTCCACCGCCGGGGCCGGGGAGGAAGTCCGGAAATCCTTCGCGGGAAAAACTGAAGCGATGCAGTAGGTCCGGTCGAAGGGGGTAGGGGGGAGAGCGGGTCCGGGACGTACACGTCCCGGAGTATCGCCGCCATTTCCGGATCCGAATCGAAATCCGGAAACGGCGACGGGGGAGACAGATTCGGTGGAGAGAGGTGTTGCATTGCAAACAGACGGCGGGAGACTGATAGTGGACGTTGGTTGAGGGAGAACAGGGGCGGGCTTGCAGCGGGCGAAAGGGACGGTGTGGGGTTTCCCGTCCATTAGCAGGGTCGCGGTGGTCGGTGTTGTGCGGATGACTTGAAAGGGCCCGGCATAAAGGGGCTGAAAGGTTTTATGCATGCCGGGCTCTTTCAAGTACATATGCGTGGAAGTGTAAAAGCGTTTTGGGTAAGTGGTGTCGTTTGTCGGTGTTGAGGTGTGTAACGGTTCCCTGTTAATGGACGGGGTGTTGTGTGGAGGGAAAATGTCGGCCGGTAAACGAATGGGGTCTCTGAATGCGTGTTGTGCGGGACTTGTGTTGTCTGAAGGACGGGCGGAAGTGCGGAGGCTAAGTAGAACGTAGGGGAGGGTTTTGGTCCATGAAGGGGAAGTGGCTGATGTGGAGATGGCTTGCTTGAGGACCGAGTGCCACCGCTCTATTTTCCCGTTGGATTGGGGGTGATAAGGAGTGGTGCGGATTTTCTGAATCCCGAGGGAACGGAGCAGGTCGGCAAAGTGGGCTGATTCAAATTGCCTCCCCTGATCGACCGTGAGTGTCCGCGGACAACCGTAGCGGCTGATCCATTGATTGAGGAAGGCCGCGGCGACGGCGTCCGCGGTAATGTGGGCGAGTGGGATACACTCTACCCAATTTGTCGCACGGTCGATCATGGTGAGGCAATACCTCTTCCCCTCGGAGGGGGGAAGAGGGCCGACCAGATCCAAGTGGACGTGTTCCCACGGGAGAGAATCGGGGATAGGTTGAGGAGGTACATGGGGGTGAGCCGAGACCTTGAATTGCTGGCACTTCTGGCACCCTAGAACCCAGGTACGTATATCCGTGTTCATATGGGGCCAGAAGTACCGCGTTTTGATGAGGTCCCGGCTCGCCCGAATGCCGGGATGATGGAGGGAGTGGTAGTGTAGGAACAACTGCCTCCTCAGCTCCGGTGGGACGTACGGGCGCGGTGTGTCGGCCGATACGTCGCACCAGAGATCTAGGGGAGGCAGCTGCTCCAATTTTGAGGCGGAGATGAGATGGGAAAGAGCGGGATCGGAGGTAGGAGTTTGATGGTTTTTGAGGGTTTGCGGGGAAGGGAAGGGCAGTAACTCCGCCACCGGCGCAGGGGTGGGGCGGGAGAGTGCGTCGGCGACGCAGTTGTCGGCCCCCGGCAAATAACGAATATCGGACGTGAATTGTCCGATAAATTCGAGTTGCCGGAGGCGACGGGGGGAGGCTGATTTTTGGTTTTGGAGGAGGGCGTGGGTGAGGGGCTTGTGGTCGGTTATGACAGAGAACTGCCTGCCCTCCACGAAGTCACGAAAGTGTTTGATGGCTTCGTGGATGGCGAGGAGTTCTCTGTCAAAGGTGGAGTACTTTTTTTGTGTGGGGGACAGAGTTTTGGAGAAAAAGCCGAGAGGTTGGGGGGTGGCGCCGGTGTGTTGGTGGAGTACTGCCCCGATGGCCCAGTCGGACGCATCTGTGGTGATGGAGAGGGGGGCATGGGGATCGGGATGGGCCAATAGAGCGGCGTCAACTAGGTCCTGTTTGCATTGTTGGAAGGCGGTAGTGAGGGCGGGGGTCCAGGAAATGGGGCGTTTATCGTTTTTCTTAGCCGGTTGTGGGATAGCGTGTATGAGTGGTTGTTGGTGTTGTGCCGCGTGTTTGATGTGTCTACGGTAAAAGTTCAACATACCCAGGAAACGGCGGAGTTCTGAGACAGTGTTGGGTCGTGGGAAATCGGTGAGGGTGTGAACTTTGTCCGGTAGGGGTTTTATTCCTTCGGACGAAACCTGGTGGCCGAGGCAGCGGACGGAGGGCTGGGCGAGGACGCACTTCGGAGTGTTAATGGTGAGGCCCTCGGCGGCGAAGATGTCAAGTACTTGTGTCAGGTGTGCGAGGTGTTCGGTTGGGTCTCGGGAAGCGATCAGTACGTCGTCCAAAAAACAGAAGACGAAGGGTAGGCCTCGTAGTATGTTGTCCATGTAACGCTGCCATGTTTGGGCAGCGTTACGGAGGCCGAAACCCATTTTGATATACTCGAACAGGCCGAAAGGGGTGATGATAGCTGTTTTAGGAACGTCAGGGGGGTAGATGTGAATGTGATGGAAGGCACGGGAGATGTCGAGCGTAGAAAAGATGGTTGTGTTGTGCAGGTGGGAAGAGAAATCCCTGAGATGCGGGACGTTGTAAAGGTCTGGGGTTGTACGGGCATTGAGGCGGCGGTAGTCGCCGCATGGGCGGATATCCCCGTTAGGCTTCTGCACAATATGTAGTGGAGAAGCCCACGGGGATTTGGAGGGACGGATAATGCCGTCTTTGATGAGGAGATCAAAATGTTTGCGGGCCTGTGAGAGTTGGAGGGGGTGGAGGCGTCGTGCTTTCGCGGATATTGGGGGGCCAGAGGTTTCTATGAAGTGCTGGGTCTGTGAGATGTGGGCTGAGGGGCGGCGCTGGGGTTTGTAGTTGAGGAGGAGTTGTTCAAACTGGGACGGGGGCCGATCCACCGCATGAATGAACCCGGGGATGGGTTTCTGGGTGGAGGGGTCGAGCAGGCGCGCGTTACGGACGTCTACCTGGAGGCCGAAATATGCGAGGAAATCGGCCCCCAGGATAGCTTTCTCCACGTCCGCCACGGTAAATTCCCACTCGTACGCGAGCCCGCTCATATGAATTGATGAGCGGTACGTCCCGTACGAGGGGATGGTAGTACCGTTGGCGGCGTAGAGGAGTTGCCGGTAACAACGCGCCTGTCGCCGGAGAATATTATTGGGGAAGATAGAGAGCGCCGCCCCTGTGTCGACGAGGAAGGGGACGTGCGTCTTTGAACATTTCAGGAACAGGCGTTGATGAGCTGGGGCGGAGTGAGGTAAAATTGGCGAGGTGTTGGTGTCCGTCGGAGGGGGGGGGGCTTGGTTCGTCCGAGGCGATGGGCGGGTGCGATGGCGGTGATTGGTCCCCCGCGAAGGAGACGCGGGGTGATTTTTTGCCGTTCCGGGGAGGGGGAACGGTAGTGGCGGCGCGAGTGGCGGCCGGAGGGGTGGTCGTCTTGGGGGCGGGGTTGGAGGGGCCGTTCCGTGGTGGGGGAACGGTAGCGGCGGCGCTAGTGGCGGCCGGAGGGTTGGCTGCCCTGGAGGCGGGCTTGGAGGGGCCGTTCCGGGGTGGGGGAACGGTAGCGGCGGCGCTGGTGGCGGCCGGAGGGTTGGCTGCCCTGGAGGCGGGCTTGGAGGGGCCGTTCCGGGGTGGGGGAACGGGAGTGGCGGCGCTAGTGGCGGCCGGAAGGTTGGCAGCCCTGGAGGCGGGCTTGGGGGGGTTGACTCGGGGTGGGGGAGCAGTTGATGGAGAGGTGGGGTGTTTAGCGGCGCCGTCAGATGCGGCCGGGAGGTTGGCAGCCGTGGCGGCGGCGTAGGAGGGGTAGCGAGGCGAGGTGGAGGTGGTGTGAATGCGGGCGGGGAGGGGTTGGTGGTGGTCCCCCCCGTGTTGGCGAGGAGGGGGGCCCGCCGGATTTACCGGCGGGCGTCCGCGTTTCCCTGCTTGGAGGAGTAGGAGCAGGGGGGCTGGCATTTGCGGGCCTCCCCACCGAAGTTAACATGGTAGAAACATCGGTGGGGGGGGGTCCGCCGGGAGGTAGGTCCTGGTGGGGCGCGTGGAGTTGGAGTGGGGCGCCGTTTTTGGGGACCTCCCCCTCTGTTGCTGGGCGGGGGAGACGGTGCGGCGGTCGGCCGAGCGCTGGCGTCGGTGGTCGGAGGAGGGGGTCGGCCGGCGATCGACGGAGAGGGAGCGGCGCCGGTGGAGGGAGGGGGGCCGGCGGCGCTCTTCAGACGGCGATCGGTCCCTGCGTGGGGTGGGGAAGCGGGGTGCGGCGACCTCCGTGACGCTGGCGGCCGCGGCGAGGTCGTAGACCGTGTCGGCCAGACGGAGAAGCGGCTCGTCCGGTCCGTCGAGGTGGCTGGCGAGCGCCATCTGGATGGGGTGGGGGAGGGCTCGCAGCCAGAACGTCCGAGCGATGTCGGCCGTCACGACGACGTGTAGCTGGTGACGTAGGCGACGGTACAGGTGGGAGGGTTTCAAATCGCCGAGATGTTGGGGCTGGGACAGCGCTGCGACACGTGCGATCTTGGAGGGCTGGTATAAGTTGATGAGGCGGCTGCGGAGGTCGTCGTAGGCGGCCGTGGCGTCGGGGGAGATGTCAGATGTCTGCAGGAGGATCTCATATGGTAACAGGGAGATGATGCGGGAGTAGCGGGTACGCTGGCTGCGGATGTTGGCGGCAGAAAACGCAGCGTCGACCTGGAAGAACCAGAGTGCGGGGTCGTGCGTGTAGAAGGGGGGGTAGCGACAGCGGGAACGACGCAGAGGCCGTCGTGACGTCGGCGGCGGCGTGTGCGGCAGCTGCAGCGGCGGCGGCGGATGCGGTGGAGCCGGGTGGTGAGAGGCTGGTGAAGGGGTTGTCGGTTGCGTCAGATGTCGCAGCGGTCGGCGGCTGCAGCAGGGACGGCCGGAGGAGCGGCGGTGACGGCGAGTTCGGGTCCATAGTTGAGGTGTCTGGAAACAAAATTCAAATTGGTTGAGGTTTTGAATTTTTAAAATTCGCAATTTGCGGCAGCGGAGGTGGTTGCAGCGGAGCGTTGAGAGTTGTGTGAGCGGATGCGGGTGGGCCAAAATTGCGAATTTAAACTGACTATTTTAAATGTGAATTTAAAATGCGGGACACCGAACTAGACTGGGGGCGACACAGGAGGTGGTAAGAAGGGAGGAAGGGTAGAAGGTTGGATGAACGTCGGGTTCACCACTGTGATGAATTTAAATGTATCATCACGGTGGCGTGAAGGAGTTAATAGATGAGAGCGAGGGAATTTCACCTAGGCGGCGGTAATCCACCGATGTAGGTGAGAGGAAGGAAATTCACCTAGGCGGCGGTAATCCACCGATGTAGGTGAGTGGAAGGAATCTCGTCTAGGCGGCGGTAATCCACCGATGTAGGCGAGAGGAAGGAAATTCACCCAGGCGGCGGTAATCCACCGATGTGGGTGAAGGAAGGAAGGTGCTTGTCTAGGCGGCGGATATCCACCGATGTAGACAAGAGGAGAAGGTAGGAGGTGAATTCCCAGAGCGGCGGATACCACCAGGCATCTGGGAGGAGGAAGGTAGAGAGAGAAGAGAGAGCTGGTTAGAGGAAGTGTCGAATGAAGCTAAAGCTCCAGGATCCGGGATTATATAGGACTTGGAGTCCTCTCCCTCCAGCTCCCTGCTGGGAGCTGGTAGTGGGGCACCAGGTTGTGTCCCCCGGATTCTGTCGCCTGTCTCCCCACTCAGATGTTTATTGACGGAAGGTAATTTTTACATCGGAATATTGGTGAGAGCTTTAAGGTTGTAGTGGAGTGTTCCCGGGAGGGACTCACGACAAAGGTCATCTTCGATCGTCCTGCCATGAAACCGGGATGGGAGTTACAAGTGAGGTCTTCCAGCAAGGGGGAACAATTCCAAGTGACAGAACGGGCAAATTGCCTCGAGAGCGGCTGAGAAACACTTTCAGAACATCCCCTCAGTGAGGCTGGCGGAACACCATCAGATCCCGTCCCCATGGCATAATTCAAGACGTCAATATATAGACATTAACATGTCCTGGTTAATAATTTTTATTCCCCCACAAGCGGAAAAACACATTGTACTGAATACAACGGGCTCTAGAATGGTAGGAGCATAGGGACATCTGGCATCGAATAGAAGCCACGAATTGGCACTTGAAAATGATGGCTTGATAAAAATTATGAAAACTGTGGGCCCAATAATACTCACAGCTATTAGTCTGACAATGAATCTCATTGCTACCAAGGAACCCGTCGTGGAATCTTCAACTCCGCTTCTAAGGATCTTCCAGCCCCTCCATTCTCACGACTAGACACACACTTTGACGATCTTATTATGAATCACATGGGACGGTAAGAAACAAACCACCTATCACCTCGTGATTATTCTGACGATGGTGAAATCACGATCTTCGATTAAATCCTGAACAGCATGTCCCACAAAGATCGTTTTGGTACGGTTGAAACCGCCTTGAAAACTTCTTTCCAACAGCACCCGTTTTATTCCGGCTTGGTGTCGAAAGCGATCCGCGACATGGGCTCGTCCGTAGACACAAAAAGCACGAACTCGGGCGCTGTCCTTAGGGATTGCCAGGAATACGGTCAAAGAAACGGTCTGGAGGATCGAACGATAGCCTGTAACCTGGCCTGGAACTCGCTTGATCATAATAATACCTCCCTCATGAAAATCCGTTAAGGGGAAATAGCCCGACGACTAGTTCCAAAAGCCGCCACCACGTGGCAGCACCAAAATGAGCTAAATTAATATTCGCTCTCCTTCCGTTAATAATTGAACGATTTTCAATCTATAAATTGCATTGGATTCAAAATCAGCATAGAATTTCCGGAAATTGGTTCTGGTGTTTGAAATTCTAAAATTTGTATGTTTGGATCACTGGCGTTTGAATTTGGCTACTTTTTCGGAAATCCCAATTACCCAAATTCTAGAGGGCTGTGTGCTGATTACGACGGTTTTTTCAAATTTAAAATTGGACCACTAAAACCCCATCAATTATTGTCCAGACGGTGATTGGCGAGGGGGTTGGGGAGGAAGGCGGCTCTTGAATGGGGGTGGGCGGCTTCCCAGGCCCCTTCGGAGGGGTTTCGCCGCCCAAGCAGCTTTGGATACCTGTCATTTCCGAGAACAGTTTTTGCCCCACCATTCAAGAATTTTAGATTTCTTCCTCCCTGTTCGAGATTTGCTATGAAACTGTTTGGGCCCATCCATGACCAAGTGCCAAACTACACGAGAGTGTGAGCTATTTTTTATGCATCAGTCATGGGAGGGATGAATCAAGGATCTTGAGTTATATTATAATTTATTTTTACTTTTTAACATTATTAGTACCTATTTTAATAAATGTAATTTATTTTTATTTGATTAGTGTATAGGATCTTACCTAGGAAGGTACACCAAAATTAAACTAAGCACCTCTCCCCACTTCCCAATCCAACTGATCGCATTTGAATCCTATTATAAGTACCAAATTGGACGACCGATTGAATATACGATTTCCTAAACAAAAATTAGTGACTTCGAGGTCAGACGCCTGAAACTGCAAATAGCCTACTACAAATAAAAAATAAATTAAATTACCCAAATACCTGAATTCAAAGTTCAACGCCAGTTGGACGTAATTCATTAGGGACGAGTACTAGGTACCTCTGTTTTAACCTCCAAATCCGTATATATTCTCTGAAGCAACCAAGGTACCTACCTACGCACTTTCGAAGAATGGACACCGACGGTTATCTCGAATCAAGTACAAATCTGTGGAAGGTATATAATTATGCTTTCTCAGTTGATTTATAAACTAATCCATACCCACATGTATCATACAACCTGAGTTGACCTAAGTTCACTTAAAAATTAATAGCATCGTTATATTTATTTGACCTGTTGAGTAATAATTGGTTAATTGGCCGTTTGAAGGTACAATTTCAATTAATTAAATAATAACTTTTTTGGTTCTTCGGAAATAAATAACAAAAGTAACAATATCAACTGAGTAATAAGAACTCATCAATAGAGACTTCTGGCTCCCGAATTTGGCTGCTTCTCGTCAATCTTGAATCTACCAATTCAGGGTAAGGCTGATTGAGGGCATTTAATTTAAATGATTGAATTTTCACCCTCAATCCAGCCATCGGGTGACGCACCCAAAAATCCAAATTTTCGGTCAACGAAAAGCCCACACTCTCTGACTTTCAGTCATACTTCTGATCGTGAATGAAACGATATAAATCCGGCTCAGATATCACTGCTATGGAACAGCTGATTATAATTACGCATGTCTGTATGAAATCGAGTTGTTTGTATCGTGATACTTTGTTTGAAGAATGATGGTTGTTTTGGGTTTTTTATAGGTAGTTTTCTAATCTGAACAAATGTTAGGTACGCTTCACGAATAACAGCAAATAATTTATAGAATAAAAATTATATATACAAATAGTAATTATAGAATTCTTCATTCTGCCGCACATTTATGAAATGTGATTGCACTGCTGGATCCAGTACTCGATTTAGGGCTCTCTTGTGGGAAGCACAAAGGTAGGTATTGAGTTCAGAAAACAGTGATCATCTATACTGGTAAATAATAAACAGTTGTATAATAATTTGTAGCGTTACTTATTCTATTTTCGGATTCTACATACCTTGAAACGGAAACCATCACATTTGGTTGGGGGAGGGGGGAATTTTTCATGCTCAATTACAAAGGTTCATTATTGAAAATGATAAATGGAAAACTGACTGTTTTGGTAGACACAATTTATGGTTAGCTGGGTAGAAACGATTGTTGTAAGAGAATTACAAGTCAGGTACCTGAGCGCCGCGGGGGCCTCGGGCCCGACTGGGAAGCCGCTCACCCCCATTCAAGAGCTACCTCCTCCCCAACCCCCTCGCCCATCACCGTCTGGACAATAATTGATGGGGTTTTAGTGGTCCAATTTTAAATTTGAAAAAACCGTCGTAATCAGCACACAGCACTCTAGAATTTGGGTAATTGGGATTTCCGAAAAAATTAGCCAAATTCGAACGCCAGTGATCCAGATGTACACATTTTGAAATTTTGAACACCAGAACCAATTTCCGGAAATTCTATGCTGATTCTGAATCCAATGCAGTTTACTTATTGAAAATCTATCAATTATTAACGAACTGAGAGCGAATATTAATTTGCCCTCGACGGTGTTGCCATCTGTTGAATATTCTTACACGTTTTTTTCGGGCTATTTCCCCTTAAGCCGTTTGGCTCTGATGCAGAAAAACATCGCGCCCACGAAAGCGCGAACGAATGAACGCACGCACGCGCACACACACACTCGTGGATTATATAATAGGATGTGTTGTCAGAGGAAATCTGACTACCTGTGGCTATTATTAACAGCAGTTGTTGATATCTAGAAAAATCTCAACAGCTGTTAAAAGCAATCATTCACAAAAACCCCCTATAAATCACATGACACGCCTGGATCATCCGAACAATATCCGAGATAATGTAATACACGATATTCTAGTCACAAACACCATATCTTTATGGGTCCCTGATTGGATCTTATCCATTTTTAGGGGAGAAAACATGAGTGTTTTGGCCGAAACCTTACATGGTTGGACTAAACCAGTGGCAGTCACTCTTCTAGGCCTTGGTGGCCCGCATGTATCTGCTAGAGATAGGTACTGCGTACCCATTGAACTCCAGCCGGAAATTTCAAGTTTGAAAGTTATTTTAGTCTTGTCATGGGATCGAACGGCGGGTCATCATCATCATCATTATAACCATATTCAAGGAGGAATAGGGAAAGGGATCAAAGTGGATTGAGAGTAGAGGAGAACTTGTTTCAAGAAGTTATCTAAATTACACGCTATAAACTTAAATGACCCAGCTACGAAGAAGTTGTGCTCCTACGATCTGCTGAACTTGCGAAATGGAAACGACCGTCTCTTTCCTGACTCAAAGACAACGTTCTTATCAGCAACAAACCTGCGAGGTACTTGTGAATTTGTGGAAGTGATCTGTTGCAACTGATCCAAAATTTGGATTAAGAACACGCATTTTCAAAACACGACTTTCGTTCCAAGTTCCTTCAAAATGTTCCTAATTATTAACGAAACGGCTGATTTGTATCCAAATTTGCTTTTTGCGTTGGCGAACCGGTTTGCCGGAATACGTATATTTGTTTAGTTTCCAGATAACGTGGAGTGTGGCAATGGAGTCCTCGCCACTACTCTTCATTCATGACAGCATAGCAGAACGGACACCGCGAATTCTCGAGCAGTAGTGCCGATATGACAGCCACAGCGTCGCTTATGTATAAAACAAGCTCTATCGATAGAAAGGCGGCACTAACGTCATCAAAACATCAACATTTAATTAAAAATTAACTATTGTGTCTCGTCCAAATGAGAAATAGGTAGGACTATCTTCGTTGAAGAGTCAAAATTAAAAAAATAAAACAAAAATACGTAAGTGCGTTAAGTTTTTGCGTGTCAAAAATCTATAATAATGACTAATGGTTTGTAGGATGGTGGAGTCAGAAATATACGATCGCCACAATCTTCCCCCCTGCCAGTCCCCACCCCAACAGCAATCCCCCCCCCCCCCCGGCATATAAAACGCCAGCAGGAGGCAGAAGGGTCAGTGCTGTCAGGGAGTTGTTGTGCTGGGTTCACTTTAGAGTTATGTCATGATCACATTTGTGTTCAAGTCAAATACTTCGATCAGTAGTAGTCATTATTCGGGCGCCACGTCCAGTCATCAATCACCAGATCGGGACTCTTCTTTGTTTGTACCCTCGGTTTTCGAAAATCTACCATCAGTAACTGAAACCACTAATTTATTCTGTAGCCGTATTCAAACAAATTATTAACATTTCAACAGTTGATGAATCAAACAGATGCAAAATCCATCATCATTGAATTTAAATTTTGAATAACAAATGTACTTTCATAATGACCCTCCAGAATATCCATCTGTCGTGGATTCCTCCCAGAACCACAACTCTTGTACATTGTAAACATAAGTTCTCGCCAAATAAACTAGCAGGAGTGGGGACGAAAGTCACATGGGAGTCGAGGCACAACCTGAGGATGGAGGGAGACAGCTCCCAGGCCTATAAAAACTCGCCTCCTGCGCCTTTCCAGCCATTGTACACTCTCCTTAAGTCGTTGACTTATCTCTCTCTCTCTCTCCTAACCTCATCTCTCTCTCCTATCCCAAAAGATGCTGTGAATGGTGGTGGTACGCCCATAACCAACAGCCAACTCCCCCAAAAGATCTCGGGCATGGTGGTGGTCCGCTCATAACCAAACCGAGCAAAACATCCAAAAAGATCCTGGGCATAGTGGTGGTCCGCCCATAACCAAACCGAGCAAAACATCCAAAAAGATCGTGGGCATGGTGGGGGTCCGCCCTTAACCAAACCAGGCAACAAACCGAAAAGATTCCGTGAATGGTGGTGGTACACCCATATCCAACGGACACCTCCTAAAAGATCCCGGATCATGGTGGTGATTCGCTCATAACCGAATTCCGGGCACATCCTCCCTCCTACCGCTCGTGATGAATGTGCCAATTTCAAATTCATCACACCATCATCTCCAGATTTAAATTCTGAATAACAGAAATGTACTATCACAATGACCTTCATTAGACATTAAGTATACTAGATTTAAGTTTGTTATATATAATTCAGAGATTTAAGAAGTTGGTATAATGTATAAGAATATTATAAACTGTAAGTGTATTACCGAACGAACGCATACACAAACTGAGCTGGGAGACATTGCATTCGTAATTTTACCTTTAAATAAACAATTTATTATTTTAAAAAAACTGCTGAATGTGCAAATGAACGGTTTATTATTTTGAAAAAAAAAAAAAAAAAGAAACTGCTGAATGTGCTGCATTATGCCTCGCACATGTTGCAGTCATTCATGTAGGAAGAGACTTCTCCCCTGACGATAAACACACATGGGTCACAAAAAAGACACTCAAGGCATCCATCAGAGGAGTCAGAAGGGAATTATTGGGATCACACCTAATAAGGAACCCACTGCATGACCTGGAGCGACAGAAGAGGCTGCGAACTTGGATGGGAAATCAATTCATTATAGCCAAATGAGCCACGTCACTGTTTACAACTGTGGACAGTTGGGCCGCTTGACCACCGAGTGCCCATGACTAACTTCTAGGCATCCACTGAGAAACCAAAACCACCACCCGCCAGGGGACGAGCCACATCCAGTGCCACGGCAAACGACACAACTCTTGCCACACCAGCAGCCCGGGCTGGCGCCACAACCAATGCCTCGACAACCGCTGTACCAACACCATATCAGCCGCGCCCCAGGTCGTAAAATGCTGTGCCACGACACCGACCGTGCCATGGGCAGTGACCGACACCACAACAACGCCACGACATTAGCCACACCACAGGTCAGGACCTGCATCACGGATATCGACCGGGCTATGGGCAACCATGGACTGCATGGTGACACCTCATCACCAGCCAGGCCACAGGCCACAACCTACCATGCTGCAGTGCATGCCGCACAGCAATCTGTCACAGACCACACTCTGTGGCCTCATGTACATCAAAACTGATCCACTTCTCAACAGACCTTAACACATCTATTCGTTATACCCACTGCCCATTCATCTGTGAGATGGTGATGCGCCTGTGAGGACGCTGGCTAATGTAAGGGGGAGGGGTGTACTACGAGCTGGGGAACTACCCTCGACTCTTGTTCTGAGTCAACTGCGTGAACCATCATTTTCAGCACAGTGAACAGGTAGTAGGTCGGTGCTTTCCTTCGTCCCTTGCCATCTGTCACCAGTGAGGGTGGGGGGTGGAGGGAATGAGCTAGAGGAGGGTGCCCTCTCTCTACCTGCTGCTCGGCAGACTCATCTGGGACAGACAGTACCTACCTCAGCTACATGGCTTCCAGGGGACCTGAGAGGCGCAGCACTGGCCCAGAGAAGTGATGCTGGAGGAGCTCACCAGTCCCCCCCCCCCCCCCCCCCCACACACACACACAAAATGTCCACACATCCACGCTGTGGGTCATTTTGGGTCATACTACGAAGTGGCTTCAAATTCATTTTCAATAATAAACCTTTGGAATCGACCTTGGAAAAAAATAAAATTTACCCCCCCCCCCCCCTCCTTAAAATTATTTGTTGGTTTGCATTTAAAGGGACGTAGAATACGAATATCGAATAAAAAAATTTCCGTCCGTCCGCGGTACGCCTTCTGCGGCTTTTTCCTTAGTTCCCATGAACCAAAATTCATGAAATATCGTATATGGGCCCCGTTTGGGCTCTAGTTGGTCCTCGAAGCTCGGCGTTACTGTCAGTCATCTCTAAGGGGTGACAAATAGGGGTTGGAATATCCAGAGTATTCCTATCTCGGAAAATTGTATTTTGAGGTGTGGGTTTTCTCGCATTTTAAAATAGTTTAATTTTTTACTGAATTTTTGAGACCATCAGGAGCATTCTGCGATGTTGCCATAATATTATTTGCTGTAAATTTTGCCGTAAATAGCAGGGTGTATGCAGGCGTCAAGCTGTGTTGAAAGCGCGCATCACTGGTAGCTGGACGATATAGCGTAGTGGTCTAACTGACGAACTGATATGCTAGAGTTCCCGAGATAGAAAGCATACAGGGACTGAATATTTTTTCACTCCAAATCAACAATTTCCCTTCAGAACTTCATTATAATATGTATTTCTTTTTGCCATTTCAGCTACTGTTTGTCATCGAAAGAGTTATTTTAGCAACATTTAACACGTGATTTAGGTAGGTACCTAGTAACGAGTCTGGGGTTTTAGGTACTAAAGTACGGAGGGTCTGCAATCTACATAACATGTATAGAATGGTACATATTTATATTATATAGAAGGGTTATCTATACAGAGAGCTGTGATCTGTAACAGAAGGGTGTTCTGTACAAAATAATGAACCGTTGTGTAGGGATTTGCAGCGTTTTCTTGTTTAATTCGCGTTCTTGCGCCACTAGTTTATTTTGTCATTTTGTATATTTATGCTTGGGGTCGTCAGCGACTTTTTTTTAACTGAGATAATTTCCATATTTGTCTTGCCTTTCGCCTGTTCACATTCATTTTCTTGTATTTGCCTTTTGTTCTTTGACCCTTTGTAATGAATGTATCTTTACAACTTAACACACGTGTTTGTGTTCTTCCGTCATCCCCTAGTATTATTTGCCGTGTGTTTTGTAGCAGCTGGCACACGTTTAATGCACCCGCTTACAGCATTATAACCTAAATTGGCACATTATAATGACGATTGTGTTACCTCGGGAAGTTCGTTCCTGAACTTCTACCCTAATATAGTTTAGGCCTAATCGATGCGATCCGCCTTGTGGTAACAGTGAGGACTCATACATCGTGGTATTTTCTCGGCGAGTTCCTTCTCGGTGCCGGAAGATCGTTATCCTGTTCCGCTTCACCTGGTCTTCGTATGGGAGGGTTGAGAGAGTCGAGATCTGTTCTAAAACGGGCAAAGGCAGACCACTCGGATGAGCTTCTGAACAAGTTGTGGTCTCGGAGAACGAGACAAGCCATTTACCAAAGGTGTGGGTTACAACCTCCATTATTACGTGTGGTTTTCGCGTTCTTAGCTCAACTTAATGGTGTTCACGGTATTTATCATTTTATGATACTGTTTATTCCAACCATAATCAGTTCCGGTAATTGTAAATTGTAGGTATCTATGTATTTATGTACATGTTGTTGCCTGGAGATTGAAGTGTATGTACTAGTTATGAAGAGTAGAAAGGGCAATAAGAACTTTCAGGACACATTATACGAAATCAAAAAGACAATTTCCAGATCAAAATCACCGTCTTCAGGTTGTTTTATTCGCATACCGGACCACACCACATTCATCAACCGGGAGAACCCCTGCAGAGATGTTCATCGGCAGAAGACTGGAAACCGTATTTGACCGAATGAAGCCCGATATACGGAAAAGAAGGACAATAGTTCTTTTAGAGCGAAGGATTATCATGATGGGCAAACTGATAACTGACATTTCGACCACGGCGATTGCTGGATGCCTGGCCAGATTATCGAGAAAACTGGAGAGCTCTCATACAGAATAACCCTTTACAACGACGACACCGTTTTCAGAGCACATGCAGATCAATTAAGGGACCGTCAACCATTCAATTTCCACAGTGAAACCACATGCACATCGACTGCGGGTGTAGAAGACTAATCAGCTGCACCAACTTTACGCAGAAGCCCTCGCTTGAACCCCACTTAAACCACGATTTATGTAGCAACATGTTCTATATTAGACTACAGCCACCTTTCCATTATTAACCAGCTTGCTAATAATGTTACCATAACAACCAATATTACACAGTGTGTTCTTTTTACTATGAAATGAATCATTCTGTTCTCTGGCATTCTTCAAGCTTATACTATGTCCAGTAGTTAGTAGATAGAACCTAATACATAGCATTACTTTAAATTGAAAAAGACTCCAGCAGCTGGATCGAGCCGCTCTGATTGGATAAGCTATTTCCCATAATGCACTTCGGTAAAATGACACACAGCGCTCCCAGTGGAACAAGTTGTAAACAGGCGGACCAAAAAAAAGGGTGGTTGTGTGTTTGATCGCCATTAGGTACGGAGGGAGACGCCTATTCCAGTCGAAGTGTAGCTTAAGTGTCCAGAAGGAAAGTTTACCCAGATTCATTCTGCTTTCTTTGCTCTGATTAGGATGCTCAATTCGATATTCATATTATTGTATTTCAAGGATTTGTTGATCAGCTGTCTATCAGGAGTCTGTGATATGGTTTTGCAGTTAGCGACTCCATGATGGTGCTAGATTAGGATTTATGAATTACAAGAGGCAATTGAGCTGCAGGAAATCAAAAGAAGTTTGGTTGACGGCAAGGTGGACTGTCCAGAGCTCCTATCATGTTAACGTTTTCACGTTCCGCCGTATGCGACGCGTTTTACGTAGACTTTCTTCCTCCGGACGATTCCCACCAACTATCTGCTCGGTGGGCCCCTGATCAAGAAGCCAGCGGGAATTCAACCATCTGGCAAGTTTGTCAGAAGTGGACCTACTCTGTTTAAGTGAAAGTGCTTTCAAGAGACAGGCCAAATTATTATTATTTTGAACACAAATTTTCTTTTCTTTTATAAATAAGATGTACTTACCTATTATTCGGAACAACGTGATTTTAGTTGCTAGTTATTAATCCTTGTAAATTGGGCAATTTTTGCTCGTATAATAATTATAAATTAATTGAAAACGCTGCAAAGTCCTTGTCACATGGGTTTATTATTCTGTTGTACATACGTACAGAAATGTTGGCTGTTCATTTATTGCTTCTTTCATGTGACAATTGAAATAGCTATTTCTGATGGTTTCCACCAATTTTGGCCCCCAAAACACAAATTAGGTAGGTTTTTTTTCAAATTATCTTTGATCATGGGTAGTGCCATTTAATCGTCTTGATCTACGTGCTGACACTTTTTCTAGTGTTATTATACAAATTGATGGTGATTTCAGACGATTTTCCAGATTTTTGCCTCATAAAAAATCAATTTTGGCAGCTGAACCTTTGGTAGAACCTCTATTTTCCAATATTTGGTCAAAATCCATCATATTCGGTCTTCTCGTCCCCAAAAACATGGAAAAAGATACCTCAAAAGCTCATGTTACTAACATGTTACTAAAACACAAAAGTACCTATTTTTATCCATATTTTCACTCATAACACCCCTGGGTATATTCCGATCTGGCTGCAAAGTTTCGGGACACAACTAGGGCCCAGATGGAGCCTGTGTGCGAGAGAACGAATTTTTTAGACCGAAAATTAAGTAGAATGGATGATACGGCGGACGGACACAACTAGGGCCCAAATGGAGCATGTGTGCGAAAGAACGACTTACCGAAAATGAAGCCGGTACACGTGATACGGCGGACGGACATTGCATTTTTGGAATCTACGCACCTTGAAACGGAAAAGAAAAAATTTTGAGGGGGTGTTATAACAATTTTTTGCTGACCGAATACATAGGTGTATTATTCAGAGAATAATAAACCAAAAAATCAGTACGATGCTTCAGGTGAAACAACCTACAGGACGAACCTGTCGAGTTTTGAAACGCTCCTGAGGACGAGAGGATCACACCGATGCCGAACAGAAAACCCCCGAATGGACGAAAGCATCGTAGTGATACTGATTCATTTTTTCTCATTTTTATTTTACTCTAATTTATTTTCCTTCAGAAACGGCAATTTCCTTCAGATAATAGTAAATCCGATTGAACAATTTTCATGCTCCAATAGAGCCAATACCTACCTAATTCCCGCTTCAGCTGTTAAAATCTTTTACTGCATTTATTTGAAGAAATAAATAAAGAACGACCTATGAACGAGCCTTTGTCAAATTAAATTCGTTAATAATCATGTTGTTCCACGCAGTACACATTCGGGACTACAGAGTACAGCTCTTCGTGCAGGATTTGCAGTTTGCCGGATCAGCGAAAAACTACAGGATTTTATTGCAAGACTTGCCATGTTCCTAAACTTTCAACAAATCATTTTAAATAGTTCGTAGTTCATCATTCGTAGTTTATCATTCTTATTAGCAGAAAAGAAGACAGTGAAAATGGTTCTTCTGAACAACGTCACTTTTATACAAAGAATAGTAATATTTCAAATTTAATATCAATATTTTAGACGTCGAAATACCATTAAGTATGCTCATAAGTGAACGCTAGGAAGAAAAAGTATTAGGTAATTGTTTCAATTTTTTCAATTAAAAAGAAAAATTATTTTTACTGGTGAATCAGAATCGATTGGGAACACCATTTTGCTTCCTCACTACCGAAGGTAGGGAAGCCTTGGATTCGTGATTGAGTAAAAAAAAATGTATGTCCTCCAAAATGAAAATTTCCACTTCCATTTTGCTTTTCAGACATGGAGGAACATTTTTGGTTCCGTGTCTGTCTGTCTGTGGTAATTCCTTCTAACGCCCATAACTACCCGAAATAATGGTCGAAATGGGCTGGGATTGGGATGGTAGGTGCGGGTTGGGTCACATACGTCAAGATGGAGGGGGGTGAGAGAGAGGGGGGCGGCGACTCCATGATGAGAAAGGATGCGGGAACGTCGGGCTCACCACTGTGATGAATGTGTTTTGGCGTACATCCACCACGAGCGGTGCGAGCGGGGATGTGCCCGGTTTGGTTATGGGCGGACCACCACCATTTCCGGGATCTTCTCGGATGTGTCCATTGGTTATGGGCATACCACCACCATTCACGGATTCAAGGTGGCAAGGAGCGTTGCCTGGCTTGGTTATGGGCGGACCACCACCAGTCCCAGGATCTTTTAGCGAATTTTCAAAGAAAATGAAGCTATTGCAATGGCTTCGAAATTTAAATAATATAAATTTTTGGAAATTTTCTTCATAGAAATCCGTTTCAGACAATTCTAAAACGATTCCTGAAATTTAACACTTTTTTATATGTATATATATATATATTTATTTATATATGTGTCACTCCAGACGATAACTCTCGATAGAATTGAGATAAACAGCTCAAATTTGCACAAAAAATCTATCTTGGCAATCGAAAGGCTAAGTTCGAAGATGGGCGAAATTGGCCTACTCTAAGGAGGGTTTTGGCGCATTTGAAGTGCGCAAAAATTACCCAAAAATCCCCAAAATGTTATTTTCCAACAAGTGACCCCTCATTTTAAAGGTTTTTGCACGCTGAACACGATGGTGGAATCGGATTTTAGATATCTTGATCCGTTCTCAAATTAGAGCATTTAAAGTGCGCAAAAATTACCTAAAAATCCCCAAAATGTTATTTTCTAACAAGTGACCCCTCATTTTAAAGGTTTTTGCACGCTGAACACGATGGTGGAATCGGATTTTAGATATCTTGATCCGTTCTCAAATTAGAGCATTTAAAGTGCGCAAAAATTACCCAAAAATCCCCAAAATGTTATTTTCCAACAAGTGACCCCTCATTTTAAAGGTTTTTGCACGCTGAACACGATGGTGGAATCGGATTTTAGATATCTTGATCGGTTCTCAAATTAGAGCATTTAAAGTGCGCAAAAATTACCCAAAAATCCCCAAAATGTTATTTTCTAACAAGTGACCCCTCATTTTAAAGGTTTTTGCACGCTGAACACGATAGTGAAATCGGATTTTAGATATCTAAATCCGTTCTTAAATTAGAGCATTTAAAGTGCGCAAAAATTACCCAAAACTAGGATAATCTTTAAACTCTTACCCCCACCCCCTTAGAGTGGTCAGATTGAAAAATGTGAGAAGTATTAATTGAAGACGAGAGTTCGAAGCAAAAAAGGGGGAGGCAAACGATTAGTACAACTCCTTGAATTTACCCACAGCGATCAAATAAATAAGCACTTAGTACAATTACGTAATAAACAAACGGTAGAATCAGGATGGACAAAACGTACAAATTAAAATAAATACGAAGAGAATATACATAGAAAACCAAATTTTAGACCGAAGTTTTCCTTTATTCAAAACCATAGCCATTAATTCGAATATTTCTTTGAAAATTCGCTCATTAAGTCATGCTGCATGACTGATTTTTTTGGATGTGTGCTCAGTTTGGTTATGGGCGGACCACCACCATTTCCGAGATTGTTTAGGAAGGGTGTCCCTTGGTTATGGGCGTACCACCACCATTCACAGATTCTTTTGGGTTAGGAGAGAGAGACGAGGTAAGGAGGAGAGAGAGAGTAGTCAGCGACTAGAGGAGAGCGTAGAATGAGGGAAAAAAAACCAGTCATGCAGCATGGCTATAAGAGCGAATTTTCGAAGAAATAACTGATACGGCTTACATAGTAGCAGGAACTAGTTGGGATCAAGCGGTTAAAAAAGCTGAAATCTGCCTTACTAGAACTCTCTTCTGCCTCAGGGAGATGGGTATGAAGATAAACCTATCAAAGACCAACTTTTTGGCGTTTACATTCCGTGAAAATGAAACTCCCCAGATCATAAATATAAAATGCCATACTTCTCAGTGTGTTGACCAATGGCAGTGTGACTGCCCAGTAATTAATCAGGCGTCCTCAATTCGTTATTTAGGAATTAAGGTTGATCAACATTTAAAATGGGATAAGTATGTAAACAAACTGAACAATTCTATAAGGAAATTGATTTATGTATGCAGAGAGTTGAGGAGTTTTTTATCTAGGGATACATTGAAAATGTTTTATTTTGCAATGATTCAATCGTTGTTGATTTATGGGCTTCGGGCTGGGGTGGATGCAATGCTACACGACTTAATACTATTTTTCTTACACAAAAATTGGTGATTAAGGTACTCCTCAGAAAAAAGAGGAGGTATTCAACCGAACTGCTTTTTAGGGATTTTGGGGTACTCACGTTCAGGGATCTCATAAACAAGGCCGCCATTATAAAGATTCATAGGGACCTCCGTGATGGAAATATAGAATTATTGGAGGAGGGTACAACGAGATCCAGAGGGAAATATTTGGTGGTGACGCCATTCCGAAAAACCTCCCATGGCCAAATGGCGTATGACCACAGAGGTGCAAAACTTTTCAATGCTCTCCCGAGGGAACTGCGCGCCACGCAAGAGTGCGAGAAATTTAAGAGGGAGCTAAAAAAACACTTTGGTGCCCAGCACACAACAAATTGAGATAGATATTTATGTTTTTGAGTTAATGATTAACCTTTGTAACAATTAATTAATTTCTTGATGATATATTTTTTGGCTCTGTGTCAATAAAGGTGTTTTTCCGTTACTTTTTTGTTTATCTGGAAATATTAAGCAAATATGTATAAATAGTAATAAGGTGTTTTGTTTATTTTTTATTACAATCATTTTGTTTGATGTAGAACTACTAAGCTAATATGTATTAATAGTAAGCATTTAGTATTTACTACTCCCTTCCACAGCACAAGTCTATGACTTGAAGTGGAGGGTTGCATTTTTCATTGATTCGTAAAGTGCAATTGTATGCTTATGATTATGAATTTTTCTAATAAATGCTTTAAAAAAAAAAAAAATGTATGTAAAGTGTGATGTTTGGGATATCCCATTCAAATATGGGCAATCTTAAACTTATTGGGTAATTATAGGTATTCAAGTATGTACGTATATTGTAGTATTGGTACTACAATATACCTACAGTTACGTATCCAACATTCGTACAGTACGTATGTTACGTATCCAATACAGAGTAGGTATTGGATACGTAACAAATTTTTTGTTCCATTTTTTGCCGAGTAACACCTCGGTTTGTAGATTTTCCAACGCTGAACACGATGGTGAAGTCAGAATTGCGATATCCCATTCCGTTATCAGATTAGAGCTGACGAACCAGGAAGAACATCTCAAGAAATAACCACGTTCCTTCATCTTCAAAGTGCTTCAGTTTGAGAACGGAATGAGATATCGCAATTCTGATTTCACTATCGTGTTCAGCGTACAAAAACCTTTAAAATGAGGTGTCACATGTTAGACTGTTTCATTTTGGGAATTTATGGGTAATTTTCCCCCCTAAAACTCCCCAAAACTCCCCCTTAGAGTGACCCGATTCTGCCCATCTACGAACTTAGCCTGTCGATTGCCAAGACAGATTTTTCGTGCAAATTTGAACTTTTTATCTCAATTCTTTCGAGAGTTATCGTCTGGAATGACACATACATAATATATAAATATATAATATATATACATATAATTTTTGGTGTCTTTCGGCAGTGAATTCAGGATGGTCTGAAACGGATTTTGGTATAAAAATCTTTCGGAAATTCGAGTTTTAACAATTTTGGACTGAGAACTACAGCTTCCTTTTCTTCGAAAATTCGCTAAAAGATGCAGGAGGCGAGTTTTTATATGCTTGGGAGCTGTCTCCCTCCATCCTCTAGCTAGTAGAGGATGGTGGGGATCTCCAGGCTGGCCCTCGGCTCTCTTGCGTCTTCTGTCCCCACTTCTAGGTTTATTTGTCCCCATTTCTAGGTTTGATCTCCTTATTTGGGAAATAAGGAGATCTTATTTCTACATACAAGGGTTGTGGTTTTGGGAGGATACCACGACACCAACTATTCTATACGTTCATGTGATTCAAGTGAGGAAGCCTACTCGAATTGGCAGACGTTTTTCCCTCGTCTCAGAGAAGGTTGGCGCCAAACTATTACTCGTCCAGTGGAGGCTTTAGAATTTAGAATCAGAAAGATGCTCTCGTCCGCAACAGGAAAATGAGGAAACAGATGATCGTCCCATGGGGAGTTGGGAGGTTAGCATCGGTGCGATGCTTTTGTCCTAAAAAGGTTTTAACGATGGGCAATGTTAAGTTTATGGTACTGCGCCAAATATCCTTGTTGAGTTGTATAATTGAAAGGGGCCCTAGAGGTTCAAGTTAGCTTCAATAACATTTTACATCCTCCCGCGACTCAACGATCATTCTTTCTGGTTACTGCGGGAGACCCAACCGACGGGCCTGAGGTGAAAAATGGACTGAGATCTATTGTTAAAACAGTGGTGGAGCACTCGGAAATTCACGCCACTAATCAAGGCAGCGCAGCGTCCCCCCGTTTGTTTAGACCTAAATGAGCCATAATCTACATGATTGCTCTTATATCGTCTTTTAATTTATTGCTGTCTTCAAATGCGCCGGTCAGATAAATCAAAGCTTATTAGCTTTCATTCCAATTGACGTGTCTCCAAGGTTTAATCAGAACTCGGGTTCCGAAACGAACTTCAAGTCTTCACTGTGAAGAATTATGGTCGTTCTAATAACAATGCGTCATTAGAAGACCGTGATGAAAGCTTTACAATGGATCCTATTTTTGTCCTCTTGTGTAAAATATGGATGTGGAATCGTTTGCTGCGCTACCTGTGTTTTGTTTCACAAACTCACCATATCTCTTGAAATATTAAAAATATAGTAACCCTTCCACCCATCATGTTTTTGCACTCATAAACCTGCTGGGACACATTATGTCTCAGGAACTCAATTACCTACTGCTTCATTTTGCTTCCTCACTACCGACGGATTCGTGATTGAGTAAAAAAAATGCATGTCCTCCAAATTGAAAATTTCCACAACCATTTTGTGTTTCAGACATCGAGGAACATTTTTGGTTCCGTGTCTGTCTGTCTGTGGTAAATCCTTGTAACGCCCATAACTACCCGAAATAATGCTCGAAATGGGCTGAAATTTGGCGGTAGGTGCGGGCTGTACTGTAACTTTCGTCTGCGCATGCGCGAAGGTGAAATACTTGAAACGCTCATGACAACCCTAAATATCGTTAAAATGCGTTCAAACTTGGATGGTCGATCAGGAATAATACTTAGACCGTACCAAATGAATTTCATTGCAATCGTAATGTAACTTTCGTCTGCGCATGCGCCGAACATGAAATGTTGACCATTTCCTTGTAACGCTTCCAACTACGCGAAAAATAGTCGTAGGGAGCTGAAATTTTGAGGGTACACGCGTGTTTGATCGTAGATGGTCCTATTTCAAAATCATGTAAATCGTATCGTCTGCGCATGCGCAAACGTGAAATACTTGAAACGCTCGTAACTACCTTAAGGGGAAATAGCCCGACGACTAGTTCCAAAAGCCGCCACCACGTGGCATCACCAAAAAGAGCTAAATTAATATTCGCTCTCCTTCCGTTAATAATTGAACGATTTTCAATCTGTAAACTGCATTGGATTCAAAATCAGCATAGAATTTCCGGAAATTGGTTCTGGTGTTCGAAATTCTAAAATTTGTATGTTTGGATCACTGGCGTTTGGATTTGGCTACTTTTCCCGGAAATCCCAATTACCCAAATTCTAGAGGGCTGTGTGCTGATTACGACAGTTTTTTCTCATTTAAAATTGGACCACTAAAACCTCATCAATTATTGTCCAGACGGTGATGGGCGAGGGGGTTGGGGAGGAAGGCGGCTCTTGAATGGGGGTGGGCGGCTTCCCAGGCCCCTTCGGAGGGGTTTCGCCGCCCCAGCAGCTTGGATACCTGTCATTTCCGAGAACAGTTTTTGCCCCACCATTCAAGAATTTTAGATTTCTTCCTCCCTGTTCGAGATTTGCTATGAAACTGTTTGGGCCCATCCATGACCAAGTGCCAAACTACACGAGAGTGTGAGCTATTTTTTATGCATCAGTCATGGGAGGGATGATAACATGAAAAATAAAAAATAATCAAATAAATGAAACAAGGATCTTGAGTTATATTATAATTTATTTTTACTTTTTAACATTATTACTACCTATTTTAATAAATGTAATTTATTTTTATTTGATTAGTGTATAGTGTACCTAGGTGGTGTACCTAGTGTACCTAATGAGGTGTGGTGTACCTAGGTAGGTACACCACAATTAAACTAAGCACCTCTCCCCACTTCCCAATCCAACTGATCGCATTTGAATCCTATTATAAGTAACAAATTGGACGACCGATTGAATTTACGATTTCCTAAACAAAAATTAGTGACTTCGAGGTCAGACGCCTGAAACTGCAAATAGCCTACTACAAATAAAAAATAAATTAAATTACCCAAATACCTGAATTCAAAGTTCAACGCCAGTTGGACGTAATTCATTAGGGACGAGTACTAGGTACCTCTGTTTTAACCTCCAAATCCGTATATATTCTCTGAAGCAACCAAGGTACCTACCTACGCACTTTCGAAGAATGGACACCGACGGTTATCTCGAATCAAGTACAAATCTGTGGAAGGTATATAATTTATGCTTTCTCAGTTGATTTATAAACTAATCCATACCCACGTGTATCATACAACCTGAGTTGACCAAAGTTCACTTAAAAATTAATAGCATCGTTATATTTTTTTGACCTGTTGAGCAATAATTGGTTATTTGGCCGTTTGAAATTATCATTTCAAATCTTATTGTACCCCAATCTGTTCAACGAGTTGCCCGCCTCTGTACATGACGCACAAACTTTATACACCACATTCCTGTTCATTCAACATCGATAATTTTCAGACCACCTACCTACTTTAAAAACCGAAATACCGTTACAGCAGTGCGTTACCTGCGCAATCATTAATTTTGTATTTTATTTTATTTTTTCAAATCGACGTTATTCCGGGACGATCACACCTAAAATTTTCAAATCTGAAAGACACTTGGAATAATTTGGTAGGTTGTTCATACATAATGTTCTAATAAAACGAAAAAGTATGATAGAGCAAACGTGAGATTTGCTAAAGAAGATAAGGTATGAACGTAGCAACTAAGTTGTTACAATTTCAATTTGTCAATTAATAACTTTTTTGGTTCTTCGGAAATAAATAACAAAAGTAACAATATCAACTGAGTAATAAGAACTCATCAAAAGAGACTTCTGGCTCCCGAATTTGGCTGCTTCTCGTCAATCTTGAATCTACCAATTCAGGGAGCAGAGCGTGATGGTAAAAGTAAATGAGTTTTTTCTCCATCTTTTGATTCCATAACTCGAATTGGATTTTTCTCGATTGGAGTTTCTTCGATGAGCAAGTCTTTGCCCGTGTACGCTACGAAATAACATGCACAGTGGCTCCCGCAATGTGCAGTTGCCCTTGGACTTGAAAGTAATAGGGATGGGTTCTCTTCAATTTCAAATCTTTGTGAGATATGAAGAATGATTTGTTTCGTGACGCAGCATCAGCTATCGTCAACTTGCTGGCTGACTGAGGGCATTTAATTTCAATGATTGAATTTTCACCCTCAATCCAGCCATCAGGTGACGCACCCAAAAATCCAAATTTTCGGTCAACGAAAAGCCCACACTCTCTGACTTTCAGTCGCACTTCTGATCGTGAATGAAACGATATAAGTCCGGCTCAGATATCACTGCTATGGAACAGCTGATTATAATTACGCATGTCTGTATGAAATCGAGTTGTTTGTATCGTGATACTTTGTTTGAAGAATGATGGTTGTTTTGGGTTTTTTTATAGGTAGTTTTCTAATCTGAACAAACGTTAGGTACGCTTCACGAATAACAGCAACAATTTATAGAATAAAAATTATATATACAAATAATAATTATAGAATTCTTCATTCCGCCGCACATTTATGAAATGTGATTGCACGGTTGGATCCAGTACTCGATTTAGGGCTCTCTTGTGGGAAGCACAAAGGTAGGTATTGAGTTCAGAAAACAGTGATCATCTATACTGGTAAATAATAAACCGTTGTATATTAATTTGTAGCGTTACTTATTCTGTTTTCGGATTCTACATACCTTGAAACGGAAACCATCACATTTGGTTGGGGGAGGGGGGAATTTTTCATGCTCAATTACAAAGGTTCATTATTGAAAATGATAAATGGAAAACTGAATGTTTTGGTAGACACAATTATTATGGTTAGCTGGGTAGAAACGATTGTTGGAAGAGAATTACAAGTCAGGTACCTCGGCGCCGCGGGGGCCTCGGGCCCGACTGGGAAGCCGCCCACCCCCATTCAAGAGCTGCATTCCTCCCCAACCCCCCCCCCCCCCCGCTCATCACCGTCTGGACAATAATTGATGGGGTTTTAGTGGTCCAATTTTAAATTTGAAAAAACCGTCGTAATCAGTACACAGCCCTCTAGAATTTGGGTAATTGGGATTCCCGAAAAAATTAGCCAATTTCGAACGCCAGTGATCCAGATGTACAAATTTTGAAATTTTGAACACCAGAACCAATTTCCGGCAATTCTATGCTGATTCTGAATCCAATGCAGTTTACTTATTGAAAATCGATCAATTATTAACGAGTTGAGAGCGAATATTAATTTGCCCTCGACGGTGTTGCCATCTGTTGAATATTCTCACAAGTTTTTTTCGGGCTATTTCCCCTTAAAATTCGTTGAAATGAGTTCAGATTTGGAGGGTCGATCGGGAATAACATTTTGATAATTGCATATGAATTTCATTCTTCTGCGCATGCGCGAACATTAAATGATGACAGTTTCCTTCTAACGCTTCTAACTACCCGAAAAATAGTAGTAGAGAGCTGACATTTTGAGGGTACACAGGGGTTGGATCGCAGATGGTCCCGTATCAAATTGAATCTACACAACCACTGTATACGTTCATGCGATTGAAGTGAGGAAGCTGTGCTGTCTACTCGAATTGGCAGACGTTTTCCAATCGTTTTAGGGCCTATTGAACACTGCAATCCTTGTTAAGAACACTACGACTTCGACTACAGATCACGATATACGTCACCAATTTTTTGGCAAAAACCACCACTAGCGCCAAATTTATGAACCACGTGTGTACACAAATACAAGTCTAATACACAAAGCTGTTAGCATTTTGTTGCGGTCCCTTTAGGGTTTAAAAAAAGAAAAGTAAAAAAACGCTGCAGATTTTGACGACAGGTGTATTATTCTACTGGACATACCTACAGAAATTTCTGATGGTTTCCGCCAATTTTGGCCCCAAAAAAACACGTATTACGCTCCTTTTTTCCTTCAAATTATCTTTTATCATTGATAGTGCCATTTATTTGTCTTGATTCACCTGATGACACTTTTTTAGTGTTATACAAATTGATGGTGATTTAAGACAATTTCCCAAGTTTTTTTACTCAAAAATGAATTTTGGGAGCTGGACCTTTCCTCCAACCTCAGTTTTCCACTCTCTGGTCAAAATCGCCCTAAAAAACATGGAACAATAAAATACCTCAAAAGCTCATTTTACTAAAACACCAAAAAACCCTATTTGTACCTATTTTTCGCCCATAGCACCCCTGGGTATATTCCGAGTGGAGCCTGTGTGCGAAAGAACGAATTTTTTTGACCGAAAATGAAGTATTTATGCTTGATACGGTGGACGGCGTACGACGGATTGCATTTTTGGAATCTACGCACCTTGAAACGTAAACGAAAAAATTTGAGGGGGTTATACAAATTTTTTGCTGAGCATAGGAGTATTATTCACAAAATAATAAACCAAAATAAACAATAGAGCTTTATTGCAAAATGTGTATGACTCAATAATAATAATAATAATAATAATAATAATAATAATAATAATAATAATAACATTAAGTAGAGTAGTAATAGTGATAACGTGAACTGTGTTGAAATCCAGTGATTGTCCGCGAGTGTGTATGCAAAATTCAAACTTACTACAAATTCTGATGATCCATCAAGTATAGTGGTTTGAAATACAAGTGAAGCAATTAGTTTAGACGGCGCTGCAAGGATCGCTATTCAGGGGACTGGAAAGCTTTGTAACCGCTATTTCGTTGTTTCATCGTTCACCGCACACCTCGCGATCACTGCTCTGCATTCACAATTCCGTGTTCTCCTAGTGGCACGTAATACTGATTAGGTACCTGTAGCTAACACATCATCGAGACGTCTCGTTTATTCTTTGTATTTGTTTAAAAAATAGATTTTGGGAGAACAATAAAATAAATAGGCTTAACAAATGTGGGTGTAGAGGGTGGATTTAACTCTAACTGAAGTAAGAGCATAAATAATTGTGTCTCACCAGCTACCTCCTTCTCGCTTAGGACTGAGGGGGTTTAAGCACTCGCAGACAGTCCTCTGTAATTGCTTTTTAATTGCATAATTGCGCTCAGAGTATAATCAGAGCAATCAGAAGGGTGCGGTGTTTGTTCGATCTTTAGGCAAGGCCTTTTGGGATAGGTGGTATAACCAGATAACTTAAGGACTCCGAGGATGGTCGGAGTTTCTTCCAACGTTCGGCACAGGGTTGTGTATTGATCCCAGTGCAGCACCACGAAGGAGTTGGGATTCATTATGTACCGATGTGACAATAGGTGGATCGTGAGCAAGGCACTACCACATCATAAGAAGTGTCATATTGCAACGGATTCATCGCTGACATGTTCCGTCTGTGACAGAAACGTGATTTGGCATTGGCGTTGTTCCATAGAGCGACTACCTAATATATGAGTGAGCTATGACGAGGACTGGTTAAGTTTTGCAGTGGTAGAAACCTGTAACTGTTCACATTACCGAGAAGGTTGATTGAACTCGGATCGGAAGCTTGTGACAGTGGAGGTGGACCCTCGAGAGTCCTCCTCCTAGACCAGCGATACTATTACCGGTTAAGAAGGGATATCGATTTGGCTTCCGCTCACCGATCCCGTCTCCACCGGACCAAAAAACGACTCTAGAACAGCCGCACTGTCACACTCCTCCCCACATGACATATTTCTGGGTAGCACAAGTATGAGAGGGACAAGGGGGCATGAAAAGTAGTATGAAGTTCTGGTTCAGGAAAGGACATCTGAAAACTTCAAGCTGACTAACCACCATCGTAATGGTACTACCTCAATAAGATTTACTGGTGGAGAAAAATGATACGAGTATTGGCGGATAATGTTGCCAGAGGTTGTTGTCCAGTGAATTGTGCTCATCTGGGCAACCTCCATCGTTAAGATGGAGCAAATATTGGGATTTGTAAATTGGGACATGGCATCAATCGCCTCCTGATGAGCTCAGTGTATTTTAATTATGCTGACTCTCTAAAGGGGGAAAGGGTGTGGGGAAGCCAATAGATGTGCGTATTATTAAAGGGACAGGTTTCCACTAAATAAAGGAATCCTTCTGGGAAACCTTTGTGCTTATCCTTCTGGAAAGCCCACAAAAAGTGGATGGTGTGTTGCTCAGCGCATACTACCAAAACACGCTTTGCTACCATGTGACAGAGTGTGACAGTGGGGGTGGACCCTCGAGAGTCCTCCTCCTAGACCAGCGAGATTATCAGCGGTTAAGAAGGGATATCGATTTGGCTTCCGCTCACCGATCCCGTCTCCACCGGACCAAGAACTACTCGAGAGCAGCCGCACTGTTACATGCTCCAGAGACTGAACCGAAGTTTGTTGCATCCTAATGTACCTAGGGCTAACATAGGGAGATGGGGAAGTACCCCAGCATTCACCCTTCCGCCATTTATGCTGACCGCAGACAAGGGTTTACCCTTCTTCCTCTCCATTGCACTCCCTGATATGAATATTCAGGGCTTGATATGAACCCTTCTCACAGAGATCTTCACTGATCAGTTCACTAGAAATTATGATTTGAACCTCCACAGCCTCCCCCTTCGAACCTCCTACGTTAAATCCCTTAGGGTGACTAAACACTGGAGGCGGAATTCGCCCGATTTTTCACTCTGCAGAATACCGCCATTAACGGCCAACATAGGGCAAGTAAACGAAAGTCTAAAATCAATGGAATTCGGACGAAGTGTTTACACTATGCCCGACTGCTATGCCGAACTCCGCCGAGCTCATGCGACCACCGATTCCGAATCAAATATTTTTGTTTTATTCGGCCGAATCCGGCGTTCCATACTTTCTCTTGAGCGTCAAACCGCAAATTCTTTTTGCTTTTTTTCGACGTGGACGTCAAGTTGCTTATATCTTTACTACACGAAAGGAAGTCCTTATGGTACACGTCATCAAAATCCTACCACAACAGGGACATCAGCTGAAAATTGGTGGGTTGTTCGATTCCCTTTCCATAAAAATCTCATCCATCCATTCCCTACGCTCTACCAACAACATAAATATAATATCTCAAGAGAGCCAATAAAAATCGGTAGAATCGTCAATCGGTTTGAATCGGCAGAGCTGGAATTCGGCCGAGCAAAAAATCGGCTCCAGTCTAAATGTACCCTTAGCTCTATTCTGTTGATACTGTGACTACTCCGGTCGTATCTTTGAAAATTTGTCTTGCTATTGATCTGATTGTGTGATTTTTTGAATGTGATTATATATAAGCACAATACGCATCTTGTTTATGACACCCCCCCCCTCCCGTAACAAAATACTGCACTCAAAATTCAATTTTCTCATGTAATATCCTAAATGTTCCTACTCGTATGTGCATCCGAACCAAGCACCACACTCTGATCCGCCCGCGTCAAAATTCGTGCGAAGTTCATACTCAGGTTTTTACGGCACATATACCTACTCTCTTGGGCTAAAATTGATTTAATTTTTCAAGTCCTTTTTCCCATAGGAAACTAGATAGTCATTTCCGGACATTTTGCACATATTGAGAAGTATGTTATATTACTAAAATCAAAGACCTTTGATATAATTTTGATGAGAAGATCGACAAATGTGCTAAAATCGACGTTACTTATACTAATCGAGCGAGGAGCCATCTCCCCTGCTGTTCTTTATATCGCCTACACCTTTTCCGTTAATTGTATTTTCCAATATTTTTCAAGATTGAGAAGTTTGTTTGCTACGACCCCTCCCTCCATTCATGTACACAAGAAACAGTTGCTTGATTATGAGTGAAGTGCCACTGAACGGCACCAAAACGAGAAATCAGGCGCCAGAGGAATGTGCTCCTCACAACTTCCATAGATGTGCGTTGATAGTGTGTTCCGCGACATTATCGTGACGACTAATGTTATTTTCTCAACGCGATAGCATTTTTCCTGCTTCCCCTCCATTCAGCTCACACATTAAATAAGCGCATTCAAATCCATTAGGGCCGTTGGGTCATAAATCGCCAAATTCGCCGAAGGGAGAAGTTCGAATTTCCTCGAAAATATAATATTAATGGGTTAAGCGGTGAATATTCATAAGCTTCGTCTGGTTCCATTAACCGCCACTGTCCTCGGGGTGTCATCGGCGCATCGGATCCGGGTCGTTTGATGCAACGTGGCACCGCATCGCTCAAGAGCCACGTGGAGCATGTGGAATTAAGCCCGTCCGCCCTCTAAATGGCGGACAGGGGAAGTGAAGAAAGGTCCTCTCCCCTTTTTTCCACGCCGTTGCATGGACTGATATGGAAATCCGGCCTTTTCATGATTTACCTTTAGTAACCCAACCCTTCTTACAGTCGATGGACAATGAGTGAGCTTTGTATTCGAGCATCACGATGAAAAGTCATCTTCATGATGTCGATTCCTAACCTAGCGTTCCCTTCTAAAAAACATCTGCCAAGTTGGGTGGGCAGTATAGCTTTATTTATTTATTTATTTATTTATTCAGCAATACGGGCAAGCCCAATACAAGAGAAATATAACTAGTGATAAATATGTACAAATATAAATGATGTATACCTATAAACAAACTGAAATGTCCGTGTGATGAAAGTGTGATTAAAAAAGAAAAGGAAGTTCAATGCTTAATTACCAATTATTCTGTATTGAGTGACTCTTATTTTTCAAATAATTATTTATTTGTTTATTTTGTTTATTTGTTTTAATTACACGGGCAACTTGCCCAATTTACAATAAGGAAATGCATTATGAAAACCAAAAAAATAATAAAATCAAACAGAAATATACACTATAAGAAGGGTATGTACATAAATGGAAATGATACCGAATAGTCCGCACTAGAAATAATATCAAACTAAAGAAGAAACCTGGCTTGCCTCTTGAAAAACAGCTCCCCAGCACCCAGCAGATCCACATCCAGAGAGACACACAAGGCGGTTAAATTCCCTCTGACAACGGTTGAGAGGACCACCGAACAGATAATTCGTCGAAACCGTCTTAAGAAGGAATGTCTGCGTAAATCTGGTCGCATAGGGTGGGGCATGAAAACTCAATGCAGCGAGGAGCTCGGGGGCAATCAATTCTGCTCCAGATGATCCTGTGAATGAACCTCACATCCGCCAACTCCCGACGCCGTTCCAAAGAGTCCAACCCGTCAACCGCATCATTTCTGCATTGTCAAATTCAACCCACCTGTTTCCCATCTTGAAGGAGACGTATCTGAGGAAGCGACGTTGAACTCTCTCTATCATCTCTTTCGCATTTATATAGTAGGGTGACCATACTATAGATGCGTTTTCCAGAATTGGTCGGACCAGAGCGGAATATAGCGAGGTCAAGGCCAAAGGATCTGAAAACTCCCTCGTGCTTCTCTTTATAAATCCAACAGTCTTCATGGCACGCGAA
Source organism: Leptopterna dolabrata (assembly GCA_954871275.1). NCBI lineage: Eukaryota > Metazoa > Arthropoda > Insecta > Hemiptera > Miridae > Leptopterna > Leptopterna dolabrata. Next base: position 1,775,916 of record OX940982.1, on the reverse strand, counting down.
CAGACATCCTCTATATGCTCTGAAAAGGTCAAGCGACTGTCGAATCAAGAACCCTACCATCAATTGAGTAGCAGAAGTTCATAGGTGAAGTAGACCTCGTGAAAGACACTACGGAGCACTTGGCGATGTTCAAGAACAATTCGTTCCGGGTGCACCAGCTGTGGAGGGCCGCAAGCGAAGATTGAATCCGTTCCAAGTCATCTTGTGACCTCACGATTGAAAAAATCTTAAGATCATCTGCAAACAATAAGTGCCTCACGCTGGCCCCAAAAATGGCACCCACATCATCAATGAAAACAAGGAACATCCAGGGTCCCAGATGGGAACCCTGGGGGACCCCGGAAGAAGCAACGAAGGGCCGAGACAGCGTGTTCTTCACTCGGACGGACATCCTGCGGTCAAGCAGATAGCTGGCGAACCACCGCAATAGAGAGCCATGGAAACCAAATCTCTCAAGCTTCTCCAGCAGAATGGCATGGGAGACCTGATCAAATGCCTTAGCAAAGTCGGTATACACGCAGTCAACCTGCACACCCTCAGAGAAAGCCTCCAAAACTACCCTCTGAAACACCATCAAGTCAGTCGAGCAAGATCTGCCGGTGACAAATCCGTGCTGCTCCAAGGAGAGGTGCGGTCGGATGGAAGGTCCCATCTGTGTCACCATTAATTTCTCCAAAGTCTTAGGTATGGTACTCAAAGAACATATCGGGCGGTACTGATTCACCTGGGATCTGTCCCCAGACTTGGGAATGGGAGTAATGAAAGAGCTCTTCCAGCAAGATGGAACAGAACCCAATTTTAGCGACCTATCAAAGAGCACGGACAGCGCACCGGAGATTGATTTGGAACAAGCTTTCAGAACTAAGGGCGGCACACCATCCGGCCCCATCCCCTTCGAGACGTCGAGAGACTCAAGTTCCGCCATAACCAGCCCCTCCGATATCTCCACACCGCTCATCGAAAAAGATCCCGGAGAGTAAACAACTCCAGAAGGACCCACAGGGCTTTTCGGGCGGAAAACCGAAGAAAAGTAGCTAGCGAACAAGTTGGCAATTTCTAGAGGAGATTCCGCAGATTCAGACCCGAGACGCATTACAGATGGTAGTGTCGATGAACCCCTGACGTAGTTAACGTAGTTCCAAAAATGCTTTATGTCAACTTTCGCCGATGTCTGCACATTCTTGAGGTACTCAGCATAGGTAAAGCGTGACAGAGCCTTGCACTCCGCACGTACGAGAGAAAACGCCAAATAATCGCTGTTGTGGCCTGTTTCTTTATATCGTGTGTGAAGCAAGTTCTTTCTCTTTACGAGCGACTTCAGTTCGGGGGTAAACCATTTAGGAAAGGTGTGGTCTCTCTCCACCACCCGTGGGACAAACATTTCAAAACATGAATAAAGCACTTCATAAAATTTTTGAACAGCTTCCTCAAATGGCAGGGATTCACAAAAACTCCAGTCATAACCCGTAAGAAAAGTGTTCATAGCCGTGAAATCTGAACGTTTGAAGTTGTAGTTGAACTTGCATGCAGGATAAATTCTTGCATCCGTGGTTTCTACCATGAATTTACACTCAAAAGGTGGGTGGTGGATATCCTGATTAATGAGCGGATCACAGCTCCGGAGCGAGAGGCCAGGTAAGTCGGAAAGACACAAAACGAGGGTATTTTCAGAAGGGTTCTTCAAGTGATTTGACTGTGTCAGATCAAACAGACTCATCATCTCACGAAGGAACATACACTTTGGAGGCAGGGCAGAGAGAGATGTCGTTTCAAGATTTCCTCCCTTCCTGCTCACACCAGGCAAATTGTAATCACCAGCAATAAGAATGGAAAAATCCGGGAACTTATCAGTGATCCGGTCCAACTCATTCAAATGATTTTCGAAAAAGATAGGAGAGCAGTAATCAGGCAAGTACACACATCCCAATATAAGCTTGCAGTCTGGGATCACTACAAACACATGCTCAACGGAGTCAACAGTCGTTTCCCATGCAAATGATCTGAGATTAGAAGAAACACCAATGAGGACACCACTACCGGTAGCTTTAGAAGAGTTGGCAATAGATCTATCATTTCTATATAACGTATAAGCACTTAAACCAAGTTCAGCTGAATTCACCTCTCCTCGCAACCATGTTTCAGTAAGAAATATAAAATCGTAATTCAGAGTGGGAGCCATATATCGCAATGTTGAGAGCTTCGTATTTAAACCACGGACATTTTGATAGAACGCTGTCATGATCCGCCGTTTTTTGGAGACGTGCCTCTTGGTGCCATACTCTTATTAGCCCCTTCAACTATCGCAGGGACCCCCCTCACATACTTGATCGTCAAGTCAGCCTCACCTGCCGCTATACGCTCATTCAACTTGATACGTAACTGCTGAAGGTATTGGCGTTCCAACGGAGACCTATCCTGCGATACAGATAAGGGAGAAGGAATGCGTGATTTATTATCCATCAATAACTTGGAAACGGTCGCAGGAGATTTAAATGTGATGATTAGTGGTCGAGGCTGATCATTAACTGATTTCCCGATGCGATGCAATCCGGATACGTCCCGATCGAAATCAATTGAAAATATTGCCAGAGCTTCCTTGACATGAACTGCATCATCAGCAGTACGGGACTGAGAAGGTGAAGCTAATGATTCCGGAATATTATAAAGAATAATGTTATGTGACCTGCGCTGACAAGGTAAAGGGTGATAATAATTGGAGACGATGCGGCGCACTGAGGGTATGGACTGGTCAAAAAAGTCGGCTTCGGGGCACTGCTCGATTAGGTGGTTCTCTTGTCTTGGCAGTCTCGACAGCTGGCAGCTGCCGTTGGTAGTTTGTCGGTGAAGGGTGTCCAGAAGAAACTGCCCGTTCGCGTGCTCAGGCGCGGGATCCTCAAACCTATCTGGGCGAGAAGCGATGGTGAATCTACACATCCCACCAACAGCTTGTGGAAAAAGGACAAATCAACCTGCCACCTTCGATCCTCAAGGCTCAATGTCCGGCACCGCTCATTCAACGAATCGTAGGTACTCCATCAAGTCCCGGGGAATGTGGAGCTTAAATGCCACGTATCGGTGGAATTCGTGGTGGACTCTTTCTAGTTGGTTGATCTGGTATTTTATAGTGTGGGGACCACACGGCCGATGCGTATTCGAGGGCCGGGAGTACCAATGCCTTGCACAGAGCAACGGTAGCTGGTACACTGCTGAACTCACTTGTACTCCTCTTTCTGTATCCCAACAACCTCATTGCTCTACAAGATATGGCCGATATATGGTCCGTGAAGGTGAGCTTATCATCCTTCAGCACCCCGAGATCCCGAACGGATGAGACTCTTGAAAGCAGGGATTCGCCAATTTTGTATGTGTGATGGAGTGGGGCCAACGAACGATGGAGTGTCATGACATGACTGAGCATTTGGTCGGGTTGAGTGCTAAGCCATTTAGGGAGCACCATGCCAGAAGCGAATCCTCCAACGTCCTCTGCAAATACTGACAATCGGAGGATGACTTCACGGTACGATACATTTTTAGGTCATCCGCAAAGAGTAAAAATCTTGTTGCATCAAGTACGCTGCTAACGCTGTTAATAGCCAGCAAGAAAAGTAACGGTCCAATGTGGGAACCCTGTGGAACCCCAGGGGCAGCCAAAAACATACTAGACTGGACGAGCTTCCTCACTTATTGTAACATGCACGTATAGAATCATTTGGTAAACAAATGGTGAGTCAAAATGATTGGATAGCAATAAATTTAGTGGAAGAAAACCGACGCGACATATTATGTTTATGCAGTAAATAAATTTGTAGCGTTTTTTAACCCATTTTTACCGATTTGAGAGATTGGTATTTCGCATTTGCGAAAGCGGAGTTGAGCTATAAAATTTAAATTAACTGCGAAGCTGTAAAATTCCAATCACAATAAAATTCATAGAGGACAATCAACTGGCCATCAAATTTGAGAGAAATCGGACGATTTGTTGATGAGAAACTGTGTAGGACATCATTGATAAATAATGTGTCCTGACACATGCGGGACACATTATTAATAAATAATGTGTCCCGCTGAGCCTACCAAAGTAGGTATACCTACACAGTTTCTCACTAACAAATCGTCCGATTTCTCTCAAATTTGATGGCCAGTTGATTGTCCTCTATGCATTTTATTGTGATTGGAATTTTATAACTACGAAGCTATGAAATTCCAATTACAATAAAATGCATAGAGAACAATTAACTGGCCATCAAATTTGAGAGAAATCGGACGATTTGTTAGTGAGAAACTGTGTAGGTATATAACCTACCTATTTTGGTAGGCTCAGCGGGACACATTATTAATGAATAATGTGTCCCGCTGAGCCTACCAAAGTAGGTATACCTACACAGTTTCTCACTAACAAATCGTCCGATTTCTCTCAAATTTGATGGCCAGTTGATTGTCCTCTGCATTTTATTGTGATTGGAATTTTATAGCTTCGTAGTTAATTTAAATTTTATAGCTCAACTCCGCTTTCGCAAATGCGAAATACCAATCTCTAAATCGGTAAAAATGGGTTAAAAAAACGCTGCAAATTTATTATTGCAAACAGGTTTATTATTTACCTGTACAGATGCCCCTTCTGCGTAGATCACTGTTAAACATGCATAGTAGGAGTATAGTCATTAATTACAATGTGGTATAAACAGTGTGAATGAATTACAAGATTGTATAGGTAGAGTTACTGCAAAAATTAAGTGAAGCTAATTATAATAAAACTATCTAAAAATATCTTTCTTACTAGTAGTATGTAAGCATTATTACTGGTCCAACCGCGATGCAATTTATAGGTAGTCGTCTTGAAGCCAGCCCCGAACTACCCATCGAATTGAAGCGAAATCGGTTCGTTAGGGACTGAGAAATCGTTGTTTGATGAAAATCATTTTTGCCCACACCACTGGTCCGACGGCGGTGAAATTCATTCATCCCCTGACTACAGAACTTGTGACGGAACCCGCTATCCGCCTTGCGGGGACAAGGGGCATAGTCCATAGCTAAGTTGGCGTCTCTTCCTTATCTCAAGACAAACCTGACGGAGAGGATCCATTCTGCTTCCAAGCGCCCTGTACTGCCGTCCTCAGTAAGAACGTCCTAAGTCCATTTTACTAATTTTGAGAAAAACGAGTTCTAGTGAAATCATCATTGCAGTCCGTATAATTCAAGCTAGATATCCTCCTTTACCACTATCTTTCAAATCCCTATTTTTCATTTCATAACCAAACCTCGAGAACTTTTTTATCTGAGCGATAATTGGTAGTTTTAGCTAGTATGATGGACATAGGACTTCCTAGTAGCCTTGCACTTGAGACAGCATGACCTAGTATGATGCACTGGACTTTGCAGCTTAAAATGTTCGTATCACCCAACAAAAAGAGCAATTTTCAGAAATTCTAAGGGGGTCAAAAATCGGTAAAACCGCATAAAATCGCGAACATTTTATATAAAAAATCACTGAAAGTAGAATGGAAGGATGATTAAAAAACAGAAAAATATTATTTCACTGGTTTTTTATAAAGAATAAGGGATTAAGGGCTAAAATCCATGTTAACCCACCTGACACTGTATGGGAGGGCGATTGACGACAGAAAGTGGGACTATTTCGATTAAAAAGATTTTTCTCAAAGGAGAGTGGGTCACATTTGACTTTATAAGGGTGAAAAATCGGTAGAACCAGAAAATATGGCGAACAACTGATCCTTGGCCCGGTGCATGATGAGCACTGCGATTGTTGTACTGGATTGTGGTATCATAAACAAGCGTTCTTTTATCCCCCAACCCTTAGGACACTAGTCCTAGTGCCAGCCACAATTGAACTAAGTTAGGCGCAACTGAACTGAACCAGCTGAACTAAGGTTGACTGTCCTATGTCCATCGTTCTCTCCGTCTACAGGACGTTTAAGCCTAGTACGACTCACTTGGGACGTTCTGGCCTGGTATGATCAGCTAACCCTTGGTATGTCACTCATGATTATAGTTCATTTCATACTGAGGGGCGTCTAAGTTCTTACGTCGTTAAAGGGTACCACTGACGATTTATTTGAGCTTATAGCTATTTAGCTATTCTCCACGTTGGTAACGTTTCTCTATTTTGATATTACTTTGGTCGTTAGTTGAATCCCATCGATATGAGCGTAGGCATATCAATTCATTCTCACATACGTTATACTTTGAACCGTATGAAGTTAAGTACCTGCGTAAATGGTGTTTTTCCGCCATACAACTCAATGATGCTAATCGACTCCAGAAAGGCCAAAACGTCATGCCGAGATTCGCGGTCTCCCGAGAGCCTCGTAATGAGCCAGGTGCAGTGGCAAAGCGAGCAACAGCGAAGGGTTATCGTCGAAACAGTTAGGCTTCCCTTCTCTCAGTTTATCCCGCCGACTCCTTTGGTTAGATAGATTGGTCCCAAATTGGATAAACCGCCCTCCGGGTTTGACTCTGCTGTTGAATTTACCGCCAGCCCATTCCTCCTGTCATTCCATTACGAGGACCCTCCTTCCATCCTGAGCCCCGATAATCGCGTTTAATGACGTAGTGCGTCGCGTAAGGGAAAACACGCTGGGGAGATCTCCGAAGTTAATTCGTTTTTCGACTGATCGCCGATTTCTATCCCGGAACGACTTGTAACGCCGAACATAGTTAGAAGTAAATTGCTTCCGTATTACTCCCTCCAAGAGAGAGTTACCGTACAGATTATCTTATGTCCACTTTGGAAATCATACACATACGATAAATACAGATTCTGGGAATACCCCAAGAATCGAAATTATATTACGTCGGAAATGCGAGAGCATCAGATTCATCACGGATTTTAGGGAATATTTTAAGGTCATCAGCATACAAGTATGCATTATGGAGATGATACGGAAGGCTGTCCATGAACAAGATGAACAAAATTGGTCAAATGTGAGACCTTTGAGTGACCCCTGAGGGGACAGGAAATGGCGGCGATGCGTGCTTCTCAATACAGACCACCTGCTTCCGGCAAGAGAGATAGGAGGATATCCAGTCCAGCAGAACACCACCGATGCCCAGAACTTTCGATCTCTCTGTAAGCAGGGGGTTGGAAAGCTCGTCAAAAGCCTTGGACAGGTCGGTGAAGAAGGCGTCCGTCTGGTACCCGGCCTCCATAGTCAGGAGGGCGAACTGCTCAAATTCAATGAGATTTGTCACGACCGACCGTCCTGAGAGGAATCAATGCTGGCTAACGTAAATGACACGCCTGTATACTCCAACCAGCTCCTCAACAACCAAACTTTCCAACCACTTTTTGGATCACCGAAAGTTTGCATATTGCCCTGTAGTCAGTAGCGATGCGTGGGCTCTGAAATCAGTGGGTTACCAAACCAGAACACAAAACCAGCAGATTTTTCAACAAAATACCCTAAGGCAGCAACACCTTTCCCTTATTTAGTGATTGATATTCAGCGAATTCTCTTTCAATCAACACTCTTTCGTCTTACGAAAACGTCCACAATTACTACTGCAAATCAGCCACCGAATTCATGTGTTATAAAAATATAGTTGTAGTGAACGCATAGGTGACGTACATTCACTACTGGGGGCGTGAGGATAGGTTATGCCCGGTTTGGTTGTAGCGCGAGACTGCCCGGGATCTTTAGGGTACTTGCCTGGTTTGGTTATAGTGCAGTCTACCACCATGCCCAGGATCTTTTAGGAGGCGTTGCCTGGTTTGGTTATAGCACAGAGTCTACCACCATGCCCAGGATCTTTTAGGAAGCTGTGCCTGGTTTGGTTATAGCGCGAGGCTACCACCATGCCCAGGATCTTTTAGGAGGCTTTGCCCGGTTTGGTTATAGCTGGGAGGCTACTACTATGCCCGGGATCTTTTAGATGAGGAGAGCGAGAGGAGGAGCGAGAAGAATGAGTAGTCAGCGACTAGAGGAAGCGTAGAATGGCTGGAAAGGCGAAGGAGGCGAGTTTATATAGCTCCACCAATATGGAGGATGGAGGGGATCCCCACTAGGTTCCTTGGTTCTCCTGCGTCTTCCGTCCCCACGTCTGTGTTTATTAGGGAGATCTTAATTGTATGAGGAGTGGTTCAGGGAGGATACCACGACAATAGTAAACTAAAATATAACAAACAATGACCCGTCGACCGGTACCTACTTGAATGGAGAAGCTTTTGACCTGAAGCTAGGTAGTTATATGTGTGTTAGGACGCCGATCAATCCACAAGACCACAAACAGCAAACAGGTCAAAATGCACGTAGGTACCACGAATACAAGTCTTACATCAGAACCGGACTGATTCAACAGAGAAAGCGAATATAATTCACAAATAAAACAAACGATAATGCTCGGTCTATGGAGCACACCATGGATGCTCTACTATAATATTGAATATCCGTAGAATTTCCATTCCATAGCCAGAGAAATCTGGCGAGTCACTGTTGAACTTCTGAACAATGGAGTTTTTGTTTTACTCCTGGTGTTTTTGGGTGCCAGGGCAGTGGCCCAAGTGGCCTTATGGGCCCCTGGCTGTAATTGCTCAATACATTTCTCAGACCCGACTTTTAAGCACCGGAACAGCATAACTACACTTCCACGTTTCAGGGAAACGAGCCAAACTGAAGCTCAGATTGAATAGATAAGTTGCAGGAAGTTTGAGAGTGTCACAGCAGTTCTTCGGTATTATAGGCGGGATGCCGTCTGGTCCAGTACTCTTGGTGCAGTCCAGATGTTAGTTTCGCTAGGACTCTCTCTTCCGTAATGTGCGAGGAACAAATACCTGCAAGGCTGTCACCACGATCGGAGGTAAGGGAAACCGGTGGGTGGTGCTCATAGACACTAGCGAAATAATTAGCAAATCGGTTCAGTCAATCGGTTCGTTATTGATCAGCGTAAGGGCTTGGTGTCATTACTATCAATGATGTCGGACTCAGCACTATTCACGTATTTGTAATAGTGCCTACCCGACGTCTTCTTCCTCTCACTCCTCAAGCTCGCGAACTTTTCATAAATCTTAAAATCGCCAGTTGACGATGTGTTCTTGGTCCCTTCGAGCTTTATGGTTTTCTTGGCGGGCGGGACGCTACAGCGTCTGTGGATGAATTCATGGGGTATGCGGAAGTATTTATTCCATTTTGGTTTATTATTCTGTGAATAATACACCTATGTATTCGCTCAGCAAAAAATTTTTATAACACCCCCTCAAAATTTTTTCTTTTCCGTTTCAAGGTGCGTAGATTCCAAAAATGCAATGTCCGTCCGCCGTACGCCGTATCACGTGTACAGGCTTCATTTTCGGTCTAAAACATTCGTTCTTTCGCACACATGCTCCATTTGAGCCCTATTTTTGTGTCCCGAAACTTTTCAGCCCGATCGGAATATATCCAGCGGAGTTATGAGTGAAAATGTGTATAAAAATAGGTACTTTTTGTGTTTTAGTAACATAGTAGTAAAATGAGCTTTTGAGGTATCGTATTCCATGTTTTTGGGGACGAGAAGACCGAATATTAAGTCGATTTTGACCAAGGAGTGGAAAATTGAGGTTGTACCAGATGTTCAGCTCCCAAAATTGATTTTTCGTGAGTCAAAAACCTGGGAAATCGTCTGAAATCACAAGCAGTACATATGTACAATAACACTAGAAAAAGTGTCAACACGTGGATCAAGACGATTAAATGGTACTACCAATGATCAAAGATAGTTAAAAAAAAAACAAGCGTACCTAATTTGTGTTTTAGGGGCCAAAATTAATGGAAACCATCAGAAATAGCTATTTCGATTACTACGCATAAAAGAAACAATAAATGAACAGCCAGCATTTCTGTAGACCAATAAAAAAATAGAATAATAAACCCATGTGACAAGGACTTTGCAGCGTTTTTGAAATGAAAGTAGTTGAAATGATGAAAAATCCTGAGAATTTTGACACCAACCTTTCTATCCTGTGGTAAGTAGATCTTTTTCTATGACATTTCAAAGAGTCCAGTAATTCTGACGTCATTGCGCCCCTCTCGCCTGGACGGGACCCCCCCCCCCCCCTATTCCTACTGTGACGTCACAATTACTGGAAACCGTAGGACAGTGCGGTTGGTTTCTAAGTTCTCAAAATGGAATCTTGAGTCATTAATAAATAATTATGGTCATTAGTCATTAAAAATAATATTATAATATATTTTGTATGTTAGTAGTCTGGTTGATTTTCGTATTAATGGTAAGATTTTCAGTTTTGCGGATGATACTACGATTGTGTTTTGGGATAAAAATTGGGATCAGTTGATTCGCAAAAATGAGGAACTCCTTAGATTCTGGATGGGTTCTAACTTCCTTAGCCTTAATGTTGCTAAAACATCAGTTTTGCGGTTTTCTCTCTAGAAGAAATCAGGTACCAAATTGTCCTGTCAAGTTCCACAGCAATGAGTGTTCCCAGTCACATAATTGTTCATGCGTTGGAGTACCATTTCTTGAAAAGTGTAGGTATCTGGGCATTATTTTTGATGAAAATTAAGAAGATGCGAAAGCTTCTTTATGTCTTTAGGATTGCTAGGGGTTTTTCATCTATGAAATTGTTGCGGAACATTTATTATGGTCTGGCTTTTCCCGTGCTGAAATATGGGATATTGGTATGGGATAGCACTTACAAAAAATATCATTTAAGGCGTGTACAGGTTATTCAAAACACTATAATTAGAATAATATATGATGAATTCAACGTATTCAACACAAAACAAATAATCCTGCTTGAATCCTGTGTCCACAACTATAAATCAGGAATTGATTATAACGATTTGTTTGCTGATTCCAGCACCAGGTTGACATCGTTAACCAAAATGTAAGACAGCCAAAATGTATAATACCGAATTTTTCAAGCGTATTTCCTACAACAGTGATAAACTTTTTCTATGAAAATAAAATTAACACCACTTCATATAAATCGTTAAACACTTTTTGAATTGACTTTTTGTATTATATAGCTCTTTTGGAACCTGAAGAAGTGGAATTGTTGCTCCATTTTGTTTCTGCGATTAATATTGTTCTATATCTGAAGTTCTCTATGTTCTCCAAAGGCTAGTAGTTGAAAGTATCTCTGTTGAAGGTTATTTGTATTTTCCGATGGCTAACCAACTCCACCTGGGAGCACAAGTTCTAGAAGCTTATTCTCATAGTGGGCGAAATTAGAGACACATTTATTTAATTTCATGTCTTCTGAATTTTTAACACAGAATGTGTTTTAGCCATGGACTAACTAGCCAAAAACGCTGCAAATCCCTGCACAACGGTTTATTATTTTGTACAGAATACCCTCCTGTTACAGATCACGGGTCTCCGTATAGATAACCCTTCTATATAACATAATATAATGTACTATTCTACACATATTATGTAGATCGCGGACCTCCGTAGGTTAGTACCTAACCCCGTACTCGTTACTAGGTACCTCCCTAAACCGTTGTGTAATAATTTACCTGTATAGGTTCCACTTCTACGGAGATAGAATAACGAACCGTTGTGTAATAATTTGCCCATCAATAATACTTCAACGGTTGTTCAAGTTGCAAAAGTACCTATCAACAAAATCCAGCCCCTTCTTGGTAGATTAGCCGTTGTGTAATAATTTACCGTGGTGTAAAAATTTGTCGTTGTGTAATAATTTGCCATTATGTAATAATTTACCCATCAATAATACTTCAACGGTTGTTCAAGTTGCAAAAGTACCTATCAAAAAAATCCAGCCGGATCGCACACCCTCCGTAGGTTAATACCTGACCCCGTACTCGTTACTACGTACCTACCTAAATCACGAGGTAAATGTTTGTAAGATAATTCTGTCGATTGCAAACAATACCTAACAAAAAGAAACGCACATCATTTTTCAAATGAAATAATATCACAGAACAACCAACTCGACTTCATAGGTACCCCACCAATAAAATCGGTTTCACTACCTATCAACAAACTCCAATAGAGCCATCATTTTTCAAATGAAATAATATTACAGAACAACCAACTCGACCTCTTAGGTACCCCACTAATAGAATCGGCGCGTCCCTGGTGACGAGATTCCGTCTGTTGTATACAATTTCATTCACACTGGAGTCGAAAAAGCCTGTCGGTGCAAACTTCGGGGCCTTACTGTGAACGAACGGCTGGACGTACGGTGCTCCGGGTGGTCTTAAAAAACTCGTAAGTTCAAGAACTATTTAAAACCGTAAAAAGATTCACGTAAAAAAAGGTATAGGCGTTTTGAAAATTTCAACCCCTATTTTGAACCCCTTAGAGATGACTGACAGTAACGTTGAGCTTCGAGGACCAACTAGACCCCGAACGGAACCTATAACCCGAATTTCATCAATTTTTTTTCATGGTAACTAAGAAATGTGGCCCGTACGGCGTACGGTGTACGGCGTACGGCGTACGGTGTACGGTGTACGGTGTACGGCGTACGGCGGACAGACAGAAATATTTTTATTGCAGTTTTGGATTCTACATACCTTGAAACGTAAACCATCAAATTTTGAGGGGGGGTAAGAATTTTTTTTTTCATGCTCGATTCCAATGGTTCATTATTGAAAATAATAAACCAAAAAGGTAACGAAATTTCGTAACGAAATCTGGGACGCTGTTATGAAAAATTTCTAATGATTTTCACGTACAACCGATTCGTTGCTATGGAACTTCAACTTCGCCAGTTATCATCGTACAAAAATCGTTCACCACTCGTTGGATACCTCTCGATTTACCTAACCATATTACGTTAACCAATGCGGAGTGCGTGGCCGACAAGCTGCGGTATGAGCGTGATTGTTTAAATAATAATTGTTTACACACAGGTGATCATTCTCAATAATTTATATTGTGGACACGATTGCAAGCTTTATATAAGTACCTACCGATGATACGGAACTAAGATCGTGTAACCTGGTGTAACCTATGAGCAGTCAATATATCAGTCGAAAAAGGTTTATGTGAAACGCGTGAGCTAGAACACATTCTGTGTTTCTATAATTTCGTCCGAAGTATGTAAAAAGAGGTAACCGGGGGTCCAGGGGGCTTGCCCCCTGGCGAGGCGCGGAGCGCCGAGTTTTTATAATGAAGATACTTTTTGTATTTATTATAGTTGTAGAAAATATTGCGTGGGCAGCTACATGAAAAATTTGCAACATTTCACATACTTAACCGTTCTAGAGTGTAGGTATTAGCATTTAAATTAGTGTCCAACGATATGTATTGGTCTCTGAATTGGGAAGTTCCGATTATTGTGAATTTTTGGAGAAAATAAGCTGTAGCTATTCAAATGAGTCCAAGGTGGCACGTGGTGATTCCAGACAGCAGGAGACCATTTCGATAAGCGAAAATATTTTTGAGTAAAAGTGGGTAAGGGAAGAAAATCGTTTAGATTTAAACCAATGTGAAATTCCAATAAAAAATCCCATTCATGAACTTGGTTTTCACACGTTTCTGTACTTATATTCTTCATTGTGTACTAAAAAATATATGGTATTGAATAAAGAATTGAATTGAAAAATCCAATAAATACAGGTTGGTTGAATATTTGGAGTAGATACGTCATTCAAAAATTCGCACATTGAGAGATGAGGAGCCCAGTTTGTCTCAGAAGCTGGGACGATTGAGTCGAGAACAACAACCAAACTCGTTTTAGTACGGTCCATGAAGAATCAATACTTCGGTCTTTATAAAATTTATTTTCGCGAGGGCGGCGCCCTCAGAGCTCGACGATAGCAGCTCGAAGAAAATTGAACTAGGGCTTGAGGAAATGACAGGTTCCCTGAACAAGCATATTGGATTACGATGAACGAGGGGAGATTGCATACAGAGATTGTCACTGGTGAAGTTAGGGTGCAAGCCAAATGGATTTCGTGCCCTGAGATCCGCAGTTATCCAGCATTCTTCATTCCGAGCGACTTCTATTTTCTAACATCACCTGATTTCTATTACTAAAACTAGGTACCCAGTAGCGGCATATAAGTGTGCTTGGAGATTGTGGATGGGTTCTCCTGCAAGCAGACTCCATTCCACCTTGTTCCACGATTTACGGCTTTAAACCCCATTTATTATTATTTGACATCAATTTGAGGTCCATTTCAAACCTCCAGAATGCTGATTTTGCTTGCACCAAGACCCAACAGCATAATGAGCCATATTCTTTGTTATAGATATGACAATATGTTTCTCCTTCCTAAAATTATTATTGTATGGCATCTTGTACTTGGTTTTACAACCAGCACTCGAGTGGATCCGACAAAACCTGTGCGATTCATATCAGCTGTTCCTTTTTAACTGGGATTTTTTTAACCGTTTCACTCAACCTGTGTTTATACGGACGGTTAATTTATTTGTGTTCAGTTGGCGTCAGATCATTAACATCGCTACGAAACACTGGAAATTGGATGTTGTGAACGAAAACGTGTAGTGTAACAGACTTTACAAAACGCTGCAAATCCCTGCACAACGGTTTATTATTTTGTATAGAATACCCTTCTGTTACAGATCACAGCTCTATGTATAGATAACCCGTCTATATAATATGATAATATGTACTATTCTATACATATTATGTAGATCGCAGACCCTCCTTAGGTTAGTACCTAACCCCGTACTCGTTACTAGGTACCTACCTAAATCACGAGTTAAATGTTGCTAAAATAATTCTGCCGATGACAAACAGTACCTAACAAAAGAAACACACACAATGAAGTTCTGAAAAGAAATTGTTGATGAGGAGTGAAAAAAGTTGCGAAAGTACCTACCAACAAACTCCAGCCCCTTCTACGTAAATGGTATAATGAACCGTTGTGTAATAATTTACCGTTGAGTAATGATTTACCGTAGTAATAATTTACCCATCAATAATACTTCAACGTTTGTTCAAGTTTCACTACCTACCAACAACTCCAAAAGAGCCATCATTTTTCAAATGAAATAATATCACAGAACAACCAACTCGACTTCATACTCCGCCAATATAATCAGGTGATCCCTAGCAATGATTTCATCTCCGCCAAATTTCCTGTTGTGGGCGCGTCTCTGGTTACGAGATTTGGTTTGAATTGTACACAATTTCATTCACACTGGAGTCGAAAATGCCTGTCGGTGCAAACTTCGGGGCCTTACTGTGAACGAACGGCTGGACGTACGATGCTCCGGATGGTCTTAGAAAACTCGCAAGTTCAAGAACTATTTAAAACCGTAAAAATATTCACGTAAAAAAATGGTATAGGCGTTTTGAAAATTTCAACCCCTATTTTGAACCCCTTAGAGATGACTCACAGAAACGTCGAGCTTCTAGGACCAACTAGACAGCGAACGGAACCTATGACCCGAATTTCATCAATTTTCTTTCATGGTAACTAAGAAAAGTGGCCCGTACGGCGGACAGACAGAAATATTTTTATTGCAGTTTTGGATTCTACATACCTTGAAACGTAAACCATCAAATTTTGAGGGGGGGTAAGCATTTTTTTTTTTCATGCTCGATTCCGATGGTCCATTATTGAAAATAATAAACCAAAAATTTATTTATTTATTTTTTTTACGCGTTCATTTATTTTTATATAACTACTAGTTACACAAATGTAGTTTTACAAGGAGCTTAGTTATTTACTTCAACTATCTTTACGCATTGTTTTTATGGTGAATGTTCACAAGAGGCACCCACACTAGTTTTTTACGTTACAACGTCAGCGTCCAAGATCCAGGGGTTTGGTTATTTTCACACGCCGAACTTGTCGCGAATTGTCCAGTAGCTGAAGAGCTTCTATATTTGAGTGCACGTGAAGTCGGTTCTCCTAGCGTCGTGCTGTTTTTTTTAACGACACCTATGACGCTCTCCACGCGTAAGTCTCTGTGGAGGTCGTCGTTTCTTATGTACCAGGGAGCATTTACTTTACATTTCTGAGCACTTTATTCTGAAATGTTTGAATTATTTTCACATTTGTTTTGGCTGTACAGCCCCATAGCTGAATTCCATAGGACCAAATCGGCATCAATTCTGTATTTTATATAATTGGCGATATAAGTTTTATAATTGGCCATACAGCCAATATAATTTTCTGTATTTAATTGAGAGCTCTTTCCTAGATATTTTGCTGAGTTAGCATACGGAATGGTGTTGTGAATGATCTCCAATGGAATATTTATTATTGTTTTTTACGTGAAGTTGACATGTGTTGATTTTGTTTCTTTCAGTTTTAGTCCCCATTTCTTCGTCCATTTATCAACTGCAACTTGTAGCTTCCCGAAGTTTTTTTGTCGACTCTTCTACCGAATCTGCAACGGCTAAGATTGCTGTTTTCCGCGAAGGTAGCTATTCATGTACCATTAGTGACTGGGACGTCACATGTGTACATTAAATAAGCAGAGGTCCCAGGATGTTCCACTGCGGAACCTCTCCTTCAATTTTTTCTTTGAGAATATTCATCTTCTATTTTTACTCTGAGTATCTGTTATCAAGGTAGGATTCAAGTAATTGACAGTATTGCTGTGGGAGCAATCCTTGTAATTTATTAATCAGCCCTTCGTGCCAAAAAGGCCCTTCGTGCACATCAAGAAAAACCGCGCTGCATACTTTTTAGCGAATTTTCGAAGAAAAGGAAGCTATTGTTCTCGGTCCAAAATTTTTAAAACTCGAATTTCCGAAAGATTTTTATACCAAAATCCGTTTCAGACCATCCTGAATTCCCTGCCGAAAGACACCGAAAATTATATGTATATATATATATATATTTATATATTTATATATATATTTATATATTTATATATGTATGTGTCATTCCAGACGATAACTCTCGAAAGAATTGAGATAAAAAGTTCAAATTTGCACGAAAAATCTGTCTTGGCAATCGACAGGCTAAGTTCGAAGATGGGCAGAATCGGGTCACTCTAAGGGGGAGTTTTGGGGAGTTTTAGGGGGGGAAAATTACCCATAAATTCCCAAAATGAAAAAGTCTGACAAGTGACACCTCATTTTAAAGGTTTTTGTACGCTGAACTCGATGGTGAAATCAGAATTGCGATATCTCATTCCATTCTCAAACTGGAGCACTTTGAAGATGAAGGAACGTGGTTATTTCTTGAGATGTTCTTCCTGGTTCGTCTGCTCTAATCTGATAACGGAATGGGATATCGCAATTCTGACTTCACCATCGTGTTCAGCGTTGGAAAATCTACAAACCGAGGTGTTACTCGGCAAAAAATGGAACTAAAAATTTGTTACGTACCCAATACCTACTCTTCTGGTATTCAAAACATTTTTGATTTCCCCCTCCCCATCCTTCCACCCCAAATTTTACTTTGTGAAAAACTACTCCTGTTTTAATTTTGTATGGTATCAAGTTGGGAAAACATTGACCGAAAATTAATTTTCAGAAAATTTTAGGCGGAGGAGGAAGATGCCGAAAACTTCGAAAATTCGCTCTTATAGCCATGCTGCATGACTGTGGTTTTTCTTCTCTAGCGCTTTCTCAATCTTATCCGTTATCCTATGAACTTGTTCAATGGTGGAATGTTTTGCTCTGAAACCAAACTGATGAGGAGGGATAAGGTTCCTGTCTTCTATAATCCCAATGAGTCTCTTCTTGAGGAGCTTCTCAAACAGTTTTGAGAGAACTGGAAGTAGGGAGATAGGTCTGTACGACTTGACATCTGATGGCTCTTTACCTGGTTTCAGTACCAAGATGACCTCAGCAATCTTCCAGGGAAGTGGGACATGTTTGGGTTCCTAGATTGGTTTCTAATTTTCTGAAGCTCCTTTGCAATTTCACAGCCTCTGTAATTAGGTGGGTGGTGTTTGCCCCAGTTTACACATTTTGGAGGGGTGTCCGGGGGCAACTTACAGTCGCTGGATTCGTGTTTACCTGCTCATTTGACACAACCTGGCTCTTTTTCGCAGAAGGATTTCGTATGTAGATAACCTTGACATTTTTTGCACTGTGGTATTTGGTGTCCTGATTTCCTGAGGGGTTCAGTACGTACCACCAGATTTAGTATGCCGAGTTTTCCGAGTTAGTCCAAGTTTTCAGAGTTGTCAAACGCCAGCATGAATAATGGAAGACCAAGCATAGCCGTAGTTTTAACATCCTGATCCCCATTTCTGACTCGCTTTTGGTTTATTATTCTGTGAATAATACACACCTATGTATTCGCTCAGCAAAAAATTTTTATAACACCCCCTCAAACTTTTCTCTTTTCCGTTTCGAGTTGATTAGATTCCAAAAATGCAATGTCCGTCCGCCGTCCACCGTACGCCGTACGCCGTATCACGTGTACAGGCTTCATTTTCGGTCTAAAAAAATCGTTCTTTCGCACACATGCTCCATTTGATGTTATGAGTGAAAATGTGTGTAAAAATAGGTACTTTTAGCGTTTTAGCAACATGTTGGTAACATGAGCTCCTGAGACATCGTTTTCCATGTTTTTGGGGACGAGAAGACCGAATATGAACTCAATTTTGACCAAAGAGTGGAAAATTGAGTTCTACCAGATGTTCAGCTCCCAAAATTGATTTTTTATGAGTAAAAAACCTGGGAAATCGTCTGAAATCACCATCAGTTTGTATAATAACACTGGAAAAAGTGTCAACACGTGGATCAAGACCATTAAGGCCCGGTTCAAAAAAGAGTGTAACCCTGGGGTTGAAGTTTACCTTAAGGTTTCCCAACCATGGTATCGAAAGTGGCGTTCAAAAAAATTCAGTAATCGATCATTAGTGCGATACATCGAAAACTTTACCATGGGTACGTAACCCCAGCTATTCGAGGGGTTACAAGAAGTTTACCATGGTTACTCTCAAAACGAAGATGGCTGCTCATTGTTTTTGGTTTTCCTATTTGCGCTGCACCGTTCAGATCCCGTCCTATTTTGCGTTATTATGGTAATAATGAACCGTTATAACTATTATGCGAGCGATGAGGATGATGACGTCTTCGTCGAACTAGGGCTAGTCGTAGAACCGAGAGGATATCGGATCAGAGCGAGACATCCCAACTTCGATGCCTGGAGTGAGAAGGAATTTTTCGATCGCTTCAGGTTGTCGAAGGAAGGAGTCGCGTTTGTTCTCGAAGAATACTCAATTAAATATCTACGGCAGAACACAGGCAGTTCTCCACAACATCGCAATCATGTTAAAAGGAATAACTACCTGATGTTGACGACGGTAGGTACTCCGCATCTCTTGGATGAAACTATGTTTAATAACCCTGGCGAACGTGGCAGGGTTGAAGGGCCTGAAGACTTTCGTTCAAGATTCATCGCATATTTTGAATCATTACGTAGTGAATAGAAATATAGGTATCCTTGTTCCTAACACGTCTGTGTGATCCCCACATTATCCTTGTTTACCCCCGTTTAAATTTCCATCAAACAGGTGCAACGCCGAATAAACGTACACCTAGGAGTTGCTACAAATCACGCAATTAAAAAACAGAAAGTATTTTTAGTAAAGGCAATATTTGTTGCTAGGATCGATTACTACAGCACTTGAAGAGTACGGATTTATTAATAAAAAATAATCATGCTAGGATGAAGTCACGGGATATAGGTTTCTAGGTTAGCATGGGCAACAGTGTTGCCTAAAAGTTGCTTTATACGCCGATATTCCATGGAACTATATTATCCATGAATCAAACTTCATGGATTTATAGTGTCCATGAGCGGTTTGACGTGGATTTCTCGTGAAGTATCCATGGCTAAATTTGAAGTTACCAGGGTTACCCAAATAATCGATTCTATCAAGGTAACCTTACCTTAGAAAACTTTTTTGAATGCTCCTGCTGCGAACCCCAGGGTTACCGAAAAATCAAAAGTAGCCCCAGGGTTAGGTAACTATCATGGTTACAGATTTTTTTTGAACCGGGCCTAAATGGCACTACCAATGATCAAAGATAGTTAAAAAAAAAAAAAAAGGAGCGTACCTAATTTGTGTTTTAGGGGCCAAAATTAATGGAAACCATCAGAAATAGCTATTTCGATTATTACCCATGAAAGAAACAATAAATGAACAGCCAAAATTTCTGTAGGTATGTCCAAAAGTCCAAAAGAATAATAAACCCATGTGACAAGGACTTTTTAGCGAATTTTCAAAGAAAATGAAGCTATTGCAATGGCTTCGAAATTTAAATAATATAAATTTTTGGAAATTTTCTTCATAGAAATCCGTTTCAGACCATTCTAAAACGATTCCTGAAATTTACCACTTTTTTATATGTATATATATATATATATATATATATATATATATTTATTTATATATGTGTCACTCCAGACGATAACTCTCGATAGAATTGAGATAAACAGCTCAAATTTGCACAAAAAATCTATCTTGGCAATCGAAAGGCTAAGTTCGAAGATGGGCGAAATTGGCCTACTCTAAGGAGGGTTTTGGCGCATATAAAGTGCGCAAAAATTACTTAAAAATCCCCAAAATGTTATTTTCCAACAAGTGACCCCTCATTTTAAAGGTTTTTGCACGCTGAACACGATGGTGGAATCGGATTTTAGATATCTTGATCCGTTCTCAAATTAGAGCATTTTAAGTGCGCAATAATTACCCAAAAATCCCCAAAATGTTATTTTCTAACAAGTGACCCCTCATTTTAAAGGTTTTTGCACGCTGAACACGATGGTGGAATCGGATTTTAGATATCTTGATCCGTTCTCAAATTAGAGCATTTAAAGTGCGCAAAAATTACCCAAAAATCCCCAAAATGTTATTTTCCAACAAGTGACCCCTCATTTTAAAGGTTTTTGCACGCTGAACACGATGGTGGAATCGGATTTTAGATATCTTGATCCGTTCTCAAATTAGAGCATTTAAAGTGCGCAAAAATTACCCAAAAATCCCCAAAATGTTATTTTCTAACAAGTGACCCCTCATTTTAAAGGTTTTTGCACGCTGAACACGATAGTGAAATCGGATTTTAGATATCTAAATCCGTTCTTAAATTAGAGCATTTAAAGTGCGCAAAAATTACCCAAAACTAGGATAATCTTTAAACTCTTACCCCCCCACCCCCTTAGAGTGGTCAGATTGAAATATGTGAGAAGTATTAATTGAAGACGAGAGTTCGAAGCAAAAAAGGGGGAGGCAAACGATTAGTACAACTCCTTGAATTTACCCACAGCGATCAAATAAATAAGCACTTAGTACAATTACGTAATAAACAAACGGTAGAATCAGGATGGACAAAACGTACAAATTAAAATAAATACGAAGAGAATATACATAGAAAACCAAATTTTAGACCGAAGTTTTCCTTTATTCAAAACCATAGCCATTAATTCGAATATTTCTTTGAAAATTCGCTCATTAAGTCATGCTGCATGACTGGTTTTTTTAGATTTACTGCGTCTAGGACTTTGAATCCCTGCTTTTCAAGATCACACTTTATTTCCTCCGCCTGGCATGTTGGGTGGTAGCCTGTGTGTTTTTGTTTTCATAGCTGAACCAATGGAAGTTTTTTCTTTTAGCTTTGATGATACAAGTCGGTAAGTATCGCCATCTGGAACATTGACGTAACGAGACATGTACGTACTTCTATTTGCGGTGTGCGATCTGTGATGCGGGGGCTTCCGAATTATTTGATTGAAAAGGCTGTTTGCCCAAAAAGTCCACAAGGTGGGTGGCTCCAGCGGGGACTGGGCCACACGTGCTCATATCGAGATTGAATAAACTACATATTTGGTTTTGAGACAAATCCGTATATTTTGTAGTTACCTTATATACGAAAAGGTATTTGGTGGATTATGGACCGGCTGGATAGTAAATTTGAAATAGAAGTTTATCGAATTATACTGTAGCATAATATACTGTATTAGGGTGTAGTATGTTGTATACTGTAGTATAAGAGTAATGCATCGAATTATACTACAGTATAACATGCTAAACCCTAATACAGTATAATTCGATGGAGTGTCCTTATACTGCAGTATATATACTACACCCTAGTACAGTATAATTCGATGTATTACCCGTATACTACACCCTTATTCAGTATATTATACTACAGTAGAATTCGATGCATTACCCTTATACTACAGTATATATACTGCACCCTAATACAGTGTATTACAGTACAGTATAATTCCGTGCATTACCCTCATACTAAAGTATACAGCATACTACACCCTAATACAGTATATTATTATGCAGTATAATTCGATGCATTACCCTTATGCTGCAGTATATACTACACTCCAATACAGTACATACTACACCTTAATATAGTATATTATAGTGCAGTATAATTCGATTCATTACCCTTATACTACCGCGTATACTACACCCTAATACAGTATATTATAGTGCAGTATAATTCGATGCATTACCCTTATACTACAGTGTATACTACACCCTAGTACAGTATATTATACTGCAGTATAATTCGATGCATTACCCTTATACTACAGTATACAACATACTACACCCTAATACAGTACCTATATTATTATGTAGTATAATCGATGCATTACCCTTACGCTACAGTATATACTACACTACAATACAGTATATTATAGTACAGTATAATTCCATGCATTATCCTTATGCTACAGTATATATACTACACCTTAATATAGTATATTATACTGCAGTATAATTCGATGCATTACCCTTATACTACAGTATATACTACACCCTAATACATTATATTATAGTACAGTATTATGTAATTCGATGCATTATCCTCATACTACAGTATACAGCTTACTACACCCGACTACAGTATATTATACTACAGTGTGATTCGATGCACTACCCTTATACTGCAGTATAATTTATACTATAACCTAATGCAATATAATGTACTAAAGTATAATTCGATGCATTACCCTTATACGCCGCTCGCTCGACCGACTTGATCACTGGCTGACGACCTTTTGTTCGGCGCTTCCGAAATTGACACCGCGTCTCCCATGCCGTTCCCGCCTTCATAACTTGTCTTTCAAGATCATTTACGGCAGGGACAGGTCTAATCAACTACCGTGAACTCCCGCACACCGCTCTCAATATCCGGGGAAAAGCCTTTCCGATGGCGAAATCACTTGGATCTTCCCCCGCCACTACGTCTCCGTCAAGACTTCCAACTTGACAACCATTGAAAGACGTGTGTTCCCGTGTCACCTTGATCGATGCTCGGATAAAAGGAGTTTTCGGTTCTCCAGACATCAGTTTCCATGGCCGATGTATAATTTCAGCAGCAAAGTTCCGTACCCGAAACGGGAATTAGCGTTGGCTTTTGCCTGAGTTGTCATTGAGTAGAAACGTGCAGGTGACAGCAACCTCCGCCCTGCGCTCTGCCTTCTCTTGAGGATACAGGTCGAAAATCATTGGAAACTTGAAGATGTTTTCTCAGCATAAAAATACAAAAGTTCAGCGTCTTCATATTCGAGCTAGATTTTGCCGTCAGGGGTAATTGATAACAGAATACAAGAAGCGTTATATCATGGCCGGCCGTGGTTATAAACATACAAGATCAACTTAAAACTCAGCTTCTAGCTTCCTCTTATTATTAATTTAGACGTATCCTGCAGGGATCATGCAGTTTGTGTTCTCAGTAGCCTCCTAAAGTAATCGGAGTAATAATAGTAGCTTCTATGCATGCAAAGCGACGGGATTCTTGGAACGCTTGTGACACTGGATTTTTCTAGGAAATAGGAATTCAGCATCATGATTCTGTTTTGTTGGCATCATGATTCTGTTTTAGGTAACTTGTGAAAACCTACACGTGTACCTAATCTTGTCCAAACATGTAGTTGAACAACAAAAAAGTATGAGAAAGTGTATCGTATGTTTTAATACCTTTTGTTTTGTGTTACAGGTATGTGCTAACAGTTAGGTGGCCTTATCTTGGATAAAGGAGGTTGTACGTAAAATTAATTCATTAATTTAGTATCACTAAGCTAATTGTATTACTTCTAGGGAAATTCATCAGGAATACCTCCCATTTATAGCCCAGGCAAATTAGACCGGTGTTCCACACGTGGATATGTCTTTAATGATTGGGGGTGTCCCATTTTTTCACTAAGATAAATGTAACGCTATACCAGTAAACAAAATACCAAGACTTTTGGTAAAAACGCTGCAAAGTCCTTCTCACATGGGTTTATTATTTTACTGGACATACGTACAGAAATTTTGGCTGTTGATTTGTTGCTTTAATGTGCAATTATTGAAATGGTTATTTTTTATGGTTACCACCAATTTTGGCCCCAAAAACACGAAGTAGGCTCGGCTTTTTTTTTTTACAGATTATCTTGATTCACCTGTTGATACTACTTCTAGTGTTATTATACAAATGTATGGTGATTTCAGACAATTTCACATGTTTTTGACTAATAAAAAATGAATTTAGGTAGCTTAACCTTCGTTGCAACCTCAATCCCTCACTCGTTGGTCAAAATCAACCTAATATTCCGTCTTCTCGCCCTAAAAAACATGGAAAACGATACCTCACAAGCTCATGTTCCCTAAAACCTCAAAAATCCCTCGAAAACCCCTATTTTACACCCATTTTTCTCTCATAACCCCCCTGGGTGTATGCCGATCGGGCTGCTGTGTTTCGGAGCACAACTAGGACCCAAATGGGGACCCAAACTGTCTGCGGAAGAACGACGATTTTAGACCAAAATTTAAGGTAAATAAAAGGCTGAAACTTTCGTTAGAACCTCAATTTTCCACTCTTCGGTCAAAATCAAATTCATATTCAGTCTTCTCGTCCGAAAAAAATGGTGAACGATACCTGAAAAGCTCATCTTACTAACATATTACTGAAACACAAAAAGTACCTATCTTTATACCCATTTTCACCCATAACACCCCTGGGTATATTCCCATCGGGCTGCAAAGTTTCGGGACACAACTAGGGCCCAAATGGAGCATGTGTGCGAAAGAACGAATTTTTAAACCAAAAATGAAGCCGGACGGCGGACGGACATTGCATTTTTGTAATATACGAGCCTTGAAACGTAAAAGAAAAAAATTTGAGGAGGTGTTATACAATTTTTTTTCGCTGAGCGATTGATTACATAGGTATTCACAGAATAATAAACCAAAACACGATGTCGAGTGTTTTCCTGAAAGATGCTGGACTTGCTGAAAAGGTAATTGGCCTCTAGATTATAATGGCCACTGAGACTGGCTGCGCTGTGGGCTACTAAAGTGCACGTGTAATTGAAGTTGACGACCGAACAAACGATGGATGATGGGCTGTGCTAGAATTATCATTCCTCCTCGTCCGTCTTGTGGTTGAAAATTATATTGAAAATAGTGATTATGAGTAATTTACGGAGGAGGGAAACATCGGAAGCGGGATAGCTCTGAGCTGCTGCCATAGTTCAGGAATAGCTGACCCTTCGAATACGCCATGTTTGTCTAATAACTCGAAATCCTTATCCCGAGTTCGCTCGTAATTTGGATAATCTCGAGGCAGCTCTTGAGGTCTGAGCCGAATTGAAAACGGAATTGAGTCAATGCCGGGAAGTGCCGTTGGCTGGTTGAAGACTCCCAGTCCGGTTGTTTAACGTTGCGTTGTTAATTTGCTGAAGAGGACGAAATGAGCGTGCGGGGAGGGTTTGGGTTGTTTATAAGACTTGGTACCTGCCAACCAAAAATTCCGACTATCTGCGGTCGGACGGTGGAGCAAGGCTCTAACCATTCTATGAATATGAAGTAGGGAAGTTAACGTGGCCATCTCCTATCATTCTCGCGACGTTATCGTCGTTCATTGCCTTTCGTGCTCACGAACTTCCTTCCCAGCCGCTAACCGAAATCTGCCTCGGATCTCTTGCACTTCTAACCAGTGTGGATTTCGAAGGTCTCCCAATGATTTTATTTTAAACCGCAAATTCGATCGACCCCACAGCGGCTAGTTGCGTGTTTCATGCCCGAGCACCTTATTAATCCAGTTCTTATTAAACATGTTTCGTTACAAAGCCTCAAATTTCGTGTTGATTTCGTTTTGATTATCACTCGCATCAATCGGCGGTGCAGGCGCTGATTTTGGTTTATTATTTTCACTAGCGAACCTTTGGAATCGAGCATGGGGGATCAACAAACAAAAAAAAACCCTCCCTCTGAATTTGATGGTTCCCGTTTCAAGGTATGTAGAATCCGAATATGCAGTAAAACATTTCTGTGCGTACGCCGTACTTCGCACTTTTCTTAGTTACCATGAACAAAAATTAACGAAATTTGGTGTGTACTAGGTCTCTTCTCTGAGGGATGGAAAATAGGCGTTGAAATCTCCAGGACGCCGTTACTTCGAGTTTTTAAAAATTTTCAAATATTTCTCGAACGTGGGAGTATTTTGAGACCACCCGGAGCATTGTACGTCAAGCCGTTCGTTCACAGTAAGGCCCAGAAGTTTGAACCGACAGGCATTTTCAACAGGAGGGTGGATGAAAATTTATACATTCAGCCCAGATATCATCGGTAGGGACGCGGTACAACATTTGGGAATTGGCCCGAGATAGTCATGGCTAGGGAGCACATGATTATAATCACGGATGGCTGGATGAAGTCAAGTTGGTTGTTCTGAAAACTGAAGGCTCTTTTGGATTTTTTTGGTAGCTACTTTTGTATATTGAATAAACGTTGTTTCATGAATAACAACAATGATGAAATGTAATACCCGGGCTGGTTCAATACTCGATTTAGGCATCTATTAAATTAAATCCTAACAATTAATAATAATATTTTTAATCTCATAAATTATTATATTATATTAAATTATTACACAGCGGTTATTATTTGTATAGGTACACAACAGTTTATTATTGTGTAAATTACTGCAAGGTCAGTGATTACAAAACGATAAATCATTATTCAGCGGTTTATTATAATATGTACTCAGAAGGGGCACCTATACAGGTAAATTATTACACAACGGTTTATTATTTGCCTTATGCTTCAAGAATAACTACAAACAATAACTCCGGAGTCGGCTCCAGTACTCGATTCAGGGCTTTCCTGGGGGGAGCTCGAGGGTACTAACCACAGAAAACATTGATCTACGCAGGAGCATCTATACAGGTAAATAATAAACCGCTGTGTTATAATTTGTAGCGTTTTTTCTTTAGAAACTTCCCCCAAGAAAACGCCCTTGTTAGCAAGCAAGTAGCTGTCATCGGTAAACTAGATCTTAAGGATTACTTCGTATTTAGCCCTAAATCTACGGATCTTGTATTAACTTTGATTCCTGAATCTACAGTTTGCTTTGAACGCCATCTGTGACGTTTATGGGGGATCTCTATCACCAAAAGGCGACAGTGGCGGCAGGACGTTTATCCTAGGTTGGAAAGAATAGTTGATATCCTAGTGAATAGTTGAATTCCTTCTTCAGAGAAGTGAATTCATTGCTGCAACTTGTAACAGTTCCTAATGCATGAGCACGCAGAACTGTTACTCAGGATCGGTGGCACCCCCCCCCCCCCCCCTTCAGTAAATTTAGCTTCCCCTTAATTTTCGCCTCTTAAACAATCTTCTTGGAGCTTTATTCCTCAATTACCCTATGAAATATCTTCTCTTCTCCTATAATAGCACCTAATTTGAAACAAACTATTTTATTAGTGCAATTTAGGAGAGCGACCCGATCCGAGCAGAGTCGAGGTAAAAATAATACTACCCACTCTGTCGCAAGCTTAAGGAGGCAATGTTGAAGTAAACGCTGAAATGTATCGTGAACACATCCCACCGGCTGAGTCCTGCCAAAACGGGGCTCCAAATGAAGTTTTTGAAAGGTGCGATGATTTTTTGCTGAGCTCGCGATTGAACGCCAACCTCAGGGTAATGCGATAAGCCGGGCAGAGATGTAGCTCGAGAGAAGCTGGATGAGGCGGCGGGAAAAGAGGGGGATTGATCGGGATGGTAATCACGCGGAAATTTGGAAGATTGGATTTGAGATAAGGTCGGCGGGGCGAAGGGAGGAAATGTGATAAGGTAGCCGAACCGGGGTGGAATAATGAAGGCAGATACCAATCTTTGCAAACAAAAGGTTTCGGTGTGAAGGTTTTAAAGGTAAATTAGTCGGTGTTAGGGGTGCAGAGGGGTTTTCGGGGGTGTTTCCCCGCGTCAGAATAAAATTGAGATAAAGTCTAATCAAACTGAAATCAAGGTATGTCTCGGGAAGGTAACCGGAATATATAAAATAAGAAATCCTTGATGGAAAAACCTCGCAGACGTTTTATTATATCGTTTTCCCCGAATAATTTGTGATACAATTTCCAAATTGAATGATGTATCAAAAAATGCCAAGATAATATTACGGACCTGTTGGACTCGATAAAATTCCCAGCCCTACACACGATTATTTTTGTTTACTTTAACGAGCTTAAAGTAAGTAGTACCGAGCGTACTCGAATGAAAACGCTGCAAATCCCTGCACAACGGTTTATTATTTTGTATAGAATACCCTTCTGTTACAGATCACAGCTCTATGTATAGATAACCCGTCTATATAATATGATATGTACTATTCTATTATATGCATATTATGTAGATCGCAGACCCTCCGTAGGTTAGTACCTAACCCCGTACTCGTTACTAGGTGCCTACCTAAATCACGAGTTAAATGTTGCTAAAATAATTCTGCCGATGACAAACAGTACCTAACAAAAAGAAACACACATAATGAAGTTCTGAAAAGAAATTGTTGATGAGGAGTGAAAAAAGTTGCAAAAGTACCTACCAACAAACTCCAGCCCCTTCTACGTAGATGGTATAATGAACCGTTGTGTAATAATTTACCGTTGAGTAATGATTTACCGTAGTAATAATTTACCCATCAATAATACTTCAACGTTTGTTCAAGTTTCACTGCCTACCAACAAACTCCAAAAGAGCCATCATTTTTCAAATTAAATAATATCACAGAACAACCAACTCGACTTCATACTCCGCCAATATAATCAGGTGATCCCTACCAATGATTGGCCGTATTCACAAATTCCTATTGTGGGCGCGTCTCTGGTTACGAGATTTGGTTTGAATTGTACAATTTCATTCACACTGGAGTCGAAAATGCCTGTCGGTGCAAACTTCGGGGCCTTACTGTGAACGAACGGCTGGACGTACGATGCTCCGGATGGTCTTAAAAAACTCGCAAGTTCAAGAACTATTTAAAACCGTAAAAATATTTACGTAAAAAAAGGTATAGGCGTTTTGAAAATTTCAACCCCTATTTTGAACCCCTTAGAGATGACTCACAGTAACGTCGAGCTTCGAGGACCAACTAGACGCCGAACGGAACCTATAACCCGAATTTCATCAATTTTCTTTCATGGTAACTAAGAAAAGTGGCCCGTACGGCGTACGGCGGACAGACAGAATTTATTGCAGTTTTGGATTCTACATACCTTGAAACGTAAACCATCAAATTTTGAGGGGGGGTAAGAATTTTTTTTTTTCATGCTCGATTCCAATGGTTCATTATTGAAAATAATAAACCAAAATGTAAGAAACCAAACCCTTCTATTGAAAGTTTTCGAGCTACGGTGATCTGACCCCTTAGAGACGACTGACAGGAACGCCGAGCTTCGTGGACTGACTATAAAAAACAGGTGATCCCTACCAATGATTGGCCGTATTCACAAATTCCTATTGTGGGCGCGTCTCTGGTTACGAGATTTGGTTTGAATTGTATACAATTTCATTCACACTGGAGTCGAAAATGCCTGTCGGTGCAAACTTCGGGGCCTTACTGTGAACGAACTGCTGGACGTACGATGCTCCGGATGGTCTTAAAAAACTCGCAAGTTCAAGAACTATTTAAAACCGTAAAAATATTTACGTAAAAAAATTGTATAGGCGTTTTGAAAATTTCAACCCCTATTTTGAACCCCTTAGAGATGACTCACAGTAACGTCGAGCTTCGAAGACCAACTAGACGCCGAACGGAACCTATAACCCGAATTTCATCAATTTTTTTTCATGGTAACTAAGAAAAGTGGCCCGTACGGCGTACGGCGGACAGACAGAAATATTTTTATTGCAGTTTTGGATTCTACATACCTTGAAACGTAAACCATCAAATTTTGAGGGGGGGTAAGAATTTTTTTTTTCATGCTCGATTCCAATGGTTCATTATTGAAAATAATAAACCAAAACTCGCTGCAAATTCATCCTCAACGGTTTACCTTTTTTCTTTATACGCAGAGCTACAATCCCCTACCCATGAGGGACAATCTGTACTTTTGATAATAAATTATTGGGCTCCATCCAGATTAACTCAATAGATCCCTGCACAAAGGTTCATTATTTTGTACAGAATACCCTTCTGTTACAGATGACAGCTCTCTGTATAGATAACCCGTCTAGATAATAATTATAATATGAACTGTTCTATACATATTATGTAGATCGCAGACCCTCCGTAGGTTAGTACGTAACGCCGTACTCGTTACTAGGCACCTACCTGCCTAAATCACGAGTTAAATGTTGCTAAAATAATTCTGTCGATGACAAGCAGTAACTAAAACGGTAAAAAGAAACGCAAATAATGAAGTTCTAAAGGAAAATTATTGATGTGGCGTGAAATAGATGCCCCTTCTGCGTAGATCACTGTTTTCTGTGGTCAATACCTACCCTCGTGGTCAAGTATAATGAACCGTTGTGTAATAACTTGCCCATAAATAATACTTCAACGGTTGTTCAAGTTGCAAAAGTACCGATCAACAAAATCAAGCCCCTTCTTGGTTGATGAACCGTTGTGTGATAATTTACCGTTGCGTAATAATTTACCGTTGTGAAATAATTTACCGTTATGTAATAATTTACCATTGTGTAATAATTTGCCGTTGTGTAATAATTTACCACTGTGTAATAATTTGCCCATCAACAATACTTCAACGTTTTCAAGTTACAAAAGTACCGGTAAACAAAATCCAGCCCCTTCTTGGTAGATGAACCGTTGTGTAATAATTTACCGTTGTGTAATAATTTGCCGTTGTGTAATAATCTACCAACAAAATCCAATAGCCCATCACTTATCAAATTAAATAATATCGCAGAACAACCAACTCGACTTCATACAGCCATTCTTGATTATAATAAGGTGCTCCCTAGTGATGATTATCTGGGCCGGATTTATACAGTTTGATTCACGATCGTGTAGACGAAGCTTTTTGGTGCACACGAACGGCTGGACGTAAAATGTTCCGGGTGGTCTCAAAAAATTGTTTAGCTCAAGACAAATTTAATAACGTAAAAAAAACCATACCCTTCTATCAAACGTTTTCGAGCTACGGCGTTCTGAAAATGTCAACCCCTATTTTGAACCCCTTAGAGATGACTGATAGTAACGTCGAGCTTCGAGGACCAACTAGACCCCGAACGGAACCTATAACCCGAATTTCATCAATTTTGTTTCATGGTAACTAGGAAAAGTGGCCAGTACGGCGTTCGGCGGACAGACAGAAATTTTGGTTTATTATTTTCAATAATGAACCATTGGAATCGAGCATGAAAAAAAAATTCTTAACCCCCCTCAAAATTTGATGGTTTATGTTTCAAGGTATGTAGAATCCAAAACTGCAATAAAAATATTTCTTTCTGTCCGCCATACGCCGTACGCCGTACGGGCCACTTTTTGTGTTATAGTAACATGTTTGTAAAATGAGCTTTTGAGGTATCGTTTTTCATGTTTTTGGGGACGATTAGACCGAATATGAATTCGATTTTGACCAAAGAGTGGAAATTGAGGTTCTACCAAAGTTGATTTTTTTATGAGTCAAACACCTGGGAAATCGTCTGAAATCACCATCAATTCGTATTATACCACTAGAAAAAGTGTTAACACGTGGATCAAGACGATTAATTGGCACTATCAATGATCAAAGATAATTTGAAAAAAAAAAAAAAAAAAGGAGCGTACCTAATTCGTGTTTTGGGGGCCAGAATTGGTGGAAAACATCAGAAATGGCTATTTCAAGTATTTTACATGAAAGAAACAATAAGTGAACAGCTAAAATTTCTGTAGGTATGTCCAATAGAATAATAAACCCATGTGACAAGGACTTTGCAGCGTTTTAACATGTTTAATGTTTTAGGGCTGGGGGTCATTCTGTGAATTCCGACACGCAAATATGCAACGTTTTTCATTGGTTACTACACAGTTACTACCTTCTGTTGTAGCAACCATAAAGAATATCGCACTCGAAAGAAACAAGAGTCAATAGCTACGTTTTTCATTGGTTACTACACAGTTACTACCTTCTGTTGTAGCAACCATATGTTGATGGCGAGTTCTATAATAAGTACAGTAAATGCAACATTATACTTGTAGAGTTTAGTGAAATTGTGGCTTTCATTTTTTCTTGACATTAAAAAACTATATCTAATTTCTCCCTTGCGAGGGAAAAACATTAAACATGATTTAATGTTTTTCCCTCTCAAGGGAGAAATTTAAACTGATTATAGTAGCGATTTATATGTATATGGTTATTTACCTATAGGCTCAGGAGAGTCATATTCCCAGGAGTGAACCGGGACTGCTCCTTGATCGCACTCTCCCAGTTCTAGTCCGCTGGGAGTCGACCGGGTAACGCCCACTTTAAAGGGTGGCCAGGTAGAATTAAATGTTCAATAGCAGTCACAAGTTCATTCGTCTGATGTGCATGGCAATTTTCATGCTGCCTTAATGTTGATACTGTTAAATGTTGTAAACCGCTTCGTTTTCACGCGGTCAACGCGATTAGAGAGGTAGCCCAAGGCAGAATGAACCGTTGCCTCTTGGGAGGCTTATATGCTCTCATCAGGCATATTACATGGATAAGCAGAAACCACAGCATAATATCGTTGGCTTTCAAATGAAATCCACCAAGTCACATTTTTCACATTTTGAGTTAAGGTGAGCTCCTATGTGTTATTTGACGCCCGATCGATCGGCAAGGTCAGTTTCTAGATCCGAACAACAGTTTTCACTAATCAGTTACGAACGAATTCTAGTATGGTGAAATCCACCATAGTGACTTGGTGGATTTCTCCACACTAAAAATTGATAAGCCCCCCCCCCCCCCCTCATAAGTTTTTCAGTTGATATTTCCGACCCCCCCCCCCCCCCAAAGTTAAAGCTAGGTACCTACAGCCCGGTTCCAGAAACATTGCTGTCGTTTGATCAGACGACGTTCTATTTTCGGCTTATTTGCCTTTTGTTTCACTCTTTCTGACTTTTCCAGCTCTCCTCACTGCTTACGTCCTGCCGCCAGCCTCTGTCCTTGGTCCTTGGTCCTTGGCAAATCAATTCTGCCTCGTATTCAGTGTTATACTTTTCGTGATAGCTACACGCATGCCGAATTTTAGATTACCAACGCTTTTAACCGTGATAATTGACAAAAAAAGATTTTTAATCCCTCAGCCTTTTTTTTGTTCAGCACTTTCTAAGACGCTCTCCCTAAATTTTCATCAAGAGGCAACTTTCATGGAGAAAACGCTGCAAAGTCCTTGTCACATGGGTTTATTATTCTACTGGACATAGCTACAGAAATGTTGGCTGTTCATTTATTGTTTCTTTCAAGGGAATAATTTGAATAGCTATTTCTGATTGTTTCCACCATTTTTGGCCCCTAAACACGAATTAGGTACGCTACTTTTTTTTTCTTTTTTTTCCCAAATTATCATTGATCATTGATAGTGCCATTTAATCGTCTTCGTCCACGTGTTGACACTTTTTCCAGTGTTATTTTACAAACTGATGGTGATTTCAGACGATTTCCACGGTTTTTCACTTGAAAAAAAATCAATTTTGGGAGCTGAACATTTGGTAGAACTCAATTTTCCACTCTTTGGTCAGAATCGACTTCATATTCGGCCTTCTCGTCCCCCAAAACATGGAAAAAGATACCTCAAAATCTCATGTTATTAAAACACAGAAAGTACCTATTTTTATACACATTTTCACTCATAACACCCCTGGGTATATTCCACACAACTAGGGCCCAAATGGAGCAGGTATGCGAAAGAAAGACTTTTTTAGATCGAAAATGAAGCCGGTATGCGTGATACGGCATATGGCGGACGGACATTGCATTTTGGTTTATTATTCTGTGAATAATACACCTATGTATTAGCTCAGCAAAAAATTTTTATAACACCCCCTCAAAATTTTTTCTTTTCCGTTTCAAGGTGCGTAGATTCAAAAAATGCAATGTCCGTCCGCCGTCCGCCGTATCACGTGTACAGGCTTCATTTTAGATCTAAAAAAGTCGTTCTTTCGCACACATGCTCCATTTGGGCCCTAGTTGTGTCCCGAAACTTTTCAGCCCGATCGGAATATACCCAGGGGTGTTATGAGTGAACATGTGTGTAAAAACGCTGCAAAGTCCTTGTCACATGGGGTTTATTATTCTACAGAAATGTTGGCTGTACATTTATTGTTTGTTTCATGTGAAATAATTGAAATAGCTATTTCTGATGGTTTCCACCAATTTTGGCCCCCAAAACACAAATTAGGTAGGTACGATCTTTTTTTTTTTTTTTTTTTCAAATTATCTTTGATCATTGGTAGTGCCATTTAATCGTCTTGATCCACGTGTTGACACTTTTTCTAGTGTTATTCTACAAATTGATGGTGATTTCGCAGGTATTTGACTCATAAAAAATCAATTTTGGGAGCTGAACATCTGGTACAACCTCAATTTTCCACTCCTTGGCCAAAATCGACTTCATATTCGATCTTCTCGTCCCCAAAAACATGGAAAACGATACCTCAAAAGCTCATGTTACGAACATGTTGCTAAAACGCAAAAAGTACCTATTTTCACACACATTTTCACTCATAACACCCCTGGGTATATTCCGATCGGGCTGAAAAGTTTCGGGACACAACTAGGGCCCAAATGGAGCATGTGTGCGAAAGAACGACTTTTTTAGATCGAAAATGAAGCCTGTACACGTGATACGGCGGACGGCGGACGGACATTGCATTTTTTGAATCTACACACCTTGAAACGGAAAAGAAAAAAGTTTGAGGGGGTGTTATAAAAATTTTTTGCTGAGCGATTACATAGGTGTATTATTCACAGAATAATAAACCAAAATAGGTACTTTTTGCGTTTTAGCAACATGTTAGTAAAATGAGCTTTTGAGGTATCGTTTTCCATGTTTTTGGGGACGAGAATACCGAATATGAAGTCGATTTTGGCCAAAGACGCGGAAATTGAGGTTTTACCATTGGTTCAGCTCCCAAAATTGGTTTTTTTAAAGTCAAAAACCTGGAAAACTGTCTGAAATCACCATCAATGTGTATACTAACATTAGAAAAAGTGTAAACAGCTGAATCAAGACCATTAAATCGCACTACCAATGATCAAAGATGATCTGGGGGAAAAAAAAGTGTACCTATTTCATGTTTTGGGGGCCAAAATTGGTGGAAATCATCAGGAATAGCTATTTCAATCATTCCACGTGAAAGAAACTATAAATTTAACTGCCAACAAGAATCTCTAGAACTCCAATAGAATAATAAACCCATGTGACAAGGACTTTGCAGCGTTTTTGGTATCTACGCACGTTGAAACGGAAAAGAAAAAATTTTGAGGGGTTGTTATAAAAAATTTTTTGCTGAGCGAATACATAGGTGTATTATTCACAGAATAATAAACCAAAACGGTAAGTTATTGCTTCTCATGATTTTATAGTCAAGTGAACAGTCGCTACAGTCTGGTGAAATCCACTAAGTCAGGTTCCTTCGTAGGAAAAGTAGCATTACAAGTACTTTTGAATTCACTTAACCCCCCGAGATTCATAGGGTGGCAATTAGACACCCTATGGAAGCTACAGTCCAAATTTCAACCCTCTAATCCAATTTCTCCCCCTAGTAATATTTCATCCAAAAACTGAAAAACTCAGTTTTCTCGAAAGCAACTTTTTCAACTTAGTGGATTTCACTTGTAAGCCGACGATATTATATTCCGGAGCAGACAGGGCAAGGCAGACTTATTGGCAAACCTCCATGTTGTACCCAATAATGACAGACTGTTTTGAATGGCAGTTTGATGACTATTGGCTTAATTACACAAGAATGGGTTGGTTTACCGGATACATTTTTTGTTAACCCCAAAAGATGTCGAGAACTGCACGAGTACATCTAATAGGTGTATGTGACGTACAGTTATAGTACGGTAGATCATGAGCAAAGCAGTAGAAATGTATTGGAGAGGGTCTAGGGACAGTAAAAACCTTCTGCTGATAGTGGGTCGAAACGCATTTCTTTCCGAACAGGTCTCGAATGGCACATGGGCAATGAATCAAAATAAGGCTTTTGCCCTCGTCAAATTCAGTTGGGAGCGTTGAATAAAAGATGGGGAGAGGGTCAATGAACAAGCAACACAGAACAAGGGAGAGGTCGTGACATGGAAATGGCTACCAGCTGGGGGACCGGTCGAAAAAGTTTTCAAATACGAGCAAGTTCGTGGGATAGGTATCATATCACTGTTTTGAGCAGGGAACTTGAATTGTAAGAGACCTTCTAGCAGTGACTTTGTTTGACAGAAGGTACTAGTATTTTCTCTTATAAGAAAAATCAGAGGAAACTGGGCTTCCAAACTAAGTTCTTAGTACAGAAGGAGTAAGGAGATCCTCCTCGTGACTGTGGTGAGAGGGGATCAGTGTGCCCATCCTGAGACTTGGAGAAAAGGGAAAGAAAATCGTCGATGCGATAATAATCTGTCTAGGAAATAAGGAAACCTGTAAGTTTGGCAGTGAGAGGCCCAAGTGCAAAGGGCGTTATTTAAACTCGAAAGGGCGCAGGTGGGGTTTAAGGGAACTTCATCTGGAGTGGACTTGAACCTAATCCGAATTCCAACTGGATGGGCTGTTGGTCGAAGACGCTTAACCAACACTGGTCACCGACTCTGAATACAAAATCTCCGCTTAATTAGATCCTTCTCCCATCTGATTTGATACTTCCGTTTTCATACTCCGCCTTCTTCAATTTCTTAAGCGAATTGATATCCGTAAAACCGATTTGTTCATTTCATTATCTAGTTGTGTCCCGAAACTTTTCAGCCCGATCGGAATATACCCAGGGGTGTTATAAATGAAAATGTGTACAAAAATAGGTAGGTACTTTTTGTGTTTTAGTAACATGTTAATAACATGAGCTTTTGAGGTATCGTTGTCCATGTTTTGGGGGACGAGAAGACCGAATATGAAGTCGGTTTTGACCAAAGAGTGGAAAATCGAGGTTCTACCAAATGTTCAGCTCCCAAAATTGATTTTTTATGTGTCAAAAACCTGAGAAATCGTCTGAAATCACCATCAGTTTGTATAATAATACTAGAAAAAGTGTTAACACGTGGATCAAGACGATTAAATGCCACTACCAATGATCAAAGATAATTTGAAGAAAAAAAACGCTGCAAAGTCCTTGTCACATGGGTTTATTATTCTATTGGAGTTCTAGAGATTCTTGTTGGCAGTTAAATTTATAGTTTCTTTCACGTGGAATGATTGAAATAGCTATTCCTGATGATTTCCACCAATTTTGGCCCCCAAAACATGAAATAGGTACACTTTTTTTTTCCCCCAGATCATCTTTGATCATTGGTAGTGCGATTTAATGGTCTTGATTCAGCTGTTT
The DNA here is from genome assembly GCA_954871275.1 of Leptopterna dolabrata. Classification (NCBI taxonomy): domain Eukaryota; kingdom Metazoa; phylum Arthropoda; class Insecta; order Hemiptera; family Miridae; genus Leptopterna; species Leptopterna dolabrata. The sequence continues at coordinate 1,738,325 of OX940982.1, read as the reverse complement.
ACACTTTTTCTAATGTTAGTATACACATTGATGGTGATTTCAGACAGTTTTCCAGGTTTTTGACTAAAAAAAAACCAATTTTGGGAGCTGAACCTATGGTAAAACCTCAATTTCCGCGTCTTTGGCCAAAATCGACTTCATATTCGGTATTCTCGTCCCCAAAAACATGGAAAACGATACCTCAAAAGCTCATTTTACTAACATGTTGCTAAAACGCAAAAAGTACCTATTTTTACACACATTTTCACTCATAACACCCCTGGGTATATTCCGATCGGGCTGAAAAGTTTCGGGACACAACTAGGGCCCAAATGGAGCATGTGTGCGAAAGAACGAATTTTTTAGACCGAAACACACGTGATACGGCGTACGGCGGACGGCGGACGGACATTGCATTTTTGGAATCTACGCACCTTGAAACGGAAAAGAAAAAATTTTGAGGGGGTGTTATAAACATTTTTTGCTGAGCGAATACATAGGTGTATTATTCACAGAATAATAAACCAAAAAGTAGCGTACCTAATTCGTTTTTAGGGGCCAAAAATTTTGCAGGGGTGTTCCAAGAAAATTTTCGAACTGGGAGATTAATAAACCAAAGAGGGGAAAAAAAAACCCATGAAAAATTAGGTTATTTGACCATAATTTGCAGCGTTTTAAACAGTTATTCAACTCGGTTTCCACTGAACCGATCGGGTTCAGGTTTTGACCGCTTCCTCTGGGAGCCCCACTAAACATGTACGCAAAATTTCAGCTCTAACCCCCCCCGGCGGACAAATGGTGGTGGGCGGAGGGACAAATTGCACACTTTCTTAGAGCATAACGAATGTGGGCGTGCAAAATTTCGAATCGATCCGTTATGTCTGAGAGGGCTGTGGACATGTCCAAGAACAGCAACAACGAGAACAACAACAACTAGACTTTGACAAATATCTGATATAAACCTTTAAGTTCCATGAGTCTGATGTCACTGTATTCGAACAGTCAGAATTGCGATTTTATTGATGATCGATAGGTGCAACCTGCAGCGGATGAAAATCGCAAAGCTTGCTACTCAACATAAGAGGCTTCGTCGCGGGCCGACTGCTGCGATACCGGCAGACGTTTTTTTCCCACGACTGCAGGTTCTTGGCCTTGAGAGCGCGAACCAAGTAGACCGGATAGGCGGCCTTGGCCTTAGAAAACGGAGCTGTGTCTACGAGGATCTGGACGGACGCAGGCAGACATCCCGCCCTTCAGCAATCACAACTGACTTTTGACAATGGGTACACTGTAGGTACATTTGACAATGGGTACATTGTAGGTACAGCTGTGTTATCTATTTTGGTTTATTATTTTCAATAACGAACCCTTAGAATCGACCATGGGGGAAAAAAACGCTGCAGTCCTTGTCACATGGGTTTATTATTCTGCTGGACATACCTAGAGAAATGTTGGCTGTTCATTTATTGTTTATTTCACGTGAAATAATTCGAATAGCCATTTCTGATGGTTTCCACCAATTTCAGCCCCCAGTTACACACTACCAATGAATTAGGTAAGTTTTTTTAAAAATCTCTGACCATTTTTTTGTAGTGCCATTTAATCGTCTTGATCCACGTGTTGAAACTTTTTCTAGTGTTATTATACAGACTGATTGTTATTTCAGACGATATCCCAGGTTTTTGACTCACGAAAAATCAATTTTGGGAGCTGAACGTTTGGTAGAACCTAATTTTTCCACTCTTTGGTCAAAATCGACTTCATATTCGGTCTTCTCGTCCCAAAAAGCCTCCTAAAAAGCTCATGTTACTAACATGTTGCTAAAACGCAAAGTACCTATTTTTACACACATTTTCACTCATAACACCCCAAGGTGTATTCCGATCGGGCTGAAAAAATTCTGGACAGAACCAGGGCCCAAATGGAGCATGTGTGCGAAAGAACGAATTTTTAGACCGAAAATGAAGCCGTTGCACTATGATACGGCGTACGGACATTCCATTTTTGGAATCTACGCACCTTGAAACGGAAAAGAAAAAATTTTGAGGGGGTGTTATACAAATTGTTTGCTGAGCGAATACATAGGTGTATTATTCACAGAATAATAAACCAAAATGGAAAAAACTCCCCTCTCCCTTCAAAAGTTGATGGTTACCGTTTCACGGTATGTAGAATCCGAAAATTGAATTAAAACGCTGAAAATTATTACATAAAGGTTTATTATTTACCTGTATAGATGCCCCTTCAGCGTAGATCACTGTTCTCTGTGGTCAGTACTCTCGAGCTCGAGTACTGGAGCCGGCCCCGGAATTGAAGTTTACTACGAATACGCGGAATTCAATAATTCAATCATTAATTATTTGTAGTTCTTCATGAAGCATAAGGCAAATAATAAACCGTTGTGTAATTATTTACCTGTATAGGTGCCCCTTCTGCTTAGATAGTATAATGAACCGTTGTCTAATAATTTACAGTTTTGTAATAATTTATCGTTGTGTAATAATGTTCCCATTAATAATACTTCAACGGTTGTCCAAGTTGCAAAAGTACCTATTAACAAAATCCGGCCCCTTCTTCGTAGATGGTGTAATCAACCGTTGTGTAATAACATACTGCGTGTAATAATTTACCGTTGTGTAATAATTTGCAATTGTGTGATAATTTACCAATCAATAATACTTACACGTTTGTCTGTCCGCCGTACGCCGTACTTCGTACTTTTCTAAGTTGCCATGGACCAAAATTAATGAAATTTGGTTTGTAGGTCCCGTTTGGGGTCTAGCTGGTCCTCGAAGCTTACTGTCCGTCATCTGTAAGGGGTGAAAAATAGGGGTTGAACTATTCAGAACGCCGGAGCTCGAAAACTTCCAATAGAAGGGTACGGTTTTGGTTTATTATTCTGTGAATAATACACCTATGTATTCGGTCATCAAAAAATTTGTATAACACCCCCTCAAAATTTTTTCTTTTCCGTTTCAATGTGCCTAGATTCAAAAAATGCAATGTTTTTATGAGTCAAAAACCTGGAAAATCGTCTGAAATCTCCATCAATTTGTATAATAACACTAGAAAAAGTGTCAGCACGTGGATCAAGGCGATTAAATGGCACTACCAATGATCAAAGATGATTTGGAAAAAAAAATAATAATAAATAAATAAAAAGAGCACCTAATTTGTGTTTCGGGGGCCGAAATTGGTGGAAACCATCAGAAATAGCTATTTCAATTATTCCACCTAAAATAAACGATAAATGAACGGCCAACATTTCTGTAGGTATGTCCAATAGAATAATAAACAAATGTGACAAGGACTTTGCAGCGTCCGTCCGCCGTACGCCATATCACGTGTACCGGCTTCATTTTTGGTCTAAAAAATTCGTTCTTTCGCTCACATGCTCCATTTGGGCCCTAGTAGTTGTGTCCCGAAACTTTTCAGCCCGATCGGAATATACCCAGGGGTGTTATGAATGAAAAAGTGTATAAAAATAGGTACTTTTTGTGTTTTAGTAACATGTTAGCAACATGAGCTTTTGAGGTATCGTTTTCCATGTTTTTTGCGATGAGATATGAAGTCGATTTTGACCAAAGAGTGGAAAATTGAGGTTCTACCAAATGTTCAGCTCCCAAAATTGATTTTTTATGAGCCAAAGACCAGGGAAATCGTCTGAAATCACCATAAATTAGTAATATAACACTAAAAAAAGTGGATCAAGACGATTAAATGGCACTACAAATTATCAAAGATAATTTGATAAAGAAAGAAAAAAAGGAGCATACCTAATTCGTGTTTTGGGGGCTAAAATTGGTAGAAATCATCGTAAATAGCTATTTCAATTAGTTCGCAATAAAGAAACAATAAATAAACAGCCAACATAATACTAGATGTGTCCAATAGGATAATAAACTCATATGACAAGCATTGTACGGCCAGCCGTTCGTTAGCACCGAAAAGCTTCGTCAACATGATCGTGAATGAAACAGTATGAATCCGGCACATAAAATCACTGGTAGGGTACAAGTAATTAATGGTGAAACTATTGATGAATCCCGCGCATTTTTATGAAACTAGTTCCCGGGCCGGTTCCGGTACTCGATTTAGGCCTTTCCTGGGGGGACCACGATTATATTGACCTCAGAAAATAGTGGTATACGCAGAAGGGCTTCTATACAGGTCAATAATAACCCTTTGTGTAATAATCTACAGCGTTTTATGACGACGTCATACTACATTTCGGCAATTGCTGGTTTCTGTTTTGATATTTCCCGAAATCGCCGTTGGTTTGAAGTCTTTACAGACTACTCAGAATACCTAACTACCTAACGTATTTGGCTTCATTTTCAGGAATCCCTTAGAAGCTATAACTAGCAATGAAACTGCACTTTTATGAACTTCCGTGACAAACGCTGATTTATGCCATCAATTCACCTCCTCAGCTCTCTGATCCATCGACTCCTTGATGAATATGAATTTTCCGCAAGGAATGTGATCCTCATCAATGAATGAATCTCTTCTTGGATTACATATACAAATATTACATGCGTGATGCACTTTTGAGTTACTGTGGATTGCGACTTCTCGTGAACGCCTCGATGAGTGATGATGACCTGATGTGAAAGAGTAAAAAAAACTGTTCCATTCTCATTGTTCCAACCCACCTTACGGAAAGTCGTGACTTGAAAAGCTGGGAAAAAACAGTTTTTTATTGAGAGCCCCAAGGTTTTTGAGATTCGAGCGTTTCCTGGTACCCGTTTTCTGGGACGAGAAACTAAAATCTGATGCATGCAGTTTGTAAAAAACATTCTTCCAGGTTCAAGAGAGAAAACTTTCCTCTCTTCTTTCAAGAGAGAAATTTGGGTTTTCCTTGATGACGTGTAAGAGGAAGAGGAGCTTGTGATTTTAATAATTTTATTTTTTGGTTTTGGTTGGAGGGGGGGGGGGGGGGTGATGATGGGAGGAGGGGCATGGGATCAATGTCTTCGAAATTGAAAAACAAGTCTGCCATTTCGAGTAGGCAGTATAGCACTTGAATCACATGAAAGTATAGAATAGTTGGGTAGGTTCATTCAGCTGAACAGGTGGAGTATCCGTGCGTGGGTTATCTAAACGACTAACAAAATTAGTTGGATAGGTTCGGCTCTCTATGATCATTTTTCGCATAGTTAGAAGCGTTACAAGAAAATAATCAACATTTCATGTTCGCGCATGCGCAGACGAAAGTTGCACGATCCTCCAGTTTTGATCTCATTTCAACGATATTTCAGCTAGTTATTGGCGTTTCAAGTATTTCGCGTTCGCACATGCGCAGACGAAAGTTGCACGATCCTCCAGTTTTGATCTCATTTCAACGATATTTCAGCTAGTTATGGGCGTTTCAAGTATTTCGCGTTTGCGCATGCGCAGACGAAACGAGATGCAATTTCAATGATTTTGATGTAGAACCATCTACAATCCAACTCGCGCATATCCTCAAAATGTCTTCTCTCTACGACTATTTTTTGCGTAGTTAGATGTGTTACAAGGAAACGGTCAGCATTTCAGGTTCGCGCATACGCAGACGAAAGTTACCGTACGATTCTGATGAAATTCATGTGGAACCATGAAAGTGTTATTCCCGATCGACCCTCCGAATTTGAACTTACACGATCGCATGCACAGACGAGAGTTACTGTACTTTTTCAATGATTTTTGTACGGTACCATCTGTGATCTACTCCGCACCTACCTCCCAAATTTCAGTCGATTTCTACAATTATTTCGGGTAGTTATGGGCGTTACAAGGAATTACCACAGACAGACAGACACGGAACCAAAAATGTTCCTTGATGTCTAAAACGCAAAATGGTAGTAGAAATTTAAATTGTTGTTGTGTTGTCTTGTGTAGTGAGGAAGCAAAAATTTGGTTTATTTTTTTTAACGTAATTTCAACTTTTCTCGGATCTTCGGTTTGACATTTAGGTAGATACGTATAATTTGGTAGTTAGTTATGAGCAGTTTTTTCGGACTTCTCTTTACGGAAATAGCACTAGGTATTTCCGATGGTATTTCAGAATTACAGTAAATTCACTTGGTGGATACAACCCGCCTATCTACTGAGCGACGTTCAGATTTACTGTTGTCAGCAAATGACGAGGATGAGCGTGACGGCAGGAAAGTTCGGCTTACCGTTGGATATTGGTTTTCGAGGGTGCAAGTTTTATGTAGATTCGGAACTTGGGCGTCTCTTACTTCGAGGTTTTCTCATAATATAACAGTTTATTGAAGGAAGGTGGGTCCCAACTGCTGACTGACAGGAATATTATTCTTGAGCATCAAACGAAACTGATGCGCCTTTTCTTGACTCCTCGAGTCGCCAACTTGGGAGTCAATATGACGAAGAGGGCGGCGGGAGGATGGAACGTGTGCTTTCCGTGCCATTATAAACGCTGACATCCAATATCGTGGTTGAGGCGGCTGCCGTTCGAGTGCAGCACCTACCTTGTCATCGCCCTTCGTCGGATCCCGGTCTTTTCCAAGGCAACCGAGCGACGCTTCTCGAGTTCTCACATCGATCTCTACCAATTGACAGGACATCAAATTTCGAGGGGTTGTTTTAAAATGTTTTTTCTTGCTTGATTCCAAGGTGCCATTATTGGTTTATAATTTTCAATAATGAACCGTTGGAATCGAGCATGGAAAAAAAATTCTAGCCCCCCCCCCCCCCTCTCAAAATTTGATGTTTTACGTTTCAAGGTATGTAGAATTCGAAAAACGCTGCAAATCCCTGCACAACGGTTTATTATTTTGTATAGAATACCCTCCTGTTAAAGATCACAGCTCTATGTATAGATAACCCTTCTATATAATATGATATGTACTATTCTATTATATACATATTATGTAGATCGCAGACCCTCCGTAGGTTAGTACCTAACCCCGTACTCGTTACTAGGTACCTACCTAAATCACGAGTTAAATGTTGCTAAAATAATTCTGCCGATGACAAACAGTACCTAACAAAAAGAAACACACATAATGAAGTTCTGAAAAGAAATTGTTGATGAGGAGTAAAAAAAGTTGCAAAAGTACCTACCAACAAACTCCAGCCCCTTCTACGTAGATGGTATAATGAACCGTTGTGTAATAATTTACCGTTGAGTAATGATTTACCGTAGTAATAATTTACCCATCAATAATACTTCAACGTTTGTTCAAGTTTCACTACCTACCAACAAACTCCAAAAGAGCCATCATTTTTCAAATTAAATAATATCACAGAACAACCAACTCGACTTCATACTCCGCCTATATAATCAGGTGATCCCTAGCAATGATTTCATCTCCGCCAAATTTCCTATTGTGGGCGCGTCTCTGGTTACGAGATTTGGTTTGAATTGTATACAATTTCATTCACACTGGAGTCGAAAATGCCTGTCGGTGCAAACTTCGGGGCCTTACTGTGAACGAACGGCTGGACGTACGATGCTCCGGATGGTCTTAAAAAACTCGCAAGTTCGAGAACTATTTAAAACCGTAAAAATATTTACGTAAAAAAATAGTATAGGCGTTTTGAAAATTTCAACCCCTATTTTGAACCCCTTAGAGATGACTCACAGTAACGTCGAGCTTCGAGGACCAACTAGACGCCGAACGGAACCTATAACCCGAATTTCATCCATTTTTTTTCATGGTAACTAAGAAAAGTGGCCAGTACGGCGTACGGCGTACGGCGGACAGACAGAAATATTTTTATTGCAGTTTTGGATTCTACATACCTTGAAACGTAAACCATCAAATTTTGAGGGGGGTAAGAATTTTTTTTTTCATGCTCGATTCCAATGGTTCATTATTGAAAATAATAAACCAATATTTCTGTCTGTCCGCCGTACACCGTACTTAGCACTTTTCTTAGTTACCATGAAACAAAATTGATGAAATTCGGGTTATAGGTTCCGTTTGGGGTCTAGTTGGTCCTCAAAGCTCGGCGTTACTGTCAGTCATCTCTAAGGTGTTCAAAATAGGGGTTGACATTTTCAAAACGCCGTAGCTCGAAAACTTTCGATAGATGGGTATGGTTTTTTTTACGTTATTAGGTAAATTTGTATTGAGCTACACAATTTTTTTAGACCAGCCGGAGCATTTTACGTCCAGCCGTTCGTGTGCACCAAAAAGCTTCGTCAACACGATCGTGAATCAAACGGTATAAATCCGGCCCGGATATCATCACTGGGGAGCACCTGATTATAATAAAGGATGGCTGTATGAAGTAGAGTTGGTTGTTCTGCGAAGTTATTTAATTTGATAAGTGATGGACTATGGGATTTTGTTGGTAGGTACAACGGTCCATTATACTTGACCACGAGGGTAGGTATTGACCACGAAAATTTGCTGCCACACTGAACGTGTTAATTCTTATTTGGACAATCCACCTCAGTTTGTTTAGCTTTGCGCCATTGCGTAGGCTTACAAGTGAAATCCACTAAGTCACTTTTTTCAGAATTTGAGTTATGATGCTACTCCTATGTATTTTTTGACCCCGATCGATTAGCGAGGTCAGTTTTTAGATCCCAGGAACGGTTTTCTTGGAAATGAAGAAAATTTTTCTCTCACTAAGTCGGTCTCGAACAAATTCTAGTCTGGTGAAATCCACTAGGTCACACTTAGTGGATTTCACCAGACTAGAATTTGTCGGGATTGCTGCACTACTGTCCAGCCAAATCCACTAAGTCATCTTTATTATGGATGCCCAGTAGTTTAAGTTTCAGTCAGCATTTCCCGACTCCCCCCTGAAGTACGAGTAGCTAAAATCGCAACATTCACTTGTCGGCACTATTATTTTATGCTGTGCATAATCATCCTAGCTTGGAAATAATTGAGCAGAAGTTTATGGAGAGCGGTCATTCGTTTATGGAAGTCTATTCGATGCACAGCACAGCTGGACTCAGGTTATTGTATATTTTTTTGGCGGTTTTGCGTTAGAACGCTCTGTGGAGGTCCGTGGTTGGGTACTCTATCATATGTGAGTACAAAAAATCCGGGAAAAGCTCGTTTTCCCGCCTGAATCGATTACGAATTTTGCAATAAGCGCCACAAATATTGGGCGTTACTAAGCTTATTTGCAGTAACTCCGTTTGCTACGCTTAATTTATTGTGCAGTATCTCGAGTTATGTTTATTGGAGTTACTGCAATTTAGCTTGGCAGGTTAGAGTTACTGTATATAAGCTTAGCAACAACCAATATTTGTGGTGTTTACTGCAAAAGTCATCAGTTCTAAGTAATGGTTTTTTAGGACGTCCCTCAGTGGTAAGAGGCGTCCTTATGTAGTATTTGATCTGCTCAGAAGAAGACAGCACGCAGACGAAAATGAAAAGAACCACAATGAAATCAGTTCTGACAAATCCGTGAAAAAAAACCTTAGGCCTGAAAAAAAAAACCTTAGGGGTGTGTGTGTGTGTGTGTGTGTGTGTGTGTGTGTGTGTGTGTGTGTGTGTGTGTGTCAGAATGTTGGGTACGCTGCCCAGACCGCAATTCTGGAACGATTTGAGTGGATCTTCTTTTTTTCCATGCAGAAAACTGTCCAGTTGTGTACTCTACTTCCAGACGATCTGCATACGCCACAATAAGGCACGTACCTACATGTAATTACTCTACGGGATGTTTTTTTTCTTTCATTCGGAATTCCGAAAATCTTTTTCATTTCGCCTTTCCATTCCAATTTTATAACGGCCTGATCAAACTCAAACTAACCATACCTATTCCAATTTATATTAATACAAATTCTTATTTAACACTATGATGTAGATTTATTATTATTTTTCAGAAGTTTGCAGCTTGTTTATAATATACGCATATTATGTTACTTGGTAATAGTAGGTACCTAAGGTATTTACTTGCCAGTTGTTGTAGTGACATTAAGCGTATTGTCACTTGACTTGAAATGGTTCATCTCGATCTGGGGGTCCCAAGGGAAGTCATATTTTAGGATAGATGGCCTCATACAACCTCGAAAAAGAGCTTCAGAACAGTTACCTCCTTGATATGTCTTCAGAAATACTTAGAGAGATTGCAGATCTGTATACAGGTTGAGAGAACCACCCCTCTATCAAATCAAGAGAAAATCCAAAAGATTTAAATGTTATTTGTAAGAAAATATCCTCGTTAGAAAACTCCGTTCTCCGTTCGGTAAACTTTTTTTTTCCTTTAGCGGTTTAGCTTTCCGTTTTTATTTAAATTTCTTTTTCCTTCAGTGAACCTATTCGACGCCATGGTAGTTGGAACGAATTTTAGGTATACAGATTTTCCTCGTTTCTTATCGCTCTCAAGCTGTTATGGAAATTCGTTGCTTACTAATCGTTATTCACCCAAGTACAAAAATATGAAGAAAAAAAATTGGGAAAAATAGACAATGTAAATTTATTGGATACTGAAACAAACATACGTGTAATTTCATTCCACTCCCCTCCCCTATATTTCATTCCAGTACAGTCCAAAGCGTGAGTTAACTCTTCGTTGATATGTTCCATGCTCATGACTGAATCAATCCATATCGCAGAATTATGCACTTAGGTCATGCACCTCTAACTACGATGTAATTAGGCGATTATTTCTTCAAGTGCCTCAATATTTTAAATAATCAATTACATGCATTATTAATGCAGCAATTATTTTGAGGTAAGAACTTGAAGATGAGATTATCATCTGAAAAGAATCATCTCAAAGATTAGAAATCATCTGTTTTTAATGGATTTTACTGCTGGTTTTTGCTGTTCAAGACATTCAGTTTGTTAATGCTAAGGTGAATTGCTGTATCAGCGAGATCATGGCTGTTACTGCTATTAGGCTTCAGACTTGAAATAATTTTTTAAACTTAAATGCAATTTACTGCAATTTAGCTGAGAGATGAACGAATATTTATTAAGCCGAAATGCAGTATCCGCCATCCCTCTGTAAATAAGGCTAAAAAACCATTTTAAATTATATGAAGCTATGCAACAGTCCCCCCCAGTAACGTGTGATGCTACTTTTTGAAAAAATTAATTTCTTGACGGTGGCCTGACGAAATCCTTGTCACATGGGTTTATTATTCTACTGGACATACCTACAGAAATGACATACCTACCTGTTCATTTATTGTTGCTTTCATTTGAAATAATCGAAATAGCAATTCGATAGCCCCCAAAACTTGAATTAGGTACGCTCCTTTTTTTTTCAATTTATCTTTGATCACTGATAGTGCCATTTAATCGTTTTGATCCACGTGTTGACACTTTTTCTAGTGTTATTATACAAAATGGTGGTGATTTCAGACGATTTCGCAGGTTTTTGACTCATAAAAAATCGATTTTGGGAGCTGAACATCTGGTACAACCTCAATTTTCCACTCCTTGGTCAAAATCGACTTCATATTCGGTCTTCTCGTCCCCAAAAACATGGAAAACGATACCTCAAAAGCTCATTTTACTAACATGTTACTAAAACACAAAAAGTACCTATTTTTGTACACATTTTCACTCATATCACCCCTGGGTATATTCCGATCGGGCTGCAAAGTTTCGGTATACAACTAGGGCCCAAATGGAGCATGTGTGCGAAAGAACGACTTTTTTAGACCGAAAATGAAGCCTGTACACGTGATACGGCGGACGGACATTGCATTTTTGGAATCTACGCACCTTGAAACGGAAAAGAAAAAATTTTGAGGGGGTGTTATAAAAATTTTTTGCCGAGCGAATACATAGGTCACAGAATAATAAACCAAAAACAGAAAAAATCTATGTATTCGCTCAGCAAAAAATTTTTATAACACCCCCTCAAACTTTTTAGCGAATTTTCAAAGAAAATGAAGCTATTGCAATGGCTTCGAAATTTAAATAATATAAATTTTTGGAAATTTTCTTCATAGAAATCCGTTTCAGACCATTCTAAAACGATTCCTGAAATTTAACACTTTTTTATATGTATATATATATATATTTATTTATATATGTGTCACTCCAGACGATAACTCTCGATAGAATTGAGATAAACAGCTCAAATTTGCACAAAAAATCTATCTTGGCAATCGAAAGGCTAAGTTCGAAGATGGGCGAAATTGGCCTACTCTAAGGAGGGTTTTGGCGCATTTAAAGTGCGCAAAAATTACCCAAAAATCCCCAAAATGTTATTTTCCAACAAGTGACCCCTCATTTTAAAGGTTTTTGCACGCTGAACACGATGGTGGAATCGGATTTTAGATATCTTGATCCGTTCTCAAATTAGAGCATTTAAAGTGCGCAAAAATTACCTAAAAATCCCCAAAATGTTATTTTCTAACAAGTGACCCCTCATTTTAAAGGTTTTTGCACGCTGAACACGATGGTGGAATCGGATTTTAGATATCTAAATCCGTTCTCAAATTAGAGCATTTAAAGTGCGCAAAAATTACCCAAAAATCCCCAAAATGTTATTTTCCAACAAGTGACCCCTCATTTTAAAGGTTTTTGCACGCTGAACACGATGGTGGAATCGGATTTTAGATATCTTGATCCGTTCTCAAATTAGAGCATTTAAAGTGCGCAAAAATTACCCAAAAATCCCCAAAATGTTATTTTCTAACAAGTGACCCCTCATTTTAAAGGTTTTTGCACGCTGAACACGATAGTGAAATCGGATTTTAGATATCTAAATCCGTTCTTAAATTAGAGCATTTAAAGTGCGCAAAAATTACCCAAAACTAGGATAATCTTTAAACTCTTACCCCCACCCCCTTAGAGTGGTCAGATTGAAAAATGTGAGAAGTATTAATTGAAGACGAGAGTTCGAAGCAAAAAAGGGGGAGGCAAACGATTAGTACAACTCCTTGAATTTACCCACAGCGATCAAATAAATAAGCACTTAGTACAATTACGTAATAAACAAACGGTAGAATCAGGATGGACAAAACGTACAAATTAAAATAAATACGAAGAGAATATACATAGAAAACCAAATTTTAGACCGAAGTTTTCCTTTATTCAAAACCATAGCCATTAATTCGAATATTTCTTTGAAAATTCGCTCATTAAGTCATGCTGCATGACTGTGGTTTTTTCTTTTCCGTTTCAAGGTGCGTAGATTCCATAATGCAATGTCCGTCCGCCGTCCGCCGTATCACGTTTCGGTCTAAAAAAGTCGTTCTTTCGCACACATGCTCCATTTGGGCCCTAGTTGTGTCCCGAAACTTTTCAGCCCGATCGGAATATACCCAGGGGTGGTATGAGTGAAAATGTGTGTAAAAATAGGTACTTTTTGCGTTTTAGCAACATGTTGGTAACATGAGCTTCTGAGATATCGCTTTCCATGTTTTTGGGGACGAGAAAACCGAATATGAAGTCGATTTTGGCCAAAGAGTGGAAAATTGAGTTTTACCAAATGTTCAGCTCCCAAAATTGATTTTTTATGAGTGAAAAACCTGGGAAATCGTCTGAAATCACCATCAGTTTGTATACAACCCTCGAAAACACTGGAAAAAGTTTCAACAAGTGGATCAAGACGATTAGCACTACCAATGATCAAAGATAGTTTAAAAAAAAAGAAAAAAAAAAGTGCGTAGGCCTAATTTGTGTTTTAAGGGCCAAAATTTATGGAAACCATCAGAAATAATAGGTATTTCGATTACTACGCACGAAAGAAACAATAAATGAATAGCCAAAATTTCTGTAGGTGTGTCCAATAGAATAATAAACCCATGTGACAAGGACTTTGCAGCGTTTGTCTCTCATCTCATAATTAATTTTGGAGATACTGCAATTAAGCTTAGCGCGGCAGAATATTTTGACATCGCTTATGACGAAAAGACGCTCGCACTGAAAATTAAATTTTCATAGCATGTGCGTAACTGTAGTTGACCCTACGACACTAACGGTAATTATATCATTCTCCAACTTCCAATGCAGTCCGTAAAAGTTTAAGTGCATCACTGAAAATAACTTCCGACCTAACGAGCCAAAAAACCGGTGCTTCTAACGATCACCGGCACTTTTAATCGGTCTCTGAATTTAGCCTTTGAGTTATACGTGGGGATCTTTTGTCTTGAGGTATTTTGAGAAAGTTAAAATGACGTTCATGCAGCGAGCCGGCAGTTTTCATTATTTCGAGGGTTTTCTAATGGGGCACAGTAAGAGTTTAGACCGTACGACAAGACAAGACTGCTTGTGGATTGTAAATGATGTTAGTTTGCATGGTCGGTGGTGCCAAGTGAAGAGTTCTCGCGGTTGATTTGGGATAGCAAAGCAGCTGCTCAACGTTTTAACAAAAGGAGAAATCCCGTGTCGTCTACACGCGTCATTTCTGTGGTAAAATAGGTTCTTATTGTCTCCGGCCAATATATCTCGGGGCCCGTCTGTTGGATTATGATTGTGATGAACTCTCGAAACGGGTCCGGTGTTGTTTACGTCTGGCAAATTAAGCGACATCCGTTTTCCATGTTAACAAAGACCCGATGTGACGGGCTACCTACAATTAAGTGAGGCATTTTTAAGAAAAACACCTCCCACACCAGTTGGTGGTTAATACAGATTCCCCCACCATCCCGAACTCATACACAAGCAGATAGATGGATAATGTTATGATTAATGATGGATAATTTTATTGAAAATAAAGAAAAAGAAACAGTACACTTTATGAGAGTAAAAAATACAAAATTACAAGTATTTATAAAGGGCAGTCAACATATTGCCAGCTATGGGAGTGCCCGTGCTGCGACAAGAGTCGCAACGCAGCACAAACAAAAATAAAAAGTTTCTCGTCCACGATACAGCTGTTTACAATATTATTGTTACACCTATACAGGGTGTCCCCGTTCCTTCTGGAGAATGAGGGGGGGGGGGGGGGGGGGGAATCGATTCTACTCTTCATTTTCAAAAAAAAAATGCTCAGTAGAAAATTTTCGGAAAGTTCTTCGTTTTAAAGATATCCGACAATTTGTGTTTTTGCAACTTTTCATTACCCTACCACATAAAAACGCTAATATTAACTTAAAAATATTGCGACTACAACAAATCCAATTTACACCGTTTGAAAGAACGTTAAATTTCCTGTAAGATTCTTTTGTTTTCAATGGTCAGAGTTACTCAAAATGTTGGCCAATATCAGTTGGAAAATTAAAAAATTTCAAAATTTAAAATTGTGAAAAAGATTGTACGTTCTGCTGAGGTAAAAAACAATACCTACAGCCTGTCGAATGTCACAAAAACGTTTGAAAACATGAGCAGAGGTGAATGTTGCGTGGGGGGGGGGGGGGGGGGATTAATTATATTTCGTAAAATAAAACAAACGTTTCCTCGACTGGTTGAATAAAAATAATGCTGGAATACGAAGGGGGCATATCGAAGTTCAAACAACAACTAATGATTAGTTCCAATATTCAACTAGAATGGACAGGGAGGTGTCACTAGAACGTGATTTGGTTTTCACAAATAATAAGTTATGAACCTCGGTAGGTATATCATCTCATCGAACTGCAACAGAGCGCTTCTCTTCCACCTGTTCAATTTAATGTGTCTCGTGGAACGGTAATTAGTTGTTACGCCGCTTTATTTTTCAAATCAGTAGTACCGAGATATGCTAATCGTGAATGGATACTTTAACTGCAGCAGTACTGCGGTCGAGCAGCTCCTCTGAACAATTATAATTTTAATTTTTTATTACTTGGTTCAAGAAAAGTCTTTTATTTTATTATAAAACTTTCTGGTATGATTTTTATGAAATTACATAAGCGTTTGTTTTATTTTACGAGATCTAATTGATCCCCCCCCCCCACCATTCGCCTTTGCTCATGTTTTCAAACGTTCAATTATCATTTTTTAACTCTACTACAATGTTATTCTTAAATCTAAGTATATCTATGTAAAGCCTATTAGATGAATAAGTTTTTGTGAAATTTGGCAGGTTGTAGGAACATTTTCAAATTATTCAACTGATATTGGCCAACATTTTAAGTAACTCTGACCATTGAAAGCAGAAGGATCTTACAGGGAAATTTAATGTTCTTTCAAACGGTGTAATTGGATTTGTTGCAGTCGCAATATTTTTGAATTTATTAGCGTTTTTATATGGTAACGTAATGAAAAGTTGGAAAAACACAAATTGTCGGATATCTTTAAAACGAAGAACTTTTCTAAAATTTTCTACTGAGCATTTTTCGTTCCAAATGAAGAGTAGAATCGATTTCCTGAGTTTCTCCAGAAGGAACTAGGACACCTTCCAGTGGTATTATAAGAAATTAGAAAAGAAATCAATAATCATTAGGAACAGATCATGACCTATTTCTAATAAAGATACCAAGGACACAATTTTTACTCTCCTGTAAAAATCTTATGGTACTTCTTGTAGAATCAGAAACTGGTTTATGGTAGGTAAAATGGGTTTATGATTTGAAAAAACAAAGTTAATTTATTTTTCTTGTGAGCTTGTACAAAAAATTATACAAAAATAAGAGCTGTTCAAGAGCTGTTGATATAGCTGTTCAAGGTAGAGGCTGATTGTGGAATACAGAGGGTTCGAATGCCCAAGAAACATGAAACTGCAATTAATTTCTACATTTCTGCCAGAAAGATAGCATTTTGTATGTACCTACTTGAACTACAAAAAACACAAACGGTGGGTACAGCTTCCGTACAAGTACGCAACCACGAGGGACATTTTATGTCTTAGCGCCCCCTCCCGCACCCACACCAAGTACTTCGTACTTAATTGTTTTGGTCAAGATTTCCAACGAATGGTACCTAGTCCGAACAGCCTTCAGTCCCAATTAGTTCGGATTAGCCGGACTCCACTGTATTATGTACGTAAACATTCATTTAAACAATCACGCTCATACCGCAGCTTGTTGGCCACGCAGTCCGCAGTGGTTAACGTAGTATGGTTAGGTAAATCGAGAGCTATCCAACGAGTGGTGAACGATTTTTGTACGATGATAACTGGCGAAGATAAAGTTCCGTAGCAACGAATCGGTTGTAAGCGAAAATCATCAGAAATTTTCGTGACGATTTCGTGTGACGGTTTTTGTGTAACGTTTTTCGAGTTATGTGCCAGAGTAAAGACATAAAATGTCAATAATGAATATAGAATAAATACATAAATTTAGAAAACAAAGTAAGTCTTCAACCGTAGGCAGTTGTAGCTATAATTTATGATCCAAAGCATTGTAATCAATTACAATTAACCACGAATATACTAATTTGTTATAAGCATCTCTTTTATACTTCTCTGGTGATTTCAAGTCAATAGGTAAATATTTATGCACTATATACATTATATAGCAAGGGTTCTTGGCGTATAGTTTTGGTCCGTAAATTTCTGGCATTTCCTTCCAAGCGGAATCTTGTTGGATATCCATGTGCTACTTGTTAGAAATTATTTCCAGATGTCTGAAATAGTACAGCAGCAGGTTTTTTACAAACAGCTGTCTGATAGTGAAGGACTTGCTTACATTGAATATCTCCGTCGAACTGAATGTTTTAGGCTTATTTAGGCATACCGTCAATGTGCATTTCTGTAAAATATTTAGAGGTTTCAATGTTGTGAAGTATGTACGACCCCACGCATTAATTCCATGTTGAATTATGGATTGGACCAAGCTTAAATGTATAATTTTCATGTTAGAAGGGGATAGCACTGATCGCAGGTTATAAAATACACTCAATATTTTATACTTACCAACATAACTGTTTCGTCTTCATTCTGAAAGTGGACAGTTGATAATTTGTACATTAGCCCGCTAAGGCGTACCTAACCACATAGATAAAAGATCGAACCTCGATAGTTCGAATTTCTTGATAATTTATACAGATTGTTCTGTCCTTGAATACACCCCATGTAAATCGTCTTGTGTTCCAGTTCAGTTCAAAGTTTTTCGACGGCAGGTCACAATTGGTCGGTTGCATTCGAAAGATAATCCATTTTTCTTAAAAATATTTATTAATTTTATTTAATTTATTTTTTTTTTGCGATCAGCATTCTCTTTGAAGATCCACGGCGAATAGAGCACTCCGTTTCAATCAAAAAGGGACATATCACATTGAAATTGGCTGTTAATAGTATTTGTTCCCTATGAACATAATTATCCGTCTCCATAGTATACCAAACGTTTCATTCAAAAGGAACACATCTATCGCTTTGTGGTAAGGTGGAAATGCCTTTTTGGTGTATTATTTTCAATAATGAGCCTTACAAATCGAGCATGAAAAAAAAAAAATAAATAAATAAACCAACCACTAAATTTGATGGATTCCGTTTCAAGGCACGTAGAATCCGAAAGTGGAATTCAACAGTTGCAGTCCGCTCGCCGTACATATCGCACTTTCCTTACATGAAGCAAAATTAATGAAATTTGGTTTGTAGGTCCCATTCGGGGTCTAGTTGGTCCTCGAAGCTCTGTGTTACTGTCAGTCATCTCTAAGGGGTAAAAAATAGGTGTTCAAATTCCCCCAACGCTTTAGCCCGAAAACTTTCGACAGAAGGGTGTGGATTTTTTTTTTTCACGTTTTTAAATTGATCTTGAACTTGAGAATTTTTTAGACCAGCCGGAGCATTGTACGTCCAGCCTTTCATTTGCACCGAGAAGCTTCGTCAACATGATCGTGAATGAAATGGTATACATCCAGCCCAGAAACAACACATAGAGCAGTCAATTCTAAGTAATTTTTAGCCATTATTAGTGGTTCTTGACTTAGTGGTCATAGTTTCCTTTGTATTTCCATACGAACATTTTGACCCAATTGAGATTTTGTCCTCAAAATAGCCATGGTCACATAGGTATATATCTTATGGAGGGACTACGCTAATTACATACATATATGAAAGATGTTTTGTCTATGTTTCACTGATACACAGGATACTGAAACGCAGGAATGGAATCGCAATGCTTCAAAACGGATTTGTATAGAAAAAACGCTGCAAATCCCTGCACAACGGTTTATTATTTTGTACAGAATACCCTCCTGTTACAGATCACTAGTCTCCGTATTGATAGCCCTTCTATATAACATAATGCACTATTTACACATATTATGTAGATCGCGGACGCTCCGTAGGTTAGTACCTAACCCCGTACTCGTTACTAGGTACCTACCTAAACCGTTGCGTAATAATTTACCTATATAGGTTCCCCTTCTACGGAGATAGAATAATGAACCGCTGTGTAATAATTCGCCCATCAATAATACTTCAACGGTAGATCAAGTTGCAGAAGTACCTATCAACAAAATCCAGCCCCTTCTTGGTAGATGAGCCGTTGTGTAATAATTTACCGTTGTGTAATACATTACCGTGGTGTAATAATTTACCGTTGTGTAATAATTTACCGTTGTGTAATAATTTGCCAGTGTGTAATAATTTGCCATTGTGTAATAATTTACCCATCAATAATACTTCAACGGTTGTTCAAGTTTCAAAAGTACCTATCAACAAAATCCAATAGTCCATCACTTGTCAAATGAAATAATATCGCAGAACAAACAACAATGATGATATCCGGGCCGGATTTATACCGTTTGATTCACGATCGTGTTGACGAAGCTTTTTGGTGTTCACGAACGGCTGGACGTACGATGCACCGGGTGGTCTCAAAAAATTGTTTAGCTCAAGACAAATTTAATAACGTAAAAAAACCATCATACCCTTCTATCGAAAGATTTCGAGCTACGGCGTTCTGAAAATTTCAACCCTTATTTTTAACCCCTTAGAGATGACTGACGGTAACGTCGAGCTTCGAGGACCAACTAGACCCCGAACGGAACCTAAAACCCGAATTTCATCAATTTTGTTTAATGGTAACTAAGAAATGTGGCTCGTACGGCGGACAGACAGAAATATTTGTATTGCAGTTTTGGATTCTACATACCTTGAAACGTAAACCATCAAATTTTGAGGGGGGGTAAGAATTTTTTTTTTCGTGCTCGATTCCAATGGTTCATTATTGAAAATAATAAACCAAAAGTGACATGCTACATTCAGTAGACATAATGTACTACATGTATAGACATACAAATGGATTTGTATAAATGGATAAATGTATAAATTTATGTATGGATGTAAATGTAAGTATGGATGTAAATGTATGTATGGATGTAAATTTATGTATGGATGTATAAAGGGATAAATAGATGTATAAATGAATAAATAATACATAGATGTATAAATGAATAAATAGATGGATAAATAGATGTATGAATGGATAAATAGATGTATAAATGGATTTGTATAGAGGCATAAATGGATTTATAAATAGACGTATAAATGGATTTATAAATGGACGTATAAATGGATGTATAAATGGACGTATAAACGGATGCATAAATAGATGTATAAATGGATTCGTATAGAAAAAAAGGCTTATTATAATTTCAGACTCAACTATAATTTTTCTCGCCTTCCTTTTATGGTGGGCCTCTCCGGTTTATTTTCTTCCACCTTTTCCCGCCGTTGCCGTTGATCGTTTTTTGAAAATCCTCGTATTTCATCCGCTGAATCAGGCCATCGGGAGGGGGAGCTTCAGTATTGAAGGGCCTTTTATTTTAATATAGGGAACTTTTGGCTTTGAAGGGCCGATTCTTAACGTCCAACCCTTCCTTCCGCATCTACTTCCTCCCGTTAGCTTCCATTTCCCCTTGTTTCCCTTCCACCTTACATTAGCATCCGCTCCCCCCGCTTTCGACTCCCATAAATCTCTCAATTGACGCATATTCAAGGAGGAGAAATACACCCTGCTTTTCCTTCCCCATCGTCGTCTCATTCGAGTGAACTCATATCTTTCACCGTTAAGCGCCTGTTTGAGAAAGGCGGCTTTATCCTCCTGTAACATCAATTCATTTCATCACCCCAAAACAATCCCCCCCCCCCTCCCTTCGAATCCGCCGCGAACCATTTGCAAGGGAACACTACCTACGGGCTCACCCCAACGCACTTTCTTTTTGACATTTTCATGTCTTTACTTTGGCACACAAACTCGAAAAGCGTTACCAAAAAGCGACAGGAACGCGTTATGCACAATTTCTGATGATTTTCGTTCACAGCCGATTCGTTTCTACGGAACTTCATGTTTGCCATTTTTCATCGTACAAAAATCGTTCACCACTCGTTGGACTCGTGTGATTTTATTGAATATTTTCTTGTTAACCGCACCCCCCTACCTCGCGCGGTACCTGAGCTGAGCATGATGAAAACGCTGCAAATCCCTGCACAACGATTTATTATTTTGTACAGAATACCCTTCTGTTACAGATCACAGCCCTCTGTATAGATAACCCATCTATATAATATAATATGTACTATTCTATACATATTATGTAGATCGCAGACCCTCCGTAGGTTAGTACTTAACCCCGTACTTTACTAGCTACCTACCTAAATCACGAGTTGAATGTTGCTAAAATAATTCTGTCAATGACAAACAGTAATTAAAACCCCAAAAAGAAACGCAAATAATGAAGTTCTGAAGGAAAATTTTTGATGTGGCGTGAAATAGATGCCCCTTCTGCGTAGGTCACTGTTTTCTGTGGTCAATACCTACCCTCGTGGTATTGTTTAGCTCAAGAAAAATTTATTAACGTAAAAAAAACCATACCCTTCTATAGAAAGTTTTCGAGCTACGGCGTTCTTGAAATTTCTACCCCTATTTTTAACCCCTTAGAGATGACTGACAGTAACGCCGAGCTTCCAGGACCAACTAGACCTATAACCCGAATTTCATCAATTTGGTTTCATGGTAACTAAGAAAAGTGACCAGTACGACGTACGGCTTACGGCGTACGGCGGATAGACAGCAATTTTTTTTGCATTCATTTTCATTGCTCTACATACCTTGTGACGTAAACCATCAAAATTTTAGATGTTGATGTTGTGGGGGGGGGGGGGGGTAGATTTTTATTTTATTTTATTTTTTTCATGCTCGATTCCAATGGTTCATTATTGCAAATAATAAACCAAAGAAGGTGGGTAAACAAGGTAGGCAGCAACATAGGTAATGAAGAAAGTCATTGTTTACTAGTATCAAGTGTGGTAACCTTGCTCCGCTGTGTAACCCGGATCGTGGTAACCTTGCAACCCGTAAATGATTCCGTAAGTTATCCATAAATAATCCCTATTATCCCTATTATACCTAATTATACCTAGTTATACCTATTATTATACCATTATTATATTATTATATAAAGATTAAGAAGAGGTTCCTTTGTAAATTGAGATTACGTAGTGTACGATGGATTCGGCCACTACGTAATCATGGTGAATCATTATAATTTCGTAGTAAACTCTGTTTACTAAACCTACGTAAAACGGTGTTTACTAACCTAAATAAACTACGTTTATTAAATAACTGAGTCTAATGGTTTGAAAACATTTTTGTGTGAAAGAGCGCGAAATTAAGAAATCACACCAAACAGCGTTACAATTTCTTTTCTGATGATGAAGAAAGAACAAGCGAGAATGATTCTTAGTTACCCACCTACTGTAAAGATAAAGCTTGTGATACAAAATGAAAATGTCTCCCTGTGTTGCGGACTTGTACGGAAGCGTTTTGTGTGCGATGTCTTAACATTTGATCATAATGGGTCGTATACATCGAATTTCACTTTTCTCTTCCCGAATCCGTGGATTTGGCTCTCATTGCCTCGAGGTCTCAGGTAGTGGCTCATTCGATTACCTTGTTCTTCGTTCCACATCTGAATGTGAGTTCAAATAGCTGTACCAGACGTCAGAGTTCCCGTCATGCACCCGACACAGCATGAGGTACCTTTTTTGGGATATTAAACAATAACAACAACGAAACCATAAAGCATTATTTTTTTTTTACCCTACACCAAAATGTCATTGCACTTCTGCCATAAGACTCCTCGCAGCCCAGTATAGCGAAGCAAATTTCGACCATTTGGTGTCGTCAGCAATGGAGTTTAAAAAAAATCAAATAATGTATTTATTTTCAAGATCACAATATGATAGGCAGAAATACAAACATTTAAATACTACTGACCCACCCACCTTTGAGTTGAAAACTTGTGCTGGTGGTAGCAGTTGTAATGATATCAAAAAATAAATTACTTACACATGAAAAATTTACTTTGCCTCACCTAATTATGACAAATGATAAATAAACACAACTGATCTATTTTCGATAGCTAAGGTTTTCTCCATTGGCCAATTATATGCAAAGTCAGCCCTCATGTTTTTTGCATAAGCATCCCAGCAAATTCAGTTGCAGGTTTTCGCCTAATGTTGCCTATTCGTTCCGCCTCACTACGCAATCTATTATCTCTGAACCTCATTCACTATAGCGCTTCACAGAAATGCTTGCGCACAAGTCCGCAACACAGTGTGACATATTCATGTTGTATCATGTGGTGGATGCATAGGTGAGGGGCGAGGTAGGTGTGTGTGCCTGATGCCCCGGTTGATACCTAGAAGGTATACCACTGGAAGCGTCAGGAGGACCTAACACCAGTACCGTTAGTATCCAGAGGATATCCACCGCTGGTTAATCTGCCAAAGGATATCCACCACTTAAGGTTAATGCCCAGAGGGATCCACCACTGGAGGCGCTAGGAGGAGCATTGCCCGGTTTGGTTACAGCTTGGAGGCTGCCACCATGCCCGGGATCTTTTAGGATCAGGAGAGCGAGAGGAGGAGCAAGGTTAGAGATTAGTCAGCGACTAGAAGGAAGCGTAGAATGAATTGGAAGGCGAAGGAGTCGAGCTTTTATAGCCCCTGGGGCTATCTCCCTCCATCCTCCATACTGGTGGAGGATGGTGGGGATCCCCACCAGTTTCCCCGGGTCTCCTGCGTCTGCCGTCCCATTACTATGTTCATTGTGAGATATTAATTTATACAAGGAGTGGTTCTGGGAGGATACCACGACATATCACAAGCTTTATCTTGACAGTAGGTAAGTAACTAAGAATCATTTTCGCTTGTCCTTTCTTCATCATTAGAAACATAAGATTTCTTGGGCTGTTTTACCGTTGCCACAACTTCGTTTCCCCCGTTTTTACACAACGCCTGATCTTAGCCAGGCAGATGCCACTCCAGGCGTAGGTACGTTAAATTTCAACGTATCTAACACATCCATGCAATTGCAATGACTGACCAGTCTAAAAACGTAACAAAAGTGAGTGGCGAAGCGCGCAGTGAAGCTCATTTCTCTCCTGTTGAATATACAATACTGAAAATGTGGCATGAAGTTTTCATCGCCAAAATGAGCCGTTAGACCAGCATTTCACAGAGACTCTGGCAAACTTAACTCTTGTTTAGTGCTGTTCGGTTTTTGTTAATGAAAACTTTTTTTCTTCAATACGATTTTGTAGAAAATAGGCTCATTCTAACCGTTCTCGCTATTAATGCTGTTGAATTTGCATGACATTCGCTTCCAAACTTCTAATGCATCCTGCCCCCAACCGCTCAGCCCGTACAGAGTTTTCCTTTTGTTTGAAAAACCTCCTCACGAACTTACCCGAAAACTCTTTGGAGCCCTCTGGTTAGTGAGCGCGAGTTTATTTCTAACCCCCCCCCCCCCCCCCCCCCCCCCGTGCGCCACGGGCTTAATTAAAAGGCCCAGTCGAGAAAGGAGGGCGAAAGCTATTGCCTCGATACTTGATAGTTAATGTTCGGCCGCCATTGACAAAAGTGTGGCTCCTTTCAGTGGAGTAATGGGGCAAACCTCAAAACTTTTCCTCATAAGTTCACTTTTCGACAGTTTATCCATCTTTCACGTCGCAGTTTCGTTTTGTGACGTCACTTGTTCCTTGCTTAACGGCAGTCAAAATAACCTGACCTCTGATTTGACTTCTACGCATGAAATCTCCTCAGGGAGCCACGGATACTACAAGAAATACAATATTGAAGGCACGAGTGGAAGAGTTGCTAAGTGATAATTTCACACAAAAAATCGGGTTTTTGCATAAATGAAGGTTTTCAAGCGCTATCTGTCTATAGTGGCAGTCTGGATACGCACTAACTACTCCTTGGAGAAATATAGAATGGAAGAAGGTGACATGTCACTAGATTACTTCATTTTTTCAATAGAAGAAGTTGCTAAAGACCTTGTCACCTTATTTCAATAATACAAATAACCTACCTGTAAAACGTTGTTTCATGGAAGAAGGTGCCATGTGAGGTACATAGCACCTTCATTCATCACAGATGTCCAGTTTTGCCTTCAAATCGCAGGTTCTTTATGAAATGGCTTCTTGCAACTTGAAGCCAAAATTGGACATCTGTGATGAATGAAGGTGCTAGCGTACCTACAGCCGTTTCATAACGAAACTCATCGAATAGAAATTTTACCTGACTCTTGCCCTCATTCAGCTGGACACGTCACCTTAGCTTGACGAGTAATCAACGTAAAACGTGCAAAATCAAACGCTCAGTTGAATTTGATTGGCTCATCAGGTTTACGCTCTTTACGCGCGACGACTTTCGAACCAGAGTGTCCAAGATAAAAAAATCCAAATATTTACTCGCTTTACGGGTCTGTGCGTGGGTTCTGCGTAGGCGGAGGCTGGATCACAGGCTGTATCGTTACGATTACACGCTTCACACCCACTATTGTTGTCCATGTGAACGTTTGGACGTTTTTACACGCTTTACGTCGATTACGCATCATTGATTACGCATCATTGATTAAATAAGGTTGAATCCCATTCATCACTCACAGTGTAAGAAGGTTCTGTGTACATAGTTCCTATAATAACCATCCAACGCTTTAAAATCAACCAAATTATCATCACTTGGTGGACACAGTAAGATTGGCTACAATCTAAATACATAAAGTCGCAAATATTTAGAAACCAACAAAAATTACGGCTTGAAAACTAAGTCAAATTACTCGAAATCAGCTTTTTGTAACATAGCACCCTCTTCCACTTGTACCTTCAATTGTATAAATTAAGAAGAAATAACAATCAAAAGCTCACGTTTAATTTCAGTTAGGGACCCATCATCATCAATACCAACCAAATATACTTTCAACAAAAAACAACAGCTGAGATAAGATAATAGTGATTCGGTATGTTAAGATGAAGCTTGTTTTGCGTTAAATAACCTCTTGTGAATGAAATCTTCTCTGGTAGGGTGTCCTTTGCTCTCAAGATCTCGTAAAATAACGTCCTTCGCCTCTGCGTGTAGGGACCTAAGCATCCCGCATCCACAACGGTTTATTATTTTTTACAGATCACAGCTCTCTGTATAGATAACCCGTCTATATAATATAATATGTACTATTCTATAGATATTATGTAGATCGCAGACCCTCCGTAGGTTAGTAGGTACCTAACCCCGTACTCGTTACTGGGTCCCTACCTAAATCACGAGTTAAATGTTGCTAAAATAATTCTTTCGATGGCAAACAGTAACTAAAATGGCCAAAATAAACGCAAATAATGAAGTTCTGAAGGAAAATTGTTGATGTGGAGTGAAATAGTTGCCCCTTCTGCGAAGATCACTGTTTTCTGTGGTCATTACCTACCCTCGTGGTCAAGTATAATGAACCGTTGTGTAATAACTTGCCCATCAATAATACTTCAACGGTTGTTCAAGTTGCAAAAGTACCGATCAACAAAATCAAGCCCCTTCTTGGTTGATGAACCGTTGTGTAATAATTTACCGTTTGTAATAATTTGCCGTTGTGTAATAATTTACCATTGTGTAATAATTTACCCATCAATAATACTTCGACGTTTGTTCAGGTTTCAGAAGTAATATCAACACAATCCTATAGTCCATCACTTATCAAATGAAATAATATCGCAGAACAACCAACTCGACTTCATACAGCCATCCGTGATTATAATCAAGTGCTGCCTAGTGATGTTATCCGGGCCGGATTTATACCGTTCGTTTCACGATCGTGTTGGCGAAGCTTTTTGGTGCACACGAACGACTGGTCGTACAATGCTCAGGGTGGTCTCAAAAAATTGTTTGGCTCAAGACAAATTTAATAACGTAAAAAAACACCCATACCCTTCTATCGAAAGTTTTCGAGCTACGGCGTTCTGAAAATTTCAACCCCTATTTTTAACCCCTCAAAGATGACAGTAACGCTGAGCTTCGAGAGCCAACTAGACCCCGAACGGAACCTACAACCCGAATTTCATCAATTTTTTTTCATGGTAACTAAGAAAAGTGGCCAGTACGGCGTACGGCGCATAGACAGAAATTTTTTTATTGCATTTTCGAATTCTCATACCTTGAAACTTAAACCATCAAATTTTAAGGGGAGAGTTAGCTTTTTTTTTTTAATGCTCGTTTCCAATGGTTCATTATTGAAAATAATAAATCAAAATTTGTTAGCATTTGTCCGTTCCCCATTAACGGTCCCCATTTCCACTGTCATCTTCAAAGACGTACATCCCAATAACTCCGCCGCTTCAAAATCCACAGCACACTGTCACTCTTTGTGGATACAATTGGTGTCCTGTGGCTACACTACTACACCCCGGTCTACGAGAATAAACCCAGGACCGTAGAGGAGCATGTTACTAAGAGCCGCGTCCCTTAACCCTTTCAACCCGGCTGAGAATCAAGCTTCACTGCACTGCCTAATCTGGAATGATTATTTTCGTCTGCACATGGTTATTAAAACAAAAATCCCCCTGATTGTGTTGAAATCTGTCATTTGGAGCGTACGTAAATTTACCTTTTATCGACCTTTGTTGCTGGGATGCTGGGACACATAGGTCCATCCCATTTTTCAGCGCTTTTGAGGTGGGACTTACCTTCTGTCCAACACTCCCACAGTCATTTCCTACCTACCATGTTGGAAGAAGCATGATGAATTCATACCCATTCTTCCGTACTACGGGTTGTAGCATTCGATAGACCCTAAAACGATTGGAAAATTGAAGCATCAGCAGGCTTGTGAGTGCCCCACAGTCATTTTGATTTTTAATTTTCATTACCTACCGTGTTGGAATAAATTGTAAGAAGCCTTGAAATTCATCATTGTAGTATTCCATGAGGATTGTAGTATTCCATAGACGATTGGAAAATTGAAGCAGTAGGTAATTCATTTCCCGGGACATAACGCCCCAACGTGGAGGCTCGCTAAACCCACCTTTCTCCCTACGGCAGTTGCTTACCCATGTATATATATCTATGGCTACACCCTATAGAAATGACGGATTCTATCGACGAACGCGTTATCCAGAAAAGCGTCCTTACAAAGATCGATCCACTGCTGTGTATACTTCCAGCACCAAAAGTTGCACGGGTTTCGCTCTCATTCCATATGCATGATAATAACCATTTACTGAATTCCCCAGACTGTAAAGTCGAGTAAAGTAGATTCAACGGGACCTCAGGCTTGAGAAATAAGGCGAGGAATTCCATCCTGGGATCCCGAAACAGCGTCCAGAATCAGCCCGTTGTCTGGAGGGGAGTCGTTGTTTTCAATCAAAGAGACCGCAAGTGTTTACTTGAGTGACACCGGCAAAAGGTGGCAAGGCGATCCATTAGCTCTCAAACGGGAAAACGCCTCCGCCCTCTCGCGTCAAAGTCTAAAATTAGGTTGTAGGTTCCCCATCGGGGTAAAGGACGGTGTTCCGAATGTTAGATTTCAGATTGATGGCACCGGTCGGATGGGCGAAGGTGGACGTACAAAAGAGCTGTTTGTTTTCAGGTGACGCCCTCAGAGAAACCTCGAACAGTCGAATTCATTGATCCCCCCCCCCCCCCCCCCCCCTCATCACTCTTCACTCCGCCTTTTCGGCTTCTAAATTAACGAAGTTCCGAGAGTAGGTACCTATCTTTCATCGGTGGTGAGGGGGGGGGGGGGGGGGGCTTGTGAATAGAACCTTTGTTTATTCCCGACCATTTTTTTATTTTCTCCGTTTATTAAAGAGAAAACGTGAGAACAGGAGAAAAGCAGCAAAACAAACGAGCGCGTCCCAGATGATTTATTGGAACCATCGGAAACCATGAAAGGACTATTCATAATTTCTGCAGTCGCAAGTTTTCGATGAGGACTTCGTTTGAATTTTGATGGTTATGTTGTCATTTACTAGTCATCTGAATTACAATAACATACTACTACGTCATATTATATTTGAATCTGTAACAGAGTGGGTAATATTAGTTTTACCTCGACTCTGCTCGGATCGGGTGTCACTCTCCTAAATTGCACTAATAAAATAATTTCTTCTTAAATTCTTGGTATTATATAGGAGAAGGGAAGATATTAAGTAGACAACGATTCTGCTCTGACTCGTTACCCCTTTATTGGGTAATTAAGGAATAAAGCCCGAAGAATCCAGTCGGGCTTTATTCCCAAGGGGGGGTGGATTTATATATTTCTCGAAGGGATGACCTATCGGGCAGCCGCAGAATTGTTAAATGGATGAAATGAATTAAATATCGAGTAATACCTTGTTGAAGGCGGGAAAGGATTGATTGTTCTCCTTCCTGTCATTGGGACGGGTGGCACCGTTCCTGAGTAGCAGTTCTGCGTGCTCATGCATTAGGAACTGTTACAAATCTCCTGATGAATTATCCTGAAATTGTAAGTTTCCCCTGTATTCCTTACAATTACCTAAACGTAAAGGCTCGAACAATAATTGGTCGAGGCTTTACCATCCATCCATGATAATAATTATTACTATGGATGATGGCAAGGGGACTGTGGAAGTTGTGAGCTTTCCAACGAGTGGTGGTCGATTTTTGGGAGATCTTGACAGAGGATTCCGTACGAGCATAGCAAGGAGGTAGTTCTTCGTTAAATTGATCTATGGTCAAATGTATAATAGCGGGGGTGAAGCGGTCTACACATTATTTTGTATGGAAACTCGGCGCTCCGCGCCTCGCCAGGGGGCAAGCCCCCTGGACCCCCGGTTACCTCTATTTACATACTTCGGACGAAATTATAGAAACACAGAATGTGTTTTAGCTCACGCGTTTCACATAAACCTTTTTCGACTGATATATTGACTGCTCATAGGTTACACCAGGTACATTCAAATTTGTGTGGGTGGTTCCCTGAGAAGTAAGTTGATATGAAAAGGTAATGTTATACATGTCATGTTCGCACATGCGCAGGCAAAAGTTACATCACGATTCCAATGAAATTCATTTGGAACTATCAAAGTATCATTCCTGATCGACATACCGAGTTTCAACTCGTTTCAACGATATTTAGGGTAGTTTTGGACTTTTCAAGTATTTCACGTTTGCGCATGCGCAGACAAAAGTTACGGTACTGTTTCAATGATTTTGGTATGGGACCGTCGTTGACCCAACCCGCACCTACTTACACTCCGAATTTCAGCCCATTTCGACCATTATTTCGGGTAGTTATGGGCGTTACGGGGAATTACCACAGACAGACACGGAACCAAAAATGTTCGTCGATGTCTGAAACGCCAAATAGTTGTGGAAATTTTCATTTTGGAGGGCATAGCTTTTTTTTACTCATTCACGAATCCAAGGCTTCCCTACCTTCGGTAGTGAGAAAGCAAAATATTCAGTTTCCAGTAATACACGAAAAAACGCTGCAAAGTCCTTGTCACATGGGTTTATTATTCTATTGGACATACCTACAGAAACGTTGGCTGTTTATTTATTGTTTCTTTCATATAAAATAATATAAATAGCTATTTCTGGTGGTTTCCACCGATTTTGGCCCCCAAAACACGAATTAGGTACGCTCCTTTTTTTTTTTTCAAATTATCTTTGATAATTGATTTTACCATCTAATCGTCTTGATCCACCTCTTGATACTTTTTCTAGTGTTATTCTACAAATTGATGGTGATTTCAGACGATTTTCCAGGTTTTTGACTTATAAAAAATCAATTTTGGGAGCTGAACATCTGGTACAACCTCAATTTTCCACTCTTTGGTCAAAATCGACTTCATATTCGGTCTTCTCGTCCCCAAAGACATGAAAAACGATACCTCAAAAGCTCATTTTACTAACATGTTGCTAAAACGCAAAAAGTACCTATTTTACACACATTTTCGCTCATAACACCCCTGGGTATATTCCGATCGGGCTGAAAAGTTTCGGGACACAAAAATAGGGCTCAAATGGAGCATGTGTGCGAAAGAACGAATGTTTTAGACCAAAAATGAAGCCTGTACACGTGATACGGCGGACGGCGGACGGACATTGCATTTTTGGAATCTACGCACCTTGAAACGGAAAAGAAAAAATTTTGAGGGGGTGTTATAAAAATTTTTTGCTGAGCGAATACATAGGTGTATTATTCCCAGAATAATAAACCAAAACACGAAAAACACAAACCATCGTCAGTAACAACCTATAGTAAGAGTTATTGTTTGTTACTGACGATGGTTTGATCACCATAGCAGTGCAATTTTCGCGTTTTTTCGTGTATTAGTGAAATTAGACTGTTTTTCAATAACTCAGTTTTTCTTAGAGAAAGATTATTGGATGTTCGAGCCCTTGAGCATGGGCGAGTGTGAACAACACGAGTAAACCGAGAACAAGACAAGTGGGGCCCTAATCAAGTTGCCGAATAAAGTGCCAATGCGGGCTATGTAGGGGTAAAAGGCGCAGTCTTGGTAGTTAGCGCTGGCAAGAGGGCGGTGTGAAAAGAGGGAACTAATAATTAGTGGCTCCCATTCGAAGGATTTTGTGGGATGGGGGCTGTTCTTCGGACGGGTCGTGGAGAGGGAGAGGCTAAGGGAACTCGAGTGTCCTTGCTTAGTCAGCTCTTTCAGAATTTTACACAGCCACTAATCAAGTGGTGCGGCAATCAATCTCCTCTTCAGTGCAATCTAAAGGCTTAGCGCCGATCCTCGAGCTCACGGCCAAGTCTTGGGGCGAAGGACATTTACTTCTTCCCTTCGCAGACTAATAAAACGCTGCAAATGATTACACAAAGGTTTATTATTTACCTGCATAGATGCCCCTTCTGCGTAGATAACTTTTTTCTGTGGTCAATACCCTCGAGCTCCCACTAGCTCGGATAGCCCTAAATGGAGTATTGGAGCCGGCTTCGGGATTAAAGTTTCCTAGAAATGCGCGGAATTCAATAATTGATTATTTTTTAGTTATTCATGAAGCATAAGGCAAATAATAAACTGTTGTGTAATAATTTACTTGTATAGGCGCCCCTTCTACGAAGGTAGTATAATGGCCGTTGTGTAATAATTTACCGTTTTGTAATAATTTACCATTGTGTAATAAGTTAGCCATCAATAATACTTGTTGATAAAATTAAAATGTAATGTATCTTGTTGTATCTAGAGATGAAATCAGGATGCTCCGGAAAGGATTTGCCTATAAAACTATTTCAAAAACGCTGCAAATCCCTGCACAACGGTTTATTATTTTGTACAGAATAGCCTTCTGTTACAGATCACGGCTCTCCGCATAGATAACCCTTTATATCATATAATTATGTACTATTCTATACATGATGTAGATCGCAGACCCTCCATAGGTTAGTACCTAACCCCGTACTCGTTACTAGGTACCTACCTAAATCACGAGTTAAATGTTGCTAAAATAATTCTGTTGATGACAAGCAGTACCTAAAATGGCAAAAAGAAACGCAAATAATGAAGTTCTGAAGGAAAATTGTTGATGTGGAGTGAAAAAAGTTGCAAACGTACCTACCAACACACTCCAGCCCCTTCTGCGTAGATGGTATAATGAACCGTTGTGTAATAATTTAGCCATCAATAATACTTCAACGTTTCTTCAAGTTTCACTGCCTATCAACAAACTCCAAAAAATGAAATAATATCACAGAACAACCAACTCGACTTCATACTCCGCGAATATAATCAGGTGCTCCCTAGCAATAATTTTATCTAGGGCAAATTCCCGTTTGTTAGCGCGTCCCTAGTGATGATATTTGGGCTAAATGTATACAATTTCATTCATCCTTCTCTTGAAAAAGCCTGTCGGTGCAAACTTCTGGGCAAACTGTTTAAAACCGTTAAAAAAATCGAGATAGTGGCGTCCTGGAGATTTCAACCCCTATTTTTCACCTCTTTGGGATTACTGACATTAACGTCGAGTTTCGAGGACCAACTAGACCCCAAATGGGACCTATAAACCGAATTTCGTCAATTTTGGTTCATGGTAACTAAGAAAAGTGGCCCGTAAGGCGGACAGACAGAAATATTTTTATTGCATTTTCGGATTCTACATACCTTGAAACGGCAACCATCAAATTTTGAAGGGGGGTTGAAGAAAGTTTTTTCATGCTCGATTCCAAAGGTAGGTACATTATTGAAAATAGTAAACAAAAACATGAAAAGGCAGTAGTGAGCCCAATTGTTTGACTAAAATCATGAAGCATGGTCATGCAGTATGACCATACGTACGAATTTGCGAAGTGACTCAATCCAACCTTCATTTTACT
The DNA here is from genome assembly GCA_954871275.1 of Leptopterna dolabrata. NCBI lineage: Eukaryota > Metazoa > Arthropoda > Insecta > Hemiptera > Miridae > Leptopterna > Leptopterna dolabrata. The sequence continues at coordinate 1,705,033 of OX940982.1, read as the reverse complement.
ACAGTACCTGTAAGTATCATTCTCCTCATTATCCGCGAATAACTTCAAATAAAACTATTACCTAATTGCCGTACAACTTTCTTGTTATTCTAATTATTGTTTTCAAACTACCTAATTCAAATTTTGATCAATGCAGGAGTTGGCAAAAACCATTTTGGACATTGAGATGGTATTTTTTGTCTCAATTTCACCTACATAAATGTATATTATACCATTATACGTGGTCTTTATAGCAGTGTTTTGTAATTTGTATCCATTTTACTCTTTTTAGTAACTTTTGAGTTTCAACCTTCATTTGACCTCAGGTTGAGTTTCACCCTTCGTTTCGTTTGTGAAACGGATTTATATCAAACGATTTTTGAAAATTCATGTATTGAACATTTTGGACTCCCACACCCACACCCACAATTTACTGTGCAGTATTGTATTTTATAACAACGGACTTGCTATAATTAGATCTGCTTGGTAGAATCACGAAACTAACGTAATTAAATTTATCTACAAACAAGACAAGGGCGCAAGGTGGTCCTTCAAGTTTGCCTGTTCCAAACTGCAAAGCTCCGACGCCAATATCCCACTCGCGTTTACCGTAGAAATCCCAAGTCCTCCCGAACTCATAACCGAAGAAACTTCCAATAAATCTCGGATTCGATTCAGGGAAAAGGGGAAAGCAATTAAGGATAAAACTGTTAAGGTTTGCACAAGCGCTCTCTGAGCCTACGTGATGAGGTGGGATAAGTCCCAGGTTTACGGCAGGCGCTCTTCCTTCAATAAATGCGAGTTTTTCTTTCTTTTATAAACCAAACCCTGAGGGGCTCCTTCTATAAACAGGGATTATCTTTTCAATATAACCCTTCCGACTCGAGGCCTGCTGTGCAGACATCTTAAAACCCGGAGCCCATCATTCCTCTGTCGATACTCCTGCGTCGTATTTTTCTGTAATCAGCTGAATAAACGGTAGAGCTGAGAATAGAGGGGAAATATTCTCTGCGAAGCCCTCGGATGTGGAGACCAAGAACTATGCTCAACCGTTTCTCGAGTGTTCAGCCAGTGCGACACCTGGTTCCGTCTCTCGTAGGTCTCATTAGTAGTACGTACTAATGACATCAACAAGGCTATACAACTAGGTGCTCGTTCTATAGGTAGGTACTGCGGTACATTTTAGTCTCTCCAATCGCTCAGTATGTTAAGAAACGTGGGTACCGCATATCACAAAAGTGATTCAAAAATTTTTAAGCATGAACTAAACCGCTGCAAGTTATTTGTAATTTTTTGTTTCATTTGCCGTAACAAAAATGCAAGACAATAAAAAAATATACAACATGATATAAAAAAGAAAAGGGTGAAAGGAAAACATCATTAATGAACATCAATAAAAAATTAAAACAATAAAATTTCATAGGTATCTCATTCATCTACTCATCTAATGCACTACGTAAGAAATGAAATACATATATCACAGTTACAAAATGAGATTTTTGTCAACACAACAATGAGCTGTAACAATACACAAAAACGCTGCAAATCCCTGCACAACGGTTTATTATTTTGTACAGAATACCCTTCTGTTACAGATCACAGCTGTCTATATAGATAACCCGTCTATATAATACGTACTATTCTATACATATTATGTAGATCGCAGACCCTCCGTAGGTTAGTACCTAACCCCGTACTCGTTACTAGGTACCTACATAAATAACGAGTTAAATGTTGCTAAAATAATTCTGTCGATGACAAACAGTAACTAAAATGGCAAAAAGAAACGCAAATAATGAAGTTCTGAAGGAAAATTGTTGATGCGGAGTGAAATAGATGCCCCTTCTGCGTGGATCTTTGTGTTCTGTGGTCACCTACCCTCGTGGTCGAGTATAATGAACCGTTGTGTAATATTCCGTTCCGCAACACAAAGCCTAGCTTTGAAGTGGGAGGGTAATTTTCCTGATAAATGTCTTGATGTCCTGTTAAATGTCCTATATGGAAAATAAATAATAATTCAATTCAATTCAATAATTTGCCCATAAATAATACTTCAACGGTTGTTCAAGTTGCAAAAGTACCGATCAACAAAATCCTGCCAATTCTTAGTAGATGAACCGTTGTGTAATAATGTACCGTTGTGTAATAATTTGTCGTTGTGTAATAATTTGCCGTTGTGTACTAGTTAACCATTGTGTATCAATTTACCAATCAATAATACCTCAAAATTTGTTCAAGTTTCAGAAGTACCTACCAACAAAATTGCAGAACAACCAACTCACTTCATACAGCCATCCTTGATTATAATCAGGTGCTCCCTAGTGATGAATATCTTGCCGGATTTACCTATACCGTTTGATTCACGATTGTGTTGACGAAGCTTTTTGGTGCACACGTACCGCTGGACGTACAGTGCTCCGGGTGGTCTCAAAAAATTGTTTAGCTCAAGACAAATTTAATAACGTAAAAAAAACCATACTCTTCTATCAAAAGTTTTCGAGCTACGGCGGACAGACCGAAATTTTTGTATTGCATTTTCGGATTCTACATACCTGCCTTGAAACGTAAACCATCAAATTTTGAGGGGGTTTAGATTTTTTTTTTTCCATGCTCGATTCCAATGGTTCATTATTTAAAATAATAAACCAAAAGGAGCTATTGGGTCTGCTCCTATTCAAACTGTAACTTATAGAACGAGTCAACGTTGTATAGCTCAGCAGCAATTAAAAGATTCTTCACCCTCTTCTTGTAGGTACGGAAGGGTAGCTCTCGAATGTGTTGAGGGAGGCGATTGAATAGACTTGCACCATTTTATAAAGGGCTGATCCTTAAAGTCTTTGCGAGCCGGGCTGAAGGAGGATGTAAATTATAGCGATTCATCGTAGAATAATCGTGGTTGACTGCTCCAATCTTGAAGTCATTTGAGTAGCCATACACGTCTACTAGGCATAAATAAATGAACTGCGATGGTAACTTAAGGATGCCCAGGTCCTTGAAACGCCCATGGCAGCTGTCACTCCAACCCAATTTTTTAATAAACCTGATGGCCTTTTTTTGGAGTCTGAATACACTTCCAGAATGCGAAGAATTGCTCCAAAGTATAATACAGTATGACAGCCGGCTGTGGGAACAAGCGAAGTACACTGGACGAATTACAACAGAAGAAACAGAGCCAGATAGTCTGCGCAGCATGTAGATGCAAGTTGTCAACCTCCTGGACAGGGTCTATCTTGGATCAACGATTGTCAACCTCTAGCCCAAGCAAATTAACAGACCTCGACTGGCGGCCATTGAGTTAGAAATTTAGATTTTAGGTTTTATTTGTATTAATCAATAAAGCATTGTTGGCACATCACTCAACAATTTATTAAGGAAGAAACGTTCATAACATTGGTCTGGAATCTTTCCGTAATCCTTCCATGTTATCCGGTATACAAACCAATTTTGCGAAGATCACTGATTTATTAGGGTCGTTTTTTTTTAAATGTATACCAAATTACACAGTTACGCATGCGCACGGACACGACAGAAAATCCCACCAGATTCGAAGTTTAAGCTCTCGAACGTTCGGCAATCGCAGCTACACAACCATTTTCCCACCGCCCCCGTCTGTGTAACGCGCCATTAGGACTCCGCGAACTCCCCGACCAGTCATTTTTGGTTTATTATTCCTATGTAATCGCTCAGCAAAAATGTTTTATAACACCTCAAAATTTTTTCTTTTACGTTTCGTGGTGCGTAGATTCCAAAAATGCAATATCCGTCCGCCGTTTAACGCATAACTACTTCATTTTCGGTCTAAAAAATTCTTTCTTCCGCACAGAGGCTCCATTTGGGCCCTAGTTTTGTCCCGAAACTTTGCAACCCGATCGGAATACACCCAGGGGTGTTATGAGTGAAGATGGCTATAAAAATAGGTTTTTTGTGTTTTAGTAACATGAGCTTCTGAGGTATTGTTTTTCATGTTTTTTGGAACGAGAAGACCGAATATGAAGTCGATTTTGACCAAAGATTGGAAAATTGAGGTTCTACCAAAGGTTCAGTTCCCAAAATCTTTTTTTTATGAGTCAAAAACCTGGGAAATCGTCTGAAATCACCATAAATTTGTATAATCACACTAGAAAAAGTGTCAACACGTGAATCAAGACGATTAAATGGCCCTGCTAATGATCAATGATAATTTGAAAAAAAAAAAAAAAAGCGTACCTACCTCATTTGTGTTTCAGGAGCCAAAATTGGTGGAAACCATCAGAAATATTCATTTCAAATATTTCACATGAAAGAAACATTTAAATTAAATGAACATCCAAAATATTCTGTACGTATGTCCAATAGAATAATAAACCCATGTGGCAGGGCTTCCCAACGTTTTAAAAAATTTTGATCGTCGTTGAACCTATCAACAAAAACTAGGTTAAAAACAGTACCTAAATACCCAATCAAACAAAAGTAACCGTAATATCACGGAAAAACAATCTCGATTTCATATAAAGCTCGTAGTTTATTATTGAAAACAATAAACAAGCGTAGTCTCTTGAGCAAAATTTGAAACATCGTTTCACGTTCCATAATCGCAGGAAGTCCGAATATCCATACTTTCTAATATGCTTGACTGAGCCAAACGGGCTGACGATTAATCACAATGTTCGGTATGGGATGATGAATCACTGGTAACCGTACGGGAATGCTAAACGCACAGTCATATGACCGCGACAAACAAGGAACGGACGCGAAAGCCCCTCTAATATTATTAATCATTCGTCGAAACACTCGTTATAACCTGAGTTTGGCCATTTGGAATACACACTCCCGCTAACTTATCGATGAGCATTCGTGTATTTTCTGATAACTGCGCACGGTGCTTATGAATTACCTATATCAGGCCGGTTGCTTATTAAGCGCGAGGTAAACTGCACCGATCGGGTTACCCGAGTCGAATGGAAAATTGCAGGAATTTTAAATAAAGCCGAACCACTTACTTATTGATAGGCGGTGTGATCGAGCAGCGATGATTATCTGTGATAGATCATGAGTTCAGCGCTATATTTTACATGTTCAACGTATGTAAAAAGGCTCGTGCTGGATTGTATCAACTAAGAGCTGCTGCTAGTCGTTTTCCAACGCATGTAACAGCAAAGTTTGTGATGTCTTTATTTATTCCATTCATAAGTCACCTTACTGTGACTTGAAATTTGAAAGGAGGCAGAAATTGCAGAGCCCAACACGCTGCCCACGTAACAAAATATGTTGAGTTGAACTGGCTGAAAGTGGCGGTGCTTTGAGCTGTCACGGGATATAGCGGTTTTCAAGATTTTGAAGTTTGGAGCGCCAGCTTACCTTGCAGACCAATTGAAAAAAAACCTGCGAAATCCTTGTCACAGGGGTTTATTATTCTATTGGACATACCTACAGAAATGTTGGCCGTTCATTTATTGTTTCTTCCATGCGTAATAATCGAAATAGCTGTTTCTGCCCCTGATAAATTTCGGCCCCTAAAACACATATTAGTTACGCTCCTTTTTTTTCCCAAATTATCTTTGATCATTGGTAGTGCCTTTTAATCGTCCTGATCCACCTGTTGACATTTTTTCCAGTGTTATTATACAAATTGATGGTGATTTCAGACGATTTCCCAGGTTTTTCACTCATAAAAACATGGAAAACGATGCCTCAAAAGCTCATGTTACCTATTTTTATAGCCATTTTCACTCATAACACCCCTGGGTATATTCCGATCGGGCTGCAAAGTTTCGGGACACAGCTAGGGCCCAAATGGAGCATGTGTACGAAAGAACGACTTTTTTAGACCGCGAATGAAGCCGGCACTCGTGATACGGCGGGCGGCGGACGAACATTGCATTTTTGGAATCTACGCACCTTGAAACGGAAAAGAAGAAATTTTGAGGGGGTGTTATAATAATTTTTTGTTGAGCGAATACATTATTCACAGAATAATAAACCAAAAACGCTGCAAATCCCTGCACAGCTGTCTATTATTTTGTACAGAACACAGCTCTCTATATAGATAACCCTTCTATATAACATTTATGTACTATTCTATACATATTATGTAGATCGCAAACCCTGCGTAGCCTTAGTACCTCACCCCGTACTCGTTACTAGGTATCTACCTAAATCACGTGTTACATGTTGCTAAAATAATTCTATCGATGACAGAAAAAACAAAGGCAAATAGCTAAAATGGCAAAAATAAACACAAATAATGAAGTTCTGAAGGGAAATAATGTTGATGTGGATTGAAAAAATATTATATTCAGTCCCGGTAGGGTTTCGACCTCGGGAACTTTGACGTATGAGTCCGTTAGTTAAACATCTGCGCTATATCGCCCAGCTACCCAAGAGACCAGTGAGGTGCCCTTTCAACCCAGCTTGATGCCTGCATACATCCTGCTCTTTACGACAAGTTGTATAGCAGATTTTATGGCAACATCGTAAAATGCTCAGGCTGGTCTAAACAATTCAGAAAAAATCAAACTATTCAAAAATGCGAGAAAACCAACACCTCAAAATGCAGTTTTCCGAGATAGGAATACTCTGAATATTTCAACCCCTATTTTTCACCCCTTAGAGTTGAGTGACAGTAACGTCGAGCTTCGAGGACCAGCTAGAGCCCAAACGGGACCCATATTACCAAATTTCGTGCATTTTGGTTAATGGGAACTAAACCAAAAGTGCGGATATTCACGGCGTATGAACTAGAAAGTGTGACGATAGCTGCATAGTATAGTTTACAAGTGGTGGTCTGAAATCTCCCCCCCCCCCCCCCCTCAATTTGTCCTGGTTCGAGATAACTGCGGAGTATTATAGGTCATCCCTCTAATCTATAGATCACGAGTGGTCTGTATCCTGCAACAGTAAAGATGGATTATTGAGAAGATCGATCCCATTTGCAGGCAGAAATAAATAAAATTTGAACACGCCAATAATTCTGGCGTTAGAACGGGTTTTGTTGAGACGAGTACCGGTTTGTTTGTATTGAAATATTAATGAGCCGCTGTGGAAGAATCTGCAACGTTCTTCTAATCGATTTGAAGACGATCTCAAGGCCAATGTAGGCCTGTGATGAGATTGGTGATTATGAAATAATGGTTTTTTGGTTTATTATTCTGGGAATAATATACCTGTGTATTCGCTCAGTAAAACATATGTATAACACCCCCTCAAAATTTTTTCTTTTGTTTAAAGTGGCGTAGATTCCAAAAATGCAATGTCCGTCCGCCGTACGCCGTATCAAGCATACCGGCTTCATTTTCGGTCTAAAAATATTCGTTCTTTCGCACACATGCTCCATTTGGGCCCTAGTTGTGTCCCGAAACTTTGCAGCCCGATCGGAATATGAATCCAGGGATGTGATGGGTGAAAATGAGTATCGCTTTCCATGTTTTTGGGACGAGATGACCTAATATAAAGTCGATTTTGACCAAAGAGTGGAAAATTGAGGTTCTAACGAAGTTTCTGCCTTAAATTTACTTCTTCCGCCCGCAGGTTGAGTACCAATTTGTGAATACATTATTTGTCTCCTAGTTGTCCTCCGAAACACGGCAGCCCGATCGGAATACACCCAGGGGTGTTATGGAAGAAAAATGAGTGTAAAAGTAGTTGTTTTCGAGGGTTTTTGAGGTTTTAGTGAATGTGAGCTTGTGAAGTATAGTTGTCCATGTTTTGTAGGGCGAGAAGACTGAATATTAGTTCGATTTTGACCGAAGAGTGAAGAATTGAGATTGTAACGAAGGTTAAGCTCCAGAAATTAATTTTCTATGAATCAGAAACATGGGAAATTGTCTGGAATCACCATACATATATTTGTATAATAATACTAGAAGTAGTATCAACTGGTGACTCAAGACAATTAAATGGTACTATCAGTGATAAAAAATAACCTGTTAAAAAAACCGACCCTAATTCTTTTTTTGGGGGGCCCAAAATTGGTGGAAACCATCAAAAATAGCCATTACAATAATTGCACATCCCGTAGAATAGTAAACTCATGTGAGAAGCGTTTTTTTGTTTTGTACCTATATGGATTTCAAACCGAATAATGCACCTTTATGTATAATGTTGATGACGGTAAGAACT